>JAGPOW010003316.1:117736709-117864314 GCA_030014935.1 Caiman crocodilus
TAGCAGAGAGCAGATTTAGACTGGACATTAGGAAGAACTTCACAGTTAGAGTGGCCAAGGTCTGGAATGGGCTCCCAAGGGAGGTGGTGCTCTCCCCTATCCTGAGGGTCTTCAAGAGGAGGTTGAATAGGTTGGGTCATCTGAACCCAGCACTCTTTCCTGCCTATTCAGGGGGTTGGACTCGATGATCTATTGAGGTCCATTCTGACTCTAACATCTATGAATCTATGACTCAGGTAAAGGAGCCTGCTCAGGGCTGTCCCCTGGGAACCAGCTGGAGGTGGCTGACTTCCTGGCCACTTGGGGCCTGAGAAAATCTTCTGGGCATTAGCTACCCAGATGGCAGAGTGGTGACACACATGGAAGTAGTGCAGCACAAAGGCCAAATGTGCAGCCCCAGCTCGCTGGTAGTTGGCCCAGAGGTGCAGATACCTCTGCTGTGGCCATGCAGTCCCCATTCAGGTCTGGCAGGTGCCTAGCCTTGAGGCTGCATACTGTCACAGGTAGCAGCAAGTCATAGCCAGGCAGCAGCTGCCACTGTCAGACTGTTGCAGTAGGTTAAGGATGCAGGGAACTCTAGGTTAGGGCTGCTTTATAAGTCCAGCTGGCACACTGGGTAGTGTCTCCAGATACTAATTGGCTGGGACCCTAAGCTGCTCAACAGGTTTTTATACTGCTGTGGCTAGCACAGGTGCTGACTCCAGTCTTTAGCTCCCACTGGCTGCATATCTGGGAGGAGCTGGGCAGGGTTATTTTCCCCCAACTGCTTTAACTTGCACTGAGGCAATGATCCCTGGGTCAAGTTTGTGCCGCTCCCATTTGAGCTGCTGCAAGCAAACATGCCTGCATGTGTGGACACACCCATAATGTTTATCTGATGAAGTAAACTTTGGTACATGAAAGGTTGTATTTATTCCCTTTCTCTCTCTCTGTCTTATATCATTACTCTATAAAGACACATATCTACCCTGCCTTCTGAATAGTAAGGTAACAGCTGTTGCATTGTAAAGCAGGAATCAAGATAGGGTACTTTGATCCCAGGCAGAAAATCAGTTTCCCTGTTTAATACATGAACCCGAATTTGAGGGGGGGAGGGGGAGGGCATGTTTTAAAAAAGTGTATTGTATGCAAGAAAATATGATAGCATTAGTATTAGAATTAACATCTGCATTTGCATTAATATTACCATGCTCCTTTACTCCTTACATTATTATTATTTAAACACAAAAAACTAACTTTTACCACCTTATGCACCTTCCTAGCTAGGGTTGACATTTTCTAAAAATACATAAGAAAGCATTTGTCCAACTCTCACATTTAGATGCCTAGCTTTTGAGTTGATCTGGGTATATGAATCCTTCTCCTGTTTCAATCTTCTATTTGAAGATCTTGGAGGAATAGAGTTAATCTTTACCTGTACTATAAAACAGCAGGCTCACTAGCAGTGATATATAAATAATAATTATACTTATAATAAATGGCAAATTTTCATTACCTTCCTTAGTCTTCAGTGTAATGTGATAATATGACTCACTACTTATGAATAATTATTTTGCTGCCCATGTAGATATAAAGGCTTTGGCAGAAATCCCTAGTTTCAGGGCATTTTTAGAAAATGCCCTGAATTTTTACAATTTTTGAGGGTCTTGTAGTTAATTTAAGATTGCTAAGTCACACTGAAGAAACCTCTGGGAACAGCAGGAAAAATGGAGGGCATTTAGTCTAAATAAATAGTTACTGATATGTCTTAACCTATTTTTAAGGTGTTCCCACTCCCTCTTTTTAGCAACATCTCTGGAGCTTATCCTACATTCGTTTGCAGTCTAAACTTCTGCTCATATCAAGATAAATATATTAAAGAAAGTAGGTGATACAGGATTCCATAAACACAAGGCTCTAAGTAGCAACATTTTAAAACTTAATTGCTTAAATCAGTATTTTAAATGGGGACCTGATGTTCCTAGAGGAATAACTCCCCGTTCTGTTGGCTTTTATGAGAACTAAGGGTTCTCAGTATTTCAGAATTCCAGATGCCTTTATTACGCTATTTAAGAGTGGAGTTAGAGATCTGATTTTAAGTATATGTTTTAATGGCTTAAATATTTCCCTCCAAAAAGGGGAAAAAAAGTAACAAATGAAATTAGATGCAGAGCTAGAAATATAACAAGCTGGTTCCGTACATTTGTTTTAATAATTGGCATTTGACTAGAAATTAATTTAAATTGACATAACATTCAAATCACTTTTATATAATAAGATTAACTTAGATATAATAAATTATGTTTTATATTTACTAAATATTAATATATTCAACACTACTTGCTTTTTTCAAGTTTTAGATTTTTTTTTTTTTATGTATAACTAGAAACAGACCTGCTCCTCAAACTGTTCACATTTTTCAGGCAGATATTCACAATATTTACAAAGCATGGTCTTCAGTGCAGAGTATTTAAATTACTTTTTGTCCAAAAAAACCCAAAGTTGAGATGACTAGCTTCTAGCTTTCAAACTAGCATCAGTTTACCTAGTGAGAAATTCTCTTTCTACTGCATCACCATCCAAATATTCATTCACTTTTCCAGCCAGATCACTTGGGTTAACTATCATAAACAGAAATAAAAAAATAAATCTGCAGTAATGGCTTAAGTTTTTCTTTAATGTTCCTTAACTGGGAGGTGATACTTCATCTCTGCTTGACTCTGGCTAGGCCTCACCTAGAGTACTATGTGCAGTTTTGGGCTCCACATTTTTAAAACCATCTGGAGAATTTAGAGAGTGTTCAGAGGCAGGCCAGAAAAATGATAAAAGGGTTGGAAAGCAAATCATACAAGGAGAGGTTGAAGCAGCTAGGTATGTTCAGCTTGCAGAAAAAGCACTTAAGAGAAGACACAATAGCAGTCTTTATATACTTGAAGGGCTGCCATAAAGAAGAGGGAGAACACCTTTCCTCTCTTGCTGCATAAAGTAGGAAACACCCATGGCTGGACGTTGCAGCAAAGTAGGTTTAGATTGAATATCAGGAAACTCATCTTCGTTGTTCATTGTTCTTTACTGTTCTTCACAGTGAGGCAGTGAAAGAGATTGCATAGGCAAGTTGTAAACTCTTCATCTCTGGAGGCGTTCCAGAAAGCCACTGGTTGGAGATGGTCTAGGCATAGGTATGTTCTACTATGGATAGTCCCCCCATGCTTCTGAGCTTTGTTGGTTGGACTGGGAGGGAAGTACCTCCACTTTCACCCCCACATGCTCTGTGCCAGAGGTTTTTTTTAGCCCTACCTCAGAGCATTTGGGTGCTGGCTGCATCCGAGGCTGAGGATTTTGACTGGGGTGTACCAGTGTTTCTGCTAGAACTTTAACCAGAGGTTTCTTGATAGAGTCTTGTCCCTCTGCTCAGGCTCAGACTGAATGACAAATTTGGGATCAGAAAGGAATTTTACCCCTTGATCAGTTTGGTATGGACTATGGAAGTTTTGCCTTCTGTATCAGGGGGTATAGAACTTTTCCTGGGACCTCTTGAGCATATATTAGTAACCTTTGTAGCAGCAGGACATTGACTGTCATGATGTCTATGGGAGGTTAGGATGTTATGTCTAGTGTAATAGCATTGGCGTTGACTGTGTAGTATTTTGGAAAGAAACAATGGGTTTGTATTTGATAGTTTGGATAGGGATGCTCCTGCCTCAGACAGAGTTAAACTACATGACTTATGAAAGTCCCTTCCAGCCCTACTTCATTATGGTTTTATGGTAAGTATACTGATCTACATGAAGTATTTCTATTCTTTGACAAGTCCATTTTTATTTTCTTCTTCATTCTTTTCCAAGATTGTTTTCATCTTGAATGTGAAGTTCTGTAAGGCCAGAATGATGAGGTCCTGTGGTATTTTCTTTTTCATGTATGGTATCCACAAATTCATCTTCACTTTGAATTAATTCATCACACTTATAAGGTGTATAATGTCCTTTCTTTCCCATTTAGCTCTTGATTGGCTTCAGTCGTCTTTTGCTGGCAATGTAAGTGAAGGAACAGAAGTCAAGCCATCACAGTCAAGCTACTAGAAAGCATATCGTATTTCTCATTTTGTGGTCCCAAAAATAACCTGATCTCTGGGAAAAGATCACAATTTTTTCAGAACTTTATCTTAGTAACAAGATAACATAGCTTATGTAAGTAGTTCATATCACTGTACAAACAGGCTCTCTCTAGTTCATCTAGTTTTGATAAAAACCTATAACCTGAATGGATTTAACATTTTCTTATTACTAATCCATCAGTATGTGCCACTCTATCACCTTTCCTCTGAATGCTTTTCAAAGACCTTGAGCAATAAAACCTTGGATGCAAACATCACTGGTGTTCCATCTCTTGTTACAGAAACCAGTTTCATCTTCATTGCTTTTGATTTAACAATATGTTTGAATTCATTATAGTTATTATCCTCCCTTGCTCATGTGCAGGCTGTCAGAACATGCATGGTTGACTTCAAATACCAGGTATACAAATTTTCCAGGCTGAGTGAAATAAATGACTATTTCCCCCCCAATCACTAAAATTAAACTACATTTTCAATTATCAACAAACATCTTTTAACAATTATTTTACTCTACTAGTTGCTGTACTGTAATTTTCACTTGCACATAATTAATTCTAAACATAATCCAATTGTACTGCTTTTGGGTAGTCATGAATAAACTGATTTTATAATTGTTTCTTTTCCAACTCTAAAGCCTCCCTTTGTTCAGAAACCTTGAAAGCAGACTTAATGGCTACTTTTGCATTGTGATAGCATGAAAAATATCAGCTATCAAAGATCATTTACTCTATTCAAAAATTGCTATTTTTTGGAAAGTTCATTTCATGTACTTTATGGTCTTTAATGAAGTGACTCTCCAAATTAGCTTCCCCCTGCCCCTCCCCCCACAATGATTTTAGTTTGACATAGACATACACATTTTTCCATAACTGTAATGAATAAAAACTTACTCATCACAGTGATGAGTTTCCTTCCATTATCTTAATGAAGGCAATGGGGAAAGGGAGCTAGCTAAGCAGCAAGTAAGAGTTTCATCACTGTTTCCTATCTACATAAGTGCCATCTTCAGGATGAAATGACCTGACACTTCTTTTCCTCCCTCCTCGCAATATCCTGCAGGCTGAGAGCATAGTCTTTCCTAAATGGAAGGGCAATTTAATAGCTGAACTGTTTCGACCTTTTCAACCAGAACAGCATGCACAAAGTTTTAATCCATTGATTCCTATTAAATTCACTGAGACTTAATCAGCTAAAATTTTGCACAGTATTATTTTTCTTAAAATAGGATTATTTTTCAAGACTCTAATAATCTGTATGGCAAGGCTATGTTCAATATCACAAAGGGGGCCTAGGTTCTTAGCTGTCATTGACTTTTAGTTGAGATTGGTTATCCTTTTTTCACTGAAAACTTTCCCCTAAAAGTACTTGCCAATATATTCAAACATTTTTGCACAGTATTTTCTCATAGAATGAATTTTTCTTCATAGTATCCTATGCAATGTAAGGCAAACATTTTATCATAATGGCACATATTGGGTTTGAATGTGTTGGGATTGAGTGTTTGGGCTTGAATTTGCATTACTTGCTCTATCCAATTAAATTAATTCAAAGAACAGATTAAAGGTGATTAAATTCAAAGATTGAAGTGACTAAATTGCAGTTCAGGTAGAATTTACATGTGGTGGGTACAAAACAACATTTCAAGAAAAAATACACAAGAGCCCTTAACATTTATGAACCAGAGTAGACCTAGGCCTTCCAGGTGTCTTCCAAACCTCATTTTTGTGCCAGTCCAGTTTATAGCTTCTGAACATGTCAACATAGGCCACTATTTTCACTAATGGTTGTCACAGAGGGGTCCTACAGGAGGGTTGTGATCTCCTGAAGGCCCTCTACCTGTGCCAAGTCTGGCCCAAGGTACCCTCAAATTCTCGCCCGCCACGTCTTTGATGTTAGAGGTATATATTGGGAGGCTGCCTTTATACCGCCCTGAGCACGGTGTATTGGGGACCTCTGTCCCCGCGATCACTCTTGACCCCACTGGGGTGTCTCCCTGAGTGCTGGGTGCCTTCCAGGTACCTTGGCCTTAGGGCCTTGTGTGGCTCCAACAGTCCCTGATACCACCCCCCAAGCCTCACTGATGTCCCAGACGTTAGTGTGTCAAACTACATATCCACTCTCTCGAGCCTTCTATGACAGTTCCCTTCCTGAGGTCTCTCCGTGCCCTCTCCTACGACTTCTTACTCAATAATGCCTCCTCTCTAGGGACTTCTCATCAGCGCCCTCTTCTCTGGGGCTTCTCTTAGAGAGCCACAAGTCTTCTTGGCCCACCACACGGCTACCCTCTTCTAAGGCCAGGTGTACCATGCTGCTATCCCCTTTTGGATCAGGGACCACCGCAGCACTTGCCCTTATCTAGGAGGTGCTATGCTGCTAACCCCTGTCTCTTGGGGCCCACCGCAGCATCCAGCCTCTGGCCAGGGTCTAATGCCACGCTAGCCTACCACTGGCCTCGCGGTGCCCTTTCTGGGCTTCTCACAATGGTGCCCCCCCATCTAGGGCTTCTCATAACAGTGTCCCTCATGGGCTCTTTAAAATACTGCCCCCTGTCTAGGGCTTCTCCATGTGTCACCCCTCGTGGGCTTCTCCACGTGTTGCCTCTCATGGGCTTCTCAAAATGGTGCTCCCCACTCTGGGCTCGCCATGCCCCCCACAGGGCTTCTCAGTAATGCTGCCCCTCATGGGCTCCTTAAAATACTGCACCCTGTCTAGAGCTTCTCAAACGCTGCCCCTTTTCGGGCTTCTCAATACTGCCCCCTTTTGGGCCTGGGGTCTCCACACCCTGTGCTGCGCCCTCACTGGCGCTAGATCGCGCCCTCCCGGGCACCAGGGTCCCCACACCCTGTGGGTCCCTATGAGGATATTGTGTCCTCTCTGGCGCCTATGAGACTACTGCACCCCCGCGGGTGCCGGGATCCCCACACTACTGTGGGTCTCCCCTAAGGCCTCCTCCAACCACTACAGCCTCGCCCAAACCACCGGTGTAATTCAATACTAACAAAACATAACACAAGCCTCCTGGCTATAACCAAATGTAAGGCACCTGGCCATAACAAAGTAAGCCTCCTGACTACCGCTCCACATCCTTGCTCCAGCCTCTGGAGCTCTTGTGAGTTACACTCACATACTGTTTCCTCGGAGCTCCTACCCCTCCAGCTGCTAACAGGGAACTGCCTGTCTGGCTCTGGCTCTGGACTTTATAGGAGCCAAGCCCTGCCCCTTTGGTCAGCTGACCGCCATTAGTTGCCCTAGCAACTCACAGCTGTGCTTGCTATCTCTGCTGGGGCTTTTCCCCAGCAGTTTTCTATACACAAGGAGCGGTGCAGCAAGGTGCGCCGTGACAATGGTGCATATGTGTGTGTATTAATCTCTGATTTGTGCTACAGGCCAGTTGAGATTCATAACTCAAGGCCCCTAGGAATGTTGAGAGAATATTTAATGAAAGAAGACAGAGCCCAGCATTTGCCAAATAATTTAGTGGTAACAACACTCATCCAAAAAATTGGAGATCTAGTTTCTAAGTTCTCCTCCATTCATCACTGACTTCACAGAGAAGTGTCCTACCCGGTAGATTACAGGTTCACTAAATTGAACTGATGAGAAGGGATCCTTGAAATCCATGGTAAAACATGGAATTTGCTCTTTTGAGCCCCTCCCCCTACTGCTGATTGGCTGTGGGGCCCCAGCAGCCCTGTGCTTCACCTCTGATCAGGAAGAAGCAAAACCGTGACCAACCAGAACAGAGGTGTGAGGCTGCCAAGGCTCTGCTGCAAATCGGCAGCCAGAGGCAGCATGGGAAGAAGAGCGAGAATAGCAAAACACCTCTCACTGCTGCCATAGTTTGGTAAGTCCCTACACATTTCATTTTACTTGTGGAAAAACACAGATTTTGGGGGGATTTTCCTTCAGAGATTTTTGCTTCCCCTCCCCCCCAATGGACAATTAAGATCCTTGCTGACACCTTCCTGGTATCCAAGCATGGCATTCTTTTCCCTTCCCGGGTGTGTAAGTGGCCAGTTTTTACCATTTGTGTGGCATTTATGGGTATCAAAGTGGCATTTTTGATACTTACTGAGACATGAGAATGCTATTCTTGGCTGTATATGCCTGTACAGGTAGATGACTACATACGTATGCAGTATGTGCAACAAACTAGAAGAGAAGGAGGGCCTGCCTGTCTTTTGCCCCCAGTTACTGAAAGGCTAGGGGACACCAATCAATTAACTGGCTGTTATGAATCTCTGCACCTATATATATGTCTAAAGGGCCCCTAAATCTGTTGCTTTTTTTTCAGTCCTAAGCATTCACACCTACATTCTGTATGAAATAATATCCAGTGTCATCTTTTTGAACCTGGCTCTCAATGATTGTTCTTTGAAGTGCTTCCAATTTAGGTGCCATAACACGAAAATTAGGGTTCTGGGCCCAGAAAGGTTATTGAAAGAATTATTTTTTGCTATTTAGGCTTCTTTTATAGTCAATGGGAAGAATTTGATACATTTCTCTGATTCAGAGAGCCTACATGCTGAGTGGGAAGCTATCTAATTTTGGCAAATAGAAAATGCTTAAAACAAATCTCTTAGCTACCTAGGTGTCTTAGTTAGGGCTGCACATTAGGTGCCTGTATTCACTAGTGTCTAGAGTGCTAAGTCCTCTTCTGAGAAGTAGAAAAAGTGAATTTACATCTTGTCAGGATAAGGGTGGCCAAGGGTATTTTCAGAGCAAGTGCACTAGCCATTACACTGTTATGTAATAGGGTGACGGGGCCCCACCTTTGGTCTGTTTTGCTTGAGAGTGACCATGGCTGTTTCATTTGTATTGAATTAATATGTATTAAGTCTGATCAGAAGCTGCCTAATGAAGCAGAGGCCTCTACTGATTTAGGTGAAATTTAGGTGCCACCCCTCTATTCTATCCATTTAGTAGGTGCCTAAAGCCCCTAGCACACTTTCATTAATGGCATGGTAGGATCTGTTCCCCAGTCCCAACAATCATGCGATCTGATTTGCCACATGTCCATGGCATAATGTGTGATTTTGAGATTGGAGATCAGATCCTTATTGCATAATTATTACTCTATGTACTGAAATCCAAGATGAGTTTTTTCCCCCACTCAGCATGGATAGATCATGCTTGGGCTCTGGGCTGGAGCTGTCTGCCACTGCTACCTGATTTGGACAGGGTGGCGTGGCTAGCAGGGGAGGGGGTGCAAGCACAGTCCTGGTGCTGATACCAACAAACATCGGATGTGGGGACCAGCCTGCAGACTACCCTGGGGCTGGCATCAGGCTGCATGTCTGGAACCCTGCCACACGTTCAACTTAAACTGTGACGGATACCAGCCATAAAACTATTTTACATATTATTGCACATATTTTTGTGGAATAATTTTGTACCTTATTTCCAGTATTATCACACCATTAATTGTCTGAATATGTGGTGAGTTAACTATTTAAACCATGTTGAACTGGTTAATCTCATCTTTAAGTATAAGTTCTGCAGAAGCCTAACCTTTCCAGGTAGAAAGCTTCTGCTCATGTATGGGAGCTTAAGTTTAAGTACTTCAGAGGTCTTTGAAATCACCAGATGGATTAAGCAGTTTCATGTTTTAGGATACACATGAATTTCCCTCAGTAGAATCAGGGGAAAAAAAACATGCTAAATGACTGTATCCTTTTAAAAAGTGAAAGAAAAGAGAAGAGGAGAGGTTGAAGAGAAGGTTGATTAAATTACCTGAGGGTCATGCCACACATTACACTTAGGAAGTGTTAACTTCACTTAAATGAGTGTGTCCAACATGTTTAAGCAATAAAACACATGCTAAGTGTGATTGTATCATAGCAAAGATTGTATCATAGTCTTTTCATGGGAAGAGTATCTCCAGGTCACATTAAGTAACATATGTTCAGCTATTGACAGACTGTCCACAGTGATAATACAAATTCAAAAATCTTGTGCAATAATACAAGTTTGAAACACACTGTATTGGGGCTTGTTCAGGTCTCTAGTGCAGTATGGAGCCTGGGCAACTAATTATCTGATTAGCAGTCCCAGCCCTGGCATCACATCAAAGGTAGTTCAAAATGACCAGTGGCAGAGATCCTGCTTGCCCTGGAGATCCAGCGTATGTGGATCCACCAACAAGAGGGGTAAACTCTCCTCAGCTCTGTTTCCTGTGCCTCCCTCAGCCAACCTTCAGCACCAGAAATGTAACTTGCCCCAGATTACCAGGGTAGATGCTCCCAGGCTCCTGTGGGCACTTCTACACATACTTGAGGTGTGGGAGGGTAGGGGCAGCATTTTAATTAGAACAGAGCAACTCTACTTAAAGTGCTACCACATCTCTGTATGTGCATCCCCAAGCTCATTCAACAAACTTTATTTCAAGCACCCCCACCACCATTTTTAAGTATGGGGATGCTTATAAAGGAAACTCAGGACGTTGCTGGAGCACAGCAATTGCCACAATCCGGCAGATTCAATCTAGTCTTCTCTGATGCACTGGAATTCCAGCATGTTGGAGCAGCCTCAGTGCTTGCTTATAGGCACCCCCAGTGACAGGCATGTGGAGGGGAGGGTGTAGGGTCTAGGCACAAGTGATACAAGTCTTCATGACTGGAAAAGTGAACTGCAGTGCTCAATTCTGGGGTCAGTGTTGGGGAGGGGGGACACAGTTAGTTCCAGCTCTGTCCAGATGAGGTTGAGCATAGTAAGCATTACTGTGCAACTACTCAGAACACGTCCTAACTTTTAATATGGCATGGCGATACTGTTATCTCAGATATAATACATGCTAAATGTTCCATGAAGCAAGGCCTTGAGAAACAGGCTATGAACTGAGAACACCTGAATTCAGTTCTTCACTATGACACGAATTCTTTCTGCAACTTTGGACGGTTTGGTGAATCAGTGCCTTGATTTTCAAAGAGTAAGGAGAGCTAAATAATAGTTTATTATTTATTTCACAAATCTGTTATAAATATTTTGCAAAGGCAGAATGCACAAGAGCATCTGGTTATATTTTATCTAGGCAGAAAGCACTGAAATGGTTATACTTTGAAAGTTATTTTTATAGTGATAAGGACTAGAAACAATAATTAAAAGAGAAATAAGGTGAAAATGCTGGAGTATACTTGTAAGCAACATCAGAACTTGCATCTTTAAAAAGAACTTGTGTTAATGCTTTATTTTAAGATGTGATATATAATTCATCTCTATATAAAGAAAATGGAAAGCCTGGGGGATGAGGATTTGGGGCTAAGTCCACAAAAGATCTTAAGTGCTGCATTGTGAAGTGCAGCATCTAACTTGTATGCACTTGGTCTCTATAGTGGAGTCAGAGCCCTAAGTAAGCCATAGTGGGACAACCTAAAAGTGGGATGCCCTTAAGCCAAATGCTGAATATTGAATTGTCTAAAGTAGCCAGTAGGAAATGTGAAAGATGTATATTAAATCCTGTACTGGGTATTGGCTGTCTTAATCAGAGGTGCTCAAGGAAGAGCTTTAAACCTTCTTTTAGAATTTGGTGCCTAAAGGCATTTATACACATACATTTCTCTGCTCCCATGAAATGGAGGTCTAGTGCATCAGATTAATTGAGTCTGCTCCTCATGTGAGCTGATACACCTGATGCTGCATCACATTCATTGTATTAATGGCAAAATGTGCATCAGTGCTGAGAAAATGTTGGTGGAACACTTTTAAGCTAAATAAACTTTGATGTGTTTTAGTTCAAAAGCATGCCACCACCATTTTCTCAGTGCTGACATGCCTTTGGCTCTTTATGTAAATGTATATGCCGCAGCACTGGGTGCTTCAAAAATGCCCAGCACTGTGCCATAAGACTATGTACAAATACCCTAAGTCTTTTCTTTTAAAAAAAATAAGCCAAATGGCAGGTCTTGCTTTCAAACCACAATTGCAAGAAGAGAAGGTGGCAGAAATGCTGGTGATCTCCTTTCATTTAATAGTTCTGTGGTTAAAACACGCATGTACAGCACAGGGTGTTTGAGTAGCATTCCCTCAAGAATATTTACTTGTATATTTTTCTTAAGGATGGCTAATTATGGAATGGAGGGTAGGAAAACATGTCCAGAGGAAATTATACACCTGAATTTTATGATAAAGTTTTTCTTTTTTATGCTTATAGTTACCTGGGTCCTCTTTTCTCCCCTTCTTGTAAATGGGGACCACATTGGCCCTTTTCCAATCCTCTGGTACCTGGCCCATCCCTCATGAGCACTCATAGAGCTATGCTAGGGCCCCTGCTATGATTCCCCAAAAAGCACAGTTGCAGACTGCTGTCTAAAAGCAGGATTTTGGGGACACACCCAGCCTTGAACGCTCAACTTTCCAGGCCAAGGTTGAGCACCCACACCACTGAAGCAGCTAGCAAAGTGAAAGGGCCAACATGGCTAGTGCTACACCTGATAAGGTCGAAGTCAGATGCTTGTAGACTCACTTGTAACTTCTAAAGATGTTTCTAACAACTGCTGTTAGAATTTTTTTTTTGGGTGGTGTGAAGCAGTGTGGGAAATGGGTGTGGAGCAGTGGGAAAATGCTGAGATCATTTTGCTTTTTGTGACTGTTAATCTCCAGTGGTTTTTCATCTTGTGGGAATGTATATTGGCACTAAGCGCAGAGAATATGAACACAAATGTCTAGGGATCCTTGGTAGTTATAATAAGCATGAGCAGATTGTACTGAGGCAATTTAAACTGAAATTTTATATTCACTAAGTACAGTTTAAAATGCATATTGCACAACAAGGGGTTTGTCACAATGACAAATATGTGCACTCTCTGTGAACCAAGGATAAAATTTAAAATGAAAGCATCTTAAGTCAGCCATCTGATACAAATCATGGTTTGCCAGCCCATCAGTTCAATCATTTATGCATCCCCAAACTCTTGTTTAACACCAGATCCACACCCAGTATCTGAAGAAATGAAAATACACTGAATCTTCTAGGCTAGGAGTAGAAGTTGCACATAAACTGGTTTAAGTCATCAGAAACTGCTTTAAACCTGCAACAGAACAGAAGTTCAGTGTACATAAACCACTTTCAAAATGGCTGAAACTGATTTAGGATAAATCTAGTTGAATGTAGTATCAGACTTAACTGATTAGGGTCAAACTGATTTATGAAAATTCTGTCCCAGATCCTTTCCTCATTCAGTTTAATTCATAGTCCCCCAGCATCCTGGCATTCTTTCCAGCCCTGGGCTGGTCTGTGCTGTCTGCTCCAGAAAGTAGGGCTAGTCCAACCCCTCTACTCCCTAACTCAAGTAGTGAGGTCTGGCTGATGGTGGGGGTGGGTGGACAAGTCTGACTGAGAATGCAGCCCAGTCTGTGGGGGCTGCTTTCCCAGGCAAACCCCAGCTGGGGTCTGTGGCTAGGAGCTGGAGTTAAATGCCCCTTCCACAGCTCAAACTTACTGCTGGCTGTGACTGAGGACTACAAATACCAGAGGCACCTGGAAGCAGGAAGAGAAAGTGATGAACAACCCTGCAGCATTCTGCTGCTGTAATTCTGGACTGCAAATTTCAGATACCTCGGAGGCAGCAGGACCCCTAAAGATCCTGGAAGGGAATACCCAGCCCATGCTGACTACATGCCAGAGAACTGTGCTTTAGCTCCCCCTAGTTTCTGGCCTAAGCCACTGCAGGCATGTGGCTGGATTTCCTGAATCAAAAGGGAATGTCTATGTAGTTATTTACCAATGCAATCTCTGTATCTTAGACTAACTTTCAAAGACTGAATCAATTCAGCCTCAGGCTTTTTGATTGCCTGTACTTAGTCCTAATGAACAAGTTAATCTTTTTTCTTCTTCCATACTGTGTATGGCCAAAATACAAGTTAATTCATGCTTTGAAATATATTACATTTTGGTCAGATTCTCAAAGCTAAAACCTTGGCCTTACTAGTAACTTTATGCAATCAGAATGATACAATAAGACTTTAAACCTGCCTTCAATGGACAAATGAGAAATAGTCATGTGAATTGATGTGAATTATCAGCCACTAATATGACTGAAAACCAAACCAAACATTTGAATACCTAAATAAAGATTTAGAAAATTAATCTCAGGGACTTTTTTCAGATAGCTTGGCTCAAGATTTACTTTTAAAAAATATGTACCACAAAGCAACCCCCTCTATATTAAAGAAAAGTACAAGCATTAAAAAAATTAATAAATACAAAAAAAACTTTATTAAAAAATTCAGGTGCATAATTTCCTCTGCACGTGTTTTCCTACCCTCAATTCCATAATTAGCCATCTTTAAGAAAAAAATATACAAGTAAATATTCAAGAGCCAGCTGGCACATACTGAAATGGTTGCATATCCATCCCACTCTTTCTAACTGCATATAATTCTGGAGCATAGCAGAAGTTCATAATGGTTCCTAATTGGTCCCAAAACTCCAGATTAGACTACCCCCTATGTCTATCACAGAGAATGAACATTAAATAAGAAAACCTATTGGACAGGTAGAAGACTTCATATTCTTAATTCACTTCAATAATTCATCACCTAACAGTTTTCACCAAAGGAAGCCAGAGGTTGTATATCTCTAAATGGATTCACTTTCTCTTTCCTTCAACTTCCTGGAACTCTTAAAAATGCCCCTGAACAGAACCCTGCTTGGCACACATGCTTTGGTATCATGAATGCCCAATTTCTAAATAACTAACACCTGTTTAATTTGAAATAAATGAATCTGTAGACTAAGGCTATTGCTATTGGTAGGCAACAGTGATATTAAAAAAAAGGAAGGGAGGAGGGCAAGACCTGTTAGATTTCCCTAAAATATATCTAGGGAATGTTTGAATTTTAAACAAGATAGTAAATTGATTGTTTTTCATTTGGCCTTATTTTTGAGAAAGGAAAAAAGAAGAAAAAGGTAGGCAATCCTATCATAGCAGTAATTTTCAGTAAACAGTTTAGTTGTCAGTTCAATGTCTGATGTAAAATTGGAGACCTTAAAATAGAATGTTAGAAAGTATATGAAACACCTGTTTCTGTGGGTTAGATTTTTTTAAAGCAAAAGAAGACTATTTTAGTATCATTTCTTTAATTAATATGTATTAAATAATATTTCTACTATTAGTTTAAGAATTTAAATACAACAAAATTTCAACTTACTTGGAAATTGGTTACCTTACATGTTGTCTTTATGTGTGTGTGTGTGTATAGATATCTATATATAGATAACTAATACAGGCACACGTATGTCATCTATCTATCTATTTATCTATCTATCTATCTATAGATATCCACAGATAGATAGATAGATGACATACATGTGCCTGTGTTAAATTTAACAAGCAGTATAGTTAGCTTCTTTGATTTCATTTAATTTTTCTTTTCAGAAACTACTTACTCTTTCCATACATATCTGTGCTGTGCTGATGGAAATGACAGCTTCTACAACTTGTTGAACTTTAGCAATGATATAGACGACAGCTTCTACAACTTGTTGAACTTTAGCTATGATATAGCTCATTACATTAGCACAAAGAGAGCAGGAAATAAATTACCAAAGTGTATTCAGGAATGGCCCCAGATTTGACAGAGACTACCTGTAGAAGATCGATCATTCCAGAACAGTCCTATATACAGATGGGACACACTTCAATTAAATTAAATTCTTAAAATAGAGGCACTATTTTTTTCTGATTCTTAATATTGTATGCAAAGAGGCAGCATGCAATAAGTTAAAAGGAGCACTGAATTGCACATTCCTTGGCAATCAGAAATTTTAATTTTTGCCTCATGCAGTAAGTAAGCAAGTATAAGAAAGTATTTTATGCTTTAAGGCCTATGACAATGTATCAATGTGAGTTGAAATCTGTTCATTTAATTTGTAGAAGACAGGAAGGAAACATATTGTGGGGAATATTAAGCCAAAGAATTTATCTAAAAATGTTCACTGAAATGCAGTGCTGATCAATTTTAGTTTTATAAGTGTGGGGAACAGATGATTAATTTACTTTTATTGAATATTCAGGGTGCAGATTAATATATAGCTTATTACTTTCCCAGAAATGTGTTTTTATAAAAACAATAGCAATGCCAACAAATATTGATTATTCTAGAATATCAATACAAATTTAATTTTCCCACAATCAAATAATCCTTTCCAATCTAGTACATGCATTTTATAACATGGCAGAAAGACTGATGTTGCAGTTGCAAAAAGGAAGCTGTATGGTAAAGACATAAATAAAAATTCTTACTCAGCGATTGAATGTTAAACCCTTTAGCAAAGAATAGGAAATAGAACCTGACTAAATGTGTTGTCCCTTTCAGAATATTGATTAAGTGTAGGCAGAATCCTCTATTACAAGAAGCTTAATTTAACAGAACCTTAGTCAGTGCATACTACTTGATTTCATACCAGTTGCTATTGATTATGCAAAACCATACATTTTTAATATTTTGGCTTGAATAGAAAATAAAAGAGGTGATTTATTTGTTCTATGTTTTTCCCTTTGTACTTCTTGGAGGTGACAAATAGGAAATGGGCATTGCCTGAAAGCCCCTTTTTGTGTACTGGCATAGTGAAGGCCTATGGAAGCCATAAGAGCATTGTAACTTCACCTGATCTTCTTTTTCCCTTTCTGAATACCTTATGAAGGGGTTCAGATATGAGGGTAGATATAGATAACTTTTGAATCTCAGTACTGGGCATGTCTCCATAGTAGCACCAGAACATACCTCTTTAGTGATGTTAATGAACAGTAGACTAATTCTAGAACCTCTTGCAGACGTGCCAGGTGTGCTCTGACATTCCCTAGCTGTAAGCTGGTTCTCTGGGCCCTATTGACAGGTGTGGTATAACAGTCTGGACTGGGAACATAACCATTTAATGAGGTGATAAGTTTTCCTTTTTACCTTTCACTCTCTCCTTCCATCTCTTTTACAAACATACAACATACATGTAAATAAACTGAGCTACAAAAAAAGCCAACAAGTTCTACACAATGAAATCTGAAATACAGCAGTTATTTCTACTATAAAAAAATACAATCTCTCAAATAGTCAAATATCATTGTGTGGTGTTTTTAAACAAACTTGACATAACCACCCATATGTTAATGAGGACACATATTTTGCTCTTTCTTTATGAGTCTACACAATCTATCAAAATTTGCACTTTGTGTCAAATGTAATGATAAGTTTTCCTTTTTCTGCACCTGCTCTATATTTTAACACATTTCTCTTTTCAGCATTGCCTTTGTATTCTAGGCAGAACTTCCATCGTATTATATCACCAGCCCCAAAACTCAGATTTATATATTTCCATTTGGGAATTTTGTTACATAAACAAGTGCAACAAACATAGTCCTGATTTTGCTTTTTCAACAAGAACATTTACCACTATATTCTCTGAGCAAAGATTTTATTACAGTTAACTGACACAAGCTGCCAAGTGAGCTTACTATGGAAATATTTAACCAAATTTTCCCTTCTTTTAGTATTTCTCTGTCTAGATCCCATGGTCATATGGTTAGTATGATAGGAAATTATGAGAAGATAAACTGAAGCAAGATGAAGGCGGAAACAATTAGATATATTTAGTAGTAAATCTGAAAAAGTTTACATAATAGGATTGATTACATTTGATTTTTTTTCCCAAGAGCTATACAAGGACTGTCTGATATTACTAGACTAGTAGAAACATAGATAAACTCTAAAACTGACTACAGATTTAAAATCTTTAGTTAGAGGTTTTTAAAGAGTGGGAGGCCAAACACAAGAGGGAGCTGACAAGGTTGTTGTGAGATAATATTGAATTTTCAGTGAAAAATGATAAAAATATTTTGGCTGACACAGCACAGACATTTTTGAGAGAAGCTGAAGACAATAAAAGGAGCCAGATAATTCTTGGCTGTTGTGAGAGGGATCCAGGATTTTAGAGAAATTAAACTGGGAAATGTATTTACAGCTATAAGAAGCGTGCAGGAAAGCCAGAATTTTCATACAGGGCAGGGAAGAGTAACTCCTGGACTAATCTTGCACAAAAGTAAAGGGGCAGATTTATACAATTAAGGGATAGAAGGCTGCTGTTTTACCGCTTTCCTTTCTATATGTGTTCATTCTTCTTTTAAAATAAATGCCAAGGTAAGCACTATCTTTCAGAAATGAAAGAATAACTTTTCTGCTGTGCAATATACTGAACCGCCTCTGGTTCTGACCATTCATTGAATATATCAAAACCTCCCAGTATGTTTAAGAATGTTCAGGACTGATCCTGTTGTTAGAAGAGGCTGTTTGAGAATCACAGAAGGAAAACCAAGCATTATATGTTAAATTTGTTTGAATTGCTGAACAAGCTAGATCTACTGATTAAAACCAGTGCCTTTGAAATAATTATGTGCATGAAGCAGATCACCTACCATACAATAAATAGCAATGCTAAATGAAACAGAGCACTCAGTATTATAGTCTGGTATTATTGAGAATTATTGAGAATTGAAGGATTGATTTACTGGGAGGAGTTGGAAAAGTTAGAGGATCATGTGCTTCAAGGAATGAGGACAGCAGAAGTATACCAACTGCCAAAAAAAAAAGATTAGTGCATGCAATGTCAAGAAATAGATTGATGGGCTTGAAAAGCAAAAATGTAGCCAGGGCTGAATGGATAGCAAAGGGCAGAGTCAGGAGCAATTAATAGCCCTTCTAAGGAGTTAGAAAATTAATTTAGGCATCTGGATGTCTTATTTGAGAAAGCTGATATAAAAATAAGGATCTGCTGGATAATTATTATTTGTGGAGGCTTTGAAATAAGGAAGTAAGACATAGGTTTAGGGAACATTTAGGATCATGAGCATAGAGGTAGGCCTGAAGGTTAATTAAAAATAAAAACATGATGGAGAAAGTACAAAATATAAGCTTCATAAATGGATCAGAAATTAGCTATATCTAGGGAAATGATAGGAAGGCAAAAAAAGAAAGACAAACCACTTGAAACTCTTTTTATTCTTGGGAGAACAAAAAGCATGGGAAGACAAAACATTTCATTTCTCTAAGAGGTTTAATGGAAGGACTGATAGCAATATATTTATAAAAATCAAGCATGTGTCTGTTGGTACCTGTTTGGAGGTGATCTGGGAAGAGAATTTAGTGAGAGAGAAATGATGCTTTAGATGCTCATCTTTTATCTGACTTACCTTTCATCCATTCTATACAGAAACAGAGTGGACAAATTGTGCCTTGTGGAAAAAGCATCCAAAAAAGGAATTGTTGTATTAAAGATGTTTATTGACTCTTTAATACAGGTTTCTCTCAACTTATGCGGTACATGCGTTCATGGAGAATGGCACACAAATCAAATTTGCATAAAGCGAACCCATTTTACAATTTAACAAATAGGGATATGTTCCCATGGTGGTGAGGGCGGGGAGGGAGGAAGGGAGGCTGGGACTAAGGAAGGGGTAGAGGCAGGGGTGCTGCTCCCAAGGCTGTACAAGGCAGCAAAGCAAAGGGAACAGCGTGGCATTCACCCTACCCCTGGCTACAGTAGCTCTGGGAGCGGCTGGTGCCAGCTGCCTGCAGTTGCTGGGCTGCACTGTGCTCCACCTGTTCCCCTGTACCTGAGCTCAGCTTGTTTGCACTCACCTCTGTTCCTGGCCTGCACCATGCCTTAGTGCAAACAGCTGCTGTTGGCTGCTCCCAGGGCCACTCCAGCACAGGCTGGGGTGAGTGCAGACAAGTGGAGCCCCGGGTGGCTCGGGGCGTGGCATTTGCCCCAGTCCTGGCTGCAGCAGCCCTGGGAGCGGTCCACACTGGCTGTGGGGGGAACTGTCAGTGCATGGAGGGATGTGCCTCTTGCTGCTCTGTGGCCCTGGGAGGACTGTGGGCCGGGGGACTGTGCCTTCCCAGGGGATGTGGAGCAACAAGAGGCGCACCCCCTGCCCACCCACTCACAGTTCTCTCCTTAGTTAGCACGGGGCACTCCTCAGGCCTGAGCAGTTGGGGTTGAGGTGAGTGCCACGCCTTGCGCCACCCAGGACTCCACTTGTCTGCACTCTCCCCAGCCCAGGCTGGAGCAGTCCTGAGAGCAGCCAACACTAGCTGCCTGCACTAGGGCTTGATGCCACCCAGAGACTACAAGCAGCTGGCATTGGCTGCTCCCAGGGCTGCTGCAGCAGGAGCTTGGGTGAGTGAGGTAAGGCCAAGCCATGGGAGGTTCAGGGCAGGGTATGGTGCAGCCCAGTGGCTACAGGCAGCTATTGTTGGTCACTCCCAGGGCCACTGCAGCTGGGGCTGAGGTGAGTGCCATGCCCTGTATCACCTGGGGCTCCACTTGTCCGCACTCACCCCAGCCCATGCTGGAGCGGCCCTGGGAGCATCCAACACCAGCTGCCTGCACTAGGGCATGGTGCAGCCCAAGAGCAGAGGTGAGTTGTATACAAGCAAAGCCCAGGTGCAGGGGGGGCATGAGAAGCATGGTGCAGCCCAGTGGCTGCAGGAAGCTGGTGCTGCCTATTCGTGGAGTCACTGCAGCTGGGGTTGGGGTGAGTGGGGCCACAGTCCTTTTCCCTCCCCCCACAGACTTACCTGCTTGGGTGGCAGGGTGGGGACGTCTGTGCTGTTTGCATAAGAGCAAATTTACTTCTCATATAATGAATTATGGGTCTAAATATGCTCATCGCATAAGAGCAAATTTGCATATAATGAACCTGCATAAATTGACGGAAACCTGTATCTGTATTTCTGGTGGTCTAAATGATTACTGTGAATATGTGAAAGGGAAATAAATGAAGTGGAAGTATATCATATTTCCTTTCCAAAAATAATATTAATTTGGACCCCTAAGCATTATAGGTTAATGGAAAGTCAAGACAAAGTGGTAAGACAATGCACTGTGTTAATAGAAAACATGGAATTATCCTACAGAGGATTATGCATTAAACAAGATTACCCACTGGTACAAATAATAAATTGATTTAACAAACCGATTCTTTTTTAAATTGCACTCTCACTAATGTTTGTGTGTTTATGTTTGTGTGTGTGTGTACAAGTATGAAGTAAACATATAACTACAAATGTCCAGAATATCTTGTTACTTTTATTGAATTTTTGCTTTTACCCTTTTCCTGTTCTATCAAACCAAGGGCTAGCATCAACAAGTTGTTTTTTGCCTACATGTGACACAACAGAGCAATTAGATCCTCACTTTCAAAAGATCTTTTCCACTTTTGGTCATTTGATCAGATGATGTCTCTAAGTTTGGAAATTTAGGTGCAAAAGGTGATATAAGAGGCAGATAAAAACCTGAAGATTTACCAAAATGAGGAATGAGAGAATCAGAATCTGGGATTTTGATGTAATTGTATTAGTAAATTTTGCAGCTTGTCTAAAACGGAAGAATTAAGCCTGGGACAGGGAAAAATATGTGTATATATACATACTTACATACATATACATATACATGTGTGCACATGTACACACATACACATATTCATTACACATATAACGTATATAATAATATTAGTTTCCCTCATCCGAGACTTAATTCATCTGTATATAAAAAAGAACAGTCATGCAGAATGCTGTTCAAGAAAATGCATTTGAGAGTTATTGTAGAAAAATATTAACACCATTAATCTAGTTTATAGCTGTAGTTAAAAAGGTAAACAGGATCATAGGATGAATAAGCACAGGAATATAACACAAATGAAAAGAATTATTGCTACAATGCAAGGTACTGGTTATGTTTAGTATTTATTCAGAATAATATGCTTAGTTTCTTCCAGGCAACTTTTTATAAGAACATTATTGCTCTGAACAGCATACAACACAAGTCAATAGTAATATATTTCAAGAATATTATGAGAAAATGGTAAATAAGTTTAGTTTATTCTCTTTGGGTATCCTAAACGGAGGCATAGAAAGATACGAAGTTTTGATAAAGTGAGAGGCTAAAAAACTTCAGGCTGCATCAATGTTAAAAAAATATGGGGCAATAAGAAAAGAGGAAATTCAGGCAGAGACTATTCTACTGAAGTGGAAGTAAATATGAACTAGAATACCAAGTAAAACCAGTGAAGCAAGTAATATAAATGAGTTAAAAAAAAACAAACAGCCAGAGATGTCTTTAAGGCTAGGGAAGATATTAAAGGACACTGACAAAGTTGAAAACTGAGAGTTAGAAAAACTTGAAGGTAGGGCTTCTTTTGACTTGCTATGGATTTTATGAGTGTGCATCTAGCTTTACGTAGAATAAGGAGACAACCTTAATAGCCTGCCTTAAAAATATGAGTTGGCATAACAGCCAACTCATTTATCTTTTGTTAGCAGGAACAAAAATTTATCAAAAAAAGGAGCTTAAAGCATAACTTTATAACTGACAATGAGAAAGATGATTGCATTGCATTTGGTTTTCTAAGCAAATGAGCCAGATCAAGATCAGGCAGTTGAGTACAATTTTACCACAAATCTAACGATGGCAGAAGTGTAACAGAGAAGCTCTGCACACTGGGCAGTGGTGGTCACACAGGGCAGTGCCAGCTGCTGTGCTGCTGGCAGGGGCACTGATCCCCAGCACCAGCTATTTCAGTGACTATGTTTGTACTCCTCTTCCCCAAAGGTGGCATCTGAAGCTGCTGCACCAGTTTCTTCCTTCTCAATTATGCTACTATGTGTGGGGATAATGAGAGGCAGAGGTAACAAGTTGCTTGAATGAGATCACTCATTATGAGTCTGATATTGCACATTCTTACATGTAGATAACTTTAATCATGTGTTTTCCAGATTTTGAACCTAAATCTGTATCAGTCAGGAAGTTAACATAAGTCTTACAAAGATCTTAGGTCTTATTTTTAACTACATTTATTTTGAGACTTTATTACAATTCTCATTTTAGAGAATTTGGAAGAGCTCATAAAAATTAATAGACTAGTTCTTCTGATACCTCTGTGAGAAAGGCAAGAGTGTCATAATAGTTTTACATATAGGGAGCTGAGGAAAAGAGAGATCAAACACCAGATCCTATTCAACCCATTAGGTGACTAAAAATGGTCCAATTCTACTCCTTTTGCATCTCTGAAAAACTATTAGTATCAAAGTTGTAGGTCTTCCTCTTTTGTTCCTTTTTCGTGGCTTAGTCTTAAAATGACAGCAGGTTGCAAAAGTAAATGCCTTAATGAATATTCAGAAACTCAAACAGGGTGGAATAGGAACTGGCCCTTAATCTCTCTTTGGCAGACTAGGGAGAAGACTAGGGGGAGTTTAGATTGTATTGAATATGGCCATTCAGTCTAACTTAGTTCACCATTGTACAGGCATGAGACTTAGATTGACCAAACTAGGAATCTACGTTAGAAGTGTACAGAAGCTCAGGAAGTTTAGACTGAAATGAAACAAAGCACTAAAAATAGTCAACCTGATCTAAGTTAACTATACCTCTAAGATATAGGGAAAGCCCAGACACTGGCCCCAGTTCTAGGGCTGTACGTTTCCTACCCACCCTCCTGAGCTCTTGCATCTCCCTCACATGAACAACCCCCCTGCCTGAAGACCCACCAATGCTCCCCAAGCATGCCAATCCCCCATGCCACAAGCTACTCCCATTTCCAGGAGCTAACTGAAGTAAGCCTGGGTAGGGGAAGGGGAGGGGAGGAAAGGGGTGGGCAGGATCAGGGAAGTAGATTCATTGGGGTGGGTTATTCATTTAGGCATCGGGAATGGGACTAAAAATAGCCTCTGGTCCCTACAGAAGGAGAGTGCCATCCCCACCCAGCAATTCCCTTTGAACCCCACTAGCCCCCCTGACCCTTTCAAACCCTCTCAGACCTTACCAACCCCCTTTCAGACCCTAGTAGCCTCCCCAAACCTTCCAAGCCCCCTGCAGACCCTACTTACCCCCCAGATCCTCTCAATCCCCCCCCACAGACTTAGCTTGCCCCTCTGATCCACCCAACTCCCCATGGACCCTCATTTTCCCCCAATCCTGCCAACTAAGCTTGCCCCTCCCAATCCCCAAAAGCCCCTTCACTAGCCTCTCTGTCCTGACTACCATAGTTTAGGTGGCCATTTTTAAATCAATATAACCTCATGCTAACCCCCCAGGATGTCTGTGTATACCCCTTATGTCCAAATGCTTGTCTGTTATCTCTCCCAACTATACAGATGATCAAAAAATATCACCAAAAAGCCTCATTGTGGAAGGCATGATGACATTAATAAGAATCAAGGTTGATACAGGTGCAGAAATGGCAAAGGCCTTAAAATGAATAGCATAGAAAAATTCAGGACCAGTAGGAGGATTCAAGTATAGGGTGACATAATCCAAATATAATCCAGACAATAATTTCAATAATGGAAACTGGGGTATGGGAAGAGGTATGAGTTATAACAGTATCTGTTGATACTGATATAATTCTGTATCACTACAAGTGTAGCAAAACCACTTCAGCTTTAACCTTGCTCTATTCATAGTTAAAATTACAATGATTTAGCTAACTTGTATTAGTAGAGGGTCATGCAGATGTAAGTTAGGTCAGATCAGCTGTCTCTTTTTCTTGAGTGGTAAATATCCCTCCCCTTTTAAAGCAGCTAAAGTGTACATTTGTCCATGCCTTCAGTATGGATTAGAGACTGTGGGCCACAATATTCATGGAATAAAGTATTCTGTCCCAGGCTTATAAAAACTTGGGATACTGTGGTAAGAGCTCAGTGCAATTAACAAGTAGCACAATTTAATTAGCAGTCCCAGCAATTCCTCCTCTAGCTTTGAAATGCATTTTCTCATCAAACCATGAGAAGATGACTCTGCCTTTTCCAAAGATTCCCAGCATGAGCACAAATGAGAAAAGAAAGAAGCATCTTTTTTTTCCCCTCAGTATTAAGAATGGCAGCATTAGGAACGTAAGTATAGAGTTTCCTGAGGCGCATCTTGTACCTTATTACATGAAGGCAAGTAGCTGCCTTTTACAGAGAAATGATGGCACTTGCCTACTTATTTTTGAATGCTGAATGAGGTCTTTGATCTTCATTAGGATGTGTGGTATTACTTCATACAAATTAAACAGAGGATCTGCTCAGCCACCTTTGAATTTTTTGCTGAAATATTCATTTTTTTTCCAGCCCTCAAGTAGATTGCATTGCAGAGACACATCCTGTTCACTAGAGTTGACATTTCTTACTCTGCTGCTATATCCAAAGTTCACTGAAGTCAATGAACTGTTTTCAATCAACTTCAGTATGTCTTGGATCAGGCTATTAATGCATAGAAAGTAGCATGAGGAATATGTACACATCCTTTATGAGAGAATAAAGTCCCTGTGTTTTAACCATTATTACTCCTTCACATATTTGCTTTACTATTCTTATATTGTCTACCCTGACTGATACAAAAAAAAACCCTTGACATATATATTGACAGAATTTTAAATTAACCAAAAGTTTTATTATAAAGGATATGGACTTTGGGCTTATTTACACTTTCTCTATGCCAAGTCTAGGAGTTTTGCTGAAGCACTCTCCATCTAGTTGTCCTTGCTCTATATTTTCTAGGTCAGGCCAGTAAGGCAAATTAGCTGCTTTAGAGAAATTCTATGTATGTGCCTAGGGACACTCTCAGCCTCCCTCTCTTAGGTGTGTGTTTTCGCAAAAGTCACTAAACTGCCTAATTTCCAGGATTCAGCGTACAAATAGTGAAAGGCAATGGATGAGGCATACTTCTTGGTGGTGCTCATGAGCTCAGCATGAGGTCATTGTGAATTCACAACAGTATTAAAAATGAGATCTAGGCACAAAGTGAAAAAAGGTCTCACCTGGAAGAAAAAGCATCCAAAAACTTCAATGAGTTACTTTTTGCTAAAGAAATTAACTAGAAAGACATTCTGATTTTAACATAGTAAATATCTTACTTTTTCTTTATTCAGTAATAGAGAAAAACTCAGCTTTCTAGATCACCTACTCATCACCAGTGATTCTGGTTTTCTCTGATTTAAAAAAAATACCCAATTTTCAGTTAAAAAAGAGGGGGGTGTATGCGTGTGTGCACATGCGCACCTGATTTTAGTACTATGGGACATTGAATATTCATTGCAGGTAAAGCACATTCTAATATAGAAACCCTTTTCATCTGTACTACTTGGAATTGGAGTTATAAAAATAAGTCAGAGGAATCTTTTCTATTGGCCCAAGTTAGCAACCTCTGAAATTGCATTTAAGGTTGTTTTGGTTTCTTTCTTTCTTTCTTAAATTCAGTAGTGTTAGTATTGAAATAGGTTAATGAAGACATAGTTTGTTTACAGGTGGGCTCTGGGCAAGGGCTATAATTAAATATTTCAGAGTGTGATATGTATTTGTCAACCTTCTGGCTAACTAAAAAGTATCCAGCATTTAAACAAATAAAGAAAAAATACATATAAGGCTGTCAGTAGTTGCCAAGAGTCTACCCTTTAGTCTAAAAAATATGATTCATGTTTGATCATTATAATCTTCTGAATTTGCAGGTATAGCTGCAAATTATGTATTGCCATTTACATAATTTGTAGGAGTTTTTAGTTTGATGTCATGTAGCCCTTTATTCACAGCATGAAGAGTCAATGCTGAATATGAAGTCCTGTTTCTGGCTCTGTCAGAAAGTACTTTATCCTCTGTCTCCAAGTAGAAAGCAGAAAAATACAGATTAATTGCAGTCCATACTGAAACTTCAAGATGATTGTATTGTATCTGAAAAGATATTGGGTCAGATTATCAAAATAATTTTGCAACAGTTTAGACACTGAAATAAAATACTGATGCTTTTTAAAAGTGCCCAGCAGCCCCCTTTTAGTGAGGACTTTGAAAAAAATCTAGCTACTACATTTCAGTGCTTTAATAAAAGCTGTGTTCTGTTTAACAGGGTTTTAATCCTGGATCTTTTGATGCATCTGAACTCATGATTATCTTACCCAAAATATTTTCTCTTTGATAGGAAGGCATACCTAGCAGACAGGTAATTTGTTATGGACTTCAATAGATTTATGAGTCATCAGAGGAAATGTCCTCTGAGTTAAGAGGTTTGTACTGAGACATCAGTGGTTTCCCATCTTCCTTTCTTTCCAAAATATGTCTTTTCCCCTTCATTAAAATATTGTACTGCCATAAGAATAATCATGTGAATATACTTTTAGACTGTATGTATGAATAGAAATAGATCTTCTGATTGGTCATATTTGTGTTATTATTAGAGTGAAATTTGGGATTAAGTATAATGAAATTAATAGGATTTCCATTAGGGACACAAAAAAGAGTTTTATCCAAATTTACTGGAAAGCAAAGGTTTAAATCTGTCTAGACCATGTAAAATGAACCCATCATGCTATTTCTCATCTCAAGAAAACCCTTTTTTGTAGCAATAAGTGCTAAAGCATATTGCTTTATCAAACAGATAATTAAGAAATCATTTTGTTTCAAACTAACTTAAAGGAAGGTACTCGTAGGCAGAAAGTTCTGAGGGATTCTAATTTTAACATACCTTTTTCATTTTTCAAATAATTTCCAATGGATTTGCCACCTCTATTGATTAGGTCAATATTATCTTCCTCTTCTAAGCAGCAAATAATTCAGATGATACCTGAGGTGCTACTAAACAAGAAGGGCATTTAAGTTTACAATTATTAACAATAATTATTAGCCTTGGGGGCTGAAGTGGTGTAGGTGCTAAGGCACACAGGTGACAGCCCAGAAGTCACAAATTCAAATCAGAGCAGAACCATTTATGACACAGCTTGTCAGATTCCAATTAATCCACAAATAATGCTAAATATCTTGTCACACAGGCCCCAAAAGGAAAGGATTATTGACTAGAATGTTGCCTTGTCTATATATATTTCAGTTGTCCCCATTATATATAATATATTTAAAATTTAAATTGTGATGTGTCAGTCCAGCAAAACAAATGTGGCAATGTAGCAAGATAAATGAGATAGTATATCATATTTAGAACGTGCAGCTTTTTTGGCATCGATGACAAGAAGAGACCAAGAAAGGGAAAAAAAGAAACCTGATGCAGACATTTTAGCATCTCTATTGAATTCTATTCAAGAAAGTTCATTTTCTATTATTACTCTTTATTATTAATGAAAAGCAATAGATGAGCCATTCCCCTAAATTGGGTAGGATAGAGAGGAAAAAAAATAAAGTATTGATGGAAGTTAATCTAATCCAGTCCAGTGCAAATGGCTTAGTTCTGTTGTGCATATTAAGCATGTTTCTTTTGTGTATCATCACACGAGCTCCTTCATCCCCCTACTGTATAATGGTATGAGCCATTGTCTGGAGTAAAATGCTTGCTTGTGCACAAAAGACACAGCTATATCTTTCTCGTATTGGTGAGAAACCATTTTTGTCAGAAATAAATGTTAGCATCTGTAAAATCTGATATATATGGCTACCAAAAACATGGGTCCCATTGAAGAGATGAAAATGATATCTCTGAAGTTGCTGAAAATCCTGAAATACTATTTACTTTAATGGGGCACTCAGTACACATAAAATGAAGTCACTTAAATTGTGATATGTGCATGTATATTTTGATGACTAATTTACAGTGCTTAAGTTCAAAAATACTAAACTAGGGCTAGATACAGACATTCAGAAAGCCTGGGGTGGAATCTAAGTTATGTGGTTTTCTGTGAGTGTCATAGTCTAGATCAGTAGTAAAAAGAACACACATTTACCACTTGGGAGTGGAGGGGGGAGTGGGGAAGGAGGAAATCTTAGACCAAGTTCTGACATTTTAAAACCAGTTTATGTGTGCCAAAATTCTGTTCTGTTATGAGCATAGACTAGATTTGTATGCTGAACTTCTGTTTTGTTACTGGTATAGACTGTTTTCCAATCAGCTATACACTTATACCAGTAAAAGTATAATGTCTGTGCCTGACCTTGGTGACTATAAAATAATAACCAGTTTTACTGTAATGCTATTCATCTTATTAACTTTTCTTCTTCTGCCTGAAATCTGTGGCAATCCTGAAATCTATGATCATCAGGGATCCCGGTTTTCTCTGATTAAAAAAAAAAACCCCAATTATCTTGTTAAAAAAGTAAAGCCAAATTCACATTTTTTTTGATTAAAATGAAACACCACTAATATATAGACAGATACGTAGCAGTGTTTCATGTTAATCACGGAAAAATGTGGATTTGGGGTTATTTTTTTTAATCCGAGAATTGGGAATTCTTTTTTATCAGAGAAAACCAGAGTCCCTGATTGTCACAACCCAAATCAAGCAAGTGTTCCTGACACAATAGACCACCCCTCCGCATGATTGGCATTAAGACCACCCCTCTATATGATTGGCGTTGTTCTAAATTTGGTATGTTCTGCCTAATTAAGTATTCCCACCTGGCAATCTCCTATTGGCTACTCTAAAAGTATAAAAGACTGCTCAGTTTCTGCCCAAATCGGAATGGAGTGCATTCTGATCACATTGCAGAAAAGATCTCGCACAGCTCTGAGCACACCACAAGGAGCTCTGAGCACGTGGCAGAGTGACTTTGGCGGACTGATCACCCACCAATGACTCCCCATCAGCAACCTCCCAACATACCCTTTCCCTGTGTGCCCATTTTGTATATGAACTTGTTGCGGTAACCCAATTCTGTAACCAAGTGAGCCGATGGCCTGTGTCGCTGGCACCAGCGGCGTAAGTAAAATCTATTTGAAACCAATACGCTGTCCCGCCTCTCCATTGCTAGCCCGCCTGACATTTTAACACCGTCCGCCCCCTTGGTCAGCCCTGACTGGTAGGCCAGCCAAGACATGGTGTCACAAACAGGATCTAAGGGCATTGCGGTGCAGAAGATTTTGATCAAGTGTTGCCCACGGTGCACTGGAGGACATCATCTAACTGATTCTGGTGAATTGTGGGCTCAGATCGCATATCATCAAGCAGGCGAGCCAAGGAAGAAGCTTATCAGCGGTTTCCTTTCATTAAGAGGGTAAGCAAAAGCTTCAAGAGAGTGGGAAGTCCCTCTTCACCCTGGGGCATTCGGGTGCTTGATAAGCAACAATCGGGTCTTATTCAGACCCCGGAATGAAGCGGACACAGTGTCTTTTGTTAAAGCCAAGCCACCGGGTGCAGCGGAACCAACTCTCGCTCAGGAGTATGCCCGTTGTATAAGATGTGTGTGGGAGGGCGGAGAGCTGACACCGGCTGATCCAGGCTCTGGTGCCTGGATCAAGGGGCCATGAGCTCCTCTCAGAGTTCCGGGAAATGTTAGAAGCGGAGGGCTGCATCGCAGCACGGTGGACGGGCCCGAAGTGGGATAAAGGAAAAATGTTACATATAATGTTTCGCACTGTAACCACTTTGCTGAGAGAAAATGTGAACCTGGAAGTTCAGCTCTTCACAGCTGCCCAGGTAGCTAAAGAAGCGGCGGTAGAAGAAAACCTCGGGCTAGCCAAGAACCCCAAGCCGCCGCCATTCCAAGATGGCACCGGACACAAGGGAGAATGCACGAAAAGTGACGGAGAAGAAGGCGTGGTCTTGTGGTCATCGGCCCCTCCGCCAAAAGTGGTGCCAAAAGAAGCTCCGCCCCCAGGCATGGCATCGGAAGTGAAGCCGCCCCTCTGTGAGGGAGAGAAGCTCCTGCCTTGTGTAGTTAACCCCCTCCTCACCATGGTCCATCCAGTGATAATGGTTAAACAGGCCATTGATGCACAATGCAAAGACACAGCTTGTAACATCACAACATGCCACATCCGCACAAGAACAGAGATGCAAAAGCTGTGCAAAGAATCAAAACTAAGATCTGAAGAATCGTTGGCTATATGGTTGGGATGTCTGGTAGTAGAGTTCGGGTCAGACTTATTAGAGATAGAGGAAGCACATTACCTGACTCGTCAAGCTTCATGGAGCAGAGGACATGTCACCAACCTAGATATAGTAGCAAGTAATATTTGCTGGCCCATCTCACGCCGAGCACTTGTCTCTGGACAAGTGACCCACAAGCCTCACGCCTTGCCTGAAGGTTGTCCACAGAAGGCCAGTGCAGAACAACTCCTGCTGGCCATAATAGGGGTAACATATGCCTCTTGGGACCCCAGTGTGCATCAACTGGGTCTGATGCGGACCCAATGCAAAGAAAAATGGCCTCACCATCACTTGTGGAACCCTGGAACTGTCCCTGCAACCTTAGTATACAAGACTGTGTGGAGATCTACGGAGGAGACAACGCCATGGTGCTTAGACCCCTCCTCAGTTCGATGGCTGAACAAAAGGCGGGAAATCTTCTGAGTCACCTTCCCTGTCTGCAGGCCATTGTAGAGTCATCCATGAGGGTTGCCAGTGATGCAGAGTATCAATCTTCGGCGTACCCCATTAGAGCCCAGGGACCGAGATGCTATGAATGCGATGTTCCACGAGAGTCATGACCATTGCCTCAATGAACGCCAAAAGAGAGAGCCATGTTTGGATTTCTTTTACAGCGTTCCGGATTAACAAAGTGGCAACTGTGTCTTCTAGGAGATGAGGGCAAGTGGCACCTCATGAATGAACTAGGTTTTGACCATGATGACTAAAAGACGGTGATGACTGATTGCTGATCCCAACTAGCCACGATTGATTGATTCGTCGTCTTGTTGCTCTCTAAGTTTTGTGGCAAGTTCGGCTGTTGCCACTTTCTCCTGTTTGTTTGTTTGTCTGTTGGTTTGTTTGTTTGTTCATTCTTTTGCAGGCCCAGCAGTGACGGAGTGATGGTCTATGACTATTTAATCATGGAAACCCCGAGTTTCCAAGTTTGCTGTCAGCGGATTCTTCGGCAAGCAGAGCTGACTTTGAGACCTTTGGCTCAGACCTGAATCTCTTGTCATTTGGAACCAGAGCCGTGACTGATGTTTTCTCGACGGATGGCCTTATCGCATGTTTATAGTACTATCTTTTGTTAATAGTCCTGCGTTTATAGTCTAAGTCTGCCCCTTTAGTGTAGACATCTAGCTCTAGATGAGAAATAATAATTTAGTAACATCAATCTCGTAAATAAAAGAATGAAAATAAAAAGGGTTTGGAATGCAGAAAGAGAAATGAAGAAGATAATAATGAAAGGGGGCAAGTAGTAAAGACTCAAAAGGAAGAAGTGATCAGGTTTTAGAAAAAACCTATACACTAAAGAAAGAGGGAAAGAAAGAGAGGTGACGATAGATGGAAAAAGAAGGGAACTTTAGACAGAGAACGAGAACGTGAGAAATATCATGAGTAAATGAAAAATGATGGCATAACGATCAGTGTTACAATTAGGTTTGCACAGGTCTCGAGACAATCGTGAGAACCCCCTGCATGGGGGCATTAAATTCTTGTATGAAGTATCTTGTCTAGGCTAATCAATGTTCTAATTATTTTGTGTTCTTATTACTCGGAGTAATCATTGTTATATGTGTATATATGTAGAAATTAGTATATTTTGCCATTTTTAAAAAGAAAAAAACCTTGTAATTTATATATACCTGTTAACTACCTCAAGTCTATAATGACAATGAGTTCATAGATGAAAGGTCTCTCTTACCTACGTTTTGTCTATTGTGTCATGGCCAGGGGGGCATGTCACAACTCAAATCAAGTAAGTGTCCCTGACACAATAGACCATCCCTCCTCATGATTGGCATTAAGACCACCCCTCTATATGATTGGCATTGTTCTAAATTTGGTATGTTCCGCCTAATTAAGTATTCCCACCTGGTGATCTCCTATTGGCTACTCTAAAAGTATAAAAGTCTGCTCAGTTTCCACCCAAACCAGAATGGAGTGCATTCTGATCACGTTGCAGAAAAGATCTCGCACAGCTCTGAGCACACCGCAAGGAGCTCTGAGCACGTGGCAGAGTGACTTTGGCGGACTAATCACCCACCAATGGCTCCCCATCAGCAACCTCCCAATGTACACCTTCCCTGCGCGCCCATTTTGTGTGTATGAACTTGTTACGGTAACCCGATTCTGTCACCAAGCAAGTGAGCCTACGGCCTGTGTCACGGCCACTAGTGGCATAAGTGAAATCTATTTGAAAACAATACGCTGTCCCTCCTCTCCATCGCTAGGCCACCTGACGTCTTAACATCATCCACTCCCTTGGTTGGCCCTGACCAGTCGGCCGGCCAAGACACTTATGATCACCTTTGTGTTTTGGCTCCATTCTTACACCTACATACACTGGCATGTACACATATCTCTCTTCTAATCAGTGTTACTAAAGTGGTTGAATATGCTGCCACACTTCTGGCATTGATTCAATGATGCAATCTTGGGTTAAGCATTCAGAGGCACTTTGCAATGGCTCTGCATAAAGTATAAGTACTTCTTATCCCATGAAATAAATTAAATTAAACTAAAAAGGATTTATCTCAGGGCAACAGATCTGGATGTCTGAATGGTTGCCCTGTGTCCTAATATAAAATGTTTTATCCCAGGACATATATGATATCTGTCTATAGCCTAGAACAATTCAAGTTTAGACACCCAGGCACATCCAGACAAGTGTGCATGTGTATTGCCCCAGGAACAAATAGCAATGGCACATAGTTGTGCCACAAAGTTGTGCCAGTGTCACCTGTCCCTGGGAAATGCCCCTGCATGCACACTTTGGAATATAGTAAATTGCCCTGGATGGTGTAAGAGAGGCTGGGGCCAGCACATACACTGGCCCCAGCAGCCTTACCTAGGGTCCTGGGAATGCAGTGGTGATGGTCTGGGTACACAGGGCCTGGCCAGTACCTGGACCATGGCTCTGGGTAGGCAGACTCCGTTTTCAGGTGGTACACACTGCAGCCATGTGTGCCACTCTTCTTTTTTTTTAGATACTAGGGGATGTGTCTACACAAGACGCTATCTGCACAAAAGCCTGCAGTACTAAACTTAATTTGCAGTAACTATAACACATTAATAAATATGTAGATGCAGCCAGGATTTCCTAGTATCAAATTTTGTCATCAGGCTACAAATATGCAGCATGGCAAACAGATCCACATACTCTGCATGCAGTTTGCAGTGCCTCAAAAGGCTCTGAGAAGTCACAAATAGTATGTTCCCATTCATGTGGAGGTGGCCCTAGATATTGTCTTCAGAGAATGGGGAACAATAAATGTTTCTAAAGGACAGTTTGGAAAATAAACAGGTAGCCATGGGCAGAAAATATTGTTTCTCTGGCTCATGCTGGAATTTAGGCATTTCGTTACTGAGAACACTTGTCTAAGGGTTTCTGAAGATGGTCCAAATCAGCAATGTAGCTACTCATCTTTGCATCTCCTCTTTCCCTAATTTTGTGTTCCCAAGGAGTATAGGCAAGATGTTTTTTTTTTAAAAAAGACTTTTGAATCCAGGTTTCCCTGATTACTTATGAGAAAAAAAGTTGTCACTGGGATCATTTTGAAGAACAGAGAATACTTTTTTTCTTCAGAAAATCACATTTTGGTTGAATGTCGTTGGCAATCTGACAGTGAAGTGATCAATATCATGCATTTTAAATGAAAAAGAAAAGCATATGTCCAGTTGTCTAAGACTGCTCATTTCTCTCCAAGTTTATGCAGTTAGTTGGTTACCCTCACATCAGAGTGGCTTCTTTCCAGAACTCACCAGAGGCTTCACAACCCAACACTTCTCATTAAGTATCCAAATTACAAAGATGGAGGAAGAGGCATAATACTTACTGGAGATCCATTTTTTCCCATTTCCCTGTGTACTCCAGGCCAGAATCTTCTCTCCCTTTCAGAGATATAGCTCCACTGTGCCAGACCATGCCATCTGCTATCAAAGTGTAATTCAGAAAAACTCTTAGTTACCACATGACTATCCATAATGCCATTACAACCACAGTACTGCAAATTTATGTCAGTGAAACAAATGCATTTTGCATTAAATACGTAGTAGTCAAAATATGGGAGCAAAAAACCAAAGTCCCTCCCTACCAGGACAATGCTGCAATCACACTCCCTGTTGCCCATTTTTCCTGTACCATGATTATTTCCCTTCTAGCTTCCCAGTGGTGCACTAAAATCCAGTGGCCCAGCTACAAGTGAGGGGTACAGAGCACTCAGCCTAGTCTAGCCCATCACCTGATGGCCTTTGTACTCTGTTAATATATAGAAGATGTGGGCTCAGTTTTCCTATACTTCGTCCTCATGTATGGGTAAGTGGTGTAACTAGCCATCTATTTATGAAGAAGTGTTCATATTATACTGAATGCTGATTACATACTGGTTCTGACTGACGTCTTCTCCTTACTGTGTCGAAGTCAAGTTGGATCATGGTATTTCGGAGGAATTTTAGCACCAGTTAAGGCTCCCCATCGATATAACAAACCAGAAATATGTTCTAGATTTTTGCAAGTGTTTTGGCTATTCACAGTGTTTCAACAAGCATTCTGTAGGAACATATTTCAATCCATATGTTGTTTCTGGGCTAATTCTTTGATCACTTCAAAGATTTTCCTCTGCATTATTTGTGGTGCAACAAGTCAACAACTATTCCCTCTTCTCCTTGTTCAGATGATGGAAACATATAAACAGAAGGAGAAAGGTCAAAAGAGATTAAAAAAGGCTTATGAATATTTTTTGGCATGAACCTTCATATGAGGCTTTATTTCCTTGCAGACTTTCAAGCTTTTTGCTTTGTATAAATATTCATGAATACATATACATCCTGAAATGTCTCTGGGAAATTATAAAAATGGTTGCAAATAGAACTGGTGAGGAAATGGTAGATAAAATATTTTTATTCTGTAGAAAATGCTGATGGAGCAAAACAGAAATTGTTTGCAGGAAAAGGTCAGTTTTGACAAACTTCTTGATACTTAATACATTTGGAAGAAAAAAATGCTGAAACAGCCTTTTTCACCCGTCTTTTAATTAAAAAAAATACTTTTTTAGATACAAATAATTGTTTTAAAATTTAAACTAGTTATAGTTAAAAAGATTTAAGGCAAAACATTTAAGACATTGATATAAAGTGTTCATTTGACTTCATCCCCGCTTTTTTTTAAAGAAAAGAATGCAAGTTTACAAATATATATATATATTTAATTTGACTTCTTGTTTTGAGTTCAAACAGGAACAAAATTTAAAATACTGAAAATTCTCTCTGTACAGAAAAACTAGAAGTGCTCCAATCATGAACACCATTTAAACTAATTTGGAATTAATTTTTACATCTCTCTTAACTACATTTTTTGCAGCAGTGTTTGCTTTGTGGTTTGTTTGCTTTATTGGAAATGAACTATTTTTAAATGGTTCAGACTGAGATTTAGGTGCTATAGCTACAGTGAGAGAGAGAGAAAGAAGGAAAGCACGATCCTCTCCATAGCATGTGATTTTGACTTTCTGTAAAGGAGACTGAAAGAGGAAGAGGGTTGCAGTAGGGAAGAAAGAACTGCATACATTTGGTGTTTAAATGTAAATGTAAATGTTAATGTTAATGTATATGCATATGAAAAATCAAAGAGCTCCTAAGATCAGGCCAAAGTCTGTTGATTCTTTTCTAGTATCTATTGTGTGTGATAATGAAACATGTAGAGCCTTCACTTGTTCTAAGTAAATGAGTCATGAAATGCTTTTTTAGCTAATAATGAAAATAATAATATTATTGTCCGTTCCGACACAAGAAGGATGTTAGAAATCTTTATACCAGTTAGAAATACTGTAAAGAACATCAAACAAAGAAAAGCTAAGAAATTGTGAGGTCTGAAAAATCTGGACTCAGGCCAACTCCACACACCAACAAGTAGCTCATTTTAGCATGCTGGACAAAACACTTCTTTCACAGAGGAGCAGTCTGTTATTTCCTCCTCCGCTTTTTTTTTTTTTTTCTGAAAATTCCTGAACACATAGTTTTCACTGACTGCTTCAACGTTTTGATAGGCCATGATGGATACTGAGAAGTTCTAACCAACCTTTTGAATAAAGTCTGCACTTTGTCTGCACAGTGTGCTGCCACAACTTCTGGGATTATTTTGATGAATGGCTGGAATAAAGGGTTGACTAGTGCATCAGTTCTTCCCTTAATGGTAAGTACAGTAGAAGTACAGAGCAATCCTAACTCAAACCCGCTCCAAATAATGATGTTGTGGACTTTTTTATCTCAGAGAGACAAAGACAATTTAAAAACTGGTAGGTCATCTAAGTATAAAATATATTGTGAATGATAACAACATATTGTTTTTCTCTTTATTATGTGTTCTGGTCATTTTTATATTTTGAACAAGACTGCTAAAAAATATTGACATGCCAAAAATATAATAGCAGTAGCAGTGTTGCATTATTTCCCAAGGATCCTAAAGAAGGAGTTAGGCTTCATGATGCTCCAGAGGGTAAAAACACATAAAAAAGGCACACTCCACAGTTGATTGGTTTATAGACATTTTTATTTCTGCTTAACTGATAAAATTGAAAGCATTTTTCCCCCAAGTTCTGTCTTTTGCCACCTTTATTCTCACTGTGCTAGACCTAGTCTTGCAAAAGTGCCACAAATATGAGATGAAGACTTCTTTTTAACAAAAATGCTATCTACTGGAATTGTATCTAAAGCAAGTAGATTTCTTTCCTGAATAACACATACAATTTTATTTTCTCTTTGTCTCTCTCTCAGCAAAACTTGGAGTTTACACACCATTAGAACAGCAGTCAGCCCATGAGCCCCTTCTTACTATGAAAAGAACAGAGATGTCCTTGTCATTGCCCCCACATTTTTTAGCCCTCTGTTTTGCAGTTGGATAAATTGGGCATGCCTACATGAGAAGCTGCAGGCACAGTAGACTATTTGTATTGCACATTAACACATCATAGTGTAAGCCATGCTAAAGCACTAATGCGCAGTAGAATTAGTCTACTGTGCATTAGTGTGACATAAAAAACATGTACTGTTGCTACTGTGCAGTAGTGCCAATTATGGTGCATTAAGTTTAGTACCTGTAATTTCCAGTACTAAACTTAATGTGCTATAATTATGATATATTAATGATGTGTATATTAATAATGTGTAGACATGCCAGCAGAGTTTTGGCCTCTGCTCCTCATCTATGCATATTGTGTATTCTGTAGCAATGCAGATGCCATCACTGGACAGCATAGATATCCTATATTACCCTAGTTATATGTGAAATTATTAAAAGATTTATGCTAATGCCTGTAGAGAACAACTTATATTTAGATTGCAAAATAAAGCTGCTAAAGGTCAGGATGTAGTCTTACTAAATGCATTTTTTAAAGGATATTTGCCTCAATCAGTATCCAACAGAATGGATACTCAGAGAATGGGTAACTATCTAATGTTTCTTTTTATTCTCATCACTCACCATGTCACCCAGTCCTTATTTACTGCATATTATTTAAAACCTGTAGTGCATACACACATTCATTTCCTCATGAGGTTTTTTGTGGCAGTTGTCTATAGTATCTGTGTGGTTTATAAACATTAGTGAATTTATGTTTATAGTACTTGTGTGATGGGTTATGATCTTATCCCTATTTTATAGATGAGACAGAAGTAGTCCAACATTTTCAAGGCTCTATGCATTCTGGATGCCCACCTTGAGATGCTGAGGCTCTTTCCCAATCCCCACTCCCCAGACTACTTCACAGTTTATAGCACTTTGTAAGTTTAAAGTACAGCTCCAATAGATTTAATGTGAGGTTCAAAAGCTCATCTAATCTCATAGAAAAGGATACTAAGGTCGGATTCTCATTCATATATTAGACCTCGTTTGAAATCTTAAATTTATAAATATAAAAAAATGGCATTATCATAATGTTGATTGTATCTTTGAATATATTATATTGTCTAAGTTGCTGATATAGATACAATTTTATATTATTGACCTAATCTGAATGGGAGTTGTCCTATAATTTATTCAACAAATAATTGTTTTGTTCTATAAAGCTCTTTATAGAATGAGGCCTATGCATCTTAGAACTCTCATTATGGTCCAACCTGACAGCAGAAACCAAATGAAACACATATACAAACTGTTCTTAGGCCTTAATAGGCCTTAGACTATCCTTAAAGACAAGTTATGCATTTGTGAAGGGTCTTCAGCTAAGGGTTTTGCTTCCTTCTGGGTCCTTCCAAAGTAAGTCCTACCAGTTCACTGATACATTTCCTAAGAAAGGGAATGTTTTTGTGGTACAGAGAATTATTTTAGTATTATGACACTGTGCTAGATTGAATCTTGCATGTAATTTTTCATTGTTTTCGCACCTAGGAAATGTGATAGACATGTTGTTTAAATGGAAATTAAATGATCAAAATAGATGGTAATTTTACAATAATCTGTTGGTATCTCTGCTGGAAGCCTAATATGTTCAGCATTCTGAACAGCATTGTTTTACCAGCATTGTTCCATTAGGTCAGGGGTTAGCAACATATGGCCTATGGGCCAAATCCAGCCCATGGACCCATTGGATCTAGCTTATGATGAAAGTGAAGCTTTGGCAACACTTTGTGGTGTAGGGCTTTAGCTGTTGGCTTTCTCCTCATGCTGCTATGAAGAGGAGTGCAATCTGCAGACAGGTCCTAGTGCCCACATACCCACCTCTGATCTGAGGTGGGTCATTCCAACCTGCAGCCAGAAGATGTTGCATTAGGTCATTACTGCCACTCTTCCCCTATTACAGCATATTATGAAGGAAACTATGTAGCAGATGCAGGAATCAAATCCTACTTTCCCTGACATGTATAGGCATTATTTCTGAAAACGCAGAGTTTGTATAGAATAAAGCCTATGACAGTTATCTGCTGAAATTGTTGCTGAATTTGTCCTTCTGTTTCTACTATCCCCAATTTGTCCCTCAGCATACTTATCATGTTTGAAGAGACTACTTGACATATCCCATCCTCTTTTATTAAGAACAGCACTAAATATAGGTGTTTTTATCAATCACTTGATTAGACACTTAGGCCAAGTTTTACTAGTCTCAAATTTTAATGCTGTCATTTTCAATTAATGTATAAATTGGATTTCAACAGAGAGATTAAGTACTGAATATACAATGAATAAACCATTTTCTTACCTCTCATGATACCTTTTCCAGAAGAGAACAAAAACATATGTGCACGGAATACTGAGAGTCCAAGCACTTTTGCTTTGCACTCATATATTACTTCTGTGTTTCTTGCCCCTTGTAAGCCTCTGACGATCCCTATATAAACCCTATAGTCTCAAAATCAAAGATCTGTATGATATCCAAATTATATAGAATGTATTCATCAAGGGAATAACAACCCTATGAACTTCATTTCATAAACCTACTGGATACAAACAATCATGGAATCAATATAGACATTGGTTTTAGGACACATTACAACCTGACATCTGATTCACCACATAGCTGCCTGACAGCCTCTTTTCTATTGTACTGTATCACTGCACTGCCTCCCTTCAGCCTTTTCTTTTTTGCTCTGTTCTCCTTCCCTCCCTACCTCCCCCCACACTTCACCTCTCTGCCTCACCTTTTGTCTTTCTAATTCTACCTATTTACATTTTCACTGACATCCCTCCACACTTCTAGCGTCTTTCATTTCTTGGAGTATTAGAACAATAGAGACTCCCCATGCCTGAAGAAGGGTGACTGTGCCCAAAAGCTTGCCAAGAACTTTTTTTCCAACTACTGAGTTGGCCTAATAAAATATATCACATCTACTCAAAGAACCTTGCCTGTCAAGGGAATAAGAAACTTCAGCTAATTTCAAAATTTTGCCAATAAATAATACTGAGGCTTCTATGTTTATATGGCATCAGGGAAGAAATAAACATAAAATAAAACAAAACAAAACACCTTTGGGGCAAGGAGGAAGGCAGAAGTTTTATGGCTAGGTGAGATGGAGGAGATACCAAACCTTTTTCACCACATGGTTCACTTACATGACCTCTTCCACCCCACAGTACACTGGCCAAATGTAGAGGGGGGTGGGACACAGCTCACCACAACAGCCAAACACAGAGGGAAGTGGGGCTGGTACATGGCTGAACACAGAGAAGCAGGGAATGACTGGAGCCATGCTCCCCATCTGGCTGGCTGGAGGCTGGAGGGGGCCGTGTCTCCAGCCCAAACTGCGTAAGGCACATCTGGACATGCCTGATGGCATCCAGTAAACCGGAGCACACTGGTTGTGAAATGCTGCTGTAGTTCACCTGCTCATTGGAATGCAAAATAAATTATAGGTCTCCCTTTCCATAGAAAGGGTTACCCTAAAATATTACTTGACCAGAAATCACTCTATCCACAGGTTTTTAGCAAGGAGGCAAAACAGCAAAAAGATTTATTTTATAGGAAAAAAGACCAATACAAACAAAACTGACCATATGTTTGCACAGAAAGGCAAAACAGGTAAAGATTTTTAGCCTCTATTCTGGCTACATCTTAGCCTTCCTGATACACATGCCAGAATTTCCAGAAGTCATCCTTCCTATTGATTCTCTCAGCCCTCAATCCTGGGGTCATTGGCCCTCCACAACCTGGGCATGGGCAATGTAACTGGAAAGGCAGCACAGATTAGGGCAATTAAAAAAAAAAAAAACTGCACACACCTTACACATGACTTTGGAGTCTGGCATGTGAAGAAGTGAGCAGGAGCTCTGGCACTGCTGATCTGTTATTTCAGGGCTCTGTCTGGTGCCCTGCCCTTGCCAAGTGCCAGGTAAATTACAAGGGAAGGTGGCAACATTTAATTTGCTAAAATCCTTGCACCTCTCCTGAGCCTTGCATCCAGAGGACAAAAGATATCCCTCAATTAGTTTCTTAAATCACCTTCAAGCAGCCTCCTCCTCTCGCCCAGCATTCCCATGACAGTTCTAGTCTCCAGAAAGGTCTTCCCCCTGAAACACTTGAAGCCCTTTGACTAAGGAACAATGGCCTTTCTCAGTTGCTTCTCTGTTTTGGAGTTGATTCCCTATTGCACAAAAATAATGTCTTGGATGTGTACTGAATTCCTCACTTGATCATTTTTTAGTTATATCACGAAATTGCAAATGTGCATTTATATATATATATATATATATATTTATTTATATAAATAAATAAATAAATATATAAACCCTATAATACCTATAGGGATCTTACAAAACAGAATACAGCTTCACACTAACTATAAATAGAGACTAAACACCATAGGAATAAATCTAATTTGGGAAACTATCCATGCATGCCACATGGGGTGCATCTGCACATGCTATTAATGCTATAAAGGCTTATTGAACAGTAAAATATTGATACAGGGATGCTTCTACCCTATTCTGAGCCCCCCGCAGCAGCCAGGGAGACCTCCACTTTCCCCCAGGGTGCTTAGCCCAGAGGCTGGCAAGAAGCACAGCAGAAAGTCTCAATTTGCATGTGGCCAAGAGAGGTCTGCCATCTGTGGTGACTGCTGGCCCTGTGCACACAGGAAGGAGTCCTGATGTGTAAGGGGCTGGGAGATTGCTGCTGCAAAGCTCTCATGTCCCTGTGCACATGGGGACTAACCCAATGACCAGTGGAGCTTCTTAATGCAGCCAGGGCCTCGCCAGGAGCTGCCCCAGAAGCAGGACAGCTCCAGCTAGCACCCAGCTACTCAGGAAAATCCCCACCTAGCTGGGGTCTGGCTGGAAACTGCCCCAGAAGTGCAAAAACTTCCAGGCAGTCCCCAGCTATGCTGGGATTTACCTGCCCAGCTCGGGGCTGGCTGGAAGCTCCCCAGTCCTGGTGCTGCTCAGCTCCCTACTCCTAGGAGTGCTGGGAACCAAGCAGCACCAGGACCAGTGGTCCCCTGGTGTGATCCCTTGGTGGTATTGGGAACCCCTGTATCCCCCTAGGGTCCCCTGGTAGTCCTCTGGTGTTGGGTGTTGTATGTGTGCTACTGCACAGAATGTACTGCATGGTTAGTTTACTAACCATTCTGTAAATTGTATGAATGTTTAGATGGTGATGCTTTACTGAAAAGTAGATTAGTCTACTCTACAGTAAAGCAACTTATGTAGACACATCCATGGTGAACCCCAAAGGCAACTCAGTTTTAAGGTGACAGACAGCACTGTCATATAGACATTTGCTTCCAGGGCTATTCAAAGTCATAATAGGTTGGATCAAATAGTACAGGAATGGTGTTTCTCCTCTCAAGTGAAGGTTCTTAATCATTGGGTTAAAGAGTCATTGGCCTTTGTCTGGCCAAATAAATACTGAATTATTTTCTGCACAGATTTTACAGGAGGATTATTCATTCAGGCATACAAATAACTAGTTAATTAGAACATTCTCCTAGGAAGCAAGAGAAGGAATTCAGTCCAGGTTGCGTATTTTCTGGACGACGTGATAAAAGCTGAATCTTCTTACTCCTTGGAAATTAATGATAAAAGAACATAAGAGCAGAAGACTCTTCTGGTCTGTGAATCATAATCTGAGATAGGTGCCTCAGCTAAGATTGGTGGAATAAAAGATACACTTCTCTCTCTCTCTCTCTCTCTTTTATTAGCTATTTTAAGTGACTCCTCATTTGGTGTGATGTCTTTTGGCAATCCTATTCCAAGGTGCTGAACTCTCCCCAGGCATTGTGTAAGAACCTTGGGCACCTATTTTAGGCTTGTGGATACTCACTGAAATTGAAATGGAATTAGAAACCATTTATGCCTTTGAAAATCTTTCTGTAAGTGTTTGACTGAACTGGAATTGGACATAGATTAAGCTCTTGTAATTGAATATGTACATCTGCATCTGATAATCTGGTACTTCATAAAAATGTTGAAAAAATACTTCAAAATCAAGAAATAAAACTAATAGGAGAAATAAATAACCCTGTATAAAATAAGCAGAAAAGAAAATTAACATAAAAGGCTCACAGAAGCCACATCATTATCTTTAGAAGCCTGGAAGAATAAATAAAGACATCATTGTTCACAACATAAATGGCACATGTAAAATATGGATGTTAACTTTAATACATAGCAGAATGTATTATAAAGATATGTATCTATGCCTTAGTTGCTTTGTTAGGGTCATCACCAACAAAAAAATTGTTTTTCATTATGTCCGCATATCATTGAATGAGTTATTTCACTAGCACAATAGTTTATACACACACACACACACACACACACTTTTTTTGTTGTTTAAAAAACAAAACAAAACTAGAAGCCAGTTGCAGCTCCCCCAGAATGTTCAAAAGAACATCTAAGGATCTAAAGGACCAGAGTGGGAGGGCTCAGCAGTATTCTGTTGTGGATGGATCAGATTGTTATTCAAACCTTGATATACATAGGTCTGAATATGACTTATATGTTAAGATTCCTAAGTTTACATGTCCTTTTACTTCTGTATGCCTACTTCCACTCAGATAAGGCAGAATACTAGTCCTAACCTGGGGGAAAATATATTTTTTTTTTTACTTATAACACATTTAAGTGTGAAAAATACTGTAGGGAAGAAAAAGGAGTTTTAACATACATAGCCTGTCTATTATAGATGATGGCAAATATTTAAATTTTGAAAACAAATACTTAGAAGCATTAAAAGCAGCAAATAATAAAACTATCAGCCAAGATTTTAAATTTTAAATTAAATTAAAAACTTATGCTCAACAGACCATATTTAGTCAGTTACGTAATTGGTCTGATTTTCAGAGGTGTTTACTATCCAGCCATTAACTTTGATTTTAATTGCCCAGCTATTGTGGTGCAAGTTACTCTAGATTTTACACCATAGCACATATACTCCACAGTAAGGAATTGAGACACAACCAACGTTTCTAAGCTCGGTGTCCACGCTAGATGATGAAGAAACCAATTTGAATTCCGCAAAAGATCACCCAGGGTGGAAATTATTAACAGAACGAACACAGAACACATTTTACTTGATGAACATTCTATGTAGTAATATTACTAAGTATTTTCCAAATAGTAACATTTGGTACAAGTGGTTTTCTTCATAGTAGGACTGTGTTTTTTATATCTTCTTCACGTCTACCCTGGTAGATGCAGAGCCACTGGCTATTCACTTTGAGGATTTGTGGAGGTCAGTAGGGTCTTGCATGACTAGAAAAGGGCAAATATGGTGTCTATGTTTAAGGAAAGGAAGAAGAAAGATCCAGAAAATTACAGACCAGTCAGTCTTATTCAATACCTAAAAAAAGACTATGGAGCAAATGGAGAAAGAAATCAAGGAATCTGTTTCTAAGCATCTAGAGAATACCAAGCAACATTGAACATGGCTTTGTCAAAAATAAGTCATGCCTGAGAAACCTAAGTTTCTTTTATGACAATGTGAAGAGCTTTGCAAATGGGTGGGGGAAAAGCAGTGGACATATATTGCTTAAATTTAGCAAGATTTTTAACACTTTTTCCCCATGACATTCTCATTTATACATTAACAAAATACAGTCTAGATTAATAGATTTATAGATTGTAAAGGCAGAAAGGACCTTGGAAGAACATTGGGTCCAGCCCCCTGTACCGAACAGGAAAGATAACTGGGTGTTAGATAACCCCAACAAGGTGACTGTCCAGTCTCCTCTTGAAGATTTCCAGGGTAGGTGATTGTGCCACTTCTGGAGGGAGCTTATTTCACAGTCTGGCCACCCTGACTGTGAAGCAGTTTTTCCTAATGTTGAGCCTGAATCAGTCTTCCAGAAATTTATGGCTATTACTCCTAGGTTTCCCCAAGGGTACCCTGGTGAACAGGTGTTCACTGAGCCCTTGATGTATTTCCCTACTGTAGTGGTAAACTGCTACCAAGTACCCTCTTGGCTGCCTTTTCCTCAGGCTGAAGAGTCCCAGATCCCTCAGCCTTTCCTCATATGGCTTGTCATGTAAGATACTGGTCATATGGGTGTATCTTCTTTGGACTCTCTCAAGCTTGTGCATGTCCATATTAAAGTGTGGGGTCCAGAACTGGACGCAGTACTCCAGCTGTAGTTTCATCAGTGTCGAGTAGAGTGGAAGAATCACCTCCTTGGTTTTGCTGGAGATGCGTTGATTCATGCACGCCAAAGCATTATTTTTCCTGCTGGCTACAGCATTGCACTGCCAGCTCATATTCATGCTATAGCTTATTATTACCCCCAGGTCCCTTTCCATTCATGATGCTAGACAGTTTGGTGCTGCCAAGCCTGTAGGTGTGTTGAGGGGTGCTCATCTTGAGGTGGAGCACTTTACATTTCTCAGTGTTGAACTTCATCAGATTCTGATCTGCTCAACTTGCCAGCTTGCCTAGATCCCCCTTATCTGCAGCATATCTTCAAGTGTGACAACTATGGTTTTTGTCTCCAAGCCAATCAGGTGGAAGTAGCAAGGGGTGGGCTGTCAAGGTTTATCTGTCAGTCAGCAGCATAGGGGCACACGGTGAAAAGAGAAAGATTAAAGGAGCCACTGTACAGTGCGTTTCCAGAGCAATTTAGGTAGACCTCTAACTATGAGGTAAAATACTATGAGACATAGAGCTATTATAAAGGGGTGCAGAAACCCCCTGAATTCTCAGCTGTTGAAAGTCCCTCATCTAGAAGAGCAAGGTCCTCTCCCAGCAACCTGACCACAAAGGCAACAATGTGTGCCAATTAAACAGGTGGAGAAATTGGAAGGAGGCTCTGACTTTGCCTTAACTTAAGAAGACTTGAGTCTAAATCACAAGAAAAGAAAGTGTTTACAATTCAAGTGAATGCTTGTGAAAAAATGGTATATTTTCACAGCTTTACTACTACACTAAACACAGTTACTCATGCCAGTTTTAATATCTTCCTCTCCACAAAGACTATTATCTTGTAGAAAGAAAGGAAGCAACTAAGTCTTCTCAGACAAATGTACCTTTCATATCTACTTTCACTTCTCTTCCTGAATCCTAAAAGTTACGACGAAGGACCCAATCCCTAATTTATGTTTTGATAGAGCCTGAGAAAAAAGAATTGTGAGTACACACAGCAGGAACCTTATTCTAAGAACTCTGCTTCTCTAGTCACATGATTGGATGTCCAAAAAAATAAACCAACCTAGAATATATTTCAAACATTTAACAACCGTAATGTAACTATGTGCACAAAGCAGCACAGAAAAGAATTTTTTCTCAATAATTATTTAAATAATAAGTTTGAGTCAAACACACATTTCAGGAAATTGTGAATGTACAGAGTATATGAGTACTCAAAAAGGCAACTTGATTGACTAAATCATTCCTTCTGATTTATTAGCTATAGAGTTTTTTTCAGTTTCACATTATAATCCTTGTGGATGAAAATGAATTCTGTCATAGCTGAGGGCTAGATGCAGGTTTGCCCCATTTCATTCTCAAGACCTTGAGAGGATAGTCCTTTTGCTTTCCTTCCAAATGATGGCAGTTTGAGATTATTTTACTCCGCTAGATTACAGTTCCCTTTATACTGATTGTGTTGCTTCAGTGACTGAGTTGAGATGCACTCTGATTCTCCCTTTAGGCCCTGTGATTATTTTGAGACTAAAGATCTACAAAATATCTTGTTCAAACCAAAGTCATAGTTATTCTCAAAAGAAAGAATCTAAAAATAATTAAGGGGGTGGAAAAAGTTTGGATAAAACAAATAATACATGGGCATTGGCTAAAACTTATTACTTAGACACTCCGCTGCTGAGACCAACAATTCAGTTTTTTTTCAATAGCCCCTTTATCTCTCTTCCAAGCTCATGTTTCAGGTTTTCTTTCTGAATCCTCCAACACTTTCCCTGTACTAATCCAAGAGTGTTGAATAAAATGTGATCAGTGAAAGCTTCAAAATTACTGATACCTGCTTTAAGTGTTAATGAATAGTGTCCTTTCTATTTATCTTTAAGGCATATCCTTTTAAGACTTGGCAATATGACAGTAATCAAATAAGCATATTTAATATTCATAAAATAATACAGGTATAATACAAATACCATGTAGAAATAAGCTGTTTTGTAGAGTTTCATAGAGAGTTTAAGATCCCTAAATTGGGACTGAGTATGAGCAGTGAAGTATGAATATCAAATTATTTTGGGAATATTCTACAGGTAAATCCCTCTGCCTCCATTATTCTAGAAACCCCTTCAAACCTACCATAGAGAGGGGAATTAATGTTAACAGCTGGCAGTGCATTTTAGAGGTCATTTTCAATCTCAGCAAAGTACAATTTTCATGTCACCAGCCAATTTATCTTTGCTTTGTAATTCTTTAGGAGTTTGGAATTCCTAATGAGAAAAGCTTGAGTAGTGATAGCTTTCTGGATCAATAGTACAGTCAGTTTCTATTGCTGAAATAAATTATTTGTTTCCTTAGAAGGAACATTAATTCCTAGACTAGAAAATAAGACCATTCCCTAGCTAAAGATATATTTCTGTGTCATGGTTGAGGCATACTTGCACCTTTAACTAATTATTTATATAGAAATAATTAGTATACAATAGGATTTTGACCAACTCATCATAGAAAAGTAGAGCTGTAAGGACCTCACAAGGTCATCTAGTTTAATCCCCTGCTTGAGGCAAGACCATCCCTATCAGACCATCCCAGACAAACCATAATCTGAACTCTACATAAGACTACCATTAACCGTGACACAACATATCTAACACCCTAACCTGCCCCAGGTAAAGTGAGGACACACAATGAGCTGCTTCTATAAAATGATGTGAATATACATCAAGGTGTCTTGGGTGGAGGACCATGCACCATGCTACAGAGGAAGGCAAAAACTCTCACAGTCTATACCAATCTGACCAGGAGGTAAAGTTCCTTTTAGGCTCTAAATATGATGATTTTGTCTGTCCCTGAGCAAAGGGGCAAGAACTTTTAGCCAGGAACCTCTGGGTTTAGTTCCAACAGGAACGTTAGAATGCCTCAGTCAAAGTCCCCAGTCCTGGCTGTAGCTTAAAAGCTTAAAAACACACTAATACATATAGCAGAAATGTGGGATGGGAATGGAGAGTGAGGGCAACCAGAAAATCCCAGAAGCATGGGAATATACCCATGGTAGAACATAGACATAGCTACACCTAAATCATCCCCAACCAGTGGCTGTCCAGCCTCTTCCTGAACACTTCCAGTGATAGAAAGTCCACAGCTTCAATAGGCAGTCTATTCCACTGCCTAACTGTTGTAACAATGAAGAAGTTGTTGGGGTTTTTTTTCCAAATATCCAATCTAAACTTATCTCTTCTGAAATTTCAAGTTGTTGGTCCATAACACACTCTCTGCAGCAAGAGGCAAAAGGTGCTTTCCCCCTTTTTTTATAACAGCCCTTCAAGTATTTGAAAACTCCTGTCATGTCCTCTTTTGAGCATGTTTTTCTGCAAGCTGGACATACCTAACTCTTTCAGCCCCTCCTCAGATGACTTGCCTTCCAAGTTCTTGATCATCTTTGTTGCCCACCTCTGGACTCTCTCTAACCACTCCTTGTTTTTTTTAAAATGTGGAGGCCAGCACAAAACTCAGTACTCCAAATGAGGCCTAACCAGTGCCAAGCAGAGAGGCACTATCACCTCTCATGTCTTGAACTTAATGCTTCTACAGATGCATCTGAAAAGCACATTCACCTTTTGTGTGACTGCATCACACTGCAGATTCATATTGAGTCTGTGGTCTACCAAGACATCCAGCCAGATGTTCCCATGGTGTAGCACCTTTCATTTGTTTACATTGTACTTAATCCTGTTAGCTCTAGCTCTACTTTCCAATCTATCAAAATCCTTCTGAATTACTCTGACATCCTCCAACATGTTTGCAATTCTTCCCAGTTCTGTGTCACCTGCAGACTTTCTCATGAAGATTCCTATGCTAGCATCCAAATAATTAATAAACATATTAAGCAGCACCAGACCCAGGCCACATCCCTGTGGAAACTTCAAACCTCCTTGCCAGAAGGACCTCAAGCCCTCTGATATGTAATAATTACCCTTTGCTTGTGGCTTTTGAGCCAGCTATCTATCAACCTTATAGTAGTTTTATCTAACCCATATTTCTCCAATTTGTTTATAAGAAGTTTGTGTGGGATCTTGTCAAAAGTCTTTGTCCAAGTATACTATATCCACAGCATTCCTTTCATCTGCCCAAGCAGTTGCTTTGTCATAGAAGATGATGAGGTTTCTTTGACAATTTATGTTTCCTACAACTATACTGGCTACTTGTGATCATCCTTTCCTCCTTCAGATGCTTGCAAATGGCCTTCCTTAGAATATGTTTCAGTCACTTCCCAGGTATTTGAGGCTAGCCATTCTGTATTTCCCTGGATCTTCTTTCTTGCCTTTTTTAAAGGGAACATTACATTGGATCTTTTCCAGTCCTAGCTTATCCCTACAACTTTATGAAGATCATTGTAAAGGGCTTGGAGATTGCCTCTGGCACTTCATTCAGGACCCTGAGATGAAGTTCATCTAGCCTTCCTAAGTTAAATTATATGTACTTTTCTAGAATCCCTGAGAAATTCATACTGATAATATTGAAATCTACCAATATTGTAGTGTTTTGGTCTGTTTCTTTTATAAGATGTGACTGCATAAGTGACTAGATTCATAAAGCATTTACTAACTATGATTGCTATTATTTACACAGAGATAACAGTCAAGCTCAGACAACTACAATCTTTGGGGTTCTTTCTTAGTAATTTAGATGCTTTAGTAAGACAGGCAACTCACCTACCCCATAATTTTAATATACTGTAAATCATCAACGCTAGAAAAGCATCACAAAGTTCAAAGTCCAAATCTCAAATTCAGTGAAGAATTCAGAATAAGAATTAGCTTAGAGACTGAAGGCTAGAATATTATTAAATGTATATTAAGAAAGAGATAGCAGAAGATATAAATTGGGTCTTGTCATTTCCAAATAGTTTTCAAAGATATTTATTTTTTCTGCTTCTTTCTAAAATAAGTTCCTGACAAGATACACTACTTAGCTCCCTGGATAGCCAAAACAAGGAGATATGTGAGGCAAGGAGGAAGGCAGAAGTTTTATGGCTAGGTGAGATGGAGGAGATACCCCTGGCCCAGGGGCCCTGGGTCTTGTGCCCAACAGAGGATAAATTTCTCTACTTTCTATTTGTTTTATCCAATGACTAGTAAATGAGGACAGTTTCAAGGAAAGGGCTGGAGAACTAATTCTGCCTGAGAGGTAGCTATGCTAGCAAACAGAAAATACAGGTTAAAACCCTGGATAAGGAGGTGAAGGATCTGAGCCTCCTGTTTCCTTAGTAAATACATGTCCTAACTGGTAATCTATCTGGTTAAACCATGGTAGGGCAATCTCCTCCATCAGTTTTCTGGTAGGTACACATACAGATGTGGACAGAAATTCTATAGAATCAAAAATTATGTGTAAGTGCCAAAAATGACAGGAACATAGCTGGATAACTACTTTGTAAGCATGGACAGAGAACTAAGGTTTAGCCCTTTCTCACCACTTGTGTATTCTCATCCCAAAGCATGTATATACAACCAGGAGAGATCCCTCTGAGTATCTGGATATGCTCAGAAGTGTAGTGCTGGGGTAGCAACTACAGATCCACTTCCTGTCCCCTTTTCATGTCTTCAGCAAAAAAAACCCATGAGAGTAGGGTTTCTCTGGATCCTGAGGATCTCTAGCTAAATCACTGGAACCTTCAAACATCTCAAAACTTCTGGGAAACTTCCCTGATCTAGGGCACAGGAACAAGGTAAGTAAATGAATACCACCATCACACATTACACCCCAAGATACATAGTTTTGCCTTTAATTGTTGCAGAACATCTCTGCCAAAATGTGTATATGCTTTATACACATTTAGGATCTTATGCACACACATTATATATGTATATTTATGTGTGTTTGCACACAACAAAGTGCAAATTAAATTACTGGATTTAAGTCCTTCACAGAATTTTTCACAGGAATTTTTCACAGGGTTCACTGGAAATTCAAATGTGTTCAAAAGGCATCTCTGCTAACCTTTGAGGACCTACATATACAGAAGTGATTACCTACTTAGGGCCAAATCCAATTTCACTTGTATATCCCTAAGTGGCACCTCTTCCGCCACTGAAGTATTATTTCTGGCACCTACGAATCTTGTAGATTCTGTATCTACCTGTGACAAAATAGATAGATGTATCTACCCTAATGGAGATGAAGAGGGCCTCCCATACTTTAGCTCAATAGTAGCAGTTGCCTAAAGAGTGGGAGAGGCCCCCTCGCAAATTAGGGATTTAAACTTACATATTCCTTTTCTTAGCAAAATGCTGCAACTGGTTGCAAGATGGACATTGCCCAGAACACTCTGAGGCTCTACCCTTTCATTTGGTCCACAGGTCTGCCAGGAAGTGAAGATATGTAGAGTTAAGAGCAGAAGAGCAAGGCACAAGACACATGGGTCAGCAAGATGGACATTGGTTTTCCAAGAGAGGTGGATGAGGGGCATTGTTTTTGGATGTGGACTCTAACCTCCATCAGGCAAAAAACCTTTCACTTAATATTTCATCAAGAAATATTAAGAAAAAAGGTACCAACAAAAGCCTTTTGAGGCCTTTGGAGCTGCAAACCAAGACTTATCTCTTTTACAGGGGAGTGGAATATGAATACAGAAATTCACAAAAACACTTGTCTTGTTGTGGTTTTGGTGAGATGTTTCCATGAGGGTATAAAAAGCATAGGACAGCACCACTTTTAAAAAAAACCCTCTGATTTCTCCTGGAAGAAAAGGAGCCAATACGTCATTGCTTAGCACTGTAGTAAGTAAACCTGGCATATTAGAAGTTTTTCAAATTAACATCACTTTGATAAACCCAGAACCCTGTCTTTGCTGCCAAAATTAATTTACTGTTATTTCCTGGGGAAGGGGGGACGGGGAGGATTTGTTTATTTCCTTTTAATTTTTTCCCCTAATATAGTTAACGGGAAGCTAAACTAAGAGTCTTTTGATGCTCAGATATTTTTATGAGTGGTTACACTTGTTTCTCCATAGCTTGGGAGAGGTTTGAGTTGCAGTTCTGTATGAAAACTAGACTTTTCTCTAGAATTTTGAGATTTTTTTCAAGTAGATTAAAATACCTTTTCCTTAGCTTGGTTTAATAAAATTGCACAAGCTGGGTTTGTCTACAAGGAGCCACTGCCTACTTACTGTTAGGAAACAAGAAAGTAAGGGAGTAAGGCAGAAATGGCAAGCAATGCAGCTGAATAGCATAACAATGGTGCTGAAGTCAACTAATATTTGCATCCTTATGTCAAGATGATGATAAATTGCTTCTCAGCTAACACCAAACAGAGAGGTTCATGAACAAATAGGACAGAATTGGGACACCTTGCCAAAAATGGGACAGAACTTAGATATTAAGAAACTTATAGGTGGCAGTGTAATAAGCTACATGCAAAGCTGGACTGTTCTGGCAAAATCATAATGGTAGTAGTTTTAAGTAAAGAAACCCACTGAACTCAGAGAGCCTTAGCTACATTTGACTGTATTTGGGCAAGAGCCCAGATTCTAAAGGGGATTTAGTAGAATAAATTGCTTTTTTTTTGTCAGAATGTATGTGCTTTTCTTCAGCATTATGATAGAATCATAGGAGTATAGAGGGGAAAGGGGACTTCAGAAAGTTACTTCTTCCTCTTGCTCAAGCCAGGGTCATCCCTGTCTGAACCATCCGAAGCAAGTATGTGACCAACTTGCACTTACAGCTTCCAATGACAGACATACCACAACCATCTGGATAATGTTTTCCAATGCTTAGCCACCTTTATAGTTAGGAAGTTATCCCAATTTGTAACCAAAATCTCCCTTTCTGCAGTTTTATCCTATTACTTGTCTCCTCTTCCCTGTAGATACCAAGAATAGTTGATTGCCATCCTCTTTATATCCTTTTTTTGTATTTGAACATTGCTTTCAAATCTCTCCATACATTTTCTCTTCTTTTCCTCATATTGTGTTTTCTATTGTTGATCACTCCTATCCTTAAATTAATAAGCCTCACTAATAATTCTTAATGCTGTGCTCATATTTCACAATGTTAGGGATTAAACCATGATTGGAAAATGGATGGGAAGTCTTAACAAGTCTTAACCTTGTTTGGACATCTTCATGTATATTATTCAGCCATGTATTAACACTAATTTATATATATTTGATTTTACCTTAGTCCTTAAGAAAATGTCTTTAATACTCAATGATTTGTCTTTGTTTTCTTTCTTTTTTTAAAAAAAAAAATCCCATTCAGACATATGTATACAGTATACCACAAGGTATTTCTCTTGCATACTTGCATAGCTATATATGGTAAAGTGAAATCTTAGGGTGTGATTAATGCTGAACATAAATTCACCTTCATGCTGTCTTGCACATGAATAAATCACATTGTTTAAAAACCAAAATACCACACAGTTTGCATGTCTTTAGGAGTAATTTTCTATTTTACTGCTCAGTGGTATAACTGAGACCTCATTATTCACACAGAAAAAATAAATTGTATTCAGCCAAAATAACAGAAAATAGAAACACAACCCATTAAATATATTAGGGAAAGTAAGCTGGCTTTATTAAAATTATTCAACCCTATGTAGGTTAAAGAATATTTTCCATCTTTATGCAAATTGTTTAGTATCCATATGATTCAGAGAATGATCTTCCTTGTTGCTAAAGTTATAGGCCAATTATGACTAATCAACTGTGATTGCAAGATCATAGCAAAAGTTTTGGTGGTTTGGCTGTAGGCATTTTTACGTAAAATTATTATTCCAGATCTAAACTTTTAATTGAATAAGCATTGCTAACAAATTGAAGATCTGTAGCTCATCAGTGGCTATATTACTTGCTGTAGAAAATTAAACCAAATTGAATAGAGATATTTCTTCAAAGTGTGAGCAAATTTTAACTTCAAGGACACTTCTTTTTTTAATTTGCCTAAGGCTATAATCATCAATGGAATGATCTCAAAATCATTTGATCTGTAAATTTGTGTCAGACAGGTCTGTTCTTATTTGTACTCTTTTTTTTCTTCTTCCTTTGGAACATTTGGCAGGCTAATCTTATTGATTGGTTGTTATATGTAAAAAAAGGATTACAAAAGGAATAGTAGCTGGAAATAATGCATCTGTGTTGCTGATATTTTCTTAAGGTTACTGAAATATAATCACACAATACACAAATCTAAGATATAGGTTTGAATAATAGTGATTAATGTATGATTCAATAATAGTTGAAGGAGAGAGGTCAAATCCTGGCATTTAGTAGCCTACTTGAGTATTTCAGGGCTTGAGGTAGATTCAGTAATCACCCACTGATCATTATTATTGCTATGTATCATTAAAATATATAAAAAAAATTACATTTTAATGCAATGGTAAGTTGCAATTTTAATTGGACATAGCCATAAATACTAAGTTCTGTTTATATTACTATCTTTCCCTAGTTTTCAAATATCTGGACACTAAGATGCACTTTCTTTACAAAGTTCTTTTTAGATTAAGATGCTTATTCTATTATAGCCTCACCTTCAAAAAAGACTCAGCATTTTTTCTTTCTTAAGTAATGATAGCTTTCATGCAAGTAAAGGAATAGAACATCAGATTCATTGTGTAGATGTTTGCCATGTGGAACACAGTATCTTACTAGATGGAAGCTAAAATGAGAGAAATCTCTAAGGTTTCTATTGACATTTTTATGTACCCAGAGACTTTTCCTTTTTGGGCTTGTGTTGACAGCTTTACAGATCTGTTTTCTCTGCAGTTACTATTTTTTTACAAGTTTATTATTCCTACTTTTGGAATCATATATTTTAAAGCTTGGGCTGTAGCTATTTGAAATCTGTGTACTCACTATGAAACAGGACATGTGACAGATCTACACACCTTTCCCTGTCTTCCATAGACATGGTTACTCTGACTTCCAATCTTTACTGTTCATCTCTTCAGACCATTCTAAGGCTATTATCTAATAAAGAAAAAGAACTAAAAAGGAAGCCATGAGAATGCTGAATGAAACCATCGATGTTTCATATCCACTATGGAACCAATCTCTTGAACTACTTAGTCCTGAACTGTATATAAGTTAATCAAACTCTAAGGTCCAGATCCAAAAATGGACTTAAGTGCCACACAGAACTGAATGTTGTAACACTGAATGTGTATGTGTCTGGACCACTTAGTGATATCCAAAAACCTGTGTTAGGCATCTATGGTGACTACAGAGTGAATATAGAGGGTTAAACACTCCAGAATAGGAAACACTGAGGAATTATTCCTCAGGAGGGAGCTGCTAAGGGCAAGTTATAGGGTCAGTGGTAGTAGTGATACTGAACAGATGGTAGAGGTACTACCCTCTTCTTTTATACATAATTTCCTCACGATTGGAGATATAATTTCTTCTTCTGCATGTAGTGATTCAAACTTTTACCTCTCTCAAGAGTGTCCTAATCACCAACTATAGGGATTTTGGGGGTTAAGGGGAGGGGTACAGTCACTTTTTCTTTTGTTGCTGTTGCACTTTTCATGAAAAGGTGCCAGACTGTTTGTGGCTTAAGATTTAGGATTAAAGAAAACAAAGTGGGAGGAAATAAATGGGAATATGAGAAAGTCAAATTAACATAATGTACCAGATGTCAATATACAAATAAAAATGAAGATGTTTTGCCTGCGTATCAGCTGCCAAGGACTTGTCTGACCTCCCACTCCTTGGAAATTAGGGACCTGAGTTAAAGCTGCACATAAAATACTGCATCCAGAGAACCTGAGGGTCAATTTCTGGCAGCAGTAACACCCACACTTTGTATAATTCAATCCTGGTTGGAACATTGATGCAAAATGTGGGAAACCTCAGTTGTACTGTCTCTATAACTTGAAGAAATTAATATCTGTGTACATCTCCCAAGGAAGTAGTATAGATGGGGTAGAAGGGAGATCCCTCCTGATGATGCTGGGGCTTTTTGCAGCTAAGAATTCGGGAATGATAGGACCAGCAGAATAAACCAGAAAATCCCTAATCCTGTAGTTTAGTCATTTTCCCAGTGTAGGTTAGAAAAGTGTAGACCTGAATTCTGGCCCCTACTCCATGAAGTGCTTTATCATTTTACATTAGACATCCATAAATAAAAACCAACAAAACTTAGAAATAATCCTTGGACAAGCCGGTCTGCTTTGTAACTACATGAAATTGGTGCTTAGGTGTTCCCACTAGTATGGTCATATGTGGGTAAAGCAGGATTACTTGCATCTATAGAAGTCTAAGTGTAGGTGCTGATGTGTCTTTGTATTTTAAAATGTAAGGCCAAATACATTTAGGTGCCTTCTGATGAAATAATTTTATGTCTGCTTGAATGGGGTTATTCTCAATCCTTCTTTAAAGTCCTAGGACCTAAATTCTCCCTAAGTCCCACTTAGGTACCAGTGAGATAGTGCCCTTCTACATGTGCTGGTATTACGTGGGTTAAAAGATTATAGAGAGTTTTGATGAATTGAGACAATGTGTCTTCAACTTTGAGTCACGCGGCTTTTATTTATAGTAAGGAGAGTATCTTGCTCTTGTACAATTTCCTGGGATGCAACTTGACTTTAGTGCATACCAATGATTCTTATCACAGTCAGCGCTCTAATAGTGCATGATAGACTTCATGGAAGTTTGGTGAGCAAGTGATAATCAGATCGAGGTAATGACAGTATCCAGATTGTGGGTGGCACCAAGATAATTTGTGCTGAGGCTTCACATTGAAGAAATATTTTGTTATATATATCTCATTGGATGAATATAGCTCAAGCAAGAGCTTAGTAAGAGCCAGATGCAAGTGAGAACCTGTAATCCTAAACCACCTTAATAAGGTATTGCCATCTGAGAAAGAAAGGTTCTACCACTTATCAAACATACCATGCATTTCAATTAAAAATCATAAAACTTGGAGAAATGAGGAGATACAATATGGTATACTGTTTACCAATAAATAAGTTATTTGATGTGCCAGTTTCTAAGTGATCTAGTTTAGTTTTAAGTTCTCATCATTACTGACTATTCCATCATTTTTTTGTTATTTACAGACTGTACCATTACTGATTGCACGTTTTCCAGATCACTGTTGAAGATTTAAATTAACTGGTCGGCTCTCATTAGAAATTCCCCAGTATAGTCACAATTTCCCATTAATATTTTAAGACATATCAAGTAATAAGTTCTTAACCTCTTCAGAAAAAGGATGGCCTTTGGTAAATGTGCTTGCCTGGGGACTGGGAAAAAGGTACCCTGCCCTGCTATTGATATAATGTATGACCTTCAGCAAGTTTATTAGTCTTCCTCTGAAGGACTTATGGAGCAAGTGTGTTCAACATGGACTGTAATGGGTTTCTTGTAAATGCAGGTCCTCTGATGCCAAATTTGTGCTGGACATGAAATGACTTAATCTGTTCAAAATGTGTTTTGTTGTCCCCAAAACTGGTTTTGAGAGCATCTTTTAACTGTAACACCAGCTTGGGCTTGCGCCTTATTAACTTTATCTTCTCCAGGAAACATAATTAAGCTTGGAGTATTATTACCTAGGCAGTAATTTAGGGAAGACAACGATCCAATAAGTCCCTCAGAAGAAAATATTTACATAGTATTTCCCAGTTCCCACTGGACACAGACACTTATATGATTTTGAAAATAACTTTCTGCATGTAAGGATAAGAATGTATTCTGAAATTAACAACCTCTAGATTAAATTTGGCAATGCTTTCTTCACTTAAAAATGCATGCATTAAACAAGTGTTTAAAATAGAATATCATAAAAGGAGATTAGAGCTATAAAAGTAATAAAAATTTAAATCTCTTCTGTGAGCAGAGAACTATAGTACTCATGTACAGTACTATAGTACAGTATTAAGTTTATTATTTCTCATCAGTACTCAAAGAATATGATGAATGATAGACTAATATATTGCAAAAGTATAAATGCACTCAAATTCATCATTACAGCTACAAGTGTGATGCCCAAACTTGGAAAATATATTTTGAAAATTTGTGACTGTCTCTTGTTAATGCCTTCTGAACATGGGCATTGTGTGGGGCTGTGGTAATCAGAATTTTGGATAGCTGAGCAATTTCTGGGGACCTGCCAGAACAAACCACATTGTTCATAATACTTGAGAATTCTTGTGACTGGAATTGAATGTCTCTGAAAACCTATCAGGTTCAATATGGAGCTATTTTCTACACCTGTACAGTTTTGAAGGATTGTGTTTTTCCATGAGAATTGGAAAATTCATAACTTAATTGAATCACTGACACCTAAACCTCTTGGCCAAAATCATGCTATTCGTTTTTCAAGCTCTGGTATTTCTATGCTGCACTGAGAACAGAAAAGTATGAGTTCAGACATATTTTACTAATTACACCCAGTAAAAATTGTTTTAAAAAAGTCAGCAGCATTTCTGGAACCAAAAATAAGTATACCCCACTGTAAATATTTCTAAAAATAAGTGGGTTTATTTCTACAAATAAATAGTTCAATAATTCAGCTTTGCTGCAAAGTTGATAATATCCCAGTTGCTGTTTCTTTTTTTTTCTCTCCATGACCAATGTCAATATTTTGTACAAGTAATTGATATATCTACTACATATTGTCACAGTCACATTGACTCTGGGATGTTCAAAGGATTTAATTAATTCCTCCATATTACAGGTTTTAGCCTTAATCTTAGGTGGAACTATACATTATGCTTTTAATCCTTGATGGATTTTAGGGCTTGAAATGAGAAAGAAATGAAAACAAACAGTTGCTGAGTCAAGGGAATTAACAAAAGTTTCCCACCCCCCAGAAGATTCAGTCTCAGGAATTGTCCTTTCTCCTTTCTTTTATTGTTTCCTTCCTGCCATTTTCCTCCAAGTTCTCTACTGTTTGTAAGAGGGTAAGCAAATACTTTCCTTTTACAATGAATACAAGTAAAGCATTATGTCTAGATGACCTATAGATACAAACAAGCAAAAAATAAGTGAATAAATAAAAGCCTTGACCAATATTTTTCACTTGAATATTACAATTTGTTTGTAGAAACTTTATAGGGAACAGAAAATCAATCAACCAAAAATGAAGGAAATTAAACTTTTTTTCATGACTGCATTACTTTCTTGCATTAATGTGCAGAAAAAGAAGCTGCAAGGAATCTTAAGCAGATGTGAAGTCCCCTTGCTTTAATGAGAAATGCTTTTTGGTGGGATCACAACATGTACAACCACCGCTAGAGATATAAACCATCCAAAATATATTAGAGAAGGACAGTAAAAACATAGTCTACCTGTGCTACACTCTAGTAGATACCAGGGCACAGTTCCTCTCAGATCTCCCATTAGGATTAGTTCTTGAACTATCGTTAAGTCAGTATCCCTATTCTGTCCCTATAAAATCTAATCTAATCTAGTCTAATACTTTTTATCCACCCAAAAGGAGGGAGAAAAACCCAGGTAGCCAGCAGGTGCCACAAAGCTTGCCTGGGTGGGTGGTGCCTTGAAGAAGTGCCCTTTGGCCTTGACCAAAACAGGGATGATAGGTCTTTCTTTTACTTTTTTTATCAAGAATCTTTTAAATGTAATATTGTATCTGTTGTGGGAGCGAGGGAGGAGTTTGGCATGACTTTTTTGGTGAGGGATTTAGGAGAAAAGGTGCAGGCTTGGAAAAGATGTTGAGGAATGGGTGGAGGGCTCTCCCCTGAGGATGAAGCAGGAGAGTGGGAGTGCATGGGAAGGAGGTAGAGGAAGTACTGTTGGCTCTGAATTTAGGGTCCAAAGGCCTTATTTTGGGGGGACCCCTCCCCAGACTGACCATGACCTTTTTATATGAAAATAGACAAATTTATTGATGCACAGTGATAATAGAAAACAAACAATACAAAAAAATAAGGAATTTTATATATATATACCAATCCTAAATTTACTATCAGAATCAAAAAACTTTTGGCCAGGACAGGCTTCACTTTGAAGATTCTTTTTTAGGTGTCAGATGTCAGCATGTCAGCAGCCTGGAGGTGGGATGCTGAGGGGCTGGTAATGTGCCCTCTGTCCATGGTAGTCTTGGGGACCCCTCCCAGGGAGTGGGGACTGGGATGGGGACCCCTCTCAGGGACCCTTTCAGGGAGGAGGACAGGGAGGAGAAGGATTGGGAGGAGGAGGATGAGGAGAAGGACCCTTTGCTGCTCCAAAGTTCTTTTTTTTTTGTATTTTTCTTTTTTCCTGATGACTTTTCATTTATGGCTAGTGCTGATTGGTCTCTCTGTGTTTGCCACACTATTCAAGTTCTGTTTTGTTAGTACATTTCAAGCTTATCACATGCACACATTTCCCAAAACAGGAATTTTAGACCCCTCTCCTTCGCCTTGTGAGCTGGTGCTACTTTATTTCATGTTATGGAACAGTGTGGTACATGCCCCCAGGGTTTTAGACGGAGTGTTCTTGTTTGTTAGGCAGCCTCTCTGCTTCTTTAAGGCTGACAATACTGTATGTGAGACCCAAGCTTTAAAAAATCAATTAACCCCTGCTACCCATCCTGAACCATTCTAATTCATATATATATATATATATATATATACACACACAAACACACACACCCCAAATTCCAAAAAGCAAACCATTAAATACCATTTTAAGCCATCAGTTCAAAGATGTTTCTTAAGCAAATGGAGATTGGATAACATGGTGAGTATCCTCAAACATAATAATCAAGATGTAAATAAATTTTGTATCACCACCACTATCTGCCCCATCCTTTATAGAACAATGTAGTTCAAAATAGCAACGGAAATAATAAGGTCAGCAGAAAGCAAGTATGCCTTACAGAAAACTCTATTGCCTATATGACTGGGAAAAGGGGTGGGTGAAGAGGAGAGGGAAGAAGGAGAGAGACTTCTTGTTCTTCTTTAAAAAGTATTGGCCTAATGGAAATTGTTCCTAATAATGTTGTATATTATGTTGAAATAAATCTGGTTTGACATGCCTTTTGCCATCAATGGTAACTATATGTACCTCAGGTCAAACTTTATACTTGTGAAAATAGGTGAAACACCAGTAAACTTAATTAAGATGGAATCCTCTCTGGTTTTACCTGCAGAAAAATTGACTTTGTAGTAATATTTAGGCCTTATATTACCTGAAACAATACATAATGTAGAGTTTGAAATTTTAATGTAAGGAGTTACTATCTAAAAATAAATGGATCAAAGCATCAGGAGAGGTTGGAAAATATAAATGGAGCTTTGATACTCACAGATGAGATATCTCGTGAAATTCAGTGCTTCAGCAGCATGTGATTCCCGAGTAAGGAAATTGCAAGCATAGAAGTGAGACCATAATTTAATGAAAGTCAATGTATGTGGCAAAGGCTTTTTCATATTAATTATGAATATTCAGAAGTGTAGAGCATGTTACATGTTCACATTGGTAAAGTTGATCTGTGCAATTACATCCTTTGACATCTACAACTTATCTCAGCCATTCTCTGAAGTTTTATAATTCATTATTTACTTATGTTCCACACTATTCAAAGCATTCAAGTGACTTACAATTAGCAAACAAACCACCCAAAGGTAGGATTCCTTAAACAACACCCCAAAATTTGAGAATTCAAATTCTCCTCATGTAAGCAAACCCCATGATCAATCCAATAATGATAATAAATAAAATAAAGCATGTGGATAAACCTATGTGCATGTTAATAAAAATTAGACATGTACTGGCCATATGCTGGTTCTGGCAGATGCCACTGAACAGGCTACTATTCAATGTCACCTTAACAACACAGCAACTAATTTATTGATTTTGATTTAGCATGATACGCAATATAGACAGAAAGGATAGTCCAGTAAATATGCCAATAGCCTAGGACTTTAAAGATCCAGATTAAATTTTCTGCTCTATCACAACTTGATGTTCAGCCTGGACCAAACCTTATAGTCAGTTTGTGCTTCAGTTCCCCATTTGTAAATGGAAACAATAGTATCTACTACCTCTCATAGGTATTGTGATACTGAATACATTAATAACTGTGAAATGCTCTTCATAATGGGGAACAAATAGGTACCTTAGGTAGGTAGGTAGGCAGATGGATAGATGATTTATAAGAAGGGAGCACTGCACATTAAACAGCTATTTGTTAAGAATCCAGATTCCATGTCTCCCTCTTTCTAATAGAGGGTCCTTACTTCTAGGCTACAATGTCATACTATTTTCTTCTCACTACCTGGCCTAATGAATCTTGAATTATTTCCTTGAAAGTGACACACTGTCAGCAGAATTTGTGGAGAGTGTGGCTTCCATCCCAGTGAGAGCAATTTACAACCTGGAAGTTGTAGCATTTTCAAAGGTGGGTTTGAACGACTTCAGAATAGATGAGGCAGGTGAGCCAGTGGTCCCACTTCCTGGGTGAGTGTTCTTACCATGAAGATATTATATAGACAGAAGATACAGAATTATATAGAAGGGAAGGTTCATTATCTTCCCCTGGACTTTAGAACTTTACTGGTTCTAATGCAGAGTTTTGGATTCATATAAAAGTTGGGCATTGCAATGCCTTTGCCCTAGAACTAAGTCCTATATCATAGCCTGGAGTATCTTTGTGGATCCAGTTTGTTCGTTTTCCCTCAAGCAGCCCTGGCTATGAGGGGAATAGGTGAATATACAAAAGCTCTTCAAGCAGATCATTTATCTTGCTCCTAGGCAGTCCATGCATAAAAAGTAGTACCAAACATTGACATTGTGTCTTATGACCTCCATAAGCTGCAAATTCATATTAAGAGAGTGCAGGCAGGCATAAAGCAGTGTCATAAGTCAATTAGATAGTTATTTTAGTACTGAGCTAGCCATTCTGAAAACAACAGTACACTCTGTGTTGACTATACAAGTAGCTTCAATTAAAAAGGGTAATTCCAAATAAACTTGAGCTATGATGCCTGGGTTAGGAATAACGTATGTTAAATAACGCTATCAAGCCACATGAATCCAATGAAGTGACCTTGGATTCACAAAAAAATATATAGCTTTGATTTGGTTAGTCTATTAGGTTTATCCGTACCCTGTTTTTTGCATTAATTTTCTCAAGGTGTCAGCATATCCATAATAGTAAAATCATAGTAGATGGTTGCCATAGGAGACATGCGATATAAGTCTATTATAAAACGTGATATCTGGATGAAATATATCCTCCCTGTCCTTCCCCATTCCAGTACTGGAAATGGGCTGCTGATGCACAGCTTTAAATTTGATGCATGGGGAATCCCCACTGTGTGGCACTTGCAGAGCCATGTTCCCTGCAGGGTCTGGTACCCACAACCATACATATGGATTGCAGGCAACTGGTTTTGAGCTGGCGTGTGAAGGTGGATTCTGAGATCATGAGCCTGGATTCCCCTTGCACTGGGAGGTAGACAGGAAACAGTTGGGATCTGATCCATGATACCAAATTGCACCTCCTGCTGTGAATAGATGGTATGGCAGGAGGAGCAGTTTTTCAGATGGAGGCTTAGATCCCATTATATTATTAAATTAATGTGTCGAAGGCCTATGGCACTCATTATGAGGATATTCTAACTTACAGTCCCTAGTTTCAGGATTGTCTATATGCTCAGCCATTACTATCTACATAAAAAATATTTGAAGCAGCCAGGTCTCCCCTTCTTTGCCTATGAAATTATAATTGTACTCCCACCTTCAGTTTAATCCAATCTTCTTTTAGCAGAAAGGAATGAGTTACAAAGGGAGAGCAGAAAACATTCCTGTCCTAAAATATTTGAAATGGTTTCTGAAGAGGTGAAATATGTAGGTTTGAATTATTTCAGGCTGAAACCAGGTTTTCCACAGCACTGGGTGAATGTTTTAACTAGTGATCCAGGCCAAAATCATGTCTCAGAAACAGATCCAGGATTTTACATAGGGGGTGTGCAGCAACTGGTACTTGCAGGCATAGGTACTGATTCCATGGGTGCTCTGGAGCTCAAGCACCCACTGAAAATATTAATGGGTGCTCAGCACCTGTGAGCCATGGCCATTTTGGTTTTTCAAAAAAAAAAAAAAAGAGCAACAGTGCATTACTTCAACCCAGTAGTTCTGTAACAGTTGTAAAGATCAGGTGTTTCAACGGGGCTTTTTGGCACTTCTAGCTAAAGCTGATTCAGTTTGCTAGTAGATAAAAATACCAAAAAATCCCCACTAAAGTGCCTGATCTTTACAGATTCTGCAATGCCAGGTTGGAGTAATGCTTAGCCTCTTCTGGGGATGTGTAAGGATCAGCACAGGAACATGTTTAGTTTAAAGTAAAGAGTCATTTTTTGGGTTTTTTTTTCTTTTTAAATGTTTGCAAGCACCTATCAGAAAAAAACAAAGTTGGTGCCTATGCTTGTAGGGATTGCTTTGACCCTAGCTTCTTTCCCTCTGCACTCCCCCTCCCTCAGGCATCAGTAGACCACATTGTAGGACCATCACTTGGGGACTTAAGTCCCCCAAAAAGGTAACCTCTTGTTCCACTCCAGCTGGACTCTGTGGGGGCTGCACTTCAGCAGCAGTGGCAGTCAAGGGACCACTTGGGAGGAGCAATTAGGGAGGGGAAATGCCTGTCACTTCCTCCACTATTGCCATCCAGTGCTGAACCCAGCTTCCTCCACACAGCCCAGCTACAATGAGCAGCAGCTTCTCTTATCCCTGGGAGAGCATGAATACTGATAGTGACAGGCTGGGTAGGGGTGAATAAGAGAAGGGATAGGGAAGAAAGGAGAGGGGAGGTTCCTTTGAGCATGGTATGGAAGGAGCAGGGGAATGCTTACATTTTTCCAGGAGGTATGTCCCCAGCTATTGCTCTTGCAGTTTGGTCAGAAAGCGGGTGTGTGCCTGCACCACTGCACCCTCTCTGGATCAGCCTCAGTCATCTATTTCTCAGCTTTCTGCATCTTTACAGAAAATGGTGACTATTGTTGAATTTTATGCAATGTCCTATTCAGTTGGCATTCTCATAGGTTGAGCCTCTCAGACAAGATAGGCGGAGGAATGCCTAATTTGGGGGTCTGAGCAAGAGCTAGGCTTGAGTTGCTTAGCTTGTGAAGACTGACATACTTTTGTGTATATATGAATGTATAACCACAGTCATATGCAGCATATTAATGTAAAAAAACCACAAAAAAGATATCTGTTAACTTAGGTGCCTGCAGGGTTAGGTAGCATTTGAACAAGGTTTTGAAAATTATAACTTTGTACTTAACTTCACTAATTCTTTCTTTTTTAATGTCCATGAGTGAGATCCAGACGGGTACGTTAGACAACTAAAATACTACTCTAGGTTTATGGCCAAAAACGGGATCCAGAAAACCCCTACAAAATAACCCTGGGAGGACAAAAAAAATTGGTTTAACATTTCCATTTGGGGTTGTAGAATTTTCCACACAATGATACACAGGTTTTTATTAATATTCAGAGGCACTGCAATCTGAGCAGGTGGGCTCCTGCCTCCCATGTAAGTTCCATTAAGTTCCTGCCCAAGACCCCGGAGAAGTCCAGTATTTTAGGCATGCTCTAAACAAGCCTATCACATAGAATAAACATAACAAACACTGCTGTTTTCACTGAAGAATAATATTACTATTATCAAATTTTTAAATGACAGCCTCACTCAGAAAGTAGTACTTTTGGGCTCTAGACTTTCCCACACTGGAACAGGGTTCACCCCCATGTCTGATCCTTCCCTAACTTTAAATGTATACCTTTGTTTGAATAAAGTAACCATACACAACTCTGGTTGAAATTGAATCACTATGCAGATAAGAATGCAAGGAATTTTTTTTTTATCTTCTTTGTTCCTGCTTCCTGTACCCTGAAGGAAAGAGAGCTAGAGGCAGGTTCACATCAGATTCTATGCATAAATTCAGATAATCTGGAAATATTATCTTATGCTTGTTTTCCTGTATAAAAAAAACTTACCCGGAAATGCCTGAATAGATATTTGAACGACGAACCCCTGAAGGGCAGAGAGCTTGCAATGCTGATGTTGTGCATGCAAGGGGTACCTGTATAAATGCCTCAGCATGCTCTGTAAGGCTCCTCAGTCTGCCTGGAGACAGATGGCAGCAGTAGCCCTGATTGGCTAACCCAGGCTACTCAGGGTCAATCTGTATCTCCCTACAGCACATTGTGGGGACTGTGAAGGTGGCATGCTCTGTTTCCCACTTGGCTGGACCAGTAGATTCCCATGAACAACACACTGTCTTCATGGGAGTGGGCAGTGGAAGCAAAGCACCCTAGGATGCTGAAGATTGTGCTGTGGTTTCTATAAAAAGAGAATGTATATAGACATTCACTCTCCCAGAAGAAACTCTCCCAGCAATGTTTTAACCATGGTTGTTCCCAGGTTATTGTTCCCCAGGTCAAAACCAGTGGGGCAGAGACTAAAACAGGCTGACACACTAGGTAGAACAAGCTAAGTCAGAAATCAAGTTCTAATAATCTGAGACTCAAATGAGAGTCAACTTTCAATAATCCAAGACATGAGGAAGGTGCAGAGGTTAGAGTCTGAGCGGGGTCAACCATGGGTAGTCAGATCTAGAAGCAGGCAAGGAAACAACAGGGAAGTCCAAAGGCAGGTAGGGCCTTGTTGTCCAGTTAGCTTCTCCAGGAAAAGGGAAACCTTAAATAGTTGGGAGTACTGAAACTATGGTGAGAGGTCAGAAGCTTTCCTCAGTGTGGCCCCTTCTTTTGCCCCTTCCTTTGACTTCTGCCATGAACTCTGGCCTTAGGGAGGACCGAACTTGTGCCCACTCTCTGAGCATTGCATTTAGGGTTTCAGGATTGTATCTTAACAGAAGGACAGCAACTCCCCCAGGTGGAACTGAATATCTGTAAGTGGCCTCAACAGTGTTAAAGGAACTTGAGGTAAGAGGAGTAACTCAGTTCAGGAGACCATATGAATCTTAGCTGATTATTAGAAACTGCAATACAACCAACAAGGAAAGATCCCAGGTTACAGGGAACTAAGAGAGGTTTCATTCTTCACTGAGTGGTCCCATACCTATATATCACCTGCATAGCAGGCACACTTTCCAACTTCAGCTGTGGTCCCACATTTAAATAAAAAATCCAGAGCCTTTTATACAGTTTCTTTCCTATCTGGTCACATCTGGTAATTTTTCATCATGCTTCAGTAATTCTCCATCAAAGGGCAATTTACGCCTGTGCTTATTCCCTCAATATAGATGAGCCTTAACCATATAAACAAAACACTATTAACCATAACACTATTCCAACAAAGAAATGCTTGTCCCTGTGCTATTTTTTAGCACTACCATTGTGGTTTCCCTTGTTATAACTATAAATAACATAATAAAAATACAGATTCAAATTATATATGGTATAGTGATATAAGATAAATTAACCTAAGCTAGCAGCTGAGAAAGGTACCTCTTCCCAGGGTTATAGGTTCAGAATTCAGTACCCTTATTCCCCTACACTGGCTAGGGCATGCCCTGAGAAGCAAGGCTGGATTCTGGTCCCTGCTTCTAGGGCTATTTGTAATTTTATGTAATGGATGTCTAAAATAAAATTCATAAGTAGTTCAGAGATAAGAGAGATCTGAGTTTCAATGCCCTTAAGGAGAGAAGGGTCCTAGATTACAGATCTACCACTTCTTTCACTGATGCTTTAATCACTTGGCTATCATCATTTAGACATATTCTCAAAAGGGCATTCAGTCCTCTGTTTTGAGTGAATAAAGTCACATAATTCCCAATCCTTATTTGGGCACTTAGAATAGGTATAGACATTGTACGTTTACTGATATAAGTGATTGGCAGGGATCCTGGTTTTCTCTGATAAAAATCTCCAATTTTAAGATTTAAAAAAGTAACCCAAAATCAACATTTTACCATGATTAAAATGAAATGCCTTTAATATAGTGATGTTCCGTTATAATCTATAAAAATGTAGATTTTGGGTTAGTTTTTTAACCTGGAAATTGGGTTTGTTTGTTTTATCAGAGAAAACCAGGATCCCTGGTGATCAGAAAGTTGTCCATAAACTCATAACAGAAGGTCATCATAGATAGACTGACTTAAAAATGGCAGAACCTGGTCTAAGATTTGCTTGCCTGCACCATAGGGTAAATGTGTGTTCTGTTCCTTCTGGATGTAATTTAGGAATCTGGCTTGGGCTTTTTTAATGTCTGTACCCAGCTGTGAGGAAGAGGAAAGAAGAGATATACTTACCAGCAGAACTGAGGAGCTGGAGAAAGAGAGACAAGTGCCCCGGGAGATGCAGTTCTGGAGCAGCTGTTCCATCAGGCTTGAGTGGCCCTGGAGAGCTGAAAGAGAGGAAGAGGGGGAACGCATGGAGTCAGGGAGTGCGGAACAGTGTCCTGAGCCCCAAGATGCAGAATGGAACTTCCCAACCATTATAGAGCCAGTGGACAGCTGGCAATTAACCTCAGAAGAGCTTAATTAGGTCAGGAAATACCAGCCTGAGTGGTACCATGGAATGGAGTGGTGTTCCTGGTGAGAAAATGACACTGCTGAAAGAAGGCTAACTGAAGGAAAAGCGGCTGAGCCTGGAAAGTCAGTATATTGTTTTTTATTTTCCTTTCTCTCTCTCTGTCTTTGGTTAAGACCTGGATTGTCTGTTGTGCCCTCATTTATACAGGTTGACAGGGTGGGACATCAGGTAAGCAGAAACACACCTAAATTATTTTAAAGGAAAAAGCCTCAGGCAGACTAATATTCTCAGGACTGGGAATACCAGCCGAGATGGGCTTCTGTTCCTTTGTTCGTTTATTTACTTTGTCTGGTTATTATTATTAGGAACTTTAACTAACTGCAAGAGAGGGCAGTGAACACGCTTTCCTCAGAGCAACCATGAGATCCACCTGAGATTGGAAAGGAAGTCCAGTGGTCCTGGCAAGTTCTAGTCTGTCAAGACAATTGCTCGGACACACACAAGCCTGTGAAAAAAAACAAGTGACGGCAGTTAATACTGAAAAAAAGAATAGAATCTTCAATGTAACATTTGGGTGGCTCTAGGCTGGGATGTAGGGGAGGTTGGAGCCCCAGAAGATAACCTCCTTGAGTGATCGTTATCAATTAGCGATGAAAAATGCCACTTCCTAATAGGTATCCTTTTTAAAACATCAAGACATGGCAGAAGAGAGTTGGGACCACCACTACAGAGAACCAGGCAAGTGATCATATGAGCAAGACTTAATCTTGTGTGAATACCCAGGGCCCACTCTTGTAATTTTAACTGGATCTACCCTTGATATTAGCCTTAAGCTGTAAAGAGGCAGGAAGTCTTGATGATTCATTGAATTAAGAGCTTTGTAATGGCTAGGTCTAGAAAACTCCCTGCCCAACATATGAGTTCTCCGAATCACACCTTTGGCAATATCCAGATTTTCCCATTGACTGAAAAATGAACCTAGGCAATTAATTAACTTTGTTTTAACTTTTAGTCATTTTTACACCTAAACTGGAGGTGGTTAAAGTGCATCTCTGGATCTTGCTCTAAAATCTTTTCAGATCATTGCTGTAGTGGCAGTTAGAAATAGAGGAAATGCTGAGGAAAGGAGTGCATTTTAAATATCATCATAGGGATATGGGTTCCTTAGTTTGTGTTAAGGGAAGACTGCTATATCTGATTGGAGTTAACAGTTGTAAACTCTCTCCTAGGGTTAGTCATTTATGTCAATTTGGTTCCCATCCCATATTGCTGGAAACTGGACAATGGATATCAAGATTTGATTTTCTCCTTTGGCAGATGTTTGCATTGTCTTCACCCACATCTCATGTAAGTATTCTAGAAAACAGCTATTAAATAGCCTCAATTTTTCCCAGGTGACCAAAACCAGGACCCTCGTCCAGCTTTATTGTGCATTAGCTCAGAACATACTCACCTACCTTACAGGGAAAGTCCTATATTTTGGTTTGCCTTTTTTTTCATTGTTTCTGTATACTTTCCAGTTTTTGAGCTCCTTTATCCATCCTCACTTCTTCTTATCACTAACTGTATGCACAAGTGCCTCCTATGCACCCTTTTATTCCTTAAGTTATAGATCATATCTAGACAAGGGCAATTAAAAATATCTATCTAATTAGCATAAGGGCACACCTGTGTTATACAGTATCCCAGTCTTTCCTGTCCATAAATTTTATTTTATTCCATTCTATATTTAGATTACTCTTTTCTCTTCCATTCTCTTATTGTAAATCCTGTTTAATTTGTTCTCATATTGTGAATAATTCAATGATGTAGGTGTTCATGGATCTTATTAATCTAAACTGACAGATTCTAGTTGGTCCCTATTTACAGCTCTTTATTTTGCATGGTATTTCTAGTTTTTATGATTCATTCATTTTTACTGGAAACTAAAACTGAACTGGCCAAGAGAGAGCCCTTGAAGGCTTTTCAGCTAAAACATTTCCCCACAATGAACACACTCTTTTTGTCAGGGTTTTATATCAATGAGTATCCTGCTGTGTTGGAAGTTCAAATGTAATTTTGGCAGTAATTATTTTAACAAATAAATATAGGGAAAAGGAGGTTCTCTGTGCAGTATTTATTTTTCCATGTAAATAGCGATGTGCCATTTTTGTTCTTAAGATTTGAATATTACATAGTAAATTTGAAATATAGGGGAAAATAATTAGAGTAGCCTGCATGTTTCAGAAGACATGTTCCATTTCTCCCCATGAAATTTCCAATGGAGAACAGACATTGAGCAAAATGTATAATAATGCTCTGATGAGCACTGTTTTGAACAGTGGTTTTACTAAGGCTGGAAAGCTAGAGTGGGAGATTGGGGGTGGGAATTTTTTGCTGCAATGGTGCATTAGGAATTAAGCATCAGTGAAGGAGAGAGGGAGGAATGATATTCTATGATACAGACACTGCTGATGGTGATTGGAATGTTTGTACTGATTGTCTAAAAATGTGTGCACAAAATCTGAAAGGAAGATATGTTCAGAGCAAATGATTGTCTATGTTAATAAATGTTTCTGACTTGAACAAGTAGTACTGTTCCTGAAATTTTGAAAGGAAAGTTTCATTCAGTGCAATAAAGGAATTCTACAGGAGATCATGATTATGAGAATATCATTTAAACACTGAATGATTTCTATTCTAAAGGGAAAAAATTAGAAAGTTACTGACTTTCAAGGATGTAAAACATTTTATTAGAAATAAACCCAAGATGAATATAAGAAGGAATAATAAAGAATTTAACTACTTGCTGAGGTCTCTTTTCAGCAATAGAACTGATTTTCTGCAGCTATCTAGAACTAAAACTGTGCAGGCGACTATAATTTATCTGAAACCTAGGCCAGATATCCCATCCTCACTGGCACATATTCTTGGACACAACTGAAGAGCATAAGCTGTATGTTGGAATAAAACCTATTTCTCCTTTACACATATAAGTGACAGTTAAGTAGTCATGTAACTTCAATTTTTTAAACTTTGCATAATTTGGCACTTCTATCTAAGGCTGGAATATGTTTGCACATACATGACAGAAGTAACAGAAGTGGATGGCCCTCCTGTCTTCAACCCAATAGCCTAATGGTTAGAAATATTTTTTAATAGGCTAGAGTGCCTAGTAAGTGAGAAAACTAGATCCAAGGCATTGCCTACTTTATGGCATAATGATTGGTGAACTGTGCTAGGAAACAGAAGATGCAGGTTCAAATGTCTTAATGAGGTGGGACAAAAGACTAGTCTCCTACTATTTGGATATCTGATCTACCCACTGGTCCAAAAGGTAGGAGTGACATTTTCTTCCTGTATCAAACACCTGCTAGTCATGCTTTTCTTGAGAATAAAGTTTCAGGCTGTGATTTCCCACCTTTTTTTTCCACTTTCTCTTCTCTGCTTTGAGGGCAAGACACCTTACCACAAAGCAGGCTGTCGTTTGGTTGAGATTGCAGCACCATTGGAGTCAGTTAGCAGTAAACTTCTCTCAGCTCTTGATGTCAGCATCCATTTCCATGATATATGCCTTCAATGTGCACTTTGTAGCATTTCTCTTGGCTACTGAAAGATTTCAGACGACAATTAATCTGACAGTACAGCAAATATACTGAGTATACTCAGAAGGGAAGCACAGGACAAGTGTAGATACGTAGGAAAAAAATTGTGGATGTGTCTCAAAAATTACAATTGTGCAGCTATTTAACTAGCATTTTCCCATGTCAAGGTGACATGAGATTTAACCCGTTATATCTCTGCATGTATTTGATATTGGTAATATCCAATTTGGAATGAAAGAAAAAATTCAGAGGGAATTAACATTTCTTTCTAACTGGTCAAATGATGTGAATTTTGAGACAGATCCACAGCTATTATAAATTAATATAATCCTACTGGAGTCACTGGCACTATATTCATTTATACCAGCTGATGTTCTGAGTTTATGACAATGCTCAAAGCAATAATTATTAGGGCTATGCAAAGCTTTGGTAGCCAATTTGATTCAGAGGAGATTCGGCCCAATTCAGCAGCTGAATCTCCAAATCTGAATCAAATTGGGAGACCCATTTAAAAGTCTGAATCAAATTGAAAGCCTCCAAATCAATTCAGAGAGATTTGGAGATTTGGAAGGCTTGCAAGAAACAAACTGAGAAGAGGGAGGGGGATGGGCTGACCCTCCATATATGAAAAAGGTTGAGAAGCGGAGAAGGCTGCTCTGATATTGACATCTGTAACTGGCCAGTGTCTTGATCTTCCTCTGAGTTCCCTTTCAACCACAGTGCTCTGGGGGAGGAATGTAGACCTGCTCCACCAGGCTTTAAACTAAGTCTGCTAAGTGATGGGAGGACTACTGCCACTGCTGGCGCACTGAGTGACCCTTGCAAAGCCAGCAGGCCAAGGCACATAAGGAATGTGCCTTGACCCAGCCCTGGAACAAAATGTAGGTAGGGCAAGGGCGCCTAAGGGGACACTTGTGTGTCTATACACAAATGCCAGGAGCCTGGGGAATAAACAGGAGGAAATTGTTTTCTTGCTAAATGCAAATAACTATGATGTCATTGGGATAATGGAAACCTGGTGGAACTCCACCCATGACTGGACCATAGGTATAGATGACTATACCCTGTACAGGAGGGATTGAGTGGACAAAAGGGGTGGGGGCGTAGCTCTCTATGTCAAGGAAAGCTACCTGTCCCTGCAAGTTGACATTGGCACTCATGGTAGATGACTTGAGTCCCTCTGGGTTAAAATCCATGGGGCACATGACACAGGGGATACTATGGTAGGGTTCTACTACAGACCCCTTACTCAGAGTCAAGACCTTGACCAGGAGTTCACCAGGGAATTGGCTGAGGCCACACAATCCCAGTGTATGGTTGTCATGGGAGACTTTAACTACTCAGGCATCTTGTGGGAGGAGCACTTAGCCAAATCTGAGCAATCGCAAAGCTTTCTCTAGTGTGTGGATGACCTCTCTCTGATGCAGGAAGTCTACGGGCTGACAAGAGGTAAAGCATTGCTCAACCTTGTACTGGCAACCGGGGATGACCTAATCAGCAACTTAATGATCGAAGGGAAGCTGGGTGATAGTGATCATGAACTGATCACCTTCACCATCTGCTGTAAAGCTGGCAAGTCAGTCAGTAACACAGAAGTCCTTGACTTCAGGAAACCTGACTCTGATAAGCTAAGGAGGCTTGTCAGACAGGCCCTAAAAGGCCACAACCCAATGGAGAGGGGAGTTCAGGATGAGTGGTTGTTTCTCAAGGGTGCAATCCTGGATGCACAAGCAAAGTCCATATTGTCTCAGAGAAAAGGCAGCAAAAGGGCACAGCAGCCTCCTTGGCTCTCCAGGGAACTGGTAGACCTCCTGCATCTTAAAAGGAAGATCTACACAGGATGGAAGACTGGAACCACTACCAAGGAGGAATACTTTGCTCTGGTCCAGACTTGCAGAGAGCAAATCAGGAAAGCCAAGGCTGTGATGGAACTCCAGCTAGTTACAAATATCAAGGAAAATAAAAAGTCCTTTTTCAGATATGTGGGGACCTGGAGTAAAAGCAAGGGCAACATTGGACCCCTGCTAAACCAGATGGGGTAACTGAAAACAGATGCCCACGGAAAAGCAAACTTGCTAAATGGGTACTTTGCACTAGTTTTTCACTAGTCCCACGGGATGGTCTTGCCCACTGTGGGCCAGGGAGGCCCAGGTGAGGGAGATTCATCACCCTCCATCAAAGCTGACCTCATGAAGGAACACTTTGACAGGCTGGATGCCTTCAAGTCAGCTGACCCTGATGGGTTTCACCGAAGGATACTTAGGGAGCTGGTGAGTATCATAGCTCAGCCCCTGGCAAGGATCTTTGAGAGCTTTGGTGCTCTGGTGAAGTGCCCTATCCTGGGGAAGGTCTTGGAAAAGATTATCAAGGAGGCCATGCTTAACTGACTGGCCAATGGCAACATCCTGAGGGATAGCCAGCAGGGGTTTGTTGTGGGTAGGTCTTGCTTGACTAATTTCATGTCCTTTTATGACCAGGTGACTTATCACCTGGACAAGGGGGAAGAGATTGACGTTGTATAGCTCAACTTCAAAAACGCCTTCCATCTGGTATCCCACAATCACCTCTTGGCTAAACTGGCTAACTGTGGCCTTGACATCACCACAATCTGTTGGCTTGAGAACTGGCTCCATGGTAGGACCCAGAGGACGGTGGTCAATGGGAGCCAATCGTCTTGGCGCACTATGACCAGTGGGGTCCCACAAGGCTCTGTCCTAGGGCCTATACTATTTAACATCTTCATCAGCGATGTGGACATTGGTGTCAGAAGTGGACTGGCCAAGTTTGCCAACAACGCCAAACTCTGGGGTAAAGTATCCACAGCTGAGGACAGGAGGGTGATCCAGGCAGATCTGGACAGACTTGAGAAATGGGCAGATGAGAACCTGATGACGTTCAACACTGAAAAATGCAAGGTTCTCCACCTTGGGAGGAAAAACCTGCAGCATGCTTATAGGCTCGGTAGTGATACTCTGGTTAGCACTACAGATGAAAGGGGCTTGGGGGTCATGGTTGACCACAAGATGAACTTGAGCCTTTAGTGTGATGCTGCAGCTAGTAAAGTGAGCAAAATGATGGCTTGCATCCACAGAAGCTTCTCTAGCAAATCCCAGGACATGATTCTCCCTCTGTTCTTAGCCTTAGTGAGGCCGCAGCTGGAGAACTGCATCCAGTTTTGGGCTCCACAATTCAAAAAGGATATGGAGAAGCTTGAGAGGGTGCAGAGGAGAGCCATGTACATGATCAGAGGTCAGGAAAACAGACCTTATGATGAGAGGCTAAGAGCCATGGGGCTATTCAGCCTGGAAAAGTGCAGGCTCACAGGTGATCTGGTGGCCCCTATAAGTTTATCAGGGGTGCTTCTCAGGATCTGGGGGAACGTCTGTTCACCAGAGCCCCCCAAGGCATGACAAGATTGAATGGTCACAAACTCCACTGTGACAGATTCAGGCTGGACATAAGAAAAAAAAACTTCTTCACTGTCCGAGCCCCCAAGGTTTGGAATAAACTGCCACCAGAGACAGTTCAAGCACCCATTTTGAATACCTTCAAGACACATTTGAATGCTTATCTTACTGGGATCCTATGATCCTTGCTGACTTCCTGGCCCTGGGGCAGGGGGCTGGACTTGATGATCCTCCAAGGTCCCTTCCAGCCCAAATGTCTATGAAATCTATTAAATAGATCAAGCTGTGTCTGAAGTGATCGGTGTATTTTGTGAGCTGTCCCTCCCTTAGAAGGTTAGTGCTGAAAGGCTCCAGTTTGCTATCTAGTCTCTTGGTAGCTAGTCTCTCTTCCGGTAAGTTATATCCAATCCCGTCCTACTTACCCTTACCTCTCCCTCACAGGACACTGGTTCAATCACAGTCAGGGCATCAGTGGGATCTCCTTCAAGCAGAGGTGATGGATAGGTCCCACACGGCAAGAGAGATTCTGGTGGCCATGAACTGCATGGTTCCGGGGTGGGTTGGGCAGAGTGAGATCACCTGCAGATACATTATCACTGACAATGGGGTCAAGGCTGTGCATGATAACAACATTTTTGGCACCCACTGTGTGGCACAAAAGTTTGACCTCATAGTCAGGGATGCCTTGGAGGGGGACAGGGCTCCTGGTGATGACACCATCTCCACCAGCCAGCTTATTTCCACCAAAGCATCAAGGACAAAATGATGTGGGACAAACAGACAGAGCTGAGCATCACATAGCACAAAATCATACAGGATGCGGAGATTCAGTAGAACTTCACATACCTGAAGCTGGAAAGGCTGGTTGAGCAACAGAAGGCCAGCCATGAGATGGCCTTGGTCAGGGAGACTGGGATCAGTGGCTCCTTTAACAAAATGGAGTGGGATACCATCTCCTAGATGTTGGTGGTCCTCAAGCTATTCTCTGAGGCCACCAAGAAACTCAGTGCTTTCAATGCCCTCCTTATCCAAGTGACCCCTGTAGTGAAGGAGCTTGTGAATGAAATGGAAAAGTTTCAGGGGATCATTGTTCCTGCCTGGGGAAAGCTGCTTTTACCAGAGGTGCAGGCACGGGTTTAGCAGATGAAGGAGGGTATAAAAAAATGGCTGGATCTGTTACAGTCCAGTACAGTCCACATGCTGGTGGCCATGTGCAACCTCAGGGTGAGCAGCAAAACCCTTGATCACTGGATAGAGGTGATGGTGAACAGAATCAGGGAAACAGAAGAATAGAGGCAGGGGGATGTGGAGGGGAGGATCCACTTTCCTGTGCCAGCACTCTAACCATGTGTCATTCTCCCCCACTGCCAATGTGGGCCAAGGTCATGGCCTCAATATTGGGGTCCAGACAGTGTTCCAAGTGAGAGGGTGTTCAGCATTGCTGGGGATGTAGTGACACGCCACCACACCTCCTTGGATCCTGGTTTAGTGCAGCAGCTGGTGTTCCCGAAGGTGATCCTCCTGCAGCTGGATTTCTCCAAGTTTCACGTATAGATGGCATGAATGCCACCCTCCTCACTCCCACCTTTTTGCTTTTTTAAATTTGCTTTCAGAACCTTGAGGAGCACTTTCACAGAAACCCCTGCACCATCTAACTGAAACCCGGCAGGCCTCGTGCCCACATAAGGGGCTACCATCCCTGCTACATTCATCCCTGTACATTCATGCCATTTTCATCTAAATCTTCAAAACAATGACAAAGTTATAGGTATTTTAGTGATTCCCCATTATAGTCTATGGCCGAATCTCTGAACCAGTGACAAATCTTTGAATTCGAATTGGCCAAATCGAATCGGGAAATGATCCGAATCACTGAATTGAATCACTGTCCCTCTGAATCAGGTAAATCTGTATCCAAATCAAATACTTGCTGCTTCACACAGGTCTAAAAATTATTGCCCTGGATCATTTTACTCTTTTTTTCTTTAAGCTATGTAACTAGGGTCAAATTCTGCAAGTGCTGATTATGGTAATGAAAACTAAGGACACTCATTAATAAGTACAGGATAATGTATTCCTCATTAGTAGTTATATTACTATTTGTGGTATAGGTATAAGTTAGGCACGTACATTATGCAATTACCTAACGGAAACAAAACGAAAGTCCCAGGAAACATAGCAAAGTATCTCAGATCATGTGCTTCCTAACACTTTTATTTTAATGTAAATGTGGGAGCAAAATAAAAACAGAATATGTTAATTATACCTGTCACTGAACCCAGAGTTAGCTAACTGGTATTGAGAACTTCTGAGATCCAAGATCCTTTAAGAGTGACTTTTTAGATTAATGTGCTTAAGTTTTTTGCTTTTTCTCTCATATATAGATAGATGTTCAATAGCTTCTTTACAAATCAACACTTACCCCTGAAAGAAGTTTATGGACTATTAATTTCAGTCTTAAAAATATTCTAGTTTTCAATAATTTCATTTACTAGCTAGAATTATTAAAGTAATACCTTTAAGATTAAAGTCAGACCTTTAAGACATACTTGTCATACCTTTAAATTATTAATTTTTTTGAGACCGTTGAGTAATCTTTTATGTTTATCTAATTTTATTTAATTGGATGTTTTAAATGATCAAATGATCTTTAATTAAGTCTGGAATTAACACCATCACAAAGGGCTATAGAGAAAATATTAATATATAAATATTAGAATATTATCAGGAGAGTTCTATTTAATAACCTTTAGATAACAGATTACTTATATTTCTAAGTGGAGAATTTAAATAAATATTTTTCTTGGTAAGTTGCTCAAAAATCCTTAGAGCAAAAAAAATTTCAAATTTTGATAAAAAGCTATCTTACATTTTCAGGATTAAGTTTAATAAACGTCCTATGTGATGTACAAAGGTTAACCTTGCATGTGCTTGTGAACAGTTAGCAAAGCATTTAAAATAATTTTCAGCAGGGAAAAAAGATAGCTTCCATACAATGCATTGCTAATTTTTATATAAAAGAGCAACTAGCAATAATTTTTCTTGGTTCAGAGACATGAGTGTCATGGATAAATCCACTGAGTATATTTGGATGGGAAGCACACGTGTAGTTAATGTGCTCAGTGGATGCATAGTTTATCTTAATGATGTAAGACAATGATGTAAATAGAAATACCTTAAGAGGTCTGATTGATATTACTAGGAACTCTTTTACAGCCTAGGAGTATTTTTTGTCATGAGACATTTATGAGCCATAAACTCGAATACCATATAATATAATATGCAGCTGACGTTCCATGCTACAATGTGATGTGAGTATCCACGTGCTTTCAAGCATTAGGCCCCCAGATACCTCTCTATCTTTTAATTTTTCAAGTAAAATGGTGAAAATAAGAGGCATAAAAGAAAATATGAAAAAGTTTCCCTCTTTCTTTAATTTGGTTTTGTAGGCTATCCTTATACATAAAGGATCATTAACAATGTTCAACTGATAGCAATAAATCTTTTATTACTGCATCCTACAAATTAATATTGACTAACTCTGATTCTGCAAAAATGACTACACTCCATCTGCAAACATCTGCAGAAGTGTTACTCCTATTAGAATTAATGTTCTTTGGTATTGTTCTCCTGGAGACCATGTTGTCATGATTCTAGTTATGTGCTGGCTGGGACTTTTGAAACTGTCTTGTTTAAATTGCAATAACATACGGAAAAAGAGGCAAGTCTCCTGTTTCTAATAAAATGTTTCCTGTTAGAGAAATATTTCTGGAGAACTTAAGAAAGTCATACACCTACTTAGGCAATTTTCTTGCCTTTCACAATGTATCAAACATTGTTAAAACTCCAGCAAGAAAGGATAACTCCAAATCTTCCACCAAGATCCCTACTGCCATGTCCAAAGTTCTTTCTGCATTATACTACCAGTTGTCTAATATTTTACAGATCCTTTTCAGAAGAAGCCATAAACATTTGCAGATGTGATCTTAATATATCTTTACAGTATACTTCATAATACTGGTATATTAACTACAATATATTTAAATTGCAACTAAGAAGTATAGATACAGAACAGATCTAGTTTTTTGTTGCAAGAAGTTACCAAATGCCTGGTATTTAGGCTCCTAGCACTTATTGAAATAGTAAATGGCATTTATGTACCTAAATTCCTTTACAAATGTTGTCTGCTTTCCTAAAGCCTTATGCTTCAGCCCTTCTTTATGCAATGGTCCTTACTCATCTGAAGGATTTCATTTAAGTAAGGTGTAGCTCCAGTTCCTCCTTTCTCCCCCCCTAGTTTGATCCATGAAGGACAAGGATTTACTTCAGGGAGCTTTGTGGAAATGCCCCAAGTGAACACATTTTAACACAACACTGAATTTCAGTGGGTTATTTCATCATTTTGTCAGGCAATAAAGAAGGGCATCTCCTTGTGGATTTCTATTTCTTATTTAAAGTCAATAATTCAGTGTCTAAATGTGCCATAGTGTATCATCAGATGATTATAAAGCAGTATACTATGTGTGTTGTGTTCAGAGCTGCTTTTTAATAATTAATGGATTTGGCATGTGGGCCTGATTATTGCATAATGCATGAATATGTTAACTCAGTTGAGGGTTGCGTGGTAAAGTAGGCAAGAAGGCAAAGAATTGCCCAAAATAATCCATGCTTCAGTAGGCCCTTAAACTAGGGAAAGGAATTACAAATAAACCAGAATAAGTGACTGGAATCTAGTTAAAATCTGTAACGCAACAGAAGTTCAGTGCATATAAGTTCTGGTTTTAAAATGGCCAAAACTGTTTTAAAATAAATCTAGATGGATGAGGTATCAGACTTAACCAATTTAAGTTAAATTGGTTTATTGAACTTCTGTCCCAGATCCCTGTCAGATTCACATTAACTCGCAATGCCCCAGCATCCCAAGATGCTTTATACTTCCCTACAAAAATCCCCTACACATAGTGGAAAGCTAGCCTTGGCCCAAGCTGTCTGCTCCAGCTGAACAGGGAGTTGTGTTCTAGTGCCTCCCCCTCTACATTCTGGCCTGGGCCACTGCAGGAATGTGTCTGCATTTCCAGAAACAAAAGTGAATGTATATTCACTTGCTTATTGGTTTGGTCTATGTAGCTTGCAAAAATTGAATTGAGTCAGCCTTGGGCTTTTTAACTATCTGTACTTAAGGTTAAGGCATGATGCAGGTATCAAATCACCCTTAAGTAGGCATAAATCACCATATTTACTGTGCAGTACAGGTGTGCACATGTAGACATGCACCTGTATTGTGCAGTAATTTCAGGTAATGTGTACTACAGATGCACATGTAGATGTACCCTCTGTGACTTAGCTAAATGGGAACAGCACTCAGAATAAAACATAAAAAAAAAAAAACCCTTGGTATTTTAACTCATAAGTGTCATCACACAAACACCCAAAATTATTGGATAATATTTTCCATAAATTTCCCTGTTTTTCAGTTTTCAGTCTGTAACACAAGAAGAATCATTCCCACTTACTGTTGAAAGGTATTATGAACATAAATTAATGTGTGAAATTGTGGCGTGATGTTATAGCTGTGATGATGTGACAGGTCATCACTCAGGGCCGCTCTCAGTATGGCCCCACACTTGTCTCTGGGCAACTACCCACCTTGCCTCGCCTGCCACATCTTTGATGTTAGCCAATTAATTAATTAATTAATTAATTAATTGATTAATTAGCAGGAGGCTGCCCTTGTCCTTGTACTGCCCCCTCCACTAGGGGGTGCTATCTGCTGCTCCTTCCTCCCCAGCCCAAGCCTCATAGATGTCAACTCAGTCCCTGCGTCCCACTTGGGCTTCTCCATAAGAGAAGAGAAGAGAAGCCCTTCCTGGGGCTTACTGGGTCCAACTTGGGCTCTCCAGTAAATGCAGCCCCCTCTCGGGGTTTCTCAATGCTGCCCCTCTCAGGCTTCTCAATGCTGCTGTGCCCAACTTGGGCTTCCAACCAAATGCCCCCTCTCTGGGGCTGGGGGTCTACGCACCCCCATGCTGTTGCACCCTCATTGGCGCTGGCTGCACCCACACTGGGCTTCTTCACAGTCGCCCCCTCTCTGGGGCTTGCTGCACCCAAACTGGCGCTGGGGTCCCTCCCACCGCTAGGGTCCCTGTATGAGGTCTCCTCCAGCCCCTTTAGCCTCACCCAAACCACCAGTCTAACAAAACAAAACACAAGCCTCTGGTTATAACTTAAACATAAGGCACCTGGCCATAACAACAAGGCAAAATACAAGTCTTTTGGCTATAACAAACAGAAGTCCTTTGGCCCAAACAACATTTGGTGCTACCACAGCCCTTAACCTCTCAGCTGCAGCCCCTGCCTCAGGTTTTCTCACTCTCTGGTGCTCTCTCAGGGCAGAGAGCTCCTCTCTCTCTGGTAGCTGGCAGGAAATTGCCTCTGGTCTCAGCTCATGGGCTTTTTAAGGGCTAGGCCCTGCCCCCTCTGGTCAGCTGGCTCTCATTAGTTGCCCCAGCAATGCCCAGCTGTGCTGCTTAGTCACTGCTAGGGCTCCTTCCCTAGCAGTTTTCCCCTCTTCGGGCACAGGGCACCAGAGTGCCCTGTGACAGATGGTCTAGGGATTATATAAGCAGGAAAGATTTTCTGGTAAGTGATACCTTTTATGAGTAACTATGTGGTTGGGATAAAGGTAGAAAAGATTTTGAATGCAAGGCATGAATGTACTCAGATGTTAAATGAATAGCATCATGTAAAAAAGTTATGAGGAAATGAATGATTCTGCAGTCAGAACTGGTTTTCAACAGTGCACAGTAAATAATGGTAGAGTCACAAATTGAACAATAAGGAAATAAAAAATTAATGAGTAACTGCTCACTACTGCATGAGCATTGCCTATTCTGTGTACTGAGTGATACAGATTTCCAATGGACAGAATTGTATGTGATCATGTAACTAAGGACTATATCATAATGAATCCTGGAAAAAGCCAAATTAAGGATGTACAGAAGCCCTTCATTCTGTCATTTCCTAACATTTGAGAGCTTGACTTTGCAGCCCTTAATAGTATCACTTAACCCAAGTTTTCAGCTAATGTGTCTGAAAGAAGGGGGAACTAAATGGACTAGGCTTAATGTCACAACCCACTCTCCAACATACATTATTTTTAAATAGTTTAATTCACAGAGACTGCTGAAATTGGCTCTTTCAGATTTCCTGCGGCACTAATGGATTGAAAGGCATCTTTTGAAATTCACATTTATATCAAACTTATCTGTTCTTTGGTCAACATGTTCCAAAGACCTGTTAGGATTTTGAAACTCTTACTGCTTTCTTTAGCTCAAAAGGCAAGTCCCTTTTACGCACTCAGTTGCTTAATGTTGTAAAACATCATTTGCCAATAACTTTTTTCTTCAGCTGTCATCATCTTCCTCCTCTCACTTGTGTTGACTCCCTAGAAATCTCTCAACCCTGCAGGAACATTTAAAAGTTGAATAAAAAACCCATATATACCAGTAAGTCTTTGAGTCAGCTATAAATGGAGTGACCTAGAAGTCTTCTGGATCACTGAAAACCTTTGCCTGGGTTCACTAGTTCTTTTGTGCTCTCCAATATAAAGGTGATGGCCAAAGTCAGCCTATCAGGGTCACCTGCCAGCTTCTGTTATGAGCTGCATAAAAAAATGGGAAGCGTACAATTCTTTTATCTTCAGTAGGAAGTTTGACAATACAGGTGAAACCTCGGGCAGGTAATTCATTACTTTTCTCCAAGAACATCACCTACAAAGACCCAGGAGAAATAGAAAATAGATCCTAATGTGAATCTGATGCTTTTAAGCAGACGACAAATGATGAGATACTTTTACCTTGTCCCAAAGTTAAAATGATAGATAAATCAGTCCTAGAATATTACACAAAAAGTTGTAGTATTAAAAGAATACTTACTTCAGCTTGTGACTAGATACTTGTAGTATAATAGTCATGAAAAAAATACCTGGAAAGAAGTTACAGAAAATGTATGCAGTATACAATACATGCCTATCAAATTGCATTAGCCATTAAATGTGAATTGTATGTAATACATGCATGTGTATATAGGAATATATTAGTGTAGAAGGTCTGATATAATTAACAATTTCAATTGTTATGGTTTAACCCTGACCCTTCCACATAACTTTATTGTACCATTATTATTTCAATGATCAGACTTTTTGTTTTGAAAATGAGTTACAGAATGTGCACAGCTATTTAGTCACCAAAAAATGTATTCAATTAACTAGTTGAGTTCATTCCAGTGTACTCAATTAGTCTGACCATCTCCTAGGATGAAGACAGGGTAAATGTATACCTTATAGACTAACTAAATAAGATGTGAACATGCTGTTCTCTATGCTGCAAGGGAGGAGAGCTGAGGGTTTTTCTGATCACTGGGTATCCAGAGGTAGAAAAAAACTGCAGAGAAAAAAGGTGGAGTAGCACATGCCTGGACAGTGTGAACCTAACAAAAATGGAGCCAGGCCACCCAGAACTGCACTGAGGCCGCTGGCCAGGCTCCACATGGCAGATTCACCACTGCTGCAGCCATGGGCAGACCTCAGGCCCCCAGGTAATGCTGCTGAGGCCAGCCTCTACCACCCCTGGGGTAACTTGCCACACACTGCAGTGCATGTGGTACAAGTATTCCCAGAGGACAATTAGTGATGGCGCCGCTGCCAATTGTCTCCTGGGGACCAAATGTCTACAATACATGTGGAACCAAGAAGTCAGAAATGCTAAGCCAAGTAATAGGATAAGAATCCATAGTCCCTATTTAAACCATATTTAACAACCAAGTCTGTGTATAATTTCTTGTTCTGTAGAGTCCCATTCAAATTCCACCCCCTGTCCACCCTTCTCCCTGTCTCTTTTACTCATGTCACTTTCTCTATTATATATGCTGCTCTATTCATGTCCTTTCACAGAATGTGATGAAGTGGGCTTGAGCTAACAAAAGCTTATAGGGTGTTATATTGTGTGTGTGTGTGTGTGTGTGTGTGTGTGTAAGGAGATAAGGTATCTGCTTGACTTCGGTCTAATATAGCTGACTATCTGTCTCCTAGGATCAACGTATTCTTTCTTTATAATATTAGTATAGTTATATCAATACTGGTTGACCTGAACTTCACTGCGGAAAATTAATTAGTTTTTATTATTTATAACTCTTTGTTATAATTATCATCATCTTAAATTTATGGTTTATGCATCATTGCCTGTTCCAACTTCAAAAGCTTTCAGACTATCATTTCCATCTAGTTTCTTCTCCTTTTGCAGACTGTAATTGAAATGAGTGAGCTACCAACCCCCTGCACTACCCCCAACCTGGAAGACCAGGCCAGAGTCACTTTACCTGAACTGTTCATCATTTCCCGGAGACCTTCATTGCACTTTAACAACATAGCAAACATTATTAGATGCACTATAACTGGTATCTAAGCAACACTGAATCCTGAATGAAGCATTTATTGAATGGCCCTAAATCGTTACGTCACTGTGAATTGTGTATAGGCCAGGGGCAGGCAAAATATGGCCCAGGGGTCAGACTGGCCCACTAAGCACTTTCATCCAGACCATTGGGCCCCACAACAAATTGTGTCACACCCAGCCCTTCTGCCCATGAGGGTGGGAGTGAGGCACCCACATGTACATACAGCCTCAAAAATATATCCTATTGTTTGACTCACACCCTCATGGGCAGAAGGGCCCAGATGGCCAGTCTGCAGTTTCTGTGTGCATCTACTGCTTCCATAGCCCCTGGGACCTGTTTGCTTCCCTGGTCTCATGTTGGATCCAGATATACACAATTCTCCCAGGTGTCTTCCCTGCTGAGTCTTCCCTCCCCTGCAGCACAGCCCCCATGGAGAAGCCAGTGAGCTCCAGCACCTGAGGCCCCTCTCTGGTGTTGCACAGCCCTGGCAAGGAAGGCACTTGGTTCAAACGTGTGGGTCTTCCCTCCCTGCTGTGCTATTGCAGGGGCAGCTTGTGAGTGGCAGGGATCACTGGCAATACAGACAGCTGTATGGAGGTGCAGCCCTCACTGCGATGTGCAGTGCTGGGTGGAGCCATGCCCTGCTGGGCGCCTGTGCCCTGAGCACCCCACTTGCTGATGCTCCATGAGGGGTGTGTGGGACACGTCCTCACATTCCCCAGTCTCCCTTACACCAACACCATATCCCCACAACCCCACACATATACACAACTCTCCAACATACTCTATGCCCCACTACACAGAGCCACACCTATTCACAGACTCCCCCCACACCTCCATACCCTAATACACTCACATCCTCACACCCCACCATACATACAAACACACCACACATGCACATCACATATACCACACACATACCCGCATACAAACACACCACATACAAATCACACACACACATACCACACACATATTACACAGGGTTCACACCCATACCATACTCACACCACTGACACATACCACACACACACCGTGGACAAATCATACACCCACCCACACACCACGCACACACCACACACACACACCCTCCCTCCACAATATGTAAAACTAAGAACTTATTTGTGAGTTATTATGCAATCATCTCTATATGTACTATGCAAACACAGATCATGACAAAAATATTTTTGTTATAAAATTAAAATATGCTACAGTACGTGTTTGACTTTTAATGTATGATTTGGCTCTTTCTGGTTCTAAGTTGTCAACCCCCCTCCCAAAAGGTATATTTCTGGGGGACAAGGGGAAGGACTTCCAAAGGCAAAGGTCAGGAATTAGGGGGCAGAACTTCTGGTTCCAAAATAACAACAAAGCAGCAGGGCAAATGACAAGAGGCGGGACTACCCATGTGGCCCTTGACAGCTCACAAAAACTCATTAAGCAGCCCTCCACCCAAAATCATTGCCCACCCCTTGAGTAGACCAACAGATCTGGCCTCCAGAATAAGAGATTTAATTTATATAGATATTATGCTAATGGTGTTTTCTTTACTGGGTGAAATCTACACTAAGAGGAAAGCTGATTTCTTTTTAAATTAAAATTGGGCAATATTTTTATACTTTGACACCTAAGTTTTCCTGAAAAATATTGACTGCCATAAAAAATAATGAAATTTTATCTGATTTAAGAGGTTTTAAGTCAGTCATCAATGTTATGTGTTGTGTTAAAATACAGTATATTTATATTTCTTTGCCTTAATGATACAGATATTTACTTGAGCACCATTTCTTACTATGGGATTTACCAATGAAATGACTGGGAAAAAATGTCCCTTTAAGATTCTCCAGATGCTATACTTTGTACATTGGCTCTATGCTGACTATGTAATTCTGTGCAAAGTAACTTTCCTCATAGTAAACAATATCTTTAATCGGGAGATTGCATCTCACTTTAAGGCTATACTTCACTTAACAAACAACATTGAAGGGGAACAATACATTTTTGCATACAAGACCAGTAAGCAAAACAGGTAGAATGAGCCCTAATACAAAGAAATTGTCTTGAGACACGCAAAAAAGTCTTTTACTAATGGGGTATCTAAGCAAAAAGTCCTTAAAATTACTGCTTAGGCTAACTCTGCAGGCAGACACTCTCCCACAGACCTGAGAAGAGTATACTGTGGTATGAGGAATTTTGTCTATGTCCTTCCCAACTATTCGGTTGATCCAATTAAAGATATCACCCACAAAATAAGCTTACCCATTTTTCCTTGAGCGTTATGGCTGCAACATCGCCCCGACACTACTATATACACAACTAGAAAAAACAGATTCATACACATATTGAAAGATAAGAAAAAACATACAGAAAAAAATTATCTGCAAACCAATTAAACTATTAAACATTCTGCTGCACAGCAACAATGTATTCCCTTCCCCAATCTCTCTTAGGTGCATTAAAAATTATATAGTAATTCATTTTAACTGGCTTTCTACTTGTAATAGGTCTATAAAGTAAATTACTTTCTGTATTAGTGACATAGTGAACAGGTCTCTCAAAATGCCTAAATACTACAGAAATAAAATATGATTATATTTTACAAGAAAGGTCATTAGATACATATTCTTTTAACAAAATTTATGTTAAATAGTCTTTGAGTGGCACCAAATATCTTTAAGTCTTTGAGGTTGTTGGTTGTAGCCATGTCGGTTGAAGGACATTGGCAGACAAGGTAATTTGTGTATACCTTATATGTTTTATTAGACCAACTAAATCTCTGAAAAAACCCTGTTCTTTGCCAGAGTCTTCCTATGCCTGAAGAAGGGGCCTGTGCCCAAAAGCTTGCAAAGAACAATTTTTCCAATGGTTTAGTTGGTCAAAGAACCAAAGAACCTTGTCTGCTTTAAGGCTTGACAAACTTGAAAAATGGAGAGCTTCTGTTTGCAAGCTAATAAACTGCAGCTTCACTACTTTAGGCCAATGAGTATTATCTACTTTAGGTTTTTAGGCCTTGTCACACAGTATTTGAGTACCTTCCACATACATTAACAGCAGCAGTCAAGTCCTACTGGACTTCAGGCAGTCTTCTTTAACAGAAAAATTTACTTAAGGGGAAATTTGTAGAAGTGTGCAAATGAAAGGGAGGTTCAAATGGTAAGTACCATTAATAATGTAAACTATTTCTCAAAGATATCAATCAGTCCTGATGTCACACTGAATATTTGGGCACCTTTGATGTAGCAATAACTTTCCTCTTTCTTTCCAGACTTTCTCAACAATAAAAGCTTGGCAATGTTTCCTAAGCCATAGCTTAATTCAATGTTAAACATTCACTAGCTGTAATATTTGGTCAGCTACAATGTTGAGGGTCCATGTATAACTTCTGCATCTCTGATATGAAGTTGAATTCCAATAAAAAGTAAATGGATATAGCCACATTTGGAATGGCATTAAATCATGTGTGTATGTATACAGTAGAAACAAATATAATTATGTAGCTGTCTAAGGAATTTATGGAGAAACCAGGGTAGAGATGCAGGGTATAACACTTTCATTTTAATACTAAATGCAGTTAAAACATAAGCATGTTCAAATAGTTTAATTTGTTTGTAAAGAAGAGGAAAGAAGTGAAATACTTACTGAGAGCTGGAGAGAGCAGACAAAAGAGGGACAAAAGCCCTAGGAGCTGCAGTAAAAGGGGAAAATACCTACAAAAAAATTGATATACCCTGGGACAAGGGATATCAGTCCAGAATGGCTTCAGGGTTTTGTTTGTTTGTTTGTTTGTTTTTGTTTTTTTGCTTTGTTTATTTTTTGTGGGGTTAGTAGAGGATGTAACCCTCAGGGAAGAGGGGAGGTAGGAAGGCCTCTTATAACCAATAGTGAGACTCACCTGATGAGTGAGGAAGTCCAGTAGTCTCTGTTGATTTGATTCCATTGAGACAACTAGACAACTACTGAGTTACACACCAGGCTGAAAGAAAAAAAAAAGTTGAAATTACGATTGCTGTAAACAAAGGTTGGCATAACATCTGGGTGGTACCAGACTGAGATGTAGGGGAGGTCAGCACTCCAGAATAGGCCAACATTGAATAATTGTCATTCAGTGGTGGTGAGAATTACCATCTCCTGATGGTTATCATCCTAAAACATGAAGATATGGCAGGTGAGAGAGGCATTCACCAGTATAGAATACAGGCAAATAATCATGAGGCCAATTGTCAAGGTGAGGAAGGTATCCAGTGGCAGTGGTCATAACTTTAACCAGGCTAAGCTCTAATAAAGTGATGAATTGGCCAGGAATTCAATGGCAGCCTAAGTGATCCAGCAACATAGACCTCTCAGGGGGTGTGCTAGGAAGCCCTGAACCACTCCAACAGATTTTACTTTTGGTAGGCCAGCTGCTGCAGCAGGAACAACATCAGGCAGCTAGACAGAGTGTCCTTGAGGAAAAATTGTGGCAGCAACAGCTCTGGGTGCAGAGGAACCAAGTTGAGCTGAAAGTCCTCAAGATGATCCTGAAAGCAATCCAGAAACATTCCTGGAGAGTTTCGAGCAGATGGCTTTAGCCTCTGGGTTAGATCAGAGCCACTGGTGGGTCACTTGGGCATACTCTTGATCAGGCAAGTGCAAGCTACCTACTTGCAATGACATGGCAGAAGCACTAGAATATGACAAAGAAGGAAATCCTATACCAGTTGGACATTAACCCAGAAAGGTACTGACAGATGTTCAGAGCCAAGGAGAAGAAAAAAGATAAGTCTCCTAGGATTTTCCTTCAACACCTGGCAGATCTGCTGGAAAAGTGACTGAGGCCCCAAGAGATGCCCAAGATTGATATCTATGACCAGATCCTGTTAGAAAAGTTTCTCCTGAACTTGGATGAGAACACACAAAGGTGAGTGAGAAGTCACCATCCAAAATTGTTAGCAGAAGCTCTGTGACTGGCAGAAAATTTTGACAGTGCCCAAGGAGAAAACATCTGGGAGAGGACTTCAAAAGGTGGAATGAGTATCAGCCAATGAAAGGCTGACTGAAAAAAGGCCCATGGAAAACTCGTTGGGCACATGGGGGCAGCATCATATGTTTTTGTTCTGGCAAACTGAAACATATAGCCAGGGAGTGTACCAGTATGCCTCGACTTGACCTGCATTCAGGACACCTGCATTTCAAAGTACGAGCATACTGGAATGACACAAAGGATAATGGCCCAGTAGATATGAAGGACTGTAGCCTAGGAAAAAGCAGCTTGGAAGAGAAGAAAGAGAATCCCACTGTTTGGGCAAACATGGTGGGGAAAGGATCCAAGCCATCATCAATAATGCTTGTTCCCAGATGTTGATTTCAGTGTATCTAACTCCCCCAACTGGGAACTGGTTGCAGCAGCAGTACAGAACATATGCATGCATGGGCAACACTCCACATAGCCACAAAAGAGGTATCGGGTGGAAGTCCTCATTGTGGCCAAAAAGATGCTAGTTAGCTCAGTGTAAGACTGACCTTACCAGATGGTATTGGGCCATGACTGGGAAGAAATTTACCAGGTGTTGGATGTGGTGAGAACCTAGGGTCTGGGCTGACTAGGTTTCATAGGAGAAGCATCAGAGGGAATAGAGTGATTTGACCTGGAAAAGTTTGTCCAGCAACATGAACTTTCAGAAGGTGCAAGCAGGAGAGGATACAGTGTTCCATTATCTAGACATAGCTGGCCAAGAATGACAAACAGGTAATCTGCCTGGAGTGGTGTTGCATGTTACCCTGGTACGGACTTAGAAAGGGCCTACTTTATAGAATTAAGGCAGGTTAGCAAGAAGGGCAAGAGATACCCAAGCTATTGATCCCTCTACCCTACCATACCGTCATATTGAGCTTGGCCCATTCAAACCCTCTGGGAGGACATATGGGGAGGGGTAAAAGTGGAGGCCCAATAAAGTGGGATGAGTTGCACCTCAAAGTGTTCCAGAGAACAAAAACAGCACTATATCTTCATGTGGTCCTAAAGATCCCCGATTTCACCCATTCTTTCATTCTTCAGATGCATGCCTCTAATCATGCTGTGGAAGTGTACATTAATTAATTAATATACATTAATCACCAACCACACCCCTCTAAAATGGCTTAAAACCTCACAGACTGATAATGCTTGGATAACTTATTGGGTCTTAGCTCTATAACCCTTTAATATTGAAAATTTCATATTGAAAATTCATATAGGCTCAGCTGTGCCAAGATGGTGGTGAACTTTCTGTCTTGATGCCATATGGAAGAAACTTCTCCACCAAATCCCAACTCTAAATGGGGTGATTCCTTCCCTCCAGAAGGAACCAAAAAAAGATGCTTAGTGGTATCTTAAGGAAGAGGATGCGTGAAGAAGAGCAAAGAAGGAAAATACTTACTGAGAGCCAGAAAAAGCCAGCAAAAGTGAGACAATAGCCCTAGAGCTGCAGTTCTGGAGCAGCTTCTCTGTGTGACTAGAGCAGCTCCCGAGAATCAAAAGTGAGTGGCACATGGAGCGTGGAGAATGGGAGAGTGGGGTTCTGCATCCTGGGACTGGAGAAGCCAGGCAGGGCAGCCTCGGTTGTGCAGAGCCAGCAGACAGCTGGCTACAAAGCTCTGAGGAACTTAAACCAGGAAGATCCAGTCAGAGAGACACTGCAAAGTGAAGTGGCATTTGCGGTGGCAGAGTAGGGCCATGAAATGGCCAGCTGGGAGAAAAATGGCTGAGCTCCAGCACTAGGGTACTGACTTTTGTATTATTTTATTCATATTTTGGGGGGGGGAGGGGTTGGTGTATACTGTCATGTCCTTTCTACAACAGACGGGCAGCATACTGACCTTTTTGGCAGAACACCAACCTGATCAACATAAAAGGGGAAAATCCCCAGAAAAATCAATATGCCCCTGGAATAGGGGATATCAACCCAGATGGCCTTCAGTTCTTTTTATTTATTTTTTTTGCTTTGTTTATTTTTGTAGGATTACTAGAGGGTGTAACCCTCGGGGAAGTGAGTAGGCAGAAAGCCCTCTCATAACCATTAACAAGATTCACCTGAGACTGGGGAAGAAGCCCAGTAGTTCCTGTTGATTTAATTCTATCGAGATGACTGTTGGGACTCACATAAGCCTGAAACAGAAAAGTCACCCATTAAGATTGATGTAAACAAAGGGTGGAGTAACATCTGGGTGGTGCTAGACTGGAGTGAAGGGGAGGTTGGAGCTCCAGAAGAGACCTAACTCAAATAATTGTCATCTAGTAGCAATGAGAATTATCACTTCCCAGTTGTTATCATCCTAAAATATCAAGATATGGCAGGTAAGAATTGGGACCGCTGATACAGAATACAGGCAAGTAATCGTGAGGCTGACAGTTAAGGTCAGGAAGGTATCCAATGGCAGTTCCCATAGCTTTCATTGGGCCAAGTCCTGACAATGCGTTAAGTGGTATCATAACATTGCAAAGTTGCTCCCATTGCAAAGTTGCTCCCCTTCAGGCAAGGAATATTTCCTAATTGTATCAGCTAATACATCTATTGACACATACAATATTAAATATTTCACAATATTGCAATTATTTGCAAATGTTGCAAGTGAATCTGTGACTACTCTTTTATAAACTCTTTAGGTAAAACTAGTGATGCATAAGCTTATAAGCTTACATGAGTCCAAGGTCACTTCATTAAATATTGTGAGAAGACATAGAGGAGTTTATCAAATAGAAAGTGTGCTTTGACTACAAAAGACAGAGAAGGGAGAAATGGTGGTGGGGATGGGGAAGCGGGGAGGAGGAAAAGGAGATTGTTGTGGGAGACATACAATTAATTTAGGCATACAATCACAATTCAGGACACTATGCAAGATATCATGTGGTTGGGTTACAGTTGCCTAAATGATTAAAACTTACTTGTCTTAGCAGTGAAATAGAATTGAAATAGAATCTTAGCCAGTTCTACAAAGTATTTCTCTTTTCTAATCATCATCTCCTTTAACTTGCCTTGATTGAGGTTAACTATTTTTTCTTTAGCCAAAAAGCACATTTCCTGTACATATTCTGACATTTTTGTGATGTTGGTGATTAACACTTGCAAATGAAAGTATTCTTGATGCACTGTTTGCAGCCAGATCCTATTTACCTACACATGACTAAGTACTATATACATATAGCTTTGTACCTGCAGTTTTTGGCACTTACATAAAGTTTGGGATTCTATTTCCACTGTTGGGGGAATATGTTTACCCAAAGTAAAGCAGGGATGGAGAATGCTCCTACCTTTTAGCTGAATAGCTGAAGAGGCACTTGGGTAGCACACAGGCAAACTTCTACTCTTCCCCTGCTGGGCTTTTAGAAACATGGGCACAAGCCAGGACTGAGGACAAAGTCCCTTTGGAGACAGCACCCAGCTCATTAACAGGGATCCTGGTTTTCTCTGATTTAAAAAAATCCCCAATTTTCAGTTAAAATAAAGTAACCCCAATTCACATTTTTCCATGATTAAAATGAAACATCACTAATGCACAGCCCCCCCCACACACGATGAAACACCACATATAGATATAGATATAGATAAGATAAGTTCTGTTTCATTTAAATCATGGGAAAATGTGGATTTGGGATTACTTTTTTAAAACCAAAAATTGGGGATTTAAATAAGAGAAAACCTGCTCATGATACTAAACAGAGGAATACACCACCCTGGTTAACAGATATATGTGTCTCTGACTACTTATTATCTAAAAGTGCCTCAACTGTGTCCCCTTTGTTTCATTTCTGGATATTTTCTCTCCTTGCTTCACTGTTTTCTGAAGATTCTTTACTGAGCATTTAACTTTCCTTCCACAATGAATATGGAATAAACTTTGGAGTGAGAATTCCACTAGGTTGGGACACACCCAGGAAGTAGGCATTGCAATACCTGGTGTCAAAACACGTACTTATATCTGTGACCTCTTCAGGTAATTTTTGCCTAGTTTTATCCCATCATAGAGCTTAGAGCTGCTTGCATGTTTTCCATTGTGTTTGACTTCCACTGGTTGTACTGGCACTTGGTCTCCAAAAATGAGTAATTGTTAATTTAATAGCTTTTCAATTTTACTTTTACTAACAAGATATTGATGCAGTCAATGTCAAAATATGCATCTCCTATCTGCACACCTGGCTGCATTGCATGAGCATTTTTCTTTCTGTTTACCATTCCAAATTGTAGAGAACTTGTCTATAATTGAATGAGTCTCTGTTTGGCTCTCAGCAGATTCAACTTTTTTTTTATATATGGTTATATGATAAAATTAGGAGATTGTTCTGAGCACTGATGCAAAACTCAGAGATCATTAGCCAGATGCCTTTTCTTGGGTGGTAAAAATTAGAGAAAAGCAAAGACCACTATATGTGCCAGTGTGTGTGTGTGTATGTGTATAGTTTTAAAAAACCCTAAACTCTAAGCTGTTGTTAAAGTAGTACATATCAATAGTATAATGAAAGGAAAAAAAAGCTTACATTATAAAAATAATAAAAATGCAAAAGTCTGCTGGAAAGAGTTGAAAATAAAAGTGCAAGTCAATTCGGAAAAATGGTACACTAAAATGATATTTTGGGTCTTATATTTAGTGTTTCTTTCAGACTTAGGAACTAAATGCCTCTAATTTCTAAGTCAATATTTTTATTTCTAATTAATAGCCTTGAAAAGTCAGTTTGCATATGAGAATCACAGTGGATCCTTTCCATAGAGCAGTGGTTCTCAACCTTTTTTCTACTGGGACCCATGGCCTGTTCTGACCCACACCCCCCTGGCCGTGCCAGCACCCTCCCTCCAGTCTCCTGCTTTCATGGGCCATGCTGGTGTCCCTCACTCCTGACCCACAGCCCCCTTCTTCCCAGGAGGGGCCCCAAGCTGCCCCCATGCCATTCAGGCTGGAGCACGGTGACTGCAGCAGCTCTAGCTCATCCAGGCAGCAGAGGAGCAAGTCCAAGAATGGGCTGAGGGGAGGAGGGGAGGCCTGTGGCACCCCAGATTAACCATGTCTTAAGCCGGCTTCAGCTGTATTACTTCCTGGAATTCTGTAAATAATTTAGCTGATGAAGATTTTAGTGCTGTCTATGTTATATTAATTCTACACCCACATAAGAACACAGAGTACTGAATCTTGTATCTTCTAAGTAACTCAGAGACATATTTCTGTCTCTAGTTGACTTATTTACCATTTAGGTTTCACTGTAATCCTCAAAATTGCCACCCACCTATGTGAATAGTTGTAGTTGGACTGGATAGGAATATCCTATAGCCAACAAACTGCTCAAACCACTAGCTGAAGCTAAAGATCTAGAGGAACCATAGCAGGATTTTCAAAACAGAGGGGAAATGTCTATCTTTCCAAAGAAGCTTTATCCTTTAGGTATGCTAGGGGCATGCTTATGACCAGAGAACCTGGGTATCTATCATAAAAACCTCCCCAGTTTTCAGATTTAAAAACAATCCCAAAAAAGTAACCTAAAAAAGTGTACCAAATGCCCTGATAGAAAATATCTAGGAGAAACCAAACAGCAACTGTGCACCAGAATGAATACACACTGAAAATTTATCAAAGACAAGACGACCCAATTATCTGTGGGGGCATGCTTCTTACAAGACAATCACACCCTTTCTGATCTCTCACTTCTAGTTCTCAAAGGAACTTCCAAAACACCTTTCATATGTGAACCTATGAACTTCACTTCATAAAGCTACTCAGTACAAAAATAATGGACTCAATTTAGACATTGGATGTATGACACATTATAACCTGCCTGACATCTGGTCCACCAGGTACCTACCAGACATGACTGTTTACACTTTTCTCTGAGATTTGGGGACTGAATATGCTACAATGGGTTTTGTAATAGATTATCAAAAGGGGATCGTGTTTGCAACCTCCAGCCTCAATGTCTTTTAGTATCAGTGTCTGTGAGTAACTCTTGAAGCCAGCCCAAGCATAACTTCTTGAGTGAATGAGCTTTGGCTCCTTTGACTTCAGGACCAGGACAGAGGTTTAACAAGGAGTGTTGGTGTCTGATCAAGAGACAGCAGGGAGAAGGAGGGGGTGGGGTTGTACTGAGCACTAGAGATCAGAGAGGGAGCACAGTAGTATAACATGAGGTAGGCAGTATGCATATGTCATGGAGAGCACCTAAAGCAGGGTTGGGCAATTATTTGGGCTGGAGAGCCATGTAACACATTTTGGTGAGCCATTGGGCTTGGCTGACACTGGCAGGCAGGACAGGGCTGAGATCCATGCTGGGATGGGGGTGGGACCATAGCATTCATAACCTCATGGAGCTGTGATGCAGAGGGAGGGAATGTCCTCACCTCTTGGCCTCTACCTTTTTCATCTGATGTGTAAACCCCAGTTGGTGGAGGCCAGGGTTAGGGATTCATTTCCCCGCCCCACTTGGCTGCCCCTGACTCCCTTGCCCTGCAGTGCTGAGTGGGCAGAGCTCCAGCCTCTGCCTGTATTGATGTAGGGCAGAAGTAGTTCCACCTATCCAACATCACTGAGTTGGACTCCATCTTCCAGGCTTCCACGTGGTGCTAGGTGGGCAGGCATGGCTGCTTCTGCTCAACATCCCCCACCATGTCAGCAGAGGCCGGAGCTACAGCTTTTGCCTGCAGGCCTGTCAATCAATTCTCTCCAACTGCAGGCAGCAGTTCCAGCCTTTACTGGCACTGTGGTATGGATAGAATCAATTGGCAGACGAGATACAGTCTGTAGGCCATATTTTGCCCACCCTTGGTCTAAAGGGACAGGTGCATTATTCACACATAGGATCATAAGACAGCACAATTCCTAGAATGCCTTGCACTCTATGCCACACAATGCCTGTGCCTGATGCTTGGCTCTTGTGGACTGCCTAGTCAGAAAGGGTGAGAGAAGTTTGCCCTGGGAACATTATTCACACTCAACACCTCTTCAGGAAAGCACCAAGTCTTACCCAGCCCTGACAGCTCAGAGACTCTGAGGAAGGGTGCCAGAGGCTTGCCTGATCCTGGCTTCTGCTGCCAAGCAGCAGCCTCACTACACTGCTGCCATGGAATGGAGTCCTTTAACACTAGCTGCTGCCACTGCTGCAGAGGCTCTGCAAGGGATGCCATCCTTCTAAATCAATACACAGGACAAGTTCCCACTTACCCAAGTCTAGTTACACTACTGGACCAGGTCTCTTGATCCCTGTAACCCCTGGCTACCGATGGTCCCTCAGCCAATTACCTTTTGTCTCAGGTCCTGAAGGGGAACTATGCCTCTCTAAGGAGACAGAGTGCTCCTGGAGTCACTTGCAGGGAAGCAGGCAGTCTTTGTGAAAGATAACAGTTATGAGTTAACTACAGGACAGTTGGCAGAGTCCTTTGTTCCAAAGTCTAGATCAAATCTCAAGCAAAGGTCAAATCAGTCAAAATCTGAGTCTGTCTTCTCTTAAGACTCTCAGTTGTTCTTCATCCTGCTTTTCTTTCCCACTTCGTGCCTCTGGGAATCATTTCTTTTTCTTTTTCAAGCCAGTCTCTGGGACTTCTTTGATGTCCCTCCTCTGTGCCAGAGATAGCAGAGATATAGGAGTACTCTAAAACCTGAGTTTATTGGCACAGTGATCTGTCTTCATTGTCTTTTTGATCAACCATTGTTCTAGTTGCTGAGACACTAAGTGCAGAACCCCACTTCTATTCTCAGATCTAATTCAGATACATTTTAACCCAATCTTACCCAGGGTATAACAGTGCACAAGAAACAGGAAAACTGAGTCATGCTTCATTGTTTATGAAAACACACAGACGCACACACATTTTACACAGAAGCATTACAAAACAATACAATTGTCTATCCCAAGGTCTTTCACAATTTCTCCTTCAGGGGTTGCTGTACTTTATACAAATACATTACAGGAGAATAGACTCAAAAATCGTCTCATGTGAATGAGATAATTACCAGAATACAGAGTTAGTTTCTCATCTTTGCACCTCAGCCTACATCTTAGTGAATGCTGATCACCAGGGATCCTGGTTTTCTATGATTAAAACAATTCCCAATTTTTGGATAAAAAAGTAACCTAAAATGCACACACAGCTCCCTTTTGTGCTATCAGTTACAGAAATGGGTTATTTTTTTAATTCCAAAAATTGGGGATTTTGGACTTGTTAGAATCAGTCTTATATTAGTAAAACTGAGCCTAGTAGATCTATTAGATATCTTGTTGGTGAATGATACTAATAAAATCTTTGCTAGAATCAATTTTATATTAGTATCATTCATCAACAAGATATTTTGCTTTCAGTGTTTTGACACGTACAAATTAATTCAAAAGAGTGTTTGGGAATAGAGGGCATGAGGCCAAAATTATTTAAAAGATTTTCTTTTTTGTTTTAGAATAATGAGCATGGCTCCTGGTTTTCTCTGAAAAAAAAAATCCTCAATTTTCAAATTAAAAAAATTACCCAAAACCTAAATTTTTCCCTGATTAAAATAAAAAACCACTAATATATATATATTATATATATATATATTTATATATATATAAATATTAAATACCAATATGTGCATGTGTGTGTGTCTGTGTGTGTGTAAAAAAAATTATTCTAGCAAGTCCCAAATCCCCAAATTTCAGAGAAAAAAGTAACACAAAATCAACATTTTTCCATGGTTAAAATGAAACATCACTAATATATATATGTGCATATATATAATGATATTATATATTAGTGGTGTTTCATTTTAAATGCCTTCTCCAGCCGAGCTGCAAGCCTTCTCCAGCCAGGCTGCAAGGCCTGGGTTCAAACAGGGCAGTAATATATGTAATTTACAGAAAAATATCGATTTTGTGGGGTTTTGTATATGAAAATTCGGGATTTGGAACTTGCTAGAACCAGTTTTATACACACTCACACACACATGCACACACTAGTATTTAATTTTTATATATATATATTAGTGGCGTTTCATTTTAATTATGGCCCCACCCCCATCTCAGCACGACTCTCAGACCCATCCTGCCCCATTGCTTCTATGATGGTGTAGATGGATATTTTATCTATCTATCTATCTATCTATCTATCTATCTATCTATATGTGGTGTTTCACTTTAAATGTAGGAAAAAAGTAGATTTTGGATTACTTTTTTATCCAAAAATTGGGGACTTTTTTGATCATGGAAAACCAGGATCCCTGGTGATCAGCATTCACTAAGATGTAGGCTGAAGTGCACAAAAGAGAAACTAACTCTGTACTCTGGTAGTAAGTTAATTCACGTGAGATGGGGTTTAAGTCCATCCTCCTGTAACCTATTTGTGTAAAGTACAGCATCCCTTGAAGGAGAAACTGTGAAAGACCTACCTATATTGTAATATTTCATTGTAATCACAGAAAAATGTGGATTTTGGGTTACATTTTGCTATTTGAAAAATGGGGATCCTGATAATAAGAGCGGTAAACAAAACACTTTGAAAAAAAAATAGTACTTAGACTTTAATCTTCAAGGGATTTTCTTTCCACTCTTTACTGAAAAAGAAAGCATCTGGTAACAGACCAGTTATAGCCCCTTGTTATTTTTCCAGAGGCACAAGTTCAAGCCAGAGTTGCAGTAGAGAATTCCTCCAGCCAGCCCAACGGTAGAAGAATGCCTAATTATTGAGGCTAGGAACTAAGAGGCAGCTGAACATGAAGGTCGTCACACATAGCTCCCTTTCATGCTGTCAGTTACAGAAATGGGTGCATCACAATCAGGGGCATGCAGGAAGCTTCTGCCACTGTTGCTGCCCTAATTGAACCCAGACCTTGCAGCTCAGCTGCAAGGCAGCAGCAGTTCTTAAGATTGAGAAGGCAGGAGCAGCTCTTAAGATTTCTCCATCCCAAGACAAATAATGAGATGGGATTCCGCACAAATGTGCGGAAATAGACACAGCAGATAAGGGACTGAGGAGAGGGAGGGAAGGCAGGGTATATGCTTCTGTGCAGAAAGTGTAAGGAAGGATTGTCTTCTGTTTCGGGGATATTTTTAAATTCCATGGAAGCTCTAGCAGCACAGTCCAGTCTCAAAGGTGGGTGCAGCCAAGCCATTGAATCCTCTTTGGATATGCTCCTGGCTGCAACCATATTAAGCTTGGACAGTACTTTGAGTTCCCTAACAGGAGTACTTAGAAGTAATGGTATTAGCCAAAATCTGACATTTTAGATAGGGGAAAAACATACTTCAATTAAGTGTCAGGTTAAAGAGAAACATTTAAAAAGGTTTCCGTAGTAAGCTGAGCAGAACTAATCACTCTTCAATAAATGAATGTGTCATCAGGACCAGTTAAGTTACTGCATCATTGTTTAGACTATCTCATCTTTAGATCATAATGACATAACAATGTATTTCTACAATAATTTTAAAGGACACTTTAAATTGTGTAAAAATAATAATAAATCAAACGGCTTGACAAAAACCCTGAAAGCTCTTTATAACAATGTAATTTGCAGGCTCAGCGCACACCAATGGGAAATATATTTCAGTCAAACTGATATTAAAGAATAACCCAAACTATACACCAGCAGGATCCTGTTTTTCTCTGATTAAAAAAAAAAAATCCCAATTCTTGGTTAAAACAAGAAACCCCAAATCCACATTTTCCCATGATTAAAATGAAACACCATTCTATATAGATATCTATATATTAGTAGTATTTTTAACCTAAAATTGGGATTTTTTTTTTAAATCAGAGAAAACCAGGATCCTGTACATCACGTAGGTGGGACAAAAGAATCACCCAGAGTCTGATCTAGAACTTATGGAAGTCAATGAAGATGCTACCACTGGTTTTACTTTTTGTTGGATAAGTCTCCTAATGATTTTGTTTTACTGCTAAAATAAATAATGTAAAACTAGCCTGAGCCAGAAGGCATATGGAATGTCAGTATAGACAAGTTTAATGTGACTAAAGCAAACCAACTCTTTCTATATCAGATTTCAAACCTAATGTTTAAAGTCTCCTTTGGCTCCAGCAGCATAGCATGGTCAAGTCTGAAAGGGAGGGTGTAGCCATGACATTACATCCTCTTTGGCTCTGCCCCTGGCCACATGTTACCAAAGTATTCAAAGTTGATCAATATCACCTGGGAATACATAATTGGTTACACAGAATCAGACAGTAGATGCACTTCCTATTTTCTGCTTTGGACCAATAACTAATGTTCCTGTATAAGATGATCTCTCTACTTCTCACCTAGATAGATAAGCACACAAAAATATTATATTGTCTATCCAACTGTATAAAGATGCACAAGAGGAAGTTATTTGTTTATTTGCCACAGGCAAATATATAAGGAAATAAATATAAGGAAATAAATTTTCCTTATATATGAAAAATGATGTTGTAATACTCTTTTAACTATTTTAGGTAAAGTCCAGTTAGGTCACTCAAAAGACCATAATTGACTTTACTGAGATTTTAGTCATCTGCTGCTCCTTATAATTTAGCCACAGTATTAGACTTGTTGAACTTCTGTGGGAGCAAATTTTGAAGGTTAAAATGCAGAGTTCACAAAGTTCTGCACTGTGTTATGTTCTTTCAGAAGATACCTAAATTATTTAATGGTTGTAGAAGTTATTCTCCTTTAATTTCATTAAGACTTTTGTTTTATGCCATGGGAAAGTGTGACAATGAATGATCGTTTAGTTTAGTTTTGTTTTGGGTTGTTCGGGTTTTTCTTTCTTCCATTATCATTTTCATACCTTTTATGCCTCCTGCAAGTTGCCTCTAATTCTTCTTCCAGGATAAGTAATCATATTTGTTTCTGATTAGTTTCAAACTTTCTTCCTATAAATCTGTTATATATGCTTATATAGCTGCATAAATTACATTGATTTAATCTAATAGTTAACAATATAGCATTGACCTCAATTACTCCTCATTATTATTCCTCAATAACTCAGTATCAGAATTGCTTTTGACTCAACATAGTTTCAGTACAAACTATTTTTCCTCACAAAGATTGTATGAAAAAATGTCCCTGACCTTCGAAAAGGCACAGATTTAATATAATGTTCTATTTACATTTTAAATCAGGGAGGCCAAACTGTTTTGACCTGCTGGCTACATACTGATAACATTCTGATTATGACAGCCCCATAGTTTTCCCTTGCACATGTATATTGTCCTCTTGCCCCATGCTTCCTTTTGGCACATCATTCTTCATTGCTTCTATGATGGTGCAGATGGCTTTTCCCATTAGCTTGTGCAAACAAAATAGGAACAGACAAACATTGGTAATGTCCTGATTATTGCATTATAGCTCAACTGCTGTGCTGTGTCATCAATATGAAAATTCCTTATGAAGTACTGTGTACTGTGATAGGCCCTGTTAGAAGTGTTCAAGGACTGAAAGTGGGGATGAGGACATGGTAGGTGTTTACAGGCCCTTTGTGGTCATATGTTCTTTGATTTAAGTTCAGAATATGTCCATGTTCTCTTTGGTCCAGGATTGATTTCATTCCTCCTCATTCACAGACCTTTACTTTTTTGATGGTTCAGAAATCTCTCTGAAATAGTACTTTCATCTGCTGGGCTACACTGCCAAAGGACCATCCAGAAATTGTGATAACCTTGTTTTTTCCTTGACCATCAATATCATGGTTGTATTTATGGTAGTGCTGCCTCCCCATATCACCCAAATATTTAGGTTAGGTGATAAATATTAAGACAACATGGCAATGCTGATTATTGCACTCAAAAACTTATAGACTGTACATGGGCCTCTATTCGAATGGTCCATTTCTCATAATACTCTCAGATTGGAGAGGTGTGGCCAGTTCTCCGTGTAAATACTTGGTTAGGGTGGGAGATTGTTCCCAGATGAAATGGGATAGGTTGAGAGATTAGAAGAAGGTTTCACATAAAGAAACTAGAATTAACTATGGTACTAAATTGAATGGATTTAGACACTGGGTGGGTAGGCCTAAGATCCGGAATGACCTGGATGGAGTGGAGAAATGGTCTGCAATCAACCAAGTGAAATTCAGTAAGGTACAAAGTCTTGAACTTGGGGGGGAATAATTTCTTATTCAATTACAGACTGCGGAATGACTAGCTAGGCTTTACTATTGCAGAGATCAGGACTCTGGTGTTACTGTAGTCCATAAACTGAATATAAGCCAAAAGTGTGCTCTTGTTGCATGAAGATGGGTTTTTCTCTGTGGTCATAGGAAGCAGGCCTGAGAGCAATGGCCTCAAGCTGAAGCAGAGGAAATTTAGGTTCATGATTAAAAGGAATTCTCTGACTATGAGGATGGCCATGCAATGGACTAGGCTACTCTAGATAAACTGTACAAAATCCATTCCTGGATATTTTCAAGGGCAGGTTAGACAAACACTTGGATAGGGTGGTTTAGTTATGGATGATTCTGTCTTGAAAAGGTGATAGGACTGGATGACTTTCTGAAACCCCTTCCAATCCTAGTTTCTATGATCTTATGCAGCTGCTATTATCTACTACATCACAGAGGTGGCCCACATTTTTCCTTCCTTCAACTTTTGTAAGAGGAAATGGTGTTAGGACTATTTTGGTAAAGGTTGAAGAAAATTTTCCCTGTTCTATGAAACAGATTAAGGAAGAAAAAGTACATCCGCATTGTCTGTGCTACTGTGATAATTTCCCTCCCACCAGATAATATAGTTGCAGCCTTATTTCAATTAAAAATGAAAGTGCATTTAATTTCAAAACTGAATGAATAAGGCAAAAACTTTGAAAAATAGTTAACTTCAGAAATGCTTAATGTGGCATAGTCGGATTGACTACTTCTGCATCAGTCATGATCAGGGATCCTGGCTTTGTTAAAAAAAAAAATCCAAAATTTTTGGATTAAAAAAGTAGCCCAAAAATCTGGTTTTCCATGATCAGAATGAAATACTACTATATCTACATATTAGTCGTGTTTCATTTTGATCACGGAAAACTGGATTTTGGATTACTTTTTTAAATCCAAAATTTGGGGATTTTTTTTACAAAGAAAACCAGGATGCCTGGTCATGATGATTTGCTATATATCACCACAAGCATAGACAACCACTTAAACTGAATTTAGACATCTTTACATGTTTCTCATGTTTTCCTACTTAATATAATTAATAGCATGCTCCACAGAAAGTTTTACATTTTTGTAGGAAGAGTTTAATATCAATACAGCCTTTGATGAATAGTCATGGAGATCATACAAAGTCATACTACTGAGATTTAATCCTTCTCTGATCTAATCTTGTCTTAGTCTAATATCAAGTAGCAGCATTTCTATATAGTTTGAAGTCCTGGAAGGCTGATACAAAATATGATAGACAAAGGATTACAATAGTAAATACTTAATGTGATGAAGGTTTGAGCTGAAGATTTTGTATCTGCTGGAGATGGTAAGAATGTGTTTTAATAAGCCCTTGTTATAGAAATGTAGATATGTAACTCTCCAAAAAGTTTCTGATAGACAAGAGCACCATTTCTTTTTTTCTATCCTAGAAATGGGCCATCATAAACTTTGAAAAGCATATGAATGACAGAACTGGGCCTTCTTTTTTCTATTTCCCAACCTACATTATCATTTTTCATGTATTTTAAAATACTTTTGAAGGTTTGAAAGAATATATAGTCTAGAACAGCAGTTCTCAACCAGTGGACCCCAGAGGAGCTGTAGTTGACCTGCAAGGGAAGATACAGAGGGGAGATGAAGTTAATCCCTTCTTCCCATCATTCTCACTCCTTGGCTGCTCTGTATATACTAGCTTTAGCTTAATGACCAATATGTCTGTTTTAGTGCTGTACTGCAGGTGAGCTACTTGGCTCAGACACAATGCCAAGAAAACACAGCTACACAGTTTCTGTTCAGCAACTAGGATGTGTGGAGTTAAATCAGCATGGTTGAAATAAGACCCTGGAAAAGGTAGAAAGTTGGCTGAACATAGGTTTCTTGCTTATTATTGCAAAGGACTAGAGATAATTCATTTATTGTCATGTACTTGCCATGTGCTAGTGCATAGTACTTTTTCTTCCCATGCAGAAAGTGAAGGGAGCTTCACAAAACCATATCATTTGCACTCATGAATGCAGGATAGAAAGGGATTCAAAGCATATGGAACCTGAACTGTGTCCCCAGTACACCTGGTACTGTAGTTGTGCTGGTGTTCAGACCCTGCATAGGTATACACTCTCCAAAATATTCAGGAAACTAAATGAAGGTTGGGAATCCAAGTCATCAATATCCTTCCGTGTCTGTCTCTTTGGGTTTCTTCACCACTTCACCAACTGATGTGTTAGGGTCAGATTCAAAATAAGGAATTAGGTGCCTAAAGTGCAATTCAAATAGAAATTATAAAGATCTAAATCTAGGTGAAAGATCTACAAGCTCGCCTCTAATTAGTTCAGCATCCAAAGTCTGTGCTAAATTTTTGGGAATAAAGTAATTTACATACCTAAAATTAATGCCAAACATGTCCATAACCTGAACCTTGGCTAACCTGAGCATTTCCATATTAATTTCCTGCCTAAAGAAGTTCAGGATTTACAATTTAGAGCAACAATAATGTAACCTTTACATACTATCATAGTGGTTAGAGCACTTATTCAGAAGGTGAGAGTGCAGGATTCAAAGCTCTTCTCAATCTGAGATAGCTAACAAACGCAAAACTCCTATTGTTCTAGGAAAGTCCCCTAGCCACCAGGCTCCACTCTCCCTGTTGAAGCTGGGCAATTGTGTAGGAAGATATGCAATTTATGTGGCATTTACATTACCTCCTCCTCCAATCACGACCTAAAAGAAAGAGCAAGCTAGTAACCCAAACCCAAACCCAAAGAAACAATTTAGGTACCTATGTCCAGGGTGTGAATCACATTCCTAAGGTTTTTGAATCTTTCTCAGTCCCTAAAACGCTCACTAGCATTACATCTAGTCCTTCTGTAGCTCTTACCTTTAGTCATTTAGTGGTAGAGGCTGAGACTATAGCAGGATTCAGATTCTACTGTAATTTATGCCAGTACAGAATCCTGTCCTTAGAAACTGAAAAAAAAGAACTTGCTTGCTATGTCTCTAGCTAGAGGTATATTTTATCTGTCCCATTTCTCTAGGAATGTCACAGAAATAGTTCCAAAAAAACAAATATTTCCGTTATAAATATCAGAAAAGACCTAAAGAAATAAGACTCATATTCAGTATTGCTCATTAAAGGTCAATACCATAGGACAAGCTACACACAAAATTAGAACCATGAAAGGGAGAATTTTTAGTAAATGCCTTCAACAGGAAAAAAATATATATATATTTTTTCTCTGCTTCCAATACTTGTGAAAAGCAAAGGTTTCAAAATCCAAGAAAGTCTTATCCCAGAAGTGATCATTGTTTCAAATTTCATTATGTTTTTATGATTGAAATATGGCAACCTTTTCTCCAGTTTTATTAGAATGTCTTAAAGGGAAGTGGAAGCTGTCTTGCTATTTGGTTGAGTGATTACACATGACAAATTTTGATTATTTCATCTAGTTCTCTAATAGTTGTTAAAGTCTATTGTTTTTGTTATTATAGAACTCAGCATTATGAGACTCAGAAGGTTAAATTAACTTATTAGGTTCTTAAGCATGTTGGCTACTCAGATTTTCAATAGTTCAAATTGTTTTTTGAAAAAAATATGACTGCATAATTTTATTAAAAAACTGAAAGTAAAAATAAAAGTCCATAAGTTATATCATGAAGATTAAATGTATTTTTTAAACTATCTGAGGATTAAATATTACAATTTGTCAGATTAAAATCATATGACCAAGGCAAGAAATTTAGCAATATATCAGGATAAATCAATCAATCAGACAGGCACAAATCTGTCAGATAATTAGATTAATGAATTATTCTTATATATTCCAAAAATCAATATCCAAGGGTATCCAGTTATAAACCTGGATTAGGATTTCACCAAATGAAATGCAATTACTATGTATGGTTATATTAAACATGTAGAAACACCTAGAAAATCTTAATTAGATTTGATTTTTACATATAATAGTGAATGTCCTTCCTCCCTTGACCCACAGATTTTACTAAAATTAGAATTTCTTAAAGTAAGTTAATTGTCTGATCTATAAAGACCATTTTGGAAAGCACACTATCTACTTATATATATTATTAGGCACCAAGTAATATTCATTAGAGCTGTGAGAAATTTCACTGGCTGTTTCATTTTGACACTGTTTTGACTCATTTTGAGCTTGAAAGAGCGAAATCAAAATGAAATGAAGGGCTTCAAAACAGCCTCAAAACAAAATGAAGGCAGTCAAAATGTTTTAAAAGTTTTGAAACCTTTCAAGTTTTGAAGCAGCCAGGAAGGTGGTGGGAGACAGGGGAGAACCAGGGCTGCACTCCCTGGGGCTCTGCAGCCCCATGTGGCTCAGCCCAGTGGAGATTACAGCCCTGCTCTCCCCGCTGTGCTCAGTGGTGCTGGTGGAGCCAATGGCAGTGCAACACTGGCTCTGCCCACCTCCTGCTGCCGGGCTGCACTCCAATTGGCTCCGGCAACCCCATGGAGCTCAGCCCAGTGGAGGAAAGCAGGCAAAGCTGGCACTGCACTCCACCTCCCACCACCAGGCTGAGTTCCACGGGACTGCAGGAATCCAGCCCAGCTGAGTTCCTTGCCTCAACACTGCAATCGGCCTGGGATCCCAACCCAGCACTGAGATCAGGCTGGGGAAGGGAATTCAGTCCAGCTGGGTTCCCTGCCCCATTGCTGCAATCAGGTTGGGGAGGGGACCTGAGCCTGGCTGAGTTCCCCAGCCCAGTTGCAGCGGGCTGAGTTCGCTTACCCAGCCCAATTGCAGCCCAATCACAGTATTGAAACAACAAAACCAGTTCAATGAAATGGAATGGAACAGTACTTTTGAAATGAAACAGTTCCATTGGAACATCAAAATGGATGTCGAAGCAGACCACTGCTGTTTTGCACAGCCCAAATGTTCATTGCTGGGTCATAATCGTAGATGTAATAGTAAAACTCATTTGTCAGTATAGCTGGGTAAAAATTACTTTTGTTCACCTTTCTAATTTTCACTCACAAAGCCAGCTATGGGCCAATTCAGAAGCTTCAGGGTGGCTCAAACAATCTGAGAATTCAGATTAAAATTACCAAATATTTTCAGCAAAAAAAGAAAATGACTATTTTGGAAATATTTTGTTTCCATGCACTTACAATAAGACTAAGGAAAATGGTATTGCTGCTGGTGGTAGTGATAACCACTTAATATATGTAGTGTTGTTTCATTTTAATCACAGAAAAATGTAGATTTGGGATTATTTTTTTAAGCCAAAAATTGGGAGGGTTTGGGTTTTTTTTAATCAGAGAAAACAAGGATCCCTGGTTCTAACTGAGGCAGAGGACAGAGTTCAATCTTGGGTGTCCTGTGTCCTGGGTGTGTCTAAGTAGTTACTCAGCCAGTTGGTAAAAGAGGACCCTACCACAGCCTCCACCTTCTTGTCCACTATTTTGAATATAGTTCTTTATTTATCTAATATTTTTTATAAGTGCCTAACACCTAAATATTAGTTTTGACTCAAATGAAATGTTCTATTTTAATCCAGTTGTATCTATTTAATCCATTATTTATTTTGGTAAGAAAAACATAAAAAGAAAAAAAATGTGTCAAGTTTGTCTTGCTTTCTGTTTGTCTTTTCTTTGATGTTTTGGTTCAGCTACAAACCAAGAAGGAAGTTGTTTGACTAGTACTATGTAGGATTCCTCTAAGTTGGCTTCAGTTTCTCATCATTCAAATCAGTTAACACATGTAACTTTATTTGGTTAAAGGATTAGCTTGTAACTTGGGTGGAATGAACTCCAATTCCAAAGGTGGTTAATGGTGCCCTCTGGCAGCTACCTAGACCCATTTTGAACTTTAGCTTCCTAGGGTACTAAACTGTTTTTGCCCACCATGCTTTGGTGTTGATAATAAATTTGAGATATAGCCCTACAATTAGTAGAATGAAACTGTAGATGCCTTACTCAGCTTGGTTCATCATTGGGTCCTCTCTGTGTGGCCCAATTTTTTAAAAACTCCAGCTCCTTGAGTGGCATCTTGCCTCTGAACCGGCTCAGACCCTCTCCTAAGCTTTCTCCCCACTTTCATCTCAAGAGACTTGGTCCTCAAGCTCTCAGCTCCTGGGCCTCAACATGCCCGTTCTCTGCTCCAAAAGCCCTGGCCTGTCCCAGATCAACCAAACACACAGCACCTTTGTTAGACACCCATAGTAACCCCTTACTGCCCTATATTGTCCCAATCACAAACAAGACATCAACAATTCTAAAAGGAATTATCAGCTTACCCTGAAAGTACATGTACTTGTGTAAACAATTATTCCATCTCAAGTAAAGAACTTCATACTTGTCCTTGTTAAATTTTACCTGGTTGATTGCAGACTATTTGACTGTAGTGATAGCCAAGGTATTTGAAGATGTTGTGGATCTCTATACATGGATTTTTTCAAGAGCAGGTTGTATAGACTTTAGTCAGGGATCATCCTGCCAGAGCAAGGGACTGAACTAAATGACCTTGTGAAGTTCCTTCCAGCCCTACCTTCCTACAATCCTATAAGAGTTTACCAATAGTAGCTTGTAGACTTGTCTCAGTTGCCCTCAGCTTGCCACTTGCTGCTTGCAGACTTCCTCCTTCTAGTGGTATGGCCTACAAAATGGTGGTCATATAGTTCAGGCACCAGGAGCTCTTCAACCCCTCCACTAAGTAAAGGGTTTAAGGACTCCTTTATATTAGGTAACCAGGATTTCATTTCCCACTATGCTTCAGACTTCTTGTTCAGTATCAGGGGATGACATAGAGCAATTATATAATTTCTATTTCTTCCAGTCCATAACACGCAAGTAACTGATGTATGCCAACTTTTCTGGAGAAGTTCAAAAAATGGAGGACAAACTGTGTTGTATATGCTGAAAGACCAGACTCTTGTCCTTAAGATTTCTAGCAAGTTTTATGTCAGAACTTGGTCAGAAATCCTACAAGGATGTCCTCCTCCTTGGTATTTTGAGGCTTCCTCCTCTAAAAGTAGAAAAATATAGAGAGAAATGTGGGAAGATACTACCCAAATGTGTCAGAACCTTAAGAAAGTTTTGGTGATTTATTTTTTTTTAAGTTTTTTCTGAGAAGTGGTTAAACATTCCACCTGGAGAATGATTCTTGTTCTAGTATCACTTTTCCCAATTTCTAATAGGGAAGAACAAGCAAACAGTTTTCAAGCAACTGAAATAGAAATCAACTGAACTGAACTGAACTGACTCCCAGCACTCAAAGCTGGCATCAAGGTTGTGTATTAACTTGTTTCTCTCTCCAAAAAAAAAAAAAAGAAGAAAAGCACATGAAACCCAGCTCATTAGTCACAGTAGGAAGTGCACACATGCACGCACGCACAAAAAAAAAGGAAATCGTAGGAATCCTAAAAACAGTACCAAAATAGCACAGCATAAGAACCATTAGGATGCAATAGACAAATATACATACCCCAGGAAACAGCCTTGTAGATGAGAAAATTTACCAATAAGCTATTTTTGACAGGGGGTTCTGCAGAATCTCCACCTAACTTGAGGTCCCAGCTACTTCATTTGATTTTGTTCTTACTGGATTTTCTCAAGTATTACTGAAAAAAAACATATATATCCCATGCAAATTGTTACGGTTGGATGATGAGACATTCTCAAAGTCTAACGTTGCCACAAGGGGGAAAAAAGGAGAAATAGTAAAAGAACAAAAAGATGAGGAATCACCTTACTTAAATCCTCCATCTGACCCTAGTACTGTGCTTCTTATAAGAAGTTCCATAATGTGTTATTGCGGCAGAGCACAGGTTGTGACTGCCACTTTAAGGAGCTTGAGCAGACTGTGGAGCGGCCAGCAGGTATGGTTAGGTTCAGCTAGGTGGTCACATGCAAGAGGGTCCCTGGATTGAAGAAGGGCTGGGCAGACTCAGTATAAGCTTAGGCCCCAGGAGCTGAGCTGGCAGTTGCTGCAGGGAGCCAAAGGATGAACATCGCCCAGCTGGAGATCTGCTGCTCCCACATCATCTGAAGATTAAGGGTATGAACTATGGGGATGGAGGAGGTTCCTGGTTCTGGGGCATAATCTGAAATTACACTCTACTGGGGTTGGGTAGCGTGGTGGGGCTGCCTGTGGCATAACAGTCTTTAAGTGTACAACTAATCCGCTTTTAAACCCACAAAAAATCAATATTGTTAATAGAGCTGTCATCTTATAAATAAGATGTCCTGCATTATTCAGTCTTCTACCATTCATTTTGTTCTGACTGCTAATAAACAGGATCCATATCCAGTCTCTATAACAATAGGGGAAAATCAGCAAGGAATTCCATCTTTTTTAGCATTTTTACAAAATATGAACAGGTCAATATTATTTGCCTTTAGACTTTTCCTTCAGATAGCCTTGTTCTATTGATTATGTTAACAATTCAGTCCTCTTTCACTTCTAATAAAAAGCAGCACCAGGTTTATGATGCCTAATATTAATTTATCTTTCATTGTATGGACCTATACAAACAATATTAACAGATATCAACTTGGACTTTGCTAAATTTATAGATCTGCCTTTTGGCTTCTACTAACAGTTCCCACATCAACGTAATACACTCCTATATACTATTGCCATGACACTCGTTTCCCCTTCCAGCTCGAATTTTGTCCCCTCTCTCTTCTCTACTTGTCACCTTGATTTCTTTCACTCTTTTCACCTATTCTTATCTGTTTTTTGTTAGCTGTCTTCGCCTGCCTATCCAAGCCTATCAAGTGTGAGTGTGTATATACATATATGTATATGTGTACGAGTGTATATGTCTGTGTGTGTGTATTACACAGGCAGACAAGGTTCTTTGGGTGAAACTGATACCTTTTATTAGATCAACTTAAGTATTTGGAAAACAATTATTAAGCAAGCTTTCAGGTTCAAAAACCCTTCGTCAGACTAAGGAAGTTTCAGCAGTCAGTGTGTGCTCTTCCTGGATGGAAGAGGTGTCATAAACCTGGTGCTGCTTTTTATTAGAAGTGAAAGAGGTTCCTGGATGTAAGAGCATAAAGAGCCTTGTCTGCTTATGTCCTTCGACCAACATGGCTACAACCTACATTCCTGTGTATTACATGCACATTTGTGTATATACCTATATATACATATATACCTATGTGGTATATACATACACAGGCAAAGATATACTGATTCACAAGAAGTTCTGTGACGAAGATCCCATCAACATTTTTCAGTTAAAAGTGAATTTTAATTAAATTGCAGTTTCTCAAACTGCAACGCACACAATTTTCCTAGGCAGTAAAATTTAAAATCTTGGCCTCTTTGATTTCCTAATTTCCTTTTTGCTACAGAATTGCAAAACAATGAGTGTCTATGTTTGTTTGCTTAATTTTTCTTTCCTTTTCTTTCCTTTTTCATTTGACTTTTTTTTTTCCCCACTTCATAACCACTTCTGTTTGAAAAGCTTTAGAGAATAGATAAAAATAAAATATATGTGGATAAAGGATGTGGTGGGGAAGAGAGCAGCTCTTGACATGGATTATTTTCCTGCAATCTCTGGCAGGAAAATCTGTAGTGTACATGTGATTTGTTGCCAAAACAAGTGACAGATGGGGCATGAGGAAATGGATATATGATATTTTATCATATATAACATGCACCTTTCCCTCCAAAATCAGGCCCCAAAATTGGGGTACATGTTTGAAGCAGTAAAGGTGTTTTCTTCACTGGTAATGTAAATCTGGATACACTGTGCATACCATGCAGCTGCCAAGATGGCTGCAAAAATAACTAAGTCCTGTGTTAACCCTCTCACTGCAATAACTGTTGTCTAAATATTGCAACATCTGCCTGAATCAGCAAGTAAACTGTTGGTAGTATCTTGAAGAGTCCTGAGAGATTGAGACAACACTTTATTTACAGTAACGTATAAAAAAATACTACTTAGACTAAACAGTCTTGCTACTGTCCTTGCAAGGACCTAAGTTGGACATGGTAATTCTCCTGGAAAAACAGTGTCTAGGAAGTGCGGCATCCCATGAGACAGTCTAGGTGAGGCAGCAGGCAGAGGAACTTGAGGGTAGGTGTCACACTTCTTAAATATTCTGTGCTACATTTCTTAAATACTCTGATGGGCTTTGGCCATGATGAGCTGCTGTCACATCAGGTCCAGGTGGGGCATCCTTGGTGTTCACAGCAGTGAGTCGGAGGTGGCTCAGCTATTTGGCTGTGCTCAAAAGTCTTTAGCCAGAGTCTAAAGTGTTCCTAGGAGGACATACCCCCAGAATAGGCCAAGATAAAACCCAGAGTTGGCTGTGACTTTGGAAATTTTTACCTATATTTTGCCTTCTAAAAACAAGGTGTGTATTTTATTTGGGGATGTGTTATATGCAAGAAAATATGGTATTTCCAAACACTATTTAAAAGTATATATATATATATCTCATGAAAAATGTCAAAGATTGTTTATTTTTAACTCTGCTAAACAGGAACAACTGCCCGATTATTCAGTTAATTGTCTTCCTTTTTTGGCCAGCTCTGCTAAAATTCATCTATACCGCAGACTCTTCTGCAAGTCTGGATAGAACCAGCTTACCCTGTAAGCTGAACAAATGTTAATTGGCTTAGTGCTGTTCAGCTTAGTGGAGCAGTATCACATAGTGAGCCAAAAAATCTGCTTTAACTGTCCCTGCCTTGCACTGCTAGGATTTGCCATTAGAGCTTGGTGAGCAGGGACAGGACTAGGAGCTAAGGAAAGGACAGTCCTGCTGTTCCTATGGAAAGAGAAAGTGCTGCAGCCCCAGTGCTTCCCACTACCCCTCAGATTGGTTGTGCTCCCAGCTCTAGCAAGCCAGCCAAAAGGATGCAGAGACTGCCTTCCCACTGTCACTCATGCCAGCTTTGATCCCAGTTCTGCTCTAGAAGCAGATTGAGCCAATCCAAGCAGGGGAGAGTGGAACCACCTCCAAACCACCACTTAAACTGGTTCTGTTCCTGGGAGAAGAGCTGGTGTGAACAGTGGTGGGTAGATGGTGTTCCCCCTCCCCACTTGGATTGGCTTGCAGAGCAGAGCCGAGAGCAGAGCCAGTGTGACTGGTGGTGACCCCTGCCCCTCCCCTCTTCTCAGTCTGGCTCAATATTCTCCTGGTGAGGTGCTGTGCCCTAGCTTTCCTGCTCACCCACTGTCTTCTGGGATGCTGGAGGACTTCAGCTTGGTCATAAATGCTGTGGAGGGTGGCTACAAGTTAACAGAACAGGAGCAAAGTTAGGCAGATTAGAGGTAAACCTCCCCTGGAGTAGTGTAATGCTGAGCTGAATAATGACTGTTTTAAAAGGTGTTAATGTGCAGCCAGTCCTGAGATTAAGAGCTCCAGAAGCCATCTAAAATTACTGTGTAATAAGGCCAGAAGTCATCTTTCACTTAACAAAATCTTCCTAGGAAGGAAAAGCCCTGGGCTCACTGTGCCCACTATGAATTTCAACCAAAAGATTAACTGTTTAATGATTAAATTTAAAAACAAAGTAACATTGGAAAAATATCAGTCAGATAAAAAAATATCCATCATATTGTTAGCCTAACTTCAAATCTGATCTGAAGAAACATGCTAAGTCATCCAGGTGATTATCTACCATGCTACTGATGCATCACAAAAATTGGAGTTTTACAACTGGAAAACCAAAATTAAAACAGACTGTGATCACTAGTTTTATTACCCATTTAGTATACTTACCATTAAGCAAGTCTCTTAAATTCTGTGCATGAAGTACCTCTGTATTTTATCCATAAAATAGATATAATGATGACATCCCTATATACCTAGACATAGAGGCCAGGTACACAAGTTACACTTATTGTGTGGTAGGCACATAGAAAGCTCTCTACAGCTATAACCAAACAGACGGTCAGGGCACATAAAACTCTGTAAAAATGGCAGATCCTACTGTAAGATAGCACTGGATGGATGTGGTGTTAGATTTCATCATTGTAGGTTAAAGCACTTTAACAAGCATCTGCAACACATCCCATCATGGCTCATGGTAGGTCATATTCTGCTGACATGCCAGAGAGTATTGCAGGCTCCCACTACTCCCCACTTGTGAGACAGTTGTCTAGCCTAGGCCAGGGCTCATCTTCTCTACCCAGCATCCCTGCCCCTGGGCTCTCGTTGATCCAAGATAGTGAAGCCCATATTTCCAGCTCACAGCCCCTCCACCCCACTCCTGCTGCTTCCATCTTGTTCCCGCCAGCCAGCTCTGAGTCACTGTCTGGTATTACCACCAGGGATCCTGGTTTTCTCTGATTTAAACAAACAAACAAACAAATCATTTTTGTTTTAAAAAAAGGTATCCCATATCCACATTTTTTCATGATTTAAATGAAACATCACTAATATATAGATGTATATGTAATGGTGTTTCCTTTTAATACTGGAAAAATGTGGATATAGCTTTTTTTTTAAACTGAGACTTGGGGAATTCTTTTTTTTTTAAATCAGAGAAAACCAGGATCCCTGATTATCACTCAGTGTATATATTCCATCTACCCCATCTGGGAATTTGTAAAGACTGCAGCTTTGATTAAGTGCTGTGCTGTCTGCTGGACACTGCGTTTACACAGAGAGCTATCCAACATGCTCATCTTTACACTGTTGTTTTGAAGCATCTCTATCCAGATCTCAGTCTTCAGCTTGACCCATGCTTCTCTGTCAAGGTCATGCACAATGTGGAACTTCTCTGGTATTAGTATAAAAAGCTGTAGGAATAGATTTCAGAATGGATTACTTTGAATGATTATTTCATTTCCATTCACTTCACCACTTATCTAAATTCAGCACAACACACAAGGTCACAGTACTCAGCTTGTTGGGCTCTACATGGGCCCAGGAAGCTGGCAGCAGGGGAGTAGTTTAGGTCTGTCTTCTTATGTTACTTGGTCTAAATCCTGAGAGTGCAGGGAATACAGGTGTGCACGTGCTTGCGCACGCGTGTGTGTGCATGTGTGTGCATGTGCAAAGCTTTCTATGAGTCTCTGTGCATTGTTAAGTAATGGATCATGCAGAAGCCCAGTAACCTGCAGGGACATATACCATTGCAAGTATGGTACTTCTGAGTATTTTGATGTTGGCATCCCATGTCATGCTGGCTAAATATCTTGAAGCACATCCCCATGAAGAGACTTTACTTCTGACCTGAATCTGATAGTTATAGGTGAGAGGATGGTTTAGTGTGACTCCTTCTTAAGTTGAGGTATGCTCTAGGGAAGGATGTAGTTGCATACTTTGATATTCATCATGTCTTTGGCTCAACAATTGTTCATGTGAAAGACTGATGATATTGATTAACTGATACACCTCACTAACTTTGTGCCTTTCAAACAACCCACCCCCACCAAAGCCCCATGTCACTGGCCTGAAACAAAGTAGAGGCACCAGACTCAGTACTCCCTGTTGTTGTCGGGGGCTTAGCAGACTGTGATACATGGGTGGGACCATAAAGGATAACTAATTGAACCTGTGCTTTGCTGTGGAAGATTAATTTGTTTTTTATAAATTTTGTATAACCTTTTGTCATCATCATGATCATCTTCTCCTTATGGTTTATACATCATTGCCAAGTTCAAAAGATTTCAAACCATTGTTTCTATTTGGTGTCTTGTCTTGTAGACTGTAATTGAGATTTTTGACATAGATGAGCTACCATCCCCTGCAATACCTCTAACCAGGAGGACCAGACCAGAGCTCCTTTAGCTAACATTTTCACAGTTCCTTAGAGAATTTCATAGCATTTTAAAAATGTAGCAAGCATTATTAGATGTACTATAACTGGTAACTAGGCAATGTTGAATCTTGAGCAAAGCATTTACTGAATGGCCTTTCATAGTTACATCACTATGAATTGCACATAGGCCATAGACTGGCAAAATATGGTGTGGCAGGGCACTGTAGGTGCCTGCCACTTGTATAGATTGTGGCAGGGCACTGGGTGTGCCTGCCCTGCTCCCGGAGAAGGGGAAAAGCCGCTGGGGTAAAGCCCCAGCGGAGATAATGAGCACAGATGCAAGTTGCTGGGGCAACTAAAGGGAGGCAGCTGATCCTTAGGGGCCAGGCCTGGCTCTTATAAAGCCCAGAGCCAGGGCCAGGCTGGCAGTTTCCTGAGGACAGGAGCTCTGAGAGGGAAAGTGTGAGTGCAGCCTGTGAGAGCTCCAGAGGCTGGAGCTCTGATGCTCATTCGTAGCCAGGAGGCTTATGCAGTTATGGTTAGTTGCCTTATGTTCAGTTACAGCCGGCAGGCTTGTGTTTTGTTAATTGTATTACACCAGTGGTTTGGGTGAGGCTGTAGGGGTTGAAGGAGGCCTCATATGCGCCAGAGGGGGTGCAGTAGTTTCAGGGGCAACCCCAGCGGAGGGGAGACCCTGGCACCAGGAGGGTGCTATATCCTCATAAAGGGACCCCGGCAGTGTGGGGATCCTGGTGCCCGTGGGGGTGCAGCTAGCGCTAGCGAGAGCACAATTTGCAGGGTGCATAGACCGGAGCCCCTGAGGGGCATTACTGAGAAGCCCCCGAGGGGCAGCACTGAGAGCCTGAGGGAGGGCGGCATTGTTAGGGGCCCAGCATGGGCATGGACAGTCCCGAGCACAGGAAAGCATTGAGGAGCACGGGACAGGTGTGGCAAGCTCTGGCAGGAGCCCTCTGGGAAGGCCGAGGTGCTGCAGTTAACCCTGAAGAGCAAGGGGGATAGTGGCACAGTTGGGCCTGGAGAATAGAGGGGAGCAGCGCGGGTGGCCAGAAACACCGGAGGCTCGAGTAGGAGCAACCAGTGGGTTGCGTGTGGCGGGGTGTAGACCCCACGGTAAGGAGAGACAACCTTTAGGTTGCTTGCAGGGGGGTGTAGTCCCTGCGGTAAGACTCCAGAGACACCTTGAGAGGCCCGTGAGGGGTGATGCATTGAGAGGCCCGAGAGAACGGATGTATATTTGACCAACCAAGGTCTACGACATCAGCGAGGCTTGGTACGTGGTGTTAGGGGCTGGTTGGAGCCACTCTTGGCCCTAAGGCCAGGGTGCCTGGAGAGCACCCAGCATACGGGGAAACATCCCGGTGGGCCCAGGAGATCACAGGGACGAAAGTCCCAATACGCTGCACCCAAGGCAGTATAAAGGCAGCCTCCCAACATATCTCTATTAAGATCAAAGACGTGGCGGGCGAGACTTGAGGGTGCCTTGGGCCTGACTTGGCATGGGCGGAAGGCCTTCAGGAGATCATGGCCCTCCTGTAGGACCCTGCCGGTGATATATGGCCTGCGTGCCAGATCCAGCCCACCAAGCACTTTCATCAGGGCTGTGTGGCTCCCAACCAATTGTGCCCCACCCAGCTCTTCCACCCATGAGGCTGGGAGCAAGACACCCATATGCATACACAACCCTAAACACATACCCTGTTGCCTGGATACCGCACTTGTGTGTGGAAGGGCCCAACTGACCAGCATGCAGCTTCCATGTGGGGCTGCTGCTGCCACAGCCCCTGGGATCTGTTGGCTTCCCCAGGCTCCTGATGTCTCTGGGAAGCAGGTAGGGAAGCAGTGAGGGTGAGGCTGCAGCTGGGAGGGACCCTGAAGTGTGAGGCTGGGGCTGGTGGCAGTATGGAGCCACATTTATCCATGATTTTTACTTTTTTTAAACCAAAAATTGGGGATTTTTTTTAAATCAGAGAAAACCAGGATCCCTGGAGATCAGAGCAGCCTCTGAAAAAGTAGGCAGCCTCCTGGGCTCTAGTCCAAGTGCCACAGTGGGCAACATTCCACAGTTTTTCTTTATTATGCACACAAAAAAAATGGCAGCTTCAACATTTAATTAAACTGAGGGGCAACAGTTTCATGTGCAGCATTCCCCCTGCCTCCTCAAGAAATTGTGTTTTGTTAAGTTTGTGGCTGCCTACCCCTCTCTGCCCCTCAATGACATAGCTTTCTGGTGAAGCCAGGGTCTTTTCCTGCTCTTGCAGTGTTAACTGAGTAGAAAGTTTCAAGATCTGGAACAGACAAGTGTTCCATAGTTTTTGTTTAATAAATACACTACATTTTTGGCAGCTTCAATATTGTATTAAAATGAGGCACACCTCTTCCTCATGCCACATTCCTCTGCACCCCACTTTGTGTCTCTAGGTGGGGTTTGATGGAGCAGCGAAGAGGGAAAGTGTGGGGTGCGGGCAGTGTTTCCCATGATTTAGGGCCAGATGAGGCTAGGGCAGGTGACCCATGGCCCAGTGCCAGGGCATGAGCACTTGAATCCCTCCAGCCTTACTCATCTGGGAAAGACTCCCGGTCCATGCAGATGAGGACCTATTCAGCTGTGGCTTCACAGATCTGGACAGCCTGCCATGGAGTGGGGCTGGGACCACCTATATCAGCAGATGGAGGAATTCAGGCATCATACACATACACACACGCGCGCACGCGTGCATTGGGTTGGCATGTGCAAGATGGTTGTCTCAAGGCCATGATGAACTGTTGTGATATCAGGTATAGGTGGGCAGCTATGATGTCTGTCAGCCAATAAGGGGTGGCTCAGCCATTCAGCTCCACTTAGCAGTCTTCAGCAGTCCAGGAAACCCCTGGGGCATGCTAGGACATGGGCAAGCGTCTCCTCTATCTGCTTTGCTTGGGCTATGCATGCAGGCTTTAAGTCCCAGCCCCGCAAATGGAATAACATGTGTTTGCTTCCTGCTGACCTACATGAGGTGCTAAGGATAAAGCTCAAAAGTTAGAGCCTTTCTGCCACTGGCTTATTGAATCCCTGTTCTTAGTCTGAGAGAATGAGATATGAAATATTTGTTTTATGGATATATAGCAATGAATACTAGAGATATTTACCCAGAATTTTAACCTGCAGCAAACTTGTTCTGCAGCAAGCAGTAGATTCATTGCAAGATTTCCACAAATGGTTATCTAGCCACTAAGTAGTGAAGGAGTCAGTTTGCACTGAGCAAAAAATGCTTCCAGAATGACAATGGTAGTGAACAAACAATATGGAAAATGGTGTAAGTTTTTCCTGTGTAAATTTACTGCTGACAGTAACAAAGTAAAAGTAATTACTCTGGAGAATTAATCCTTAAAAGTAATTACTCTAGAGACAAATATTTCCTTTAGTGTAAATGCTTTCCATTGTATGTACACTGCACATTTAACCTGGGTGGAGGGTGGGGGGAGAAATCATTTTTTCACTCTTAGTTAATGTTTTCTATATTCTTTGAGTTCTTTAAAATAAAGTTGCAGTTACAAACAAAATAGTTTTAATTGCTCTTTCTATGTCCCATTCTGATAAATGCTGAATGTCTCTTGATTGATTGATTGATTGATTGATCCTCTTTTTCAAGTGATCTGGTGACTAGGACAATTAAATGAAATCAATTAGTCGCTATCAGAACATCTATGTAATAACATTAACACACTCATGACTAACAAAGACAAGAGTCACTAGAGCATATTTTTTTTCCTATTTGTACTGGCAGAACATGGCTAGCTTTCTCTATTTATACTTATTACTTGTATGATTTAATAGGCTTCCTGTGGGAAAATACCATGAATTTAACAATTGAATTGATGGGTTTGTTTTTTTTCTTAAAGAGTTGATGTCTCTACATGTTTGATTGCATTGCCCTTATCTTAGGTTAAAATGATCCTTTCATTGATTTTGTTCCAAGTGTTTTTCTTCTATGGTTGTGCTTAGAATTCACATTAGATCAGAATTTACTATTTCAAGAGAATGCTAAATTTCATCTATTATTTCATAATTGATGCCGTTGATCTTCTGAGACCAAGAAACATAATGATAAATTTATTATGCCTTAATATTGTTTTTTTATATTAATTCTCTCTCACTCATACTCATGTTGATACTTAAATACACCTGCACATATATACACATGCACTTATGTGTGTTAACACATACACAAATACACATACACACAGAATGGCAGTAAAAGGAATTATCCATCAGGAAATTAAAATAAAAAAGACTATGAATGCTTTATTCCTTGTATTCAGAAATATTCTTCATAATCTGCCAGAAGAAATATTGTCCCAAAAGGCCATGTTGTAGCATAGGTTTGAGATGTTGTTTCCTGTGCCTTGATTTTATTTATTCCCATTTGTTATGTAAGAGGAACTACTGAACACATGAAGAATCTTTTACTTTTATATTGCCTTAAGCAAGTGGAGACTTTTTAAGGAAGCTCAATAATTGAGACTATTTAATGGGCAATTCAGTAGCAATTCTGTTTGTGAAAAGCAAAAGAGGAAAAAAAAACCTGATAGGCAGTAAAAATGAAAGAAGGTAGGGAGTGAGTAGGTCAAAAAAAAAAATAGTGAAAGGATTCAGGTTCATAGAAACATGTAGATATCCTAAAGTTTAGTTTGAATAGTAGGATTTCAGATTGTTAAAGAGTAAACGAGGCACAATCAACTCCCTGGTCACAACAGAGATGAATGGCCCCACAACTATAGAAAAACTGGAGAAGAGGAAAGGAGCACTGCATAAATAAAAGGTTTGCACAGAACAAGCAAAGAGAATTAAGCACATGAATAAGGAAGAGATAAATAACTTTGACTATAGCCATGAAAAAGCATTTTGTCTGTCCCTAAGACAAAGCTCTTTTCCCTAAGAGTTAGAAAAAGAGGTGATTTTTTTTAACATTAAATAATTAAGACAAATTTAAAATGATACAAAAAATTGAAAAGTAAAGTTAAGAACCAGGTGAGAAGAGTAGAATTTGCTAATCTTGAGACCATTTAAAACAAACCAACAAACATCTCTGAGTCATGAGGGAATGTGAGACTCATTCAAAGCCCTATTGAATAGGTGCCAAGTGCTATGTTCCCTACTGAGTTCAAGGGGAGTAGAGGGTTGTTAGTTATCTCTCTAGAGAAATCCCTTTGTGCACAGTCAGTATAAAAAACATATGTGTACACCCAAAACTGGTCATTAAGAGCAATCTGATTCTTTTGAAAAGGGACAGTTCATTTATGCTTTACTGTTGATTACAATAAGAGCAGTACCAATCCTTAGCTGTTCATTTACTGCCAACCCTAAAATATATATTTACATATAAGAAGCAGGTGAATTGGAAACTCATTTTCACATGTATGGGAATCTTACATAGAGGGAGGCAGACATTTGGTAAAACAAAACAAAAAAATGAAGGTTTTCTAGATAGAAGCAATTCTCAAAAAAAAAAAAGGGGAAAAATAAAGAATGTGTAACTTGAGTGAGTTCATACTTAAAGATCCTGAAGGGTAGCGCTGTACTGTTACCTAGCATGTCCACAGGTGGCAGATAACCTTCAGGGAAGGTTAGCTGTGAAGTGAGCAGGGTTAACGCTGATGAATAAGCGGTCATGGACTAAGCAGTGGCAGCACCACCAGGATGTGGTGAGGATAGCAAATGACAATACTTTTTTTCTTGAAAAGCCACATATATCCTTTGACAGTACTGTGACACATTGAGTACAGGTTGCCGCTATAATAGGCCTGCCCAGTCCCCAGCCCTGGGTCTACTGCAAGTCCTCAACAGTGAAGCAGGTGGAAGATGTTAGAATCTCAATGGCTACAAAGGCATATGAAGGCTGTAGCAGAATGAGATCTTTGCTTATCTTGGTCTCCTTGCCATTGGATCAAGGTACTGTTCTGTCAAGAGCCATGTGGAAGCTGATAAGCCACAGCTTCTCCATGATCAGAAGTCATTCACAGGTGTTTTCCACCAAAACAGACTTTCCAGCACATTTCTCAAGCCCTTTTGTAACCAGGTAATGGGAGAAGAATTGTGAGATCTGGAAGCTCATAGTCATAAACTGGCACAAAAGCAACAGTTACAAGAAAGTCATCTATCACTTGGACCAGACAGGAATGCAATTCAGCAGCTGTAACTGTGACTGAGCAGACCACTTCAGGATCCATTCTGCTGATGCCACATGGGGGGCAGGGACTGGAAAATCTGCACTAAATATAGCCTGTCTAATGAAGTATTCTGTATTTCTTCCTGACTGGATAACCATGTCCAATGGAATCAGCTTTACTGTGGTCAACTATATCAGGGAGGACACACTATCATTTCTGGGACCTGAATAATCAGGGCCCACATGAACAACCCTAATAATGAATGCCAAGAGCATCACACTGCAATTGTGGCCCAGGAACTCAGGAGACAAAATATCCATGTAGAAGCACTGAGTGAGACCTGGTGAGCTATGAGATGGGTAGCTAAGATAACATGGATGTGGCTATACCTTCTTCTGCAAGAGTAAACACAAAGAAGAATGGTGACTTCAGAGTTGGTTTTGCCATTAAAAATGAACTCATAAACCAACTCAGTGAATTCCCCATCAGAATTAATGAGCACCTCATGGCTCTCCATCTTAAACTAGTGGGGAGCCAATAAGCCACTGTCATCAGCTCATATTCCCTGACTCTCAAATATCACAGATAAAACCAAGGAGGAATTCTATGCCACCTTGACAAAGTCCCTTCTGACATTCTGGAGGAAGACAGACTTATTCTTCTTGGTGATTTCAATGCAAGAGTTGGAAGCGACTTACTCCGGAATGGAACCATCAGCAAGGAACAAGTAGGAAAGGTCAACTCTACTGGCGTCCTCCTCTTGACCAAATGCACAGAACATGAAGTCAACATCATCAACACCCAGCTACACCAGGCAAGACGCACAAGACATTATGGCAACACCCACAATCTAAGCTTTGGCATCTGATTGACTATAATACTGTCTGTGGCTGGGACTGCAATATGTCCACATCATCCCAGCTATTCTAGGAGCTGATGATTGTTGGACTGGTAACTGATTCATTCACTCAATTATGTCACTCAAACTGGATCCCAAATGACAGCTGCAGCAGAAGCAATGCTAAAGGAAGATCATCCCTGAAGGACTCAAGGACCTAAGCAAAGGAGACATCTTCCACAATGCCTCAACAACAACAACAAAAATGAATTACAATCAACAACAATGGGAGAATTTCAGCAGTGTATGGGATGCCCTCAAGGCCACAGTCCATAGCACCTGTGAAGAGACACTTGGATTTTCTACCAGGAAACATCAAGACTGGCTTGATAACAAAGATAAATTATTGGATCTCACAGTCAATCATAAGCACAAGGCCTTTTGTGTTAGGCAAAATGACAGCAACTCCAAGCAAAACAAATTGAATCTTCAACAAAGAAAGGCAGAAGTCCAAAGGAAGACCTATGATATTAAATACAAATGGTGGGAAGACAAGACTAAAGAAATTCAACCTTTCACTGACATCCACAGTATGTATGGTTTCTTCAATGCCACCAAAGACATTTATGGTCCAAACACTCAGGGACCAACCCCCCTGAGACCTAAGGATGGAGGATAACCTATCAATTAAAGAGGAGCCATCAATGTCCATTTGAAGACCTTCTCAGTTAAGATTATCTTGCTGATGAAAATTTTCTCAACTCCATCCTGCAACACACAGTCAGAGATGATTTCAGAATCCCTCCAACCCTTGACAAAGTGAGGAAAGCCATCACGAAGATGAAGAATAAGAAGACATCTGGAGCAGATAGAATTCCCAAAGCACTCTTCAAGAAGTGGGAAGGTGATCTCACATCACAGATTCATGCCCTCATCTTATGGACTGGGAATGATGAGGAAATCCCAGACGATGTCAGGGAAGCAATAATTGTCACAATCTTCAAGAAAGGAGACAAGTCCAACTGTGGAAACTACAGAGGGTTCATCTTGCTTTCTACCATAGAAAAGAACATTGTGGGGATGTTCCTGAACTATTTACTTCCAAATGCTGACAAAAGCCTCATAGAATCTCAGTGTGGGTTTAGGGCACCAAAATGCACAACTGACATAATCTTCACAGTTCACCAACTGCAGGAGAAATGACAGGAATAACAAAGATTCTCTACATGGCCTTCTTTGACATCATGAAATCTTTTGACTCTGTCTGCCAATAAGTGTTGTGGAAGGTCCTTCTAAAGTATGAACACACACAAAAATTTGTCACTATTCTCTGCCTTCTCAATGATAGTAATTGAGTGGTGGTTCTCAGTAATGGATCGATCATGGACCCCTTTTAGATTAAAATGGGAGTTAAGCAAGGATTCATCATTGCTCCAACACTCTTCTCAATATTCCTTGCTGTGATGCTACAGCTGACCACCAATAAGCTTCCAGCAGGAGTGGAGCTAAACTACTGAATGGATAGAAAGCTGTTTGACCCCAGCTGACTCCAAGCCAAGTCCAAGATCACCCTGCCCTCAATCACTGAGGCCCAGTATGCTGCTGGTGCTGTAGTGTGTGCTCACTTGGAAGCACAACTTCAGACAATCATCAATGTCTTTGCCAAGGGGAGAGAGAAGTCTATGTCAGTGATCAAAGAAATCAGGGGCAGGCAGGGTCTGTGGGGAATCAGAGGGGCAGGTGGAATCTGTAGGTGGGATCAGGAGGATAAGCAGGTTCTATAGGGTGAGGGAGGGTTGCTGGGGTTTCATAGTTTCATAGTAACTAGGGTCAGGAGGAACCTGAACAGATCATCTAGCCTGACCCCCTGCCATAGGCGGGAATGAATGCTGGGTTCACAAGAACCCAGACAGGTGATCATTCAACCTCCTCTTGAATTTGCCCAAGGTAGGGGTGAGGACCCACTTCCCTGAGAAATCGGTTCCAGATTTTGGCCACCCTAACTGTAAAATATTGCCTTCTGATCTCTAATCTAAACCTATTCATCAGCTTATTACCATTGTTCCTTGTCACCCCAGGTAGTGCTGTGGAGAAAAGGGCTCTTCCTATTTGCTGTTGATTTCCCCTGATGAGTTTGTAAGCAGCCACCAGGTCGCCCCTCAGCCTCCTTTTGCTGATGCTGAACAGCTTCAGGTCCCTCAGTCTCTCCTCATAGGTACTCTTCTGCTGCCCTCTCACCAAGTGGGTGGCCCTCCTCTGAACCCTCTCCAGGCTGGCCACTGGCCACATCCCTTTTGAAGTGTGGCAACCAGTACTGGACACAGTACTCCAACTGTGGCCTGACCAAAGTCGCATAGAGGGGGAGTATCACCTCTCTGGACTGGCTTGAGATGCACCTTTGGATGCGTAACAAGGTATGGCTGGCCTTGCTGGCTGCGGTCTGGCATTGGTGGCTTATATTCATCTTGGAGTCAATAATGGCTCCAAGATCCTGTTCTGCCTGTGCATTCAAGAGGGGAACTCCGCAGCCTGTATGTATGCTGTGGATTCCTTCTCCCAAGGTGCGGCACCCTGCATTTATCTACATTGAACCCCATCCTAGTCTCATCTGCCCACTTTAGTAGTCTTTAAATCTAGTTGCAGCTTCTCTCTCCATTCTAGTGTATGTATGTATTCTAGTGTATCCACCTTGCCCCATATCTTAGTGTCATCAACAAACTTGGACAGTGTGCTTTCCACCCCCTCATCCAAGTCGCTGATGAATATGTTAAACAATGCAGGCCTGAGGCTGACCCCTGGGGTACCCCACTGCTCACATCTCACCAGGTTGAGTACAACCCACCCACCACTACTCTCTGGGTGCGCCCCATCAGCCAACTTTTTACCCATCCAACTTTGTAGGCATCAATGCCACAGTCACTTAATTTATTGATGAGGATGGGGTGAGAGACAGTGTCAAAGGCCTTCTTAAAGTCTAGAAAGACTATGTCCATGGTGA
>JAGPOW010003316.1:117864414-117898892 GCA_030014935.1 Caiman crocodilus
GGTCTGCCCTGCTGTCCCTGGATCATGTGGGTGGCCCTCCTCTGGATCCTCTCAATGTTGTCCACATCCCTCTTGAAGTGGGGTGCCCAGAACTGGACATAGTACTCCAGCTGTGGCCTGACCAGTGTCACATAGAGGGGGAGAATCACCTCCTTGGCCCGACTTGAGATGCACCTGTGTGGATGCACAATAAGGTTCGGTTAGCCCTGCCGACCGTGACCTCACGTTGTTGGCCCATGTTCATCTTGGAGTCAATGATGACTCCAAGATCCCTTTTTGCCTCTGTGCTCTCAAGGGAGTTTCTCATCTTATAAGTGTACTGCTGGTTACTACTGCCCAAGTGCAGCATCCTGCACTTGTCAGAATTGAAATGCAACCTGTTTTTATTAGCCCACCCCTGCAACCTATCCAGGTCTTTCTGTAGTCTTTCCCTCCCTGGTAATGTGCCCACCTCACCCCAAATTTTGGTCTCATCAGCAAATTTGAACAGGTTACTTTTCACCCCATCGTCCAAATCACTGATAAAGAAATTGAACATTTGTGGGCACAAGGACCGAGACCTAGGGGACTCCGCTGCCCACTTCCCCCCAGGTCGAATATGACCCATCCACCACCACCCTCTGAGTATGACCCTTCAGCCAATTTGCAATCCATCTGACTGTGTAGGCATCAATGCCACAGTCACCTAGTTTTTTTAATGAGGATGGGGTGGTTGACAGTGTCAAAGGCCTTGCTGAAGTCCAGAAAGACAACATTCACAGTGACACCTGCATCCAATGCTTTTGCGACCTGATCGTAAAAGGTAATCAGGTTGGTCTGACATGACCTGCACCTAATGAAACTGTGCTGATTGTCCTTGAGCATTATCCCCGACGCTGGCCCATCAGAGATGTGCTCTGATGATCTTCTCAAAGAGTTTCCCCAGGATTGAGGACTGATGGGCCTATAGTTGCCCAGGTCCTCCCTCTTCCCTTTTTTAAAGATGGGGACCACATTGGCTATCTTCTAATCATCTGGCACCTGTCCCAAGCACCACGAGTGCTTGTAAAGCTGTGCCAAGGGCCCTGCAATAACCCCTGCTAGGTCCTTCAAGACCCTGGGGTGGAGAGTGTGTAAATAAAAGGTGACCAAACACCAGTATGTCTAAATAAAATGTGAACAAATACCAGTCTGATGTAAAACATGAGAGTGAATTATGTTCAAAGTGTGAGGGAGTTATGGTCACAGTGTTAATGAGGCGTGTGACTGCACGGCCGGCAGTCACAGTCTCCTGACTGAAAGTCAGCAGACACACAGGGCACATTCTGATTGGCTATCTAGCTTATAAAAGGGGAGAAATTTCTGGAACCAGGGTGGGATCCACACAACACCGGAGAGGCCTGATCACCCTTTCCAGAGGTCCTGCATCCACAATATCCCTTGCCCCCGGACGCCCCCATCATGACTCACGACGGAATAGATCATTCAGATATGTTTAGAGCTCTCAAGTTCCCCATAAGTTTGGTTTTGAAGCTGCTGTAAAGGGAACTGCTGGCGCGAAAGTGTGAGTAAAGCATTTATTTGTTACATTGTCTCTTCAATTTTGTTTTAAACAGGAAGAAATATAAGAGAAGGAGAAACAAGGTTCCGTAACCCTTTCGTCCCCGGCCTATTCGGATCTAAGGGTTAACCACCCACCTATTCCCTGCCACAGAGAGCATCTGGACCTGCTGATTTGAACATGGCCAGCCCCTCCAGAAGCACTCTAACCTGGTCCTCCTCAACCTTAGGTCTGGAAGTGTTCCCCTCGAGTCCATCTTGAATCACAGTGGGGGAGTCCCAGTCCCTGCACAAGAAAATGGACACGAAGAACTTGTTAAAGAGGTTTACCTTCTTCTCTGGTGCAACCACCAGATTGCCCAGCTCATCTTGCAGGGGCCCCACATTCCCCAGTGCCTTCTTCATTCCCCCTTTGTATTTGAAAAATGACTTTTTTATTATCTTTGGTCTTGGATGCTCTATGTCTGCCTTAGCTTTCCTAACAGCCCCCCTACTGGCCTGAGCAGTGGAGATATATTCCTCTTTGGAGATGGCCCCCCACTTCTTCCACCAGGTGTACACCACCTTTTTGGCAACCAGGCATTCCCGGATATCCTTGGTGAGCCAGGGAGGCTTTTGGGCACTCTTTCCCCCCTTGCTTCTTGTTGGGATCGTCACCCCTTGGACCCTGAGTATTGTCTCCTTAAGGAATGATCAGTCATGTTGGGTACTGAGTTCACCTGCCCTCAAGAACCCCAGCACCTCTCCCACCAATCTCCTCAACTTGTTGAAGTTGGCCATCTTGAAGTCTAGGGCTATCACCTTGCTACAGGCCCTTGTCACCCTGTGCTGTATGATGAATTCCAGCAAGTAATGATCACTGTCACTCAGGTGGTCAAGGACCTGAAGCCCCCTTACCAGATCATCACTTGTGGCCAGGACCAGGTCCAACAGGGCATTTCCTCTGGTGAGACTGTGAACCTCCTGGATTAAGTGGAGGTCCTGTATCTCGGCCAGGAACCTCCTGGAATGGTCTGACCTGGCTGACTGCTCCATCCAGCAGATGTCTGGGTAATTTAGATCACCCATGACAACTACATCGCTTGCCTTAAGTGCCTCTGCAAGCTGGCCTGAAAATTCCTAGTCCAGCTCCTCCCCTTGTTCAAGGGGTCTGTAGTAGATCCCCACCACTAAATCCCTCTCCCCATGACCCCCCTTGTATCTTGACCCAGAGCATTTCAGCTTGCTCCTCCTCTGACACCATCTTGCTGGCTGATGGTGTGTATTGTTCATGACATAAAACACCACACCCCCTCCCTTCCTTCTCTATCCTGCCTGTAGAACCTATAGCCCCTAATGCTAACTGCCCAGTCGTGGGATGAATCCCACCATGTTTCTGTAATCCTACTATATCTGGGTTTGAACTGGCTATTCTGAGGGCAAGTTCCTCCTGTTTGTTCCCCATACTATGAGCATTGGTATATAGGCATTTAAGACCCTGCATAGCTGTGCATGCAGCTATTTGGACCCCTATTTCTTACCTGGGCACTCCTTGCATGTGTCACGTGTCTTACTCTACACTCATTCAATGGTGGATGCTTATCTTGCTGGGATCCTTTAAACCTAGCTGACTTCCTGTTCCTGGGTCAGAGGGCTGGATATGGATTTGATGATCTTTGGGGTCCCTTCCATCCCTAATGTCCATGAAATCCATGATGAGACTATGGAAAATGTTGAGTATTTCCCACACCTCAGAAGCCATCTCTTGCAGAAGGCTGACATCAACAAAGAAATCCAAGATTGCCTCAAATGTGCAAGTATAGCCTTTGGATGCTTGAAGAAACAGCTGTTCAAAGATTGTGACATCAAATCTGAAATCAAGTTAATGGTTTGTCAAACAGTCGTAATCCTCATCTCACTGGATGGACCTGAGAGTTGGACACTGTAAAGGAGACATGTAAAGTTGTTGGAGAATTAGCATCAGTGCTGCCTGTGGGAGATCCTTTGAATCCAGTGAGAAGACAGACACCCCAATCGTAGCATCTTCCTGGAAGAAAACTCTATGAATATTGAGGTGATGATCATCTGACATCAATTTTGTTGGGCTGGCCATGTCATCAGGATGTCCAACTTCAGACTCCCGAAGCAAGGTTATTCTCTCAGCTCAACCAAGGTGTGTGTTCAAGATGAGGGCAGAAAAAAAGCACTTCAAAAAAGTCCTCAAGGCCAATTTAAAAAAGTGCAACATCAGTGTAAACTCCTGGGAGATTCATAGATGTTAGGTTCAGAAAGGACCTCAGTAGGTCATCAAGTTCACCTCCCTTCCATGGGCACGAAAGAGCTCTGGGGTCAGACAACCCCAGGTAGGTGCTTGTCCAGTTTCCTCTTGAAAACCTCTAAGGTAGGGGAGAGCACCACCTCCCTTGGAAGCCCATTCCAGATTCTGGCAACCCTTACTGTGAAGTTCTTTCTAATGTCCAATCTAAATCTGCTCTCCATCTATCTGTGGGCATTGTTCCTAGTTACTCCAGGGGGTGCCCTAGTAAATAGAGCATTTCCTTTTCCCTGCTGCCGTCCCCTGCTGAATTTATAGGCAGCCACAAAATCACCTCTCAGCCTTCTCTTGCAAAGGCTGAGGAGATCTAGGTCCCTCAGTCTTTGCTCATAGGGCCTTGCCTGCATACCTCTGACCATACAAGTAGCTTTCCTCTGAACCTTCTCAAGATTCTTCACATCCCTCTTGAAATGCAGTGCCCAAAACTGTATGCAGTACTCTAGCTGCAGCCTGACCAGTGTGTCATAGAAGGGAAGCATCACGTCTCTAGATCTGTTCTTCATACATCTGCTAATGCATGATAAAGTATGGTTAGCCTTATTGATCACTTCATTACGTTCATGACTCATGTTCATCTTGGAGTCAACTATGACTCCAAGATCCCTTTCCACTTCTGTGCTACTGAGAAGGTCATCCCCTAGCCTGTAAGTGTGTTGGTGGTTCTTTTTGCCCAGGTGCAGCACTTTGCAGTTGTCTTTTTCAGCTGCATCTTATTTCATTTTTCCCATTTTTCCAACCTGTCCAGATCCATCTGGATCCATTCCCTACCCTCTAATGTGTTAACTTTGCCCCATCAATTGGTATCTGTGAACTTGCTCTCCATACGCTTCTCCAAGTCACTGATGAAGACATTGAATAGTACCGATCTAAGGACCAAGACTTGCAGGACTCCACTGCTCATGTCTTTCCAGGTCAATATCGACCCATCCACCACCACCCTCTGGGTACAACCCCTAAGCCAATTTGCCACCCATCTGACCATGAAATCATCTACAGCACTGTCTGTCAGTTTATTTACAAGAACAGAATGCAATACTATATCAAAACCTTTCTTAAAGTTTAGGTAGATGACATCTGCCTCAACTCCTGCATCTAAGCATTGTGTGACCTGGTCATAAAAAGACACAAAGGTTAGTCAGCCAAGTCCAGCCCAAGGCACCCTCAAATTCTCTCCTGCCATGTCTTATTCTTAAATATAGTTGGGAAGTTGCCTTTATACAGCCCCGGGCACGGTGTATCAGGACCTCTGTCTCCGTGATCTTCCAAACCCACCAGAGTGTCTCCTTGTGTGATGGGTGCCTGGAAGGCCACCTGGCCTTAGGGCCACGCTTGGCTCCGACCAACCCCTAATACCATGCCCCAAGCCTCACAGGTGTACCGGACGTTGGTGTGTCTGAAACTGCGCCCACTCTCTCAGGCCTTCTCTATATTCTTGCCTGCTCTGGGCCTTCTCAACCGTGCCCCCTCTCCAGGGCTTCTCAACAGTGCCCCCTCTCCAGAGCCACATAGTGATCCACCAGTCTTCTTGGCCCACTGCACAGCTACCCTCTACTAAGGCCAGGTGTACATACCGTGCTGCTATCCCCTTTGGGGTCAGGGACCACCGCAGCAGTTGCCCTTGTCTAGGAGGCGCTATGCTGCTAACCCCTGTCTCTCCTGGGGTCCACCGCAGCATCCAGCCTCTGGCCAGGGTCTAACACCACGCTAGCCTATTACCAGCTTGACCTGCCTTTCCCGGGCTTCTCAAGGCTGCCCCTTCTTGGGCTTCTCAAGGCTGCCCCTCTTGGGCCTGGGGTCTGTGCACCCCCGTGTTGCTGCGCCCTCTCTGGTACTAGATCACACCCTCCTGGGCGCCAGAGCCCCCCACACTCTGTGGGTCCTTATGAGCCCTCCTCCAACCCCTATAGCCTCACCCAAACCACCGGTTATAACACTATCAAAGTAAACACAAGACTCCTGGCTGTAACTCAAACATAAGGCACCTGGCCATAACAATGTAAGCCTCTTGGCTATTGCGTAGAGCATCCAACAATCCTTGCTCCAGCCTCTGGAGCTCTCATGAGCTGCACTCACATTCTATTTCCCTGGAGCTCCTGCCCCTCTTGCTGCTGGCAGAGAACTGCCAGCCTAGTCTCAGCTCTAGGCTTTACAAGGGCCAAGCCCTGCCCCTTCAGTCAGTTGACTTTCATCAGTTGCCTCAGCAACCCTCATCTGTACTGCCTAATCAAACTGCTGGGGCTTTCCCCAGCAGCTTATACATACTAAGAGCGGGGCAGCGAGGTGCGCCGCGACATGGCCATAGTAGAAAATTGAACTGCATTCAGAAAAGAAAAAAAAGATAACATCTCAGACTAATGGTTAATATCACAATAAAACTACAGCAACATTAAACTTATATAGGAAATGACACTGCCAACCAACTATCTACAAAGATGTTCTCTTCCACCCCTTCATCACAAAGCTTAAAGTCAATCTTCTCTCAATCCCTGTAAGTTGATATGTTTTACACTGGCCATGTCTACACAAGATGCTAGTTGTGCAGTTGTTATTGTGCAGCCATTTAGTTTTTGCACACACAAGTACTAAATGATTGTATAATAACCAGCATTACTGTGCAGTAGCATCTTGAAATGGCTTTTAAGTGATGCCGATTGTGCAGTAGCTCATTACTATGGTGCAGTAGTATTGCATTACATTTCATGCTATGTGATGCTACTGTGCAGTAGTAAAGAGCTGCTCTACAGTCAGCGTGTCATGGAGATGTGGCCAATGTCCCCTTGAAGCCACCAACTGCAGTTATTTTGACCACAGCTGTGTTCAGTGGCTTGATGGGAGATCTCCTTCAGTTCATGATTTCATTTCCAAGGAAGATCTTGCTGCCCTTGTCTTCTTTAGCTCAGTTCCTCCACCCAACCTTTCTGCAGAAGTTCCATATCTATATTGGTTTTAGTCTTTTCTTATTTCAACTGTACCTTGCTTCTTGAAGATTAGGCTTTCTCCTCCCTTATCAGTTTATGTGTGTCCAATCCCTGATGGTTTGGTTTTTTTGCTTTTTTTTTTTTTTACTTTAAAGATGAACTTCAAAGACACTTCCCATTGTCCTTGTCCTCCCTCCTTTCTTGCTCATAATCTTTAAATCTTTCTTACAGACACGGTTACTGTAAGATTTCTCACCTCTTTTTCCATCACTTCTTTATCATGTCCTTTTATTGTGCAGTTTTTTATTTCTTGAAATGTACTTTTATTGCAGAACTATCATGTTCATTTCAAGTGGAGTAAAGTAGTGATGCAAGGACTTATAGATAAAACTAAATTAAAGAGGTAGTATGTATTCACTGGGGGAAAGAGACAACCTGCACGGTGATTAGATGATTAATCCATTTTATTGGAAGGATCAAAAATGATGGAATGAGACAAAGTGTGTGAGTCAGCAGGTGGATGGAGAGTTGGAGTCTGAGCTGGAGTCTAGCTACTCTTCATTATTTCTGTACATATGGTATACTGAAATTGCCCTCATTAATACAGTTTCATATTTCCTTGAATTAAGTCAAAATACATTTCCATTCTCTTATCTATTGGCAGCTTAGTTTCTTATTCTCTAGTATTCTCCACAATGAACCAGTATTTCAGCTACTTCTCTGAACTAATGCTCAGAAGTATATGCACACAATATTTCGGTGAACTTTTCCCATCACTAATCTAATATTTTTCCCTATTTAAATAGATCTACAGGTGATAATAAAGCAACTTTATGTAAACACTTTTTTTTAACACATTTTTTTAACACATTTATTTAAACACATTTTTGCAACCAGAATGTATTACATTTTTTTTCCCTAAACTAAATAAGTGTGGGCTTATTTACAAATATGTCAATAGGATGCCAACTCATTAGATCCATATTTCCTAGATTCATGCAGAAACATTATGTTGATTCTACTTCCAGGTAATTTGCTTATAGCAATCCTTAACAGCATGATTTAAAAAAGAAAACAACAAAAAAAACCCAAACAAACTGCTCTTAAATCAGTGGTCAGATGATACAAGAGTATATATTTATTCAAATAGAATAAAAACGAACAGCTTCTCTCCTCCCGCAAATGTTTTGATGGTCTCTTTAAGGTATTTTCAAGGATCTCTCAACTGGCTGGCAATTAACCAAACTCATTGCAAATCATCACTTGTGTCTGACAACTCTGAAGACATCCAAATGGATTATTTTCCCTGAGTCACTTGAAACATGAATTACTTATGCAAAATCCTGTGTCACTGAGATTCCATTCAGCTGACCTCCACACATTTGAATGATTGCATGATACCACACCCCAGCAAGCCTTTTAAGATCAAAGAGCCACTGTTTAGCATGAAAATTTTGTCATTTTAAACCTACATTAACAATTAAAGGATGACTTTTACAGATGTCCTTTTATAGCAAACTCTTAACAGGAACAAATGAGGCCTTCTGAGAGCTAGTAAAACACTGCAAATGTTCACAGTGGTTCTGCATAAAGATATGTACTACAGGTCTTCAAACTCTGAAGGCTCAGAGTTAGTACATGGAGTAATATAGCATATATGCTGTAGGAAACTTCGGATACATTTCTTTTTATCCTGTCTAACGCTTCCATGCTTTTTCTAGGGACATTTATTTGTTATGAACCAAGAGAAATCCAGAAAACATTTATGCCCTGAAATAGGAATATATAGAATATCTACTTTAACTTTTAAAAACTCTCTACCCACTTACTGTGAAATAGTTGGCAATCAGTCAAAAAAGAGACTGACACTTGTAGATTTACCTATTTCTACACAAAATTAAAAAGCCCCCTGTCCCAACTTTTCTCTCTCCTCTGTCCCCCCAAATTTCTAAGACGTTTCTAAGACATGTTAACCCCAAACATTTAGATCCAATATGAAATATACTATGAAACTATGAAACAAGTTTCTGGATCTGTGAGGAGTCCTTCGGGTTGGAAGATACATCCCCAGGTGTATGATGCAAGATCACCAGGTGATGGTAGGTAGAATGCACAGAGTTGGGCCACCATGTGGAATAATGCTGCACCTGGGATTGGGCAAGGGCACAGTTACATCTGGTGCATGGGACTGAGCCAGTCAGAAATCCCTGTTTCAACTGAAAGGAAAAAGGGTACCCTGGCCTATTGCCTGATGGTTAGGATATAAGAGTGAATCTCATCAGGATAAGAAGAGGGTTTTAATCACTGAGGGCAGGTACAGGCATTACATTTAAATCCACCTAACCGGGGTTAGGTCATATAAATGCCCAACTGTGCAGATATTCAGAAGGCTTAAATAGCCCAAAAAAATAGCACACTTGACCTAAGTTAAATCACATCCGGAGTTGCACTAACTTATATCGAGATCTGATTAACTTGATCTGAAAAGGGGTTAACCGGATCTTCTAAATGCCTGTGCATGTTTGTAGCACATCCCTAACGTTAGGAAAGACTAGCCATTCACCCCAGCCCATGTGCTATGCTACCCTTCCCCCACCTCCTGACTAGGTAATTTTTAGCCTCCTGACCCCCTCTCTCCTTCTAGGCACCCTCCCACCTCTGTGTATCCATAAACAGCCTCCTTGAAGATCAGCCAGGATCCCCTAATGCCTCTTATTACTCCCTTCCCTCCAAGTTATTTATATCAAGTTCCCAACATGTCTCTTGACAGCAGCAAATGGCTCCCCTTGCCATTTCCAGTCTATGTTTAGGTGGCTAAAAACAAACCACATGAGTATAGGATGGTTATGGCAAATGGCTGCACCCACTCTAAGCTATGGGGTGGTCATTGTTTAGTAGTCTACCACTATTTTAAAACAAAATTATCATAATTGCATGTTGTAAGTGACCTGGACTTATTAGCAGTTGTTATATCTGTTTTGAGCATATCTATAAAATTGAGCCCCTCAGGGATGTTATGCCTTCTTCCATCTAGGTTCTGGATGCTGTTTGGACTGAATGGGGCATAGGTACTGAACTGATCATTGTGGGGCAGTTCTGGGTACATACACAAGCAGTATGTTCATAGCCTGGAGAACTTCAAGACAAACACAGAAACATACAATGTATTTTCACAGCATCATCTTTTTTTATTTCTTTAATGCCTGTTTTGAACTTAAGACCCCCAATTCCATCTAGGTCACCCAAGGTTTTAGGCACCTTTTTCAGATTTAGTTCAAGTCCCTTGCATTTTAACATTTGTTAGTTCATATATGGAGTGTTCTCCTGTTTGTATGTTGATTATTGCACCTAAACAAAGTTTGCTTTGACTATATGTCTGATTCCTGAACTGTGCGCCTTTTCACAATCAGATTAATAATTTATTCATTTTTCATTGATAATAGTTTAAATCCAGAGATGACATGTTAGGCATAATGTATTTTGGTTAAAAGAAGGAAAACGTACACCTGAAAGAAATAATGATGCAGAAAGTTCTACATAATCATTACTGTAGAATCATTACTACATAATGTCTGAAATGAGTGCTGAGTAATTTTCACATACTCGATTATACAAACTCAAGCTAGATATTAGTTCTTTTTTTTTTTCTTAATAGTTCTTGAGTATATTGAGAAAAAGGTACTCAAGGATACTAATCTTTTTCTGTTGCTGGCATTAACAATAATGAAATGATCTCCCAGGTTGTTTGTGAAGATGGTGCTTGAACAAATTTCACTAGGAATACTAACAACCAAAATGCTAAGAAGAATTATATATGGTCAACTTTGCTCTGCATTTTTTAAACTTAGAAAGATGAATGTGGAAATAGTAGTATATACTGCACAGAAAGTGTTTGGAATATACTGGCTGTTTTTTACAAGCTACTACTGTGTCCAAAGTTCACCTACATTTTTCAGATGCAGATTGACAAATTCAATAAGAAGTGATCCAAAAATAAAAATGTTCAATATAAAAATACTGAGTTACAGGAAACAAGGTTTGAGAACATCTAGTAAGTGGAAGATCCTCAAGACAAGTACTAGCTTTCTTTGTTCCAGTCTGTTCTACTCAGCCACAACATTCATGTTTTGGAAGAGGTAGGAGGAAAGCGCTTACCTCTAATGCTACTCTTCTGCCATGCAAAATTGATGGATCAGTTGTATCTTGCAAAAGAGATAAGAGCAGGAAAAACTGCAGAGGGAACATTGTGATTGGACATCTTTCTCAGCAAGATGATAGACTGAAGATTATGCAGGAACAACAGAGCCAATTAATTTATGACATGTAGTTTTCATGTCTGATACATAACTGTTATTCTGCACATCGTAACAGACAATTGAACAGCACGATGATTAATCCTGCATTCTATTACCCAGCTCAAAGAGAAGGAGGAACAATTCTTTCCATGAAGTTTGTCCCAGAGTACAAAAGAATTAAAGGTGCAGTCATATAATGATACCACATTCTAACAAGTACAGTCAATCTTTATAAACTTATGCCAGGCATCTTTCCAAACACTTAACAACATCTAGATGAAAAGATGATAATGTAGTATGATTCCTTCTACTTGTTTCTTACACTGTTCTGGTTCAGCAAACTTTTAAATAAAAGTTTAATCCCAACAGATAAACAGATAAAGCAAAAGTAATATTCTTCATAATTTGTGTCCTTATATATTTTAAGGATTTTTACAATGTCTTCTAGAAGGCCCAGTCAGATTAGGCTCTAGCTTCACTCCTTATTCTTTCCTCTCATTCTGCATACATTTGGTTTGGAAAAGACATAAAGAAGGTCTAAATATTTATTAGACATACAAGTTTGCTAAGAAGTTTTGGATATTGTTTTGGTAATCTGCTCCAATATGGCACTGATATAGAATTTAATCCCTATTCTGGACCATATGAAAGCTGTCTTTAATATAAACCTAATGATTTTCAGCTCTGCCCATTTTTTTCTCATTATCTGTCTAATTATGTAAACTTTCTGTTAATGTCAGTGACAGCATCAGTAGCTCATTGCCAAATAGTCTTTTGTGGGGTGGGGAAAAACCACATTCTATTGCAGACATTCTCACCCTTCTTAGATTTAACACACCTCTCCATAACTTTTATGAATTTAGTAGCAGTCCATTTCAATACTTATTTCATTTATTGTAGTGCATAAAATGAATATAAATACAATTATGTTGCAAAGAGCTCAGAGAGACCACATTGGGTCAGAATGATTTTGACAGTGACGATTACCATTGAAAATCTCTGCATCATCTGTGAACCATGATCAGCATCAGCATTCTCTGATTCATATGACTCATATATAGCTGTTTTTCCTATCTAACAGTAATCATATTGTGTCACCCCTGAAAGGATCTCATGGCATCCCGGCATGTTGGAATCCCTGTTAAGAATCATTGTTCTAGGGACTTAAAAGAGTTTGTCATAGGCAGAATGGAGTTTGTTCCTGCATAAGTGGCTGAACTGGGCACCTTCTGAGTATGCTCAGAATAAAGTTGGGCAGGAGGGAGAAGGATCTCCTTGTGCACCTACAAGGGTACTGGATTTGGGTTAAACTGTCAGCCACACTCAATCTCAAACAAATATCCAATTAATAAAAGTCCAGAGTCCCTAGACAAATGCCAACTACAAGAAATACTACTCACAGGTCAAATCAATATGTGCAGTGTGATGTGATAGACTGGTGAAAAGTCGGGACACGCAGATTCAAACACTGTCTAGACAAGGAAAGGCCTTGAACCCCAAGCCTCTGAAGTTTTAGGGAAGTGGTGCTTCTTTTTTTCTTTTTTTCATCTACTAGGGAAGTGGTGCTTCTTTTTTTTTAATAATTCTCTATCCCTCAGTAAAAATTTGGTAGACGTGGACTTTGGTTGGTTTTAGTTTTGGGCGTCTAAGGCCACTACATATACTCTAGGGGTGTAAGTAGGGGTGCTGACACATGTGCAGACCCCATTCTAGCTCATGGAACTTTCCATAAACTGCCATGAATTAAAGCACCACCCCGCCCAACCCAATAGATGTTTGCCAGCTGGGTTGGGAAGTGGGGTGGAACTGAGCGTTTCTGCAGAAGCGTATCTGCAGTAGAGGAGCTGTCCCTCCTCCCCACCCCCCGGCCTCTGGTTCTGCCTATAGAAAGGGAGGGGGAGAGTGGAGGCAGAGCAAGCTGTGAGCTGTGAGCTGGGGCTTGCCTGGCCTGAGCTGGATAGAGGGACTAGGATGGCTGAGGTAGGGGACTTTCAATCCACCCCCCAGCTCAGGCCAGGCAAACCCCAGCCTGCAGCTTGCTTCCCTCCCCTCTCTCTGTTCCCTTCTAGCAGACAGCCCTGGAGGTGGGGCTGACCTGCATCAGCACAGTCCTGATCACATGACAGTTTAACTCTAGGGAACACAATTTCCCTAAGATGCTCCAAATAGGAGCACTTTCATCTGATCCCTTATTTGATGACAGTAAATTTGTTGTGTGACCAGCCACTTTAAAAGTTCTCTGCAGCTGTGCACATGTGTCATGGTATATACTATCAGGAGACCATTCATATGACAAATGTAACTTCTGTCTGTGTCCTTTGTGTTTTAGCTGGCACTGTGCAAGCTCAGTCTATACAACTTGGTCATCTATTCTCATCAACTCACTTGGTCTAAATGCTCCAGTCATGAATTTTGGACAAGTAAATTTCAATCATCCAAGGTCATTATGGTGGGTCACTACACTATATCCATAAGTGCTCTTTGCATGTTCTATGATTCTTCTGCACATGCTCAGTCTGAGTGATTATATAGTTGTGCACAGTCATCCATGTGCATAGGACTATGAGTACAGAAATAGAATTCCCTTCATCATAGAAGTTTAAAAAATACCATATAGATGACCAAAAATGGCCATTTAAATTACACAAAAAAACTGAATGCCACCCTTGAAGTCAGAGTTTTGTTCTCTATTGATCTGGTTTAATTTTTACAGAGCTGATTCATCAAGTCCTTCTTCAAGCTGCAGCCACTGGCAGTTTAAATTAATTTTATCTCACTTCTATCAGGTAGGTAAGCCAGATTTCTACAAAGTTAGTTTAGTATGAGGACTGCCCTTTGATCCAACCTTACTATGAGGTCTAGTGATCACATGAGTCTACATGAGATCAGCAGCTATTTTGCTGTAATGGTGTGCTCCCTTATTTTATCATGCCGCCACAGCAAAGTAGTGGTGAAATCTAACCGTATGCTGTTTACATGGCGAAGTATAGGTGGTTACTCTGCCATACTTTAGTACTTCCAAAAGCACAGCACCAGAGCAACATCATCATACGGCAGCATATAGACATGCCAACAGAGGAAGAGGGTGCTTGTAATTGTATAGAGGATATCTAAGCTCACGAATTAAAAACAGAATGTCATATATTATTTCCTTATCAAGAATATACTCTGACAGAATCCGTACATAAAGGCTCATTAGATTGAAACCATTTTCTTTCTCTATCACCTCACTACTGTGAGTGGCTGACATTATTCACCATTAGATAGATGTGGTTTATTTATTTATTGCTGTGATGTTATATGTCATCAGAAAACTTTATTATCTCCAGGTTGCTGATGCACTGAAGTGAAGGACAAATAAATGTAAAATAATGCTCTATCTTTGCATTTTCAAAGTTCAAGTTGATCCAGTAATATAACTTCCATTTCCTGGACTTAAACTTTTATTTTTATAGGCACTTTGAGGCTACCTTCGTATTTTAACATATGAAGTTGGGAGGCCCGCCACTCAAATATCAGATTTAATTTCTCAGCTAGCTACAAAGGCACATATAAATCATATTAACAAAATGTTTTAATTTTGAAAGCAACATATTTCTATTGCTTTTCTAACTAATATTATTATTTTTTCTCTCTTCCCTGTTCCAACACATTTTCCTGGCTTTGCTACTGGAATTGGTTTCATAATTTTAAGTTATTTATTTTGAGAAGTGAAATTTTCCAAACGTGAATTGGGCTTGCAGAAATGCAGATCATATTTGAAGTTAAAAGGTATTTCAAACAGAAAGTAATAGTCTTTTAAACAAGATCCATTATGATTCTTATAGTACTATCAATATCATATCAAATAGCAAAAATTTCCTCTTCCTCTGTAGTGTAATAGTTGGTGGGGAAAAAGGACACAAGCTCTAGGCACATCCTATGGCTTAGCAGCCGGCACCAGAATCTTGTTGCTGCAGGAGGGGCAAAGGTCACTTGTATTTGTTGCTGTCAGAAATCAGTGTTTAAATAGCTACATATGTCAGCAGCAAAGAAGGGAAGGGACATCTCCCCCACACAACATCAAAACTTTGGCTACTGGTCCTGTACCACCACTGCCCATGGCCCAGAATTAGTCTGTTACCCCTCTGTTCCTCCTTTCATGGCTCCTCTTTGTCTTTTGAAGCTGCTATTACTTTTTGTGCAGATGATGAGTAATTTGTGGGACTGCAATAGCATGATAATGTAAGCAACATTTCTAGATGCTGAACATAATTTATGATATCTTTAAAACTCTATGAGGTGGAGTTTAAAACCATAGTCTTAAATCTACTGCTTAATTTTCTTCAAAACATAGTGCTTGTGTTTAGGCTGCAATGCTATTTCTGGAAGAACCTTTTAAAGTGAATGCTTTTAATAACAAAATAATGGGCTTGCTTCCAATTTCACTTATCCAAACTTTACACTTCTGTTCCTTCTCTGACTTCAGTGCGTTGCTTCTGATTTATCCCATATGGTCATGATTCTCATGCATTTCACATCACACTTCATAGTTATTTATGGAATGTGCATATTTGTCCTTTCTTAAACTTTTGCTAGCACACAAAAAAGACTCAGTTTGAAATGGTTAATACATTATACAAATGCTATGGGAAAATAAATTGAATGTAGAAGAAATGCAGCTACCATGAAAGAAAGCAATTACAAATAGCCAACCTAACAAAAAGTGTCAGACAAAGTGGACATTTGTAAAAATATACTGTGCAAACAGACTTCTTGCCTTTAAAAAAAACCCAAAAAAACAACTGATTGAACATTTGAACAGAACTGACATAAGCTTTCAAATCCTGTCCACATTTCAGTACAATAAACAATAAATAGAACATTTTGATATCTAGGTAAATTAACATATTCCATTCCAAAAACAAAAGGCAAGCTATTTATCATGAGCTTGTCTCGGGACTTTTTTGAAGCATTTGACTGTGTAAAACGCTATGGTAATATTTATCAGTATTTACAACACAACATTTTTATATGGTTCAAACCCAGTACACCTTGCTCAAACAAAACTTCCATTACTGGTAAGGGAAATTTTGCTTGTTCAGGACTAAGACGGTACAGCTCTTCAGACTACAGTACTAAATTGTGTTAATACTGGATTGTCAAAATACTAGCTGAGTAATGGAAGAAATGTGACTATTCACAAAAACAGACTGCTTCCCTGTTTCCATGGTAGGCCATTAAATGCTAGGAAAAAGACATACATTCCTAGAGACTGAAGTGGCTCATAAGGCTGACATAAGGGAAACCGTCTTTATAATCAGTTCTTGAAATATAAAACATTTAAGTGTTGTTATATCAGCCATTAAGACAGGAACATAATTTTCACCTAAAGATAGAGTTAAGATTTATACTGGTTGCATGGAACTGGGATGAAACTCATTTAATGAATACATGAAGAACATTTTGATGTGGTGGGGGGCGGGAAATCTAAAACTCTTCTCATATTAGGCCAGAACCTTGCAAAATGAAACCATGCATATAACTATTTAAGAGACTAGAATCAGTGGATTAATCAAGTCTATTCTCAAAAGAAAAGATATCCATGCACTTAAAGGTTTGCAGGATTGTAGCCATAATAATATGGAATGAAATTCTGACCACATCGTAGGCAACAGATGCTTGGCTTCATTGCTTCCACACAGCAGCATAACTAGGGAAGGGTGAAGCAGACAGCAACTGGATCACAGTGCAACTGCAAGTTGTTGCTGCCCCTCTCGACTTGGGTCAAGCTCTGTCCCAACACTGTCGGAGATAGAATTTCACTGGAGATTTTTTCTATTACTAGAAAATAATAGAATTTGTACCTTTAAGTAGCAACCAATTAAACACTGGATAACAGCAAGCATATACTAGTAGTTTAGTGAACTACTGCAGACTAACAAGTTAACTATTACCATTATTTTTGTCATTTAAGATGCAAGGAGTGTGTCTACACGAGTTGCTATGTTGCTGTATCAATATGAGCTACAGCAACATAGATCGTCGGTACAGCAATGTAGCAACAGCAGGCACAAACTATGACACCAAAGCTATGTCACCATAGTGATGAGCTATGCCACTGTAGCTTGGTGCTACAAGAACAGTGTCTAAAAATAACCATGTGCTACTGAGACTGCTAAAGAAAGTACCAAATGACTGAACAGTTACAGTACCAGGCATGTGTAGATCCGTCCAAGGAGTAGAATGGTTCTCAGCTACTAAGATGCATGCATAGATGCCTACATCCTTCAGTTACTGTTTATTTTGCATCATATAATGGCCAAATTTATGTTTGTCTTAAGGTATCTATATCTTTACATGACTACAACTATGCCTAATATGGAAAAAAAATGTTCTACCACACATGCATAGAAGTCATTGAATACTTCTACAGAAGCATTTTTTTTTATGTTCAATTCTGTGTCACCAGAAATACACAGAAATGCTTCCCCTCCCCAAAAATACAGCTAGCCAAAAACCCCCAGGCTTAGATATTGCACTCATGGCATGCAGTGGTGCCCATCTTTTTTCTCAATAGCCTAATATTTAAAGCACCTACCCTGGAAAGAGAAGATGAAGGTTCTAAGCCAGGACCATCCAACTTCTAAGCCTAAGTGCAGATGTTCAAAAAGGCTGAGGTAGAAGCACTCTGAATATAACATTTTACTCAAAGTGCTCTAGGTTAGGTTGGAACTGAACACAACACAAGTGCACTGCTTGATGGGGAAAATCAGAGCCTGTCTGTAATGGCTGAAGCCAGCAGGCTGAACATTGACAGGAGGCTGTGGGAAAATGCTGACCCCAGCTGACTTCAGCCAAGCAACTGAGCAGCCAGTGACCCCAACTGGCCAGCAGGTTCCTATTCCCAGCCCTACCCTGCCACTGTCAGTACTGGTAGCTGGAGGTTGAGATGGGGGGTGGGGGGTATGCAGCCCCTCTGCCACACAGATACCCTCAGCTTGTGAGCTCGAGTCTTGGTGGGGGTAGGCCAGGTTTGAGTGGTAGAGAGGCTCCACCCTCTTTTCTCAACCATTCCCAGCACCACAAAAAAGTGGTGCAGCCCCAAGCTGCAGTTTCTGGCTGCAGCTGGAGGAATGGAACCTCTGCTAAGTGGACCAGGCCTGGTTCCCACCCAGACCATGTCTACAAGCTTGGGGAAAATCCACATGGCAGAGAGGTTCTGTTTCCCCAACTGTAGCCAAAAGCTATAGCTCAGGTCTGTGCAACTTTTTTGCCACACATGTAATGGGTGAAGGGGGAAAACTGACCAAGCCCAGGCCCCACCAAGACCTGAGCCCACAAGTGTGGGAGTGATCAGCATGTCAGAGAGGATCCGTCTCTGCCCCTCCCACTTCCTCTAGCATAATTCCTGGCACAGTGAAAAGTGATGCAGCCCCAACCTGCAACTTTTGGCTCCTGGCCTCAGCTGGAGAAATGAAGCTTCTTTTCCACACAGATACAGCCACCCCTGAGTTAGCGGGCACAGGTCTTAGTGGGGGCTGGGCCAGGTCTGTCCAACCAAAAGGCTCCATTCCTCCCTCTTCCCTCCCACCGTAGTTCCTGGTGCTGCAAGAAGCAAAACAGCTCCTGGCTTCAGCTGGGTATATGGAGCTTCTCTGCCATACTGATTCCCCTCCACAAAGACTCAGGCCTTCAGGCTTGGGGAGTAGATCCATATGGCAGAGAGATTCCATTCCCTCTTCACCCACAGGGAAGAGACAGAGGCTTTTTTATGTCCTTTCTAGAACAGCTCAGGGGCAGGGCTAAACTTATACTTTTCCTGGAGCAGAAGAGCTGAGGCTAGCAATCCACCCAGTGAGGGGCCCCTGGGATGCCAGCAGAATGACTGGTTTTGACTCAAGGTAGGATGTGGTACAGACATTTGATAAAACACTCTAATCCAAATCACTTCAGTCTGAAACCACATCCATCTAGGGTTAACTTAGAGTGGGATCCATTGTTTTTTTAAGCACTATGTGCCATGAACATCTGTTCAGTTATGGCTTTAGCATACTTTTTCTGCACTTAATGCATGGTATGTATTTCTTCTTTACAGGCCCAAACTGGCTAAAGGGTTGCACACCCTTAGGGCTTACATTATCAAGTGCTGCATGAACTACAGGCTGCATAGCAGGGATCGCAGGTCACCTGGGCCACATACCACAAAGAAGACTCCATGCTGCACTTCATACCTCTGTCCCCCTGCCTCTGCTTCTCTACACATCTGCCTGGATATCCCCTACACCACTGGACTTCACTTCCACATGGGCACCCACTTCATTGCTACACCATGGTTCTGTATGGCCCTGGTCACATGTCCCATGCCATGCTCCATTGCACCACCCCATCCCCTGGAGCAGGCTCAGAAAGCAGAAGTTAAATAAGGATGGGGAGGTCAGAGACTCTAGCTGCTAGTGCAGCTGAAGCAGTGGGAGGAGCAGCAGCTGAGTGGAAGTCTAGGCACCACAAATTAACCCATCATGAGCCTTCTGCAACCCAAGGAGCACCATTTTAACAGCCCTTTAATAAGCCTCCCTCCCTCTAAGAAGACTTTAAATTGATTTTCCACATCACAGAGGAATGGGAAGGATTTTGTGCCTGTGTTTGGAGAAAAGAAAGAAAATCCACTGGATACTTAGCAGCAAATCTTAAGGTCTCTGACTTTCCTTTCATAAAATAAGAGGTTCATACAACACTGAAATTTTATGAGACCTCTTTCATTGGGACACCAAATGACACACTGAACTTTCAAATGCTTCTGGAAATTGTATACTCTCTGTGTCACCTTTCATGACACATCCAGCACACATGACATAGAACAGTGGAGCGAAGAACTGGTTCACCAGTTCTTCATTCAAAGAACTGGTGATCCATTTGTTTTCAGATCATCCTTGGCAATGCTATCCTACTTGCATTGATACAAGCTCGTTGAACCCAATCCTACTTCTGGTATGGAAATGCAATCCAGAATACTGCCATAACTTAAAATAGTGCTACTCTTGACCTATGTCAGATATACCAAGCATTTAGTATTAAAAAGTCACTGGATAAAATATATATACAGCCTTGGGGACAGGGGCCAGAAGCCCATTTCTGAGCAGCAGTCTCCTCCACAGGCCAAAAGCTAGGAATTTTTTTTTTCCAGTACTCCTTTTGTACCCATGGCTCTTTCTCCTTTGGGTTCCTAGGGAAATTAGGAGGTACTCGTAAGCATGCATGCCAAAAAAACTGTAGGTATGGTACTCAAAAAGGTGTGGATTCAAACCCCCTGAGGTTGAGGGGCCTAATAGCCAAGTTTCCCATGATCTAGGTCAGTGAACATATCACTAGTTATTTAGGGAAGAAAAAAAAATCTTGCTTCTGCTTGTGGATAGAGAAAGGCAGTTGTCCTCCCAGATGTCTATCTTGTCAATGTAAAAAACTATGTTAATTGCAACCAAACAGACCTATTTTAGCACAGGTTAAAATTACTCACTGACATGAATGGAAAAATATACACCCTGTGCATTCTGGGCCATGTAAGTGCTTCCTATTGATGTGATTGGGAAAATCATTTGTGATTCTGCAGGATGAAGTAAAATTCATATTATCATTCACTAGCTAAGCATGCTAGCTCCCCAGCGGAAGTACAGGAGAACTATGCATCTACGTAGGCAAAACAGAATGCCTTCCTGGCCCTACCTGTGTAAGCCATGACTTTGCCAACAGCTATGCAGTAAACATCTAGTAGGGAAAGTGCAATTTAGCCCAAAGCTGTTAGTAACATAACACACAAACTACCAGGGCTTGACTAACCTCATTATTTCAGTTTCTCTAAAGGAGTTAAATTGGTTTCTGAAGACAATTTTTATAACCTGGTCTCACACACATTTTGTTGATGTTGTTTACAACTTTCTGTCAGTTTATATTATCCCCTGACTCCTTACTACCATCACTGCAATTCTGGTTGACAGTGGGAATGTTCATTCTGCATGGCACATACTGCAGATTTAAGAGGCATCACCTTAGGTCATGTCCCCAGTGGTCTTTTTCAGCTCTTATTTTAGGAATCAATCTCTGAGGACTAACTGAAATTACCAACATTGTTCAGAATTTTCTGGGTGTCATTATTCCTGGATCTTCATGGACATGATAAAGAGGCTTAAAAAAATTGCAATATTTTATATGAAATAACTGAGATTCATTTAACCGACTGTTTAAAAAGTTATAACATTTATGATTGGAGCACATACCTTTAATATAAAACTGTCATCATAAATTTTTGCTATACAGGAAGACTATTCTGTCTTCCTCTATGATAACTATGAAATATCTTTTATGCTATGCTTCAGTATGGTATATTTCAGCCCTTTGATCCTTTAGAAACATTCAGTAATTTAAAGTAATGTTTTAAAATAAGGTCACTCTATACCATGTTATCCTGCTGTGATTTTTCTTTCTTTCTTTCCTCATGAAACAAGATTTGCATATAATATGGATCACATAAAGAATATTCTAACCTTCTGGAAAGTAGGAAAAAACTGAGGAAAGCTCATGTATCATTAAACAACAAAATACATGCTTTTTATAAAAGGATTTTACTAGAAAATAATGGAATGTAATAATGTATTATCATCATCAATATAAAATTAAATTACTTATTAATTTACTTCATTTTGTATCACTAGGTGATACTTATATTCTCAAGAATGATGCCAATAGATTATTTCCATAAGGACATATACCCTTTACAGCATAGCTGTCATCACTTTATATTAGAGATAACCAAAATTCACTACACCCACAGTCATTTTGCACCCTGTCATTCTACCCAGATTTGTGTATTTATAGACAAACATGGATCCAGACCTAAATGGTTGTTGTGGGCACATCTACTTAGGAGCTACTGGGCATGTCTACACATGCATTTACTCTGGCTTAAATTACTGTAAGTTACTGTGCAGTGGGCATATCTACACATGGACATTTACTGTGCAGTACCTGAAATTACTGTGCAGTATGGGTGTGTGTCCATGTAGACACCTTATTGCATAGTAACACTAGTCTCAAGTCAATCCACACACAGCATCAGTGCACTTTAATGCCAGCCCACATGTGGAGAAGTTGGCCTATTCCCACTTACTGCACAGTAAATTTAAGCAGGCATAAATGCATGTGTAGACAAACTCAGTAAGTGGAAAGAGGCTGGCATCTATATGTACATATGACCAGGGACTAAATTTAGTGCCAGGTTAGAACATCCTGCCATGTGCCTCTGTGACCACCAGGGGGAGCCCTTTGGCCACATGGGCCATATATAGACAAAATGAAGGGCATCTGTGCATGACACTAAAATGGGTCAAATGTGTTTGCACCGTTTTAATGGTGTTGGTGTTTGCACACATCAGTGGTAGCTGGATAGTAATTCCAGCCAGTGTAGTAAATTCCACAGTGTAATGTGCTTTAAATGACTTGGGGCACAGGAAACTAAAACTCCTCTGTGGAGTTTTAGTTTGCTTCCCTATTGCTGTGGAGCGAAGCACCAGGCTCCATGAAACTCAGGGGCTCTGCAGGAAGCTCATGCAGGCTACTTGGCAGTAGCCCAGGAAGGCAGGCTTCATCCAAGAAAAAACAAAAAAAAGTGGTGAACCTGATCTTTTTTTTCCCCCCTGGAGCCTGTCTGAGCTATGCCTGATGCTTCCTACCTTGGCTACAGTGCCTTCTGAGATGACCCAAGCCAGGTGCATGCATGTGTGTGCTTCCTGGAGGGGTGGGGGGCACTGACATGAAGGGAAGCACTGCCCCCTCCCCCTGAGTCCAGGGACCACTCCACCTGCTGGCAGCTTGCCCTGCCCTCCCTGCCAATGGAGAGTCAGGTAAATTTGGGTGTATGCACAACACAGGGGTTTAAAGGGACCTAAATTAAAGTGGAGTTTTTAAAGCTTCTATTTCATCTATACATGCCCATGGGTGCCAGTACTTGGGATGAACTTTAGTCCCAAGTTGAATCTAGGAGAGGTGGCCAGCCAAGAGCCCTGGGACTAGGCTCAGGCTGGCTTTCTAATGGCTTGGCAGACCCAACAGGGAGCCCCTGGCTTTGAGTTCATTCAGATTAAGGAGGGCCTATAATCCTGCCTCTTATTTCCTCAGTGAGCACTCTAACAGCAACTATAGTTTGAAAAAATGTGGGATCATCCTTTTTTTTGAGAGTGACTAGGAAATGTTTTGATTACATCAGTATCAGTTAATGGTTAGACACGCTCTAAGAGCACCTAAGAGATGAGGGACTTGGAGAGCATCTAGCACATTCTGTTATGAAGATTGCACAGGAGTTACAATGGAAATCTGGTACCTAAAAGTTTGATCTGGATCACTACTAACCATGTACTCTAGTGAAGATGCTTAGGGAACTTTGCAATCCAAATTGCAGGTATTTAATGATCCCAGACACTGGAATAGTCTTCATGACTTAGCTGCCTAAATTCTGCCTCAGCAGAATTTTTTAAATTTTTTAGATTTCATTGCCATTTGTGTAACTACTCTTTCCCTTGCCTACCATTCCAATTATGCTCAGGAGGCCCCATTATGGTTGGTCATCTCCAGAGGAGAATAAAATTGCCAGGAATGTTTGAAGTACTCAAAACTTTAGTCAGAGTAAAGCTACAACTTGCAACTGTTTGATGAGAGGACAATCCTCCATGGTTTTTTTTTTTCTCAATAGTCTGATCAATATGATCACTTTCCAGAGAGTCTCATTCTGCATAGGAATCTGAACTTCTATCTTCTTCTTAGGAAAGTGCTTATTTTTTTAGACCTGGATCAGTTATTACTTAGAATCCTGTCTGTAACCTTCTTCTTGAATCTGGCCCCAAAGAAAGCTCAGAGGGGATGATATATAGAACCAGAAGTGGTTGGAGCACAAGCTGAAGGAATTATATCTCAATGATTGATTTTTGGCTCTTCCCCCATGCCACCCCAATGTGGCAAAGACTATTTAACTTCTTTTTACTCATTTGATCTAATCAATATTAAATGAAAGGTACAGAAAAACTACTAAGATGAGGCACCAACATCCAAGTCTCCTTTTCTTCCAAGGCAGTGCCCATCTCATTACTCCATGCTCCCTCTGGCTGCCTCTGCACTTGGCCTTATATAATTTCACATCTTGGTTCTCTAGTTGTACATTATCAAGAAGTCCAAGCCTTTTGGTATGAAATGGGAGTGATCACTTCAACCCTCATCTTGATGAGGGGAGATAGAATGCATGTCTTTTACTCCTTGGGTAAGTTCTTTATCCAGTAGGCTAGTGTGAAAGAACATCACTAGTTTACTCTTTGCAGGTAACTGATGATTCTATTCCATAGCCAGCAGTCATAGAATCGAAGAGTCACACAATTACCAAAAAAAATCACTTAAACAGCTACATAAGTACTGCTTTGTCACATAAAAGTGAGCGGGCATTTGGCCCCAAGCATAGGAAGCACAGATACCATTCTGGTATATAAGCAAAATCATTGTCCAAATAGGGTGCATCTACACTTGTACTTTATTGCAGAACTGACTAGTTAGCTCCACAGTAAAGCATTACTGTTGACATTAATGACTAATGAGTAAATTAATTAACTCCATTGAAGGATAGTACTGTCTGGGACAATTATTATCCTACAGCAGAATAGTTATATGCACAAAAATGCATGTGTAGATGCATGTGACCAGGGCTGGCTGGGGCATGAGGGTCTTATTATGCACCCTTGTGTCTTCCTGGCAGTTAGCCTAACACTGTAGCACCCTTATGCCCCAGCCAGTCCCTCTGTAGCATGTTGAGCTGGGGCAGAGCAGCCCTGGGCTGGCAGGCTGACACTCCAGGTCCCCTACCAGCCACAGCTGCTCTGCCCTAGCTCAATGTGCTGCAGTTCTAGGTGCACATGTAAAGACTGTGCCTGGGAGCAATAAACTCCAGTATGATTTGAGCTACATGCTAATTGTATACCCAGTTCACCTGAGAACAGGCAAAATTATTAATCCTATGTGAAACTAGACATTCAGAGGTACCTGAATAACTGTCAAAATGTAGTTGAGAATCTGTAGATACAATAAAAGTGAAATCTAGGTTCCTCAAGGGACCTGAAATTTGTATTAATGATAGAAAAACACAAGAGACACGAAGTCACTGTATCCAAGTTATATCTGCCTAATGTCACAATATAATCAGTCTGTACAGAGGTTATCACCTATTCCCCACAAAAGCCATGCTTATAAAGAATAAAAATATAATCTAATGGAGTAACTTTGAAAAGCATTGCAAAATATGTTGTATGTTTTTACTCAAAGTATGTTAAAAATTTTGACTCAAAACCATTAGGGTATTTAATAGCAAGGATGTGACAGGGGGAGGTGTCTGCATGTTGCTGTATGGCAATGTTGTTCCAGTGTTGTGCTTTAATACCTTTAGGAAGTATTAAAGCATGGTGGACTAGGGATGGTTACTGCATAGTGCGTGTAGCTCACAGGTAGATTTTGCCACTATGTCATTGTAGTGCCACACTATACCTGGGGAGTGCACTGCTATGGCTACATACCTGGCAATCATGTGTAGACACATGGGATCACTATGTCACCATAGCACACCATATGGTAATGTAGCATGTTACTACATTCCTGCAGAGTAACATGTAGATGCTTCCAGGGACAGGGAACAAGTTACTAATATCAGAGTGACTTTGCTAGTGCTTCTATTAACCAAGGGAGATCCCTATGTACTTTGATGACCTTTAGATAATCCCCCATTTAATTCTTGGTAATTAAAGAGCTAAAACTATGTAGGTTTCTACTTGTGAAAAACCTAAAAAAGTCCCATTTGTGTTTCTTATGAAAACACATAGATCACTATAGTTTCAAATTTATAGTGCAACAATGATCAAAATGACTTCAAAATAACATTAAAGTAATACTCAGTAAAAACAACTAATAATTTATACAGTTGTTGCATTTGTATCCAATATACAGTAATTTGCTGCAGCCTTCCCTTCTTTTGCTTATGTTAGTCTTTTCTTTTCCATTTGGATGGCTATGGTACTTTTTCCTCCCATGAGTAATGAAAGTGAGAAAGAGATGAGCCATCTATTTTGGCTCAGTGCCTAGTTTGGAGAATGTGTCAGGCAGCTTTTAATAGAAACTGGATCTAATCCAATTTTGTACAGTAAAAGGAAAAAAAATGTAAATCTTTTTTGCTAGATTTAGTCCTTGCAAAAGCACTAGATTGATGCCATGGGGCAATGAATTTCTCACTTTAGCAACAGAACAAGAAACAGCGGTTCTAGTTTTCCATTTGGCTTAAACTCTCTTTTTACCAACTACCCCCCAAAAAACAGTCCAAAGAACCACTTGTAGAGGTCATAGCCTACCTCAGTCTTGGTGTCATTCAGGCTACAGGTCTCTCACAAGACTGCAAACAAAAATGTTAATTAGTGGGATGTTTCTGTTTTATCAGTTTAAACAAGCTCTAAAGCCTAGTTAGCGCCACTAAGAATACCTTGCTAGCAATTCCCAACATGTCAATAAAATACATTAAGACAAACCTTAAGTAGGATGTCTTGGAAGACGACCCTTGTCATGAAAGCCCATATAGCGATCTCTCAAAAAGAAAAACTGCCAGAGTTTATATACTGCCAGAGAATATGTACATTCTGCCAATTGCCAGAGAACAGAATGTATATTTTTCGTACAGCTGACACAGCTAAGCAACACATTTTTCACTAGCTCCATATGCTTAAGTGTTGTTTTGCATTAATCCAACTGAGAGATAGCAAATGTGAAATGTCTGTATTGAGGTTTCCATGAGGAAGTACTGGATTAAATAAGATAGTTACATGTTGATGAAAAGTATTTTTGGTCACTAGTTCCACTATTGTAGGCAAGAATCCAGAAACATCACAATATAGGACACTTCTCTCAACTACAGGGAAGATAATAGCACATTTTCTTCTCTTGTGCTCCAGTATCTCTTCCACCTTCTCTGGATTCAGTCTTAATCATCTGAATCTTTCCCAAACCCAGTTTCTGTTAGAAACTAAGGTAGAGATCTTTATAGGTATTAAGGTGATACTCTGCTCAGCATAGAATGAACAAGAGGACAGATTTTTAAATTAAAGTGGGAAATAACTATTAAAAATCCCCCCAAGAGACTTAGATGGATAAATCCTATTTTCAAAGGTTACTTAGGACTTTATGAATGTATTGACTTTCAGTGAAACACTTAGCTAGCAAAATAACACCTAAATACCTTTAGACATCTCAACCTAAGTAAGGATATAAACAGCTTGCAGTCTACAAAAAGACCTGAATATGATATAAGCTAGCAGCTCAAAACTTCTCACAGTCTCCTTTATTGGAATCGCAGACATACTGAGCAGAAGTGAATAACACAAAAAAAGATCTATGAACCATAAAGAACCCTTGAACCAATCAATTCAATACCACCTTTTTGGGTGTCTCTCAGTGGAAAATCAGAACAATACACGCTAGGGTCTAGAGACAGATCAGCAGAAGAGGATCATCTGTTCTTTTATTGCTGTTTCTTTCAGACCTAAGCAAAGTGAAACAACATCAATGGAAAGTGTCCTACATCAGAATAACTGTACCTTAGAGGTGAGAGATGAGGTTAAAACAGAAGAAGGATAAAACTTAGGTCTCTCACATTCTTAGTAACTGTTCTGGCAGTGGAGTTTCTGGATAAAAGAGGGACATCTCCACCACCCATTCATTCAGGTACGGAGATGTTTCTATCTAATGTGCACTGTGAATATCAACCAACATACAAGATACTCAGAGAAGCACTTCATGAAGACTGAAAATAAGTAAGAGTGAGATAAGCACCAAGCAAATCAGTGCAACGAAGAGCTAGGGCAGAATATAGAGCCAGCTCTGAATGTCCAGTAATAGATCTATAGGTGCATGAGAAGTATGATATCAACTAGGGCTAAGTATTAGGTTGTCAAAAAGCCAAGGTTAATTTGGTTTAATCTTTGCAGGTTAGTCTAAACTGCATAGATTGAACTGATAAGGAAGTGAACAGACATTCACTTTTGATTCCAGAAATGCAGCCACATACCTGCAGTGGCCCAGGCCAGAAGTTGAGGAGTGCTAGAGAACACCTCCTTCGTTTGCTGGAGCAGATGATTTGAATCTTGAGGGGGTCTGGGACAGAAGTTTAATAAACTGATTTAACCTACATTAGTTAATTCTGATACTACATCAATCCAAGTTTATCTTAAACTGGTTTCAGCCATTTTGAAAGCAGTTTATGTGCACTGAACTTCTGTTGTTTTACAGATTTGAACCAGTTTCCTATCATGTATACCAGTTTATGTGTAATTTCCAGGAATCCTGGTTTTATTTGATATTAAAAAACAAAATCTGCAATTTTCACATTTAAAAAAATGACTCTAATAATATAGCTATCTATCTATCTGTCATTTTGATTGTGGAAAAATGTGAATTTTTGGTTACTTTTTAAACTCTGAAAATTGTGGATTTTGTTTTTTTTATCACAGTAAACCAGGATCCCTTTTCTGTCCCTAGCCTATGTGTTTCTGCATTAGGCTGCAGTTCAGCAAAGGTACTAAGGATATAGTAAAGGTACTAAGGATCTGGGTTTAGGTGTCTACAGTTGCAATTACTAGCTACATACAGATGGGCCACATATGCAGAATTTAGGCACACAAGTCTAAAGAATGATCCAGATCATCCTTGCTTCAAACCCCCCTTTCCCCCCCAAAACCATTTGGATGCTAAATTATTTTAGTGTCACCATTTAGGATTGCAGAATTTCTTCAGTAACTATACCTAAGCTTCTGCAGAAAGAATTGATCTTGATCACTGAGTCTCACAACTCCTGTATAAGTTCTATTACAATCCAGATTGGTGCCTGGGAAGAATCTGAACTCTGCCTCTGCCCCCAGAGAAGTCAAATCCATTATACATTTTCTAAGGGATGCCTAAATTACAAAACCAGCATTGAATTAAGCACCAACATAAAGCATCCATGGTCATTTTCACTGAAAAAGATTGTGAAGGCAGTATGGGTCATCTTAATATGCAGGGTTAAGTTTAGCTCTCTGAAAAATGTGATGCAGAGAGTCCACAAGCATCTAGATCAATGATTCTCAACCAGGGTGAAGTGAAATCTCTTAAAGGGTGTTGTAGGGAGCTACACAATAGTAGCACTATAAGTTGTGCAAACACCTACACTTGATTCATTAGATAAACTCCTTTTAGATAAGAATTGATAGTGTTAAAAATACTCTAACCTGTTGTGGGCTTTGCAACAGAAGAATGTCTATGTTATTTTTACACAGTCAGATTGTGAATTAGTGAAATCTAAGAAGTGACATTTTTCAGAGGTGTTTATCCAGGGGTGCCTCAAGTCTAAAGAGTGTGAGAACCACTGATCTAGAGTTACCTAAAAGGAAATGATAAACAAAGAAATTACTGTGAATCCCCAATGTATTTGCTAACAAAAGTTTCCGACAGACTCTCTGAATCTATGTGGATCACTGCTACCCTTCTATTGCATAGAAAACCTTGGCATCTATTCCTGTTGGTTTGGATAGCTATCCTGAGAACAAATAACTGACACTTAGCTCTTTTCAATCATTACAGGATCAATCTGGATTAGAATCTTAGACATCTGAGTTTTATTTAGTTAGACTTCTCGATCTAGGCAGACAAGGTTATTTTGGGTAATGTGGTATCTTTCATTAGCTCAACTAAATAGTTGGAATAATTGTTGTTTGCAAGCTTTAGAGTACAAACCCTTCTTCAGGCAGAGGGTTTGCTTTGTGGTCTGCTGGATGGAATAGAAGCCGATATGCAAAATACAGGTTGTGGAAGACAATAGGTGTGAAGATGGGGTTGTGGGGCAGAAAGGGGGGAATGTTGACCTGGTGAAAGATTGTAGCTGATAAAATGTACAGAGGTTACTTGGGATGGCAGACAGGTTATAATATACCATAAATCCAAAAATCTGCCTATGTCCTCACACTAACATGGCTTAATATCAGCCAGTGTGTTTTAATTGATATTTTTTATTTCTGTCTTTGAAATAAATGACAACAAGCAAAAAACAATAAAATGGTGGTTAACCCTCACTTCATACAACCAATTAATTAAAAAAATACAGCTCTTAATAATGAAAATTTGGTTGTGAAGGTTGTTTTAAAAGAGAAGGGCATTTTCATTGTGTAAGTCCCTGATGCTTCAAAATGTATTATTTTATATTTAGTAGAGGATTTTTTAAAAGAGTTTTTCCATCTTTTGCTGCTGCCACTCCTCTCTGTGACTGAAGCAGACTGCTCGGGTAAGTTGCTGGGGGAGGATTGCCTTCATAGTGATGAGCACTGGTTCCTTTGTTTCTTTGCTGACTTCACATGCTGACTTCTGTCTTTTCTTTCCTCTATAAGAAAGATTTTCATCTCTCTTAAAATTGGTGATGAGTGAATGTCTGTCAGAGGACAGATCATTGATTTGCTTAATCCACCTTCCAAATGCAAAGCAGCTTCTGATAGCTGTGAAGAAAAAATACCAGAACGTGAAGTAATCATTATGTTCCTTCCCCTCACCAGGGAATTTACACAAACATTCTTGTAGATTTATTCTGCGTATTCCCCTCCTTTCCTTCCTTCTATGCTATCTTTTTTAACCTAGTTTAATTTATAATTTTTGATGACAGGGTTTACAACTTAATCCCCAAATGTAAAGTAGAATGAACATATCTGATGCTAGGTACACACATTAAATTAAAACACAGTAAGATGATGACCCTTCCATAGGACCCTGTTGTTGTTTTTTTCTTTTATTTTCAGTCTGAGGAAATGATAGAAAAGGAATTCTAATTTGAGGATTAACATATTATTTTCCCACATGGATCAGACTGAATAGCTTGGTTTTTTTATCACAGATTTCTTATATAGGCAAACTCTTCTTGTGCAACTTAAATTTCAATTATTGTTGGGTTATTATGAGACAGTTTCACAGAAGAGTGTTTGAAGAAGATAATTTGATTGAAGAGAAAACAGTCAAATGCTGCTTAAACTACCTTGGGCATAAAAATGGCTGAAGGGATAAAACAAGAAAAAGTGTTTAAGTAAAAATGTAAAGTTAAAGCTAATAATCAAAAGGGGAAAAGTTTTCCCGTTGCTAAGATTTTGCAAAAAACAATGGGGTCCCAAGATGCCAATAGCTTTTGCTGATTATTTTGTTGCTTTTTTCTGATATTATGCTGTATACTATAGGGCTGCTGTATCCCAGTCCTACTGAAACTCAGGACATGGAGCTCATTTTTAACACTTACAGCCACTGTTGATCATCATTTTTCTTATGCTTGTGCCTGATCATCTGAAATAGTGCCACTGGGAAAGAGAAGGGCACTTCATCAACTAAAGGAATCTAACCACTGTTTCCAATTAGCAGTTCCAGCTGACCAGTGGAATACACACCTGACAAAGTGATACTTCCAGGCTCCACAGGTAGCAACATCACAATCCACCATAGCAGCTCCATTCACCTTTTCTTTCCTCTTTTTCTGCACTACCTTTGTTTATATTTATCTGTCTCTGATTGACAGACACATTGGCAGTTCTGTAAATATAATGAGTCTGTTATGCTGGTAACTGTGGCAACATACATTTTCAGTTAAAAATGGTTTGAAATGAAAGAGATTTTCACAAGATGTGCTTATTGAGAAATTAGCCTATAGAATATGAAAAAGAAAAAAACAATCAATACGACAGGCCATTTATGATATGAAATAGCTTTCAAATAATCAATAAAACAGAGATACCTATTTCTTCTGTATATATAAAAAGGTCCTGCAGGTGTTTTTGCAATGCAAACAATAATACTGATTATAATAATGCCATATAAAGAAAGTAAAATGAATAATTAAATAAAACAAAAAATAGATTTGCACTTATCCTGATTAATTTATTTAAATGCTGTACTCCTTTCCTTTACCAGTTTTCAATTTATTTTGGAACTGTCATATCTTAAAGGCAAATCTGTTTCTTTCTGCCTTGTGCAGATCTTAATAACCAGAGCCTTGATCTGGATTGGGATTTTTAGACTTTATCTCACTTTGAATAAAAACACAGCTAACAATAACAATAACTTCTTTTCCCTTCCCAGTCCTTCTTTTCACCTGCAAGAACTACAGGAAAAAAAGTCCTATTTCCCTAGTTATACAAGACAAACATGCCTAAAATGAATACTCTTATCATTAATATTATACAGTGTGGTCAATACACAGTAGTCAAGATGCTTATGTGGCAATGATAATTTCTATAAGAATTTAAGCATTAAATGTCTTGTAATTATACACGCACAGACTTTGAATCTCTCTGTCACTCTCTCTCTCTAGATATATATACATATGTATAAATTACTACATTATGTTTTGTTCGGTAGAATTTGCTTATAACACTGCAGCCATTTGTCATTAACTGAGAAACAGGCTAAACTTTGGTCAATAAAAGACTTTGGTAGTAATTTATTGGGTTTCAAATTGTAATATCAAGGTCACCTTTTTTCAAGTGCTCATACAATATGGTACATAACAGAAAGTCGTACTCAGCAGTTCCGTCTGCCTTTTTTGATTTAGTACTTTAAGAGCTCTGTAAATGACTAGACTATGGCTCACTGCAAGACTCTCTAATTTGTTCCAAATTATCACAATTAAGGAAAGAGCTTTAAAGCTTACAGCATTACACAAAAGCAGCATTTGGATTCATAGTAATCTGCCTTGGCATTTTTAAATTAGATAGTTTTAGGGTATTTCTTTTCCTCTGAAGTAGTAAAACAGTGTAGTAATTGGTCAGTGTTTGTGCTGCTGTGAGATGTTTCACTGCTACAATTATAAACCCAGTTTTTCAAGACTGTATAATTTATCCATGAAATTTTGCTCTGGGCTAAAACTTGGCATGCATTTCATGTGTGTCCATTTTTAGATTATACAAGTTTAAAAAATACTGGCTTTAAACACTTGTTTGCTCTCATATTTTATAACTACAAAAATAATGCATGTAATTTAAAAAATTGAAATACATTAATGGCTGTGGGGCCAGATCCTGAAAGGAAATGTAAACAGTCTGCTCTGTATTTGCCAAGAAGCGTGCACAAAAACATAGGCACTCTAGAATATGCACAACTCCTAAGGTGTGTTGGATGGATTTTACGTATGCATAGAAGTACATGCAAATGTGAAGCAAGCATGTACATACTGCTTTACGGGCACAAAAACATAAACCCTTATGTACAAGAAATACAACTACTAATGAAAAAATAGACTACAACTGTTATGAATCCACCAATGGTCAGAAGCTGTATTCTCTCATTTTACTCTTGGAATATTTGCATGTAACCTTTCTTTTTTCTCTTGTGTGAAATTTTTCCTTAAAAAACTTTTACTTATCTGAAAACAATGGTTTCAACAGTCACCGTTTGATTTTCATTTATACTTTTGTTCAATAGGGTATTTTTGTTGTTTCCAGAAATATAAGAAAAAATTATATGCATTGTTATATCCAGTTATATTTGTATACAAATATACATATCTATACAGAAATACAAATACTATATACAATTATTTAAAATAGATCTTTTTTTTTTCTTGGACTAGAAGTGAAGCACAGAAAGTTAACCAGCTTAACACATACCATTATAAAACAAAACAACAGCAACACCTCCTAAGAAACCTTATTTTTCCCCAAGTTCTGTATTAAGACTCACATTTTATTAGCGACAAAACAAAGCAAAGTACATCGATCCTAAACTATAACTGAATAAATGTTTGTGATACATTTATGGAGAAATTCTAGCCACTTCAGTTAGTGTACTGAAAAATGATGTCCAAATTCTATGTTAAGACAATTGGGCTGATGTCATTATTAGAAGCATAACACCTCTGTTAATGGATTGGCCCCTTGATTTATAAAAAAAAAATAGGTTAGAACTTTGTCTTATATTATCTTAATATCCACATTTTACTTAAAGAAGGCAATGAATTCAAGATTTTTGGCTATCTCTAATTTACAAAGCTGAGTAATTGGTTACATTATCATTTAACAGACATGTCTCATATTTCATAGTCATTTGATTGTTTCAAGGGAAAAAAACATAATCAACTTGAGCTAAGGTTGAAATTATTTTTGTCTTGAAAAAACAAGAAAAACACAGTCTTGTGGAACCTTAGTTGCATTATAGTCCGTTACTCTAAACTAGCTTCTCCGGGGGACGGGCCAGCTGAAAGAGGAGAGGATACTCGGCCACTAAGTCAGGTAAGTCGGGCGGGTAAAGGTGGTGGCAGCTTGGGGGATACGCAAGAGGTGGGGGAGGTGGCAGTGCATAGCCTTAAATGCT
>JAGPOW010003316.1:117898992-117911474 GCA_030014935.1 Caiman crocodilus
TGGAACCAGCTTCCTAGGGAAGTTGTTCTTGCTCCTACCTTGGGTGTCTTCAAGAGTAGATTAGATAGGTGCTTGGCTGGGGTCCTGTGACCCCAGTACATGTTTCCTGCCACTGGCGGGGGGTCAGACTAGATGGCCTGCTCTAGGCCCCTTCTGACCCTAGTTACTATGAAACTACGAAACTCTCCTCCTCTCTCCATTTCAGATCATCCCTATCCATCTTGCCATATTTTAAAATAGAAAGTGTACACTCTTCCTTTGCAAGTGTTTTCTGATTAGTATTAACCTACCATCACATCCTCTTTGGGGGAAGTTGAAATGCGATTTTTCCAGCCTTCAACTCAGGCTTCAGTGAGCGTGTCTACATGTGTGCTTTAATGTACAGTAGACTATTTTACTGTGTGTTAAAACCTCATGTAAAAAAGTGACATTATACTAATGCACAGTAAAATAGTCTACTGTGCATTATTAGGGGTGTGTAAAACAGGCCGTATTCGATTTGGATTCAGATTCAGGCTGAATCAGGGACAGTGATTTAATTAGTTGATTCAGAGCACTGTCCCAATTCAATTTGACTGAATCCAAATCTGAAGATTTGATGCTGATTCACAGAATCAGTTATTTGGCCCTAGACACAGCTTTAAATTTTTCTATGTACCTCAAGGTACCAGGCATAGCTCATAAACCCTGTGATGGTGGGGCAAATGGAGTGTTCCATTGGAGGGAAGGGGGGGCTGCCGTGTGCTTCGTGGTGAACCCAGAAGTGGGCTCACCGAGTGCACTCGTGGGGTTGACCCACCTCCCATCCTGACACTTGGCTTCAGGGGGACCCTGGGTGCCCCATCAGACCCATGAAGCACCAATCACTGAGCCAGGGAGCACAGGGGGACCCCCTATGCTCTCCCCAGTGGACCCAGAAGGGGACCTGAAGTGCTTTTGGTCCACTTCCAGGTCTGTTGTTAAGTGTCCTGGGGACCACCTCCCATGCTGCTGTGGGGCGCTCCATCTGCTCCACCATCTCAGTATTTCTGAGCTTCCTGATATCTCAATGTATGTAGAAAAAACATTTAAAGCTGTGTCTATCTCTGAATGATCAAATCATTCCACATCTCTCCAAATTGATTTGGTGGGTTCTGAATTGATTCAGAGAGATTAAAGGGTCTCCTGATTCAATTCAGATTCAGGGATTCGGTCACCAAATTGGGCCAAATCTTTGCCAAATCAAATCAGTGAGAGAAGCTTCGCACAGCCCTGCTAAGCATCACTAAAAAAGTGTGGGCTTGCACTACTTTGCATTAGCTTAGCCTAATACACGTTAATTTAGTACCTTACATTGGACTAAATGTAAGGTACTAAATGTAATGCACATTAGAAAAAGCACATTAATGCATATGTAAATGAGCCCAATCGGTATCTTTGAGTGGTGGGGTTGACATGAATGGAATATGTAACACAGCTGTTACTTCATCAGCTTCAGATCCCTGAAGAACACTGATCAATATCAGCAAAAACCAAATATTTGCCCAGATATTTTTATAAAAAAAATATTTTTACAAATATTTGCAAAAATATCTTTTTGCTCTTAAAAAGAACATAGGGAATGACTTACTAGCTATTATTAGCAATTGATCATTAATTTATACTTCTTTAGATTAATTTTGATATTTCACTTTCCTTTTCACAGAAAAGTTTTGTATAAATGGAATAGATCAGCTTTTATGCTAGCTTTCAGGTGCTAGCTCTTACTTCCTAAATGACATATTTCTTTGATTCAGAATTGAAGATATTCAACAGCACCAATGTTCAAGCTCTTAGTGGGACTTTTTATAAGTTTTATTCATCAGGCACACCAACACATGCAGGGGTGTATGGTTGTTGTTGCAAAAATAGCAGTAGCATAAGTCTGTGCTGCTGCATTTTGCTTCTGCCCACACCCCTGCATGCGGGGTTGTTGTGAGGCAAATGGTCTTGGGTGGAGTAGGGGAGGCTGAGGCCAGTACCTGTGTTGGTCCCAGCTGCCTTACTTCTGTTTCTAGGGGCTTTCTGGGGCAGCAGCAGTGGTGATCTGGCCATCCAGAGACAGACCAGTATCCAAAGCATGGCTCTGGTCAGCCAGACTGACTTTCTGGAAGTGCATGAAGCTATCATGTGAACCATACTGCTTTTTTCAGCAGTTTTTTTTTTTACACCAGGTTCTCCCCATGTCAAAAATACCCCACTATGCTGCAAATTAGCAGTACAACAAATGTGCACATGCACCACACAAAGTTTGCGGTGCCTCAGAAAGCTTTGAAGCACCTCAAACTGCACATGTGTGCTCAAGGGGATGCACCCATCATGTAAACATGTTTTTATTATCAGCAAAGGAATTTCAAAGATAAAATGCTATGTCACCTTGGTTCAAATATGACATACAAATTGTGTGAGCAAATGGCTTGGGTAGGGAAAAATAAAAATCTAGATCATTAAAATTGGTAAGAAAGATTAAATATTGGTGCACGCAATAAGCCCAAGTAAGATAGTATGGATTCTTTAATATTTCATTACAGGACCATTTTGGTTACTTTTACAGTGCTTTTGCCAAACAATGACAGGTACAGCTTAGACCATAGATGGCCTCTCTCGCTCTGAGAGTTGGCTCTCATTTAATCCCTTGCAATGACTCAGGACTTTGACCACATTTGAGAATATTCACTTTAATGTTTATTTAGTACCAAAAGCAAAATAGAATTCTTTTAAATCATTTTCAAAATAAAGAATTAGATTAACATTTAAAAAAAAAAAAAAACTGCTTCAGGAGCTCTAAATCACACTGGGAATATTTACACATGCATCTGACTGTGCAGTTGTTACTGTGCAGTCATTTAGTACTTGCTTTAGTACTAGATGACTGTGCAGTAATGTGGCAATGCACAGTCCTGGCAATGCACAAGTCATTTTGAACCCTACTGCAGAGTAGCATTGGTGTTACGGTTCATACCTCCTGATGCTACATTGCTATAGCTGATTGCTACAGTGACATAGTATCTCATGTAGATATGCCCACTGTAGTATACATGGGTAATTTAGAATTACCAAGACATAATATAAGATTTTTAGTCTAAATGATCAGAGTTAGGGAACATGAAGTATGATTTAATGTTATGGCACTGCATTATAGTTGTAGGCAAAGTAAGGGTCATAGGATTATACACACTGAGGCACAAATGCAATAATTAACTATTTTTCAATTAATTATATATAGAAAAATGTAGTCTTAACTTTTGTTTTGTTTTATTTTTAAATCATAATAACATCTGGGACCCTGATTAAGAATCATATTTTACTGTAATAGACACTATTTCCAAGAATTTAAATCAAGGGTTTTTGTGTTCTCTTTCTTGTGAAAAACAGGGGCTATATGAAATGTCTTTTCTTCTTTTCAGAAAACAATGGCACATTGAATGTCACTAGAGATCATTAGGATTAGTCAGTAACACAGAGTACATCCCTCAGATTTCACTGAGGGTCATTTTCCAGGAATACTTCCTAATGGAGGCTTGCCAACACTGTGATCTGCTCTGATCAGTTGTAAGACTTTAGGCTGGCTGCAAGTGAACAATGGTCTGCACATTTAAGCATAGACTCCACCGCACATGCAAGCACTTGCATAGGTTAATGCATTGCCTGGCAGTGAGGATGTACTTTTCAAATCCTGTTTTGCTTAATAAAGTGTTTAATAAGAAATTACGGACTGGGATTACTGTTCTTGGTTACATGTGGAGCCTACAGACTCTGTGTTGTGGACTATTGCTTTACCACATCATGGCAAGATCTGGAAAACATCTGCTAAAACAGGAAATATAGACAACTTCCAAATTTTTACTTTTTATATAAAACACAAATGGTAAACACAGGCAACTGACATCAGTTGAGAACTCAGCATCCAGAATTATATACATTTTCATGACACATCACTATATATTGTATTTATGATGATTTTATTTCAATATGCCTTCAATACAGTAGGCGTTTAAAACATGATAAAGTTAAGTATTTGCCAAACAACCCGTGAGGATCTGTTACCAAGAAAATATATATAATCAGGAAGCTTTTACAATGTTTTTACAAAACTGTACTGATTGGGCAAACATATAATTAGGAAGCTATTAATTCTAGTAAGATAGAGCCATTACAGATTTTTCTACTGCGAGTTTCTTAGCTATCTTCTGCTTCACTAATAAATGACCAGATGCATTGTAGCAATTCCTTCTAAGTTGGAATGCATTAAAGTTTCAATAGAAAGATGTATTAAAAGTCTTCTCATTAAACATAAAATATTTACTCTTTTTGTTAACAGTGACAGTATGTACACAGCAATACCTCGTAAAAGGAGATTGTGATCCCTTACCCCATTGCTGTAATGCAAACCGGTAGATTTCATGTAGAATGTCAGATTGCTGGCCTTTTCAAGACTAGGGAGAGCAAGGGATGCACATCTTGTAATACCTCCTTACTGCCCCCTATCTTCCCCCTCCATCCCTGTCCCTGGACAGGAGTCAGGTTAAATTGCAGTTCCTGAATTCAGAAATTGATTCTATGTATTATAACATCTACTAATAAAATTCAGTCTGCTACAAGGCTACTCCAAAAAGACTGGAAGATGTTGGGAACCTGGTTTCACAACAACCAATTTGTATATGCAAGGGGAAATAGGTGGAATTCACCTAAGGAACAGAGTAATATGACAAACACATAAATGCAGGTGTACTCTATGCTCACCAGGCATGCTACGGAAGTTTTTAATTGACCAAACACATTAAAATGCAGTGTTGAGACCTTAGCTGACAACTTTCGCACAAAGAAATAAGGGAAAGGATATTGTATATAGTCTGCATTCCATCATCTTAGTATTGTAGAGTATTTCAAAGCTACCCTTAAAATTAGCCTTATTTAAAAACAAAAATAAAAATTGTCATTCTTACTATGTAGCCCAGCTTTCAGACTATTACACTTTATGCCTAGCATTTTGTTAGCTTTTCAGTTTTTGACTCAATAAATCCCCTTGTTAGTTAAGTTGCCCCCAGATTTCTATAATCTCTGTTCTCAAACCACCATTTTTATGTTAAGTTTCAGTTTTGTATAAAATATTTAGGACAGTAGATGACCTTAATATAACTTCAAATAGCACACCATTGTCTGAATTGCTAGCATAGCGTACGTGTGTGTGTGTACGCATGCATACATACACACATCCTAAAAATATTTTTTTTATCCAGCATCATTTTAAAGGCAACCTCACAAATTAACAAAAATAAAATCATATTAAATACAAATAAAAAAAAACAAATAAAAAATATAGTGGCATCATGATGTTTAGTCAACACATCAATCTGATATAGTACAGTTCAGGGTGGAATCATCTCTTGCTCATTAATTCCTGCTGTTCATATTTATAAGAGTTTATAAAAACTGAGATTTGCAGTTCCAGAAAGGGCTGATTTACCAATAACGATCAATCCAGCTTGACCCTTTGTGTGATCGCAGAGCTCTATAAAATATATTACAGAGAGAGGACCTTTACCAAATTTGATCAAAGTTAACTTCTACTGGCACCAGTGAGTTTTGTCCCAGGTACACAAGGTAGATAATTCTACAGAGCAAGGTCACATTCACCAGAATTAAACATAGAGTAGAAGATAGAGAAAAAAAAAGAGAAGACAGAATGCAAAAGATTTTTGTTGTTTTTTTTAAGAAAAAAGAAAGGGGGATACTTCAGAAAGAGAAAAATGTTAAAGTAAGGAAGAGGGCATATTTGAGGACTGAAATAAATAGGTAGAAATATATATGGAGCATTCAAGAAAAATTTGAACATATAGGAAAAATGAAGGTAAAAATAAGGGGGGAAGTTATGAAAAGGAAGACTATTTTTAAAATGTATAATGCATAGAAGGATTATAATCACACCTTTGAAAATAGTAAGAAATATAGATTCCTTTTACTATGTGCTGAAATGCAACTAGTTAACTCTTCACAAGCTTCATGATCCACCACTATACAGAAGGGAAGAATCTCTCATCCACAGAAAACAGCGTAAGACAGGGTTGTTTTAAAAGAAAACCGGCCAAAGATTTGAATTTATTACTAGAGGGGATAAGAAACACTCGCAATTTTCAAAACCAAGTAGCATAATGATGCTCAACTTTGCTTTCATACAGCTGCAACTAAAAACAACAAAAAAAGAAAAGGAAGAAGAAAAGGAGAAATGAAAGAAAACAAAAAAGAGTGGTAAAACAGAGGAAAGCTACTAAGTCTTTTAAAAAAAAAAAATCTTATTTCCCAAGATGTCACTTACAGGTTGTAGGTGATGTGAGTGTTCAGAGTGCTCAGTTCTACTCTCTTTTATTTTTTCATAGGGTCCTTCTACATGATTGCCATCTTGGTCATGGCTCTTCCACAGTTTTCAGGGCTCCACTTTTCACAGAAGCCTCCTACTCTGCTTCAGAGCCCATTCCTTAGCTCTTAATCTTGGCTATGTTTTGAACCTTTCACATCAACAACATTGAAAAAGAAATTATAATCCTTATATAGACTAATTGTACTATTGCTGGGGATATGTAAAATCCATGATTCCCCAAAGAAATCAAAAGTCATTGAACAGTACCTTTTACAAACTGAGCATTTGTCACTACCCAGGTAAAATCATTTGACATTTCATCTGAATGGACATATACAAACACTATTTAAAGAGAACCAGTCTTTATGGAGCTAGATAGGGGCACATAGAATTCCCAGTTCCCAAGCACATTACTTGGAATTTGAGATTTTGCAACAGAACATATTTGTCTTCTGATCTGACGACAGGATCTGCTTGTTGTTTCCCTTCTGTGCAATGTCCAACATGTCTATTAAAATGTGCCCATACTTTCCTGTAAGTCACATGCTTTCCATCAAAGGCAAATGGCTGTGAATTAGTTAAAAAAAACCCATCTCTTAGTGTGTAACAGATATCTATCTATCTATCTAGCTATCTAAATAATTTTGGTAAGTGGTTGTAAAAAAATACAAGCTAGTTTTGCCTCCTCCACAGTTTTTGTAAAGGAGTGTGCATAGTTTTTGTAAAGGAGTGTGCATTCATAGATTCATAGATGTTAGGGTCGGAAGGGACCTCAATAGATCATCTAGTCCGACCCCCTGCATAGGCAGAAAAGAGTGCTGGGTCTAGATGACCCCAGCTAGATGCATATCCAACCTCCTCTTGAAGACCCCCAGGGTAGGGGAAAGCACCACCTCCCTTGGGAGCCCATTCCAGGCCTTGGCCACTCTAATTGTGAAGAAGTTCTCTGCTAGCTTGTGACCATTATTTCTTGTAACCCCTGGGGGCATCTTGCTGAATAAAACCTCACCAATTCCCTTCTGTGCCCCTGTGATGAACTTACAGGCAGCCATAAGGTCACCTCTCAACCTTCTCTTGTGGAGGCTGAAAACATCCAGGTTCTCTAGTCTCTCCTCATAGGGCTTGGACTGCAAGCCCTTAGCCATACGAGTGGCCCATCTCTGGACCCTCTCCAGGTTATCCACATCTCTCTTGAAGTGAGGCGCACAGAATTGCACGTAGTACTCCAACTGCTTTCTGACCAGTGCCCAATAGAGGGGAAGTATCACCTCTTTGGATCTATTCGTCATGTATCTGCTGATGCACGATAAAGTGCCATTAGCTTTTTTGATGGCTTGTGCCGACTCATGTTCATCATAGAGTCCACTAGGACTCCAAGATCCCTTTCCAATTCTGTGCCACCCAGCAGGTCATTTCCTAGGCAGTAGGTATGCTGGACATTTTTCCTCCCTGGGTGCAGCACTTTGCATTTCTCCTTGTTGAATTGCATTCTGTTGTTTTCTGCCCACCTGTCCAACCTATCCAGGTCTGCTTGCAGCTGTTCCCTGCCAAAGGGACTGTTCCTTCACCTGCCATGATCAGTGAGTCATAATGGCATCAAAAGCAAAACTGGATGGAAGTTACAGACTTTTCTACTGAGAGTTTCTTAGCTATCTTCTGCTTCGCTAATAAATGACCAGATGCATTGTAGACAATACTATACATACTGAAATAAACACATCAGAAATGTGAGCAGCAGAAAACTTGGGCAACAAAAATGTCCCAGTTATGGCTTTGAGAGCAAATTAAGAGTTCTGTAACATTATGCAGAGATAGTAGCAGCACAAATAATTTTTTGTGACAGCCAAACAACCTTTGAGCCATTTTCTGATTATTCAGCATGTATATAACACATAGTTATTAGAGCTTCAGAAAACTATCATTTAAATGACCTTCCCACACACACACAAATGCCACAGGAATGTACACATAATGAAACACAGTGCTATGTGCTCACCTTCAAGAACTAGTCTTAATGGGTACTAGACATGAAAATCTATGCACACTGAAATGTATTCATCTATATAAACCTCCTCCCCAACCAGGAGTTCAGCTCAGTAAGCACTATCAGCCCAAAATAATACAAACATTTAAGGTAAGTTTAAAAATAAAAAAATATAGCCATGTAAAAACGATTTTCCACAGCTTTGTTAGTCTCTTATATATTTCTGATTTATGAACAAGAGCCACGTTTAGCAAGTGGTCCCCTACACCCCTACACAAACAGAATAACTTACACATTTACACATTTGAGGAAAAAAAAATTCTGGTTATTCTCTGAAGTCACAATTAGATCTGAGCCTGCCAAACATTCTTATTTACTAGCATCTCTAAGGAGACTTTGAAGAAATATAATTTAAGGACAGATAAAGCTACTTTGACCAAATTGATATAAAGCAGTGTTTCATAGTAATACCATCTCAGGATAAGCTGAAAATGCTATTCATGATCCCCATTTGCTCTCTGTGTAGGAGAGAGATTGCTCTCCTTGGGCATGTTGAGATGGGTGCGTATATGTGGTTTACCACAAACTGCTCACACTAAAACTGTAGGCATTCACTGCACTTCTAATTTGCAGTGCAGCAGGTTTTTTGGACATTGGAGCTAGGGACAGACATTACACATAAATTGGGTTAAGTGCTCAAAAGCTGTTTTAAACTTATAACAGAACAGATGTTCAGTGCACATAAACCAGTTTGAAAATGGCTGAAAAAGGTTTGAAAGAAGCCTAATTGAATGTAGTATGACTTGACTAATTTAGGTCAAACTCATTTATGTAATATCTGTACCAGACCCCTTGCTAGATAAACCAGATACCCCCAGCATCCCAGCATGCTCTGGGCTGGGCAGGGCTCTCTGCTCCACTGTAGGGCTGCCCCCCCTTCTGCTACCTGGCTGGAGCTTGCACAGATTTGCAGGCACAGCAGCATCTGCCTGGCTTCTTCCTGCTAAGAAGGAATTATTCCCGGCTTCCCTCTGCCTTATGCAGACACCTCAGCATTACCTAGCAGACCACACACTGGCTACAGTCCCTGCTGTGGGAAAGGACAGAGACAGACAGGCTTTTTGGAGTTAATCAACAGGTAGATAATGTCCTTCCTTGGAAGAGTTGTTTAAGAAGAGTTCCATTAGTTAATGGAGAGAGGCTCTGTTTTCTTAATGAGTTGATAAACAGTGAGTTAGGGGTGATAAACATTTCCTGCTGGGAAGCTCAGGAGGGGTAAGGAATAATCAGAATGTCCTGCCCAGGCTAGCCACACCCCCTTGGCTCTGCCTTATGGAAGCAAAGTGAGGACTGCTCTAGAGCCCCCCCGCCCCAAGCTTCTACCCTGAGCCACTGCAGGCACGTGACTTCATTTCTGGGATGTCTGTCTGGGTTACAAACTGATTTAGCTTAGCCAGGTTAAACTAACCTGCAAAGATTGAATCAATTAAGTCACAGGCTTTTTGAATGTCTGTCCCTAGGCTGGGATATCCTGGTGTCAGAAAAACTTGTTCCAGAAGAAAGTGGGCTGATGCATTTGGCAGCAGCATGTACTGCCCAAAACAGGAGCTTGGCCAGCCAGAGCCATGCTCTGGCTCCTGGGCAGGATATGTGTGCCCAGATCATTACTGCTAAAGCCCCAAGAGGCCCCCTGGACCTCAGGTAAGGCTGTTGGATCCAGCCCAGGTGCTGGCTACAACCTCCCCTACACAACTTTGGGTAATTTGCCATATTCCAGAGCACTCATACAGAGGCGTTTTCACTCATACTACAAGCAGCACAAATATATTCTTCTTTTATTTGTTCCCTGGGGATGCACATTCCTTGTCATGGGAATGCACTCCTCGTGGGGAAACATTTACTCTGCTCTCTTCTTCCTAGATCTGTTGACAATTAGAAAATCCAGAACCCTCTTTGTCCACACATTCAGGAAGAAGGCTGTGCTTTCCCATTTTGCCCAGAGCCACTACACGGGTAGGGTAAATGATAATATACAGAAGATAAAATTAAACTTATGATCCCATACATCTATGAGTACCTAATAGCTGGAGATCACAATCTGGCCTTCAACCTACTTGGACAGCCAAACAAGTTTCTGATTGATACAGAACTTCCAGCCAATTCTCCTAGACTCCATCAGGCAAAGAAATAATTTAACATATAATAACTGCATAACAAGTAATGTCAGACAAGGAAACTTCACATATTCATTATCATGGCTTTTATTTTTATCTGAACTATGGAATGATCAAAAATAATAAATGCTTTAGCACATTTTCTTACTGCAGGCATTCAAAAATTGCTATCAAATTCAGAACACAATTCCTAATCAATTAATAGGCAACCTTTTTGGTATTCGCTTTGGAGAATTCATGATGGCATTTGTTCAAACCATGTATATCTGATACTTCTTGATGTATATTGTGTGCAAGATGACAGATTTCACACAGTGCTCCTGTTATGTGTTACTGATTAACACAGCAAATGTTATCAAAAGGTTATCTAAGATTGATTTGTCAGTCTCTTGGTATGATTAGCAATGTGAGATTTGCTAACATGTCTTTGTGTCTTTCCACCTTAAGATGGAAATATTGTAACAAAGTAAGGGTACTAATGATACCTTTGTGCCAGCATACCAATGTAAATAAAAGTGAAGTAGCTGCTTGACAAGACCAAAAGCTAGCTTTAATATTCAAACCGCTGGCTATGAAACCATCATTACATGAATTATGTGAAGCACACTTCTTTCATTCTATCTGTCAGGATAAAAAGTTGTTTCAGATCTGGAGGATCCAAGCATCTGGGAATCTATTCCTACATTAAGAACTAGAAAATTGATCATAATGAACATGTACACATCTACAGACCTCTACATTTTACACTTGGATATCTAGCTGTGTATCTTGGCATGTAGTCATATGTTCACTTGCATTGGTTGCAAATCATTAGAAAGCTGTGATATATTTAAGTTAGTACATGTCAGGAGACATATTACCTGACATGATCTTGAGGTAATACTTGTCCAAAAGTAAACAACTTTTCAACACCACCTTCTAAACTGCTTGAATGTGTGTTTCCTCATGTTCTAATTGCACTTAGTAAATATTAAGTTGAACATGTGACAACCACCATTAGTGACTTTAGAAGCTTGCCTCCATACCAGGGCTATTGAAAAACATATATGTTTTGCACTTAATAGTCATTGGATAAAATAGATAGCAATAAAATAGCTTCTGCTCAGCTAAGACAAACAGGGCAAGCATGTAAGATCTTATGAAAGTCAAGGCAGTATCTACATCACTGAGCTATGATCCTTCTGACATTTTTTTATTCTGAGGCTACATATCTTTCTTACTTGGCTTCCTGAGAAATGCCTATACCTAGGACACTTTCCTAGGGACTGGATTTAAGCTCCCTCTTAGCAAGTGTTGTAATCACCAGGGCTCCTGGTTTTTGCTGATTAAAAAAATCCATAACTTTTGGTTTAAAAAAGTAACCCCAAATCCACATTTTTCCATGATCAAAATGAAACGCCACTAATATATAGATATTTATATAGAGAGAGGGGTGTTTCATTGCAATCATCGAAAATGTAGATTTGTGATTACTTGTACTAAAAAGTATATAATACCGAAAATCGGGAATGTTTTTTATCAGAGAAAACCAGGATCCCTGGTAATCTCTAAACTATTTGACTAAGAGATAGGTTTTACCATTAACTAAGATTTAGTATTTTTCATGATTAACTAAGTTTTATACAGTTTTCTGTAGGGACTAAGGGTGCAGGCAGAAGTGCAGCCTCCCACTGTAACTAAGAACGCTTTGCAGGAAATGTTCTGAGTTACAATGACCCTACCCACCCCACCAAACAGAAGTTCACTGCTGGTTCTAGGCAGGAGGGGCTTCCTATAGTGACAGCCCCTCTTCTTTCCAACTCTGTCCCTGTTTCAGAATAGGAGAAGGGAAAGTGAGGAGTGTGCAGATTGCATTGTAGGCGGTGACTCATGACACCACCTAAGAAGCCAAACCCCCGTAGTGAAATCAAACCCCTTGTAGTAACGCCTGAAGCCAGCTTCATACCAT
>JAGPOW010003316.1:117922817-117943390 GCA_030014935.1 Caiman crocodilus
TGGGGTCCTGTGACCCCAGCACTCGTTCCTGCCACTGGCGGGGGGTCAGACTAGATGGCCTGCTCTAGGCCCCTTTTGACCCTAGTTACTATGAAACTATGAAACTATGAAATTGGCACAAATTTAAAATAGTCCTTAACATAGAGGTTTTACAATGAACATACTGAGCTTTAACCAAAAAAAAAAAAAAATCAAGAGAACTTGAACTGAAGTAAGTGAAGCTGCTTGGGAACAATGACTGTTCTTTCTTTCTAACTTGATATTTAAGATATTAAATTATAGCAATGGCTGTGTACACAAATAATGAAAAGTGGGCAGTTTAATGTTTTTATTATAAAACCAATATCCAATGAAATTGTAACTTTGTCAAAAAAATAAGATCTAAGTTTTTCACACAAAAGGCCAGACTCATTGAAGAGATGCACCATTTTTATTTTTATAGTTTAAATAAAAACCTGGCAGGAGACAAATTCTATTCAACCATCTTGCATGACCTTCCTATTTTCTTGCATAAATTAATTTATTTGAACTAATATCTATGGAGCTTAGTGGCATAACAGCGAAGTGCCTCATAAAATATTCAGGCAAGTCCTACACCACTCTTAGGAGATAGGAAAAAATGTTAGCTTATTTTGAAAATGGCAAAACTGACATACAGATGGGGATTGTTGTGTTGCTCAAAGTAACATAGGAAGTGAAAACAAAACCTACTTTTTGCCCAAATTTTTAATTATAAATTCAACTGTTTACATCTTTATGCTTATTTATGAGTAAGGTGAGCAAGACAGGGCAGACTTATTTCACCTATGGATGCTCCAAGTACATTGTTAGACTGACTATCTAGGACAAAAATGCTGCTAAGAGTGGGGGCTGGCAGGGGTTATGGGCCAGAACTGAGGGGCACTGGCAGGGCTATGGGTTGGGAGTGAGGGGCAAGGGCTGGGGCAGGGCAGTGCTGCTCAGTGCCCCACATACTTGTGCAAAAGGGGGCGGTGCAGCTCTGATTGTTCTATGGTTAAAACAAATGCAAATGCCGAATAGTACAAATAGTTATTTTTTTTTTAAATGATGATGAGAGTGGCACTGATGAGCTTCCAAATTGCTTTAAACTTGTAAGTATATCAATAAAATATTGCTAAACTGATCTCTTTATTTATAGTGGCATTTCACTTTAATTGTGGAAGAACACAAATTTTGGGTATTTTAATGGGAGAATTTTGGGGGGAGTAATCACAGAATTTGCAATTTTTAAACAGGAAACATCAGGATACCTGCTAGTGAAGCAAATGGTGGGACCTGAGCAGAGAAGCTTGCCCAGGACCAGCACCAGGGACCCTACTGGAGGACAGATGAGGTGGATGACCTCCTAGCCATTTGGGGCCAGGAGGACATGCTTTGACATTTCAAAGCAGACCACCAAAAAGAGCACATCTTCCGTGTGAATGCTACCCAGATGAAAGAGTTGGGGCACCAGAAGACATGACAGCAGTGCCATCCAAGGTCAACTGTGCACTGATGGTCCACTGGTAGCTGGCCCAAAGGTGCAGGTGGCTTTGCTACAGTGCCGGTACTACAGCCCAGGCAGCTGTACAGCCTTTGTCTGGATCTGGCAGGCATGCAGCCTGGGGGACTCAGGTCCAAGGAGGTTGATGCAGTTGCAAGTGGCAGCAAGTCACAGCCAAGCAGCAGCTCCCAATGTCAGACTGCTGCAGGGGGTAGAAGGTGTAGGAGCCACTCTAGGTTAGGGCTGCTTAGGCAGTCCACTGGGCACAAGGGGCTAGTGTTCCCAGGTACCAACTGACTGGGCCTCAGAAGCTCCCTGAGCTGCTTACCAGGGCATCTATTTATATTGCTGGAGCCAGAAGAGGTGCTGGCCACAGCCTCTAGCTCCACTTCACTGAAGATCTGGGAACTGCTGGGCAGGATCAGATTGTGATAAGTGACACAATTTGCCCCACGCCAAAATGCATGTTCAGGCATGTGCGCGGAGGCATATATCTCCAGCAAAAAATTGTGCCACTTCTATTTGAGCTGCTGCAAGTGCACATGCCTGCATGTGTGGACATGCCTGATGATTGTATGTGTAGATACCCTGTATTTTACTGTGCAGTAAGCTTATAGCACATTAATAGCACCTGCAGCTCTTCCACCCAGTGCTTTGTGGTTCTAAGCAATGCCAGCCGTTGCTGCTTTGCTCCCTGTTCCTGTGCCTAGACCCCAGGGATCCCCATGTAGATCCTGGGAAGCCATTAACTGGAGCTCAGGACTGGGCTCAGCAAGTCCTTTCCCTTCCAAATTGACCTCCCCCTGCACAGGCTGCTCACAGGGGCAGAGGGGCTGTAAGCCTGACTCTGGTGGCCTCTCCTATTTAGAGCTTTGCCCCGTCCCCAACTCCCATCTCTTTTCCTCACATACCTCTGCTGCCACCTCCACCCCTTCCATCACATCCCCTAAGTGGTTCCTGGGACCAGGGTGTGGGGGCTGGTGTGGGCCAAAAGTGGGGCAGCAGTATAGTAGTTGCTCTGCAGCCACAGATCCCACCAGCAGGTACTATCCCATCCTATCTAGCAGCTAGGCACATGGTGTTAGATTTGTGGGGGGAAGGGTTAGGGAGATTGTGGGGGTTTTGGGGTGGGTGTACGATTTGTGGGGGTGAGGTTTGTAGAGACACTGTGGGGCTTATGTGGGGGCTTGGGTGGTGTGAGGTTTGTGGGTGGATTGTGAGAGGGTTTGTGGGTGGGTATGTGGGTGGAAGGTTTGTGAGTGCCTTTTGGAGGAATTTGTGGGTGTGGAGGGACTGTGTAGGGGAGTGGGTGTTGCCCTGTGGGGTCAGGCCAACACTCAGGATCTCAAAACTGCACTGATAGATGGGAGGGGGTGACACAATTGCACATATACAAACACACAAATCAATTAGGTGCATGTGCATGCACGCGCGCACACACACACACACACACACTACTAACTCAGGCACCTACACATCCGCGATTACCAGGCTAGGTACTTGTCACCAATTCAAGCACATACATGCTCTAATGATAATGACATGAAATCATACACAATGCACATATACATATACACACAGGTTAGATGCTGAATCAGGTGACAGCATGTGTGTGTTGGCACCTGTGGTACCTATGATTGAGGTGCTTGGTAACTAAAGAGCAAGTGGCAGAGACCAGAGGAGAGGGAGAAATAAGACAGAAACTAGAGGGGCGAAGAGCTGAGATTGGAACAGGGCCAGAACTGTAGTAAAGCAAAACCCAAATCAGGGTTCCAAATAACAGTTTTATTAAATGAACACTGTACTGTACAGCTTGGTTCCTGCACACACTCACACAAGCAGTCCCACACACACTCACACAATGGTAGCAGAAGAAAGAGACTCAGTGGAAGGGTTGGAGTCAAGTAGGGAAGAGAAACAGAGTCCAAGTCCTTGGTTGAAGAGAGGGTGGGGGGGATGGCTACCTATCTAGGCTGTGAGATGATCCTTATGGTCAATTGGCAATTTCAGCAAGATATTGTTCAAAGGGGGCATTGCCAGCAGGGCCTCTGGGTGGATAGGTGGTGTGGCATAGTGCTGGTTCAGATGGCGAGGGTTTCCCACTGGGCCTGTCTTCACTGCCCCCTTTTATAGAGACAGACCTTCTATGACCCTATTGGTAAGGGCATGCCCAGGCAAGGGCAGCCCCTGTTGTACTGATTATATGCATTCCAGGCTCGGGCATGCAGTTTCAGGTGTCTGTAATAGTGGGTTGGCTGGTTTCTGCAGCAGTATTTAACTTCCAAATCTTGAGCAAGGGAGGGTCAATGCAGTGTGATGGTTGATTCCTCGAGTTGATGGTTCAATCATTCAGAAGGAGCTATTTTTAGACCTACTACCATTGTCTCTCAAGCACCCTCATTCATCCCCATTCATTCAGGAACCAAGTTACATAAGAGGGGTAGGTATGAGTCACACAGTTACAACAGTTACAATAGGGTATACCTTGGCCCAGCCCATGTGCCCTCAAACAGAGCCAAGCCAGCTCCTGTTGTTACCCAGTGCTTCTGGCACTGCAGGCAGAAGATGCACGCTCTTGGACTGGGCCAGGTCAGGCCTGCATGGAGCTGACCTTCCCTGATGGCACACAGCACACATGGAGGCAGGACCCAGCATAGTCCAAGGGCATCCAGCTCCTGTGTGCAGTGTTGGAAGCCCTCGATGCAGCTGTCAGTCTGAGGTGCTGCCACGTGGCTGGGGGTCTCTGCCAAGAGTTAGCATGAGTACCCTAATGGCCACTGCTACTGCTGCTGCTGCTATGGGGGGGCTGCACACCATGCAGCAGGGGCTGGGTCCTGACCCACTGTCCTTCCACCCCTACACGGTTCCCCCAAACCCATGTACAGTCTTTCCCATGCACACAGCCTCCCACTCAGACACACACAGTCCCCTCACCCACACTTCCCTACTTACTTGGGGCAGCGCTTGGGCCCAAGCTGCCTCTGAAGTCTTGCCCCACTTCTATTTGCTCCAGTATGCTGAGGTAGCATGCTAGAGCAGTGGGGGCATGTGGCAAGCACAGATGCTCTGGCCATATGTTAGATCATGTGTCTCAAGGACCCAGTCTCCAGTTGCCTCTGGGCATGCTCCAGGACTGTACCCTGAGCCACCTTGTTCCAGTGCGTTATTTTTTGATAGCAGGATTTTCCCATAGCAAATCTAGAGTCTGTGCTGCAGATATGCAGCACTGGGAACATGTTTTGATTCCCAGCCTCTTGCAGCATCTCAAACTGCTTTGAGATGTTGCAGCAAGCACATGCTTGCTCATCTGGATGCGGCCATGAGGAGAAAATTTGGAACAAGATGGGAGTATTTTTTTTCCCCCCAAGGGCCACATCCACATATGGTGTAGATGTAGGGCACATCCGCATGCGGTTGCCCCTGAGGGACAAATAGTGGTGAAACATCTTGAGCCTTCACTACCTGTCCCTAGGGAATGCCTCTACCATTCTGTGACATTTGGATCACAGCAGGTTATGGCAACCACTGTGCTGGCCTCAGGAGCTTTACCTGGGCTCCTGGGGTGTCCCAGGGATGCAGCAGCAGCAGTTCTGCCACATACAGCCTCGCCAGCAGCCATAGAGTGGCTCTGGATGGCCCAACTCCACTTTTGAGAAGCATGCACTGTCCATGCATGTGCTGCTTGATTTTTTCCCCTCACAGGGTTTTTGATCCCTGGATATCCAGGGGTCAAAAAACCTATGGGAAAATAGGTGAAGCAGTGCAAGCATGGACAGCAAAACCATACAGTGCAGAGAACATCTGAATGTGCTGTATGTGGCACCACAGATGTGATTGCACCACCACATGCCTCATGGCTGCATTCATCTGTATGCAGCCAAGGGAAGTACTTCAGCACAGGACTATTCCATCCCTGCTGTGCCTCCCTATAGAAGCTAGGGGGACCTCCAGGGTCCTCCAGGTGCCAGTCCCAAGCTTTCAGGGGCAATGGAGTCAGGCCCTGGGGTCCAGGGAGTCGGGGAAGCTGTCACACCTCCAGGGTAGCTGCCTTCCTGATCTGTTCCCTGATATGAAGATCAGGATAGGTCTGGGAAAATGTCCCCTACCCAGCTTCTGCTTTCCAACCCCATGTTTCAATTTTCAGATCAGGACATAGGGATTGGGAAGCAGCAGTTAGGGGAGGGGACATTTTCCTAACGTCATGCCCTAGTCTACTGGTCAGGGCATGGGTCTTGGAACAGCTGCCCAGGGGAAAGGTAAGTTTCCCCACCTCCTGCTGTCTGGGATGACCAGGAGTGAATTGCTCCTAGTCAGCAGTCTACACATGCACTACAGTGTAGTGGTTATTGCACAGCTCATTTATTAACTGTATTTACAGGTAGTAGGCAACCACAAAGTAGAATAATCAAATGTGCAGAAAATGCAGTACACATGTAGACAATAATGCTTTACTGCACAGTAGATTACTCTATTGCACGGTAAAGCATCTTGTGTGGACACACCCACTCTGAATTAGGAGTGACTCTACTACCGTCTCCGTATATCTGAATACCCACTTTATAGGGATAGTATTGCCCTCCAGAGACATGACATTGCCCACCTATTTCTGTGATGGCAACACTTATACAGCCAGAGTGGGTAACATAATTAGTCCTACATTTAAGTGCCTCAGAGTTAGTTTAGACTATACTTCACACTTCAGTCATCCTCTAGGTGAAATAGAATTATGGTACAGATGGTCACTCTTGTTAGGGGTAACAATTTGATTCCTATTGGTACAAGTTTATAAAAACCTAAATTTCTAAGTTCAGAAGTTAGTGCTTCTAAGTTCAAACAATACAATATACATTTAAAACCCCTCCTAAATAAGCACACAAGAAATTTAAAAAATAAATTACAAGCCAAGTTGACATCAAATTAAAAAACATTTATTGTTAACTATTATTAATTTCTTGAAAGAGCCCTTATTTTAAATCTGTTCTCTTATAGTTTCCAGTCATGTGCAATATTTAACCCATATAGTTAAATAGAGTTATATATAGTTAAAGTTTATAAAGTTAAATTCTAGTTCCATTTTTTGCAATTTATTTTAACCAAGTGTTTCACATTCTGTTTTTCCCACAAGAAGGTTTGATGTCTTGTAAGTCTACTGCAAGCAGTGACAAATTAAATATGGACCTTATCTGTGGATCTTTTTTTCTTTTTCCTTGGGACTTCTCAAGGTCTTCTATGAGCAGAAGATCATTTGGAAAGAAATTAGCCTAGGAGGTACAGTGGTTATGAATTCCAATAGGGTTTCCAAACTCTCACTGTTTTCTTTTCTGCCTCATGATATCTAGTGTTTCCTTAAGGTGGAGGAAGGTAATCTTATATCCTTTTCAAGTTTATTTTATTAATGTTTTGTTTAAATTTATATATTATAGAAAAAAATGAAAATATGAAAATTAATGAAGAAAAAAGAATCAGCCCTGATTCTAAACACTTATTATAGTTTCAAAAGGAGGGAATGAAAGTACTTCTGTTCCTTCCTCAGATGCCTATAGCTAAGTACTTAGTATACCCTAGAGAGGATTGAATTTAAGTCAACTCTTTCACATCATTAAATAGTAGATTTTGGATACCCTTCTGAATAAAAGGGGTAGGCATCTACATTTGTCTTTTGAAAGAGAAATCTCCCTTTTTTTTTTAGTTGTTTAATTACAAGAACTATTTTAGGGATATGAGTTCCACCTCCCCAGATAAAAAATATCTATATCACAAAGAGTGGAATGATTTAAGAAAGAACCCTTACCCCAATACTTTCTTTTGGTGTTGATAAACATGCGTAGGCATCTCATTTGGATGCTGACAATTCCATTTGGATATTGTATGATATGTTCATTGTTATAACATCTATGTCTCTTCTATGGATCTCTTTGAGAGTTCTCTCCTTAGAACTAAGTTATCTAATGTCTGTTAGCTATATCATTAAGATTTAAAATACTTCCTGTAGTAAAAAAAAAACAAACCAAAACTCAATAGTGCATCCAACACTGTGGTTTTCCACCCCCTCTTCTTGTGAAGAAGATAAGGGGCCTGTCTCTAAACTTTTAAGATTTCAAAGCAATGGATATAGGGCAGGAATTATCTGCTGTAGGCTTTCGGCCTCCTTACTGGTCCCTATACACAACATGTTGCTAATTTCCAAACAGTGTGGTTTAGTATGTGACCAGCTGGTTATGTGGAGATAACAAGTAGCATGTACTTGGGAAACCTTGATTTTGTTCCTTTCTCTGCTACAAATTTGTAACACGATCATGAAATACCACTAATGTATAAATGTATATATAGCAATGTCTGATTTAATCATGGAAAAATGTGGATTTGGGGTTACTTTTTTAATCCAAAAATTGAGGATTTTTTTCATCAGAGAAAACCAGGATCCTTGATGAACAGAGATAAGGCTGTGCCTCACTTTTCACATCTCTAAAATGGAGATAATGTCCATGTAAAGCTATTCAATATAAACTCCCAGTAGAAACCACAAGTGTGCAGATGTTCAATATTCTTCCCCGGAACAGAAATGGCCACCTCAGGAAAAAAAATAACCCAGGAACAACCAGGGTTAAATTATTCCAGGGAGAGACAGGCTGACCCTCAGCAGTTTGGGTCAGCTAATCAGGGCTGGTCTGTGCACTGCTGCCATCTGTCTACAGACAGACTGAGGGAGCCTGAAGAGCACTTTGATATGCATTCACAGGGTGGACATCTACCCATTGTGTGTTTAGTGTCAGCACATCAAGCTGTGCTCTTCAGGGGCTCAGCATTCAAATGTCTGTTCAGTTGTTTTTGGACAAGTTTTTTCTACCAGTAAGACAAACCTGAGAGAATTCTCCCAGATCATTTCAATTTTTCTACAAGGGCAATGATACTTACTTCCTTTCCTAAGTGCATGAAAACATACAGGAAAACAGTAATATGTAAAAGTCAGTAATTTAATTAAATTTTATAGAGGGATACTTGCATGTAAAAACAGAAGGGAGAACCAATCCCCTACAATACCATACTTATACTTCTTTTGGTATCTTGTCAACATTGCCTTGTATCTTTTATCTAGCTTTACTTAAGAAGGAAAAAAGTCATAAAAGGCAGATTATATGTATTTAGCAGTTAATCCTATAAGATATTATTATGTATTTAAGTATCAAATAAGTAATACTATACCAAGTATTATGCATTTCAAATAAGAAAATAAAAATCCTTTAGATTTTAAAAATCCTTTAGACTATAAGAAAAATAAGAAAAGACAAATAGATCACATTGGGTGCCTCGACATGTGTATTAATGTGCTTTTCCTAATACACATTAAATTTAGTACCACCAGGTACTTTTACATGTGTTCTGGGCATGGGGGTGGGAGCCGTACTTTAATTAGAGCAGCTCCAAAAGTGCTTCTAATTAAGGCACTGTCATGTTTCCAGTATCAGCATCCCCACACTTAAAAATGGCAATGCCATGGTCTAGCAGACTCAATTAATCGAGTCTGCTTTGATATGCTGGAATTCTAGTGTGTCAAAGTCCTAAATAAATGCATATCAGGCTGCCCTAATGCACAGTCCTGCAAGCACATGCTTTTTAAGTATGCTTAATGCACAGTAGCTTATTTTACTGTGCATTAGCATATTTGCACTTTTAAAGTGATGCTTTAATACACAGTAAAATAGGCTACTTCCCATCAAAATACATGTGTAGATACACCATTAAGTTAATTTATATTGACTTTACAAGTGAACAAAGTGTAAATTTAGAAAAAAGCAATTGGAGAAGCTGGAGAATTTTTAAAAATACACACTCACAAGAAGAAAGTCCCTGGGAAGTGGAAAAATGGCTTATGTAATACTTTTACTTAAAAAAGACCTAAGGGTACTCCAGCAAGCTATAGATCAGTAGGTTTCACTTAAGTTCTGAGAGTCATAGAAACTTTTTTAAGAGATCAAAAAGAATGGGGATTTGAAAAGGCATAGATTGATTACAGGAACAATGAGTTTTTTAGGAGAAAGTGAAGGTCATATTTATCTCTTTTATTGGAATTTTGTGTAGATAAACCTGCCAAAATGATAGAGGGAGGTGCAATCGACATTTTATGCTAAGATTTTTTAGACAGCACTTGTCAGAAGACAACATAAAAAAACTGATGTAAAGTAATGAGTCATTCTAGATAAGAAAGGCAATTCATGTGATAACCAGTGATCCTGGTTTTCCCTGATTTAAAAAAAAATCCCCAATTTCTGAATTAAGAAAGTAACCCCAAATCCTGATTTTTGTGTGATTAAAATGAAACACCACTAACATACATCTATATCTATATACACAATTTAATCACACACAAATGTGGACTTGGAGTTACTTTTTTATCTGAAAACTGTTTTTTTTTTAAATCAGAGAAAATCATGATCCATCGTGATGACCTTCATATCAGCTAAAGCATGTAGAACTTATATATAATAAACATGAATATTTTTTTTTGGCTTGAAGATATTGCAAGGATAACTTGTAGCATATGGGAGTGATGTCTAACACATATTGTATAACAACTGCAAAATTCCTAGTGTTGCATATAAGAGCTAGTGATTGGTAATGAGTAACAACAAAATCAAATGTGACTCTCTTCTGTTATTTGAATATCTGAATTGACTTTCTGTGTAAGGTTGTATTATGCTTATTATCACAGAAAATGTGAAATTAACCCATTTCCAATGAAGTTATAAAATCACAAAGAAAAACAAGAAATAGAATCTTTCCCCCTCTCCTTCTCCTCCCCCTCACCGCTTTTTCACTTACTACTGATTCACAGAGAAAAAATTTAGACAATTGTTATGACCGGTATTATTGAGATAAGAATGTGGGAATAAAGTAGGGAGGGATTTTCAATGGTTGGAGACATTGTGATAAGATGTTTTTTAGTGGGAAAACACTGATTCATCCAAATCAAAATAAGTCTAAGTAACTGTAGGATCCAAAAGGGGAGGGTGGGCTGCCCTTCCTGTCTCTCAGTGGTGTGTACTAAATGGCAACTCAGTGGACACAAGGGATTAGATAGATTGTACTCCACTGGGGTGAAATTCTATTCTATCTTGTTTAAGTCCTGAAAATCCATTGATTTGCTACTTTTGTAGCACCTCAACCTCATCCTTAAGATTGAGTCACAAAAAGCAGTGGATGAGCAGGTGGAAGTAAAGCTCAGCACATGCTTTCATTTAGCTCTGGAGCCCATGGACTGTATTTCTGTCCTGTGAAGGAAAGAGAAGTATGAACAGTATCACCCCCTGGACTGAGGACCTGAAACAGGGACCATGGGCAGACTCTACACTGACCATTCAGTAAGTTCTCTCTCAGAGCTCACACAGAGCTTTTTGCAGAGCTCTGTTGACAGGCTGGTGATTTTAAAGATCTCACTAGTATCCAGGGCTACAACAAGGGGTTGCAGCCACACACACTTTATGTGTACTATATGCAAAATGAGCTCTTTTCTCTGCACATGTATCATGCTACCAAAGGGGGTGTGACAGTCATAGCTGTGATCTTAGATATACCCATGACAACATTCAAAATATACCCATGACAATGTAGGAGAGAAGGATTAATAAATGTCCTGGGCACTACATACCTAAGGTATCAATGGACTCTCTTCCTTATCTGCTCTTGCAAATCTTAATGTTAGACAAGAACAATGTCCTGCATATACCACCAACACTCTAAGTTCACTTGGCAAAAACACATGGGAGATCAATTTAAGCAATTGTCCCTCATCTCTGGAACTCTCTCCCCCTTACAGCCCTCCAGAATCTGAGTCTGATTATCTTCAGAAAGTGCTGAAAGACCTTATTTGAGCAGACATTTAGCAGGCAAAGCTAAGTAAGGATGTCACTTACTGGTGCTTTTGTGCTGTAGGCTCAGGTTTACCCAGTAGGAAACGTTTTCTCAAGCACCCTTTGATAATACTTATTGTAGGAGTTCCAATTACGCCAAGTCATAGTTATGCTAAGTTATAGTAAGCTAAGGTGCCAAAAAGCAGCATGGGAGAAACAGGCCTCATGACCACTGGATGACCTGATAAGAAAGGAAAAAAACAAAAGCACACTAATTGACAAAAAGATTCAAAGAAGGGAGAAATAAAGCAGCAGCTGAAAAACTTGAGGATGAATGCAAACAGTAAGAACTCACTAATGAGTCAGAGATAACAAGAATTGAAGTGTAGATATATAAACTTTGCAAAAGAAAAAAGTAGGGATGAAAATCTCAACAGACAGAGAGACAAGAATTGTTAGGAGACAGGGAGGGCAATCAAGTACAAATTCAGGGGCTGTGAAACCTGTATCTTGTAGCAACTTCAGGGAGTGTAAAAAATACATATTGTGTCACTACCTGTCAAGGGCAAGCTTTGCTAAGTTGGATTTAACATTAATCAGACCAAGTAGTGTATTGTCTGAGGACAATAAGCCTTTCTGAGATCTTATTGCTGAACAGATTTGAGTTGTTTTTTCTGAATCATCTCTGGAATCTGGAAGTCTGCTTTCTAGCATTGCCCTTCCAGAACGCACAGCCTCAAACAGCCTGATATCAAAAGTGACAGCAGCAAGATACCACCTGAGAAAACACTTCATACACCTCATAACAACACTTATAGCTCTCCATTGTCTGTAACAAGTATCTGAGCACCCACACTTGGTTAAAGTGATTCAGTTTTCTGAGGTGCTAATATTTCCCTTTATAGGGATCTTTCTTCATCTTCATTGGTAAGATGGTATTGCTTCCTGGGGCTGTGCAAAACAGCACCATTTCATTTTGATGACTTTTTCACTATTTCAGCTGGACAATGTTACATTTTGAGTTTCATTTAATTTCATAGCGCTGTTCTGTTGTTTCATTGATACTCGTTTGCTGTTTCAACGCTACTTTGACATTTTGCCCATAGGCTATAATGGGAAAGCACAAAACTGCCTATAACATTGTCATTTTTTGGCAGATTTGGCTGAAAACAGCAAGGACAGTAGTCCTTTCTGAGGGCATGAAGCTTGTCAAGCTTCGAGGAGATAGGTGCAGTGGTTTCTGGGAAACTGTACCTCAAAATCTTGAAAGGAAAACGGGTGTCACATATTAAGGCACAGTGGAGTGAAAGCTACAGGTTTGGTAGCCCCTGCTGAAGCCATGAAGTCTGCTAGGTTTCAGGAAGATAGGTGCAGGCATTTCTGGGAAACTGTACCTCAAGCTGCTGAGAAGCAAAACTTGTGATGTGTGTGACTTCGTGTGTGAGCTAAGGTATACCTTCACTGATGCTAAGGACATGACATGGTGGTGTGCCCCAATGAGGCCTCCTCCTCCCCTATATTCTCCTTGGTCCACCATTTTAAAAAACAAGAGGTAATAACTTAGTAAGCAACACAGTAGCAAGAGCAGCAGCTCAGGCAGCCAAACTGTCACAGACGAGCCTTTTTTCCTTTTCTGCAAAAGCTTCTTCATCAGCAGCTGCCACATAACTCTCACTGCCAGCCCCAGCCCTGGGGTTAGATGTGCTCAGGGCCCTGCATCCTTCCAGTCAGCTGACTGGGGACAGGTGCTAGGAGTGTTGGTCTAAGGACATGGCACTGGCAGACAAGGTTCTTTGGATCAATGTAATCTGATACCTTTTGATAGACCAACTGAATTGTTAGGGAAATATATCTTAGCAAGGTTTAGGGTTGAAAAACCCTTTGTCAGGCTGAGGAAGCACCTGCAGTTGGTGTGTGTGCTGTTCCTGGATGGAGGGAATAAAGAAGCCAGAGGCTGGCATGCAATGCAGGCAAGAAAGCCATTTAGTGAAAATGGAAATGGAGGCATCAGGGTTTAAGGGACAGGCTGAGATGGTGGAGGGAAGTGGGTTGTAGCAGAGCAGCTAAAAGTGGAGAAGTACCTGGGGAGCCAGATGTCCAGCAGGTTGTAGCATGTCAGAATTCCAATGTCTATATTGAGTCCAAGAGTTTTTGTAGTTAAGAGATTGATGAAGTGCAGTTCATAGGCTCGTCTGTGAAAAGTGGTTTGTAAATTCAAACAAGCGCTGAACCTCACTAACTTCATCACCAGAAGTCTATTTCCTACAGCCCAAAACATACTGAATGGATTCAGGCCATGCCATGACAAGACATGTAAAATCTGTCAACAACATCTCCAGTATGGAGATATCTTCACAATACAATACATATCTGCATCAAAGCACCAAGTGCCCTGATGGAAAGTACATGGAGACACCAAGCAACAACTGCACATCAGAATGCGCACACAGTGAAAATCTATCAAAGAATAAAACAGAACACCTGTCTCCAATCTCTCAGGCTTGATCCTCAAAGAGAATTTACAAACCACTTTTCACAGACAAGCCTATGAGCTGCACTTCATCAACCTCCTAGCTACAGAGACTCTTGGACTCAATAAAGACATTGGAATTCTGACATGCTACAACCTGCTGGACATCTGGGTCCCCAGGTACTTCTCCACTTTTAGCTGCTCTGCTACATCCCACTTCCCCCCACCGTCCCAGCCTGTCCCTTAACACCTGATGCCTCCATTTCCATTTTCACTGAATGGCTTTCTTGCCTGCATTGCATGCCAGCCTCTGGCTTCTTTATTATTCCCTACATTCAGGAACAGTCCCACTACGCCTCCTGACCCTGCCAGACTGCAGTTTTAGTGGTTTTAGGCTGGGGCTATGGGGAAGGAGGAGGACCTGGAGATTTCATTGAGGATGTGGAGCCACTGCTGTGTGACCGCTTGGTCTTCTGGGCAAGCCACAACCAAATGTGTCTGGTTCTGGCCATGGTTGCCCACAAACACAGATCCTGTCCTATGACCAGTGTTCCAAGTGAGAGGATGTTCAGCATTGCTGGTGATATAGTGACACCCCAACACAGCTGCTTGAAACCTGGTTTGGTGTAGCAGCTGGTGTTCCTGAAGGTGAACCTCCAGCTGCTGGGGTTCCCCAAGTTCCAGGGCCACCAGGATCTGGGAGATGGTATCCCACTCAGACCTGTTAAGGGTGCCACTGATCCCAGTTCCCAGAGCAAGGCCACCTCATCGATGGCTTTCTGTTGCTCCACCAGCCTCTCAAGCATCACTATGGGGAGTTCCACCGAGTCTCCACATACTGCATGGTTCGGGGTTTTTTTGCTGTGGTATGTCCAGCTCTGCTTGTTTGTCACACAACATCTTTCCCATCTTGAAGTGCCAGTGGAAGTAGCATGCCACATTCCTGCATTTGGAAATGAGCTTGCTGGTGGTGCTAGCACTGTCACCAATAGCCCTGTTCCCCTCCAAGGTGTGTCCCTGACAATGAGGTGGAACTTGTGTGCCACTCATTGAATGCCAACAAAGTTGGAATAAGAGACTTCTTTGGCCATATTAGTTGCACCATCAGTGACCATGGACCCACAGGTGAGCTCATCCTGCCCAGTAAGCCATATGGTTCATGGCCCCCATGGTCTCTATAGCTGTGTGGGACTCATCCATCACCTTGGTTTAAAGGAGTTTCCACCTATGGCCTGACTGAGTGCACCAGTGCCCTGTGACAGAGTGGTATACATGATCTCCACCCCAGCTTCAGATGTCTGAGGCGAAGTGCAAGGCCACCTGCAGACTTGCCTTGCACAGCTCCTCCCTCAAGTAGTCCCTGAATGACTCATACAGGGAGAGCACCATTGTCCTGCTGAAGGTGGTGTGTGTGGGACTTGGTAGGATGGGGCCATGAATGCCCCAAGCCATCTGAACTCTGAACATCAACAGGAAGCATCTCCCCAGTGCCCTTGCTTTCTGTCTGCCTTTCCCCCACTGTTCCAGGGTGGCTTGCATCTGCTGTGTGAGGACATGGGCATTGAAGTGAGAAGGGGACTTCCCTTTGGGCATGCTCCCACTGGTGCCAGGCTGAGGAGGTGCAAAGGCAAGGAGATGGTACCTGTGGAGATGCATCAGCATCTCCATGCTGCTCATGTGTTTTGTTCCATTGCTTTGGCTGGTTTTGGCTCAGCAGTGCAGGCAGATAGCATATGTGGGATCATGTGCCAGCTCAAAATGATCCCAGACCACACTACCTGGCTGATTCTGGGGTATAGGAGCATGTGTGGATGCTGCAATTTTCCCCTCCTCAGCAGGCAGAGGCACAGCAACAAGAGGATTGGACTCAGCTGTGCCACTTGCCTCCATGGCTTCTACCTCAGCCTCCTCTGAAGTGCCTTCTGGGGAAGGAGACCTGGCTCTAGGAGAAACTTGAGGGGTGTGGAACACAAACTCAGATGATTCCCCCTCATTCCCCAGAATTTCCCTTGCTAAGGCATTCAGATCCAGATCCAGCTCTTCCTCTGGCACTGGAAGGCTTAGCTTGGGAAGTGAAATGGGGATGGAGGAGACTGTTATGCTGGTGCTGGTGTTTATTGGCATGGTGGTGGGGGGATGTTATGGATGGTGCTCTTGGAGGGGATGCAGACTCAGGCACAGGCAGTGGCACTGGCACAGCTTCCCTCTCATTGCTACAACTAGTGGAAGCCTCATGCCTACTTGTTTTAGCAAAGAGGCTGCATCTCAGTTGGGGTGGGGAAGAACTTACAGCTCACCTTTTACCCCCTCTTCTCCCCCTCCCTGAAGGCTTGACAGCTGCCTTTCCATCATGCTTCATGGTGTGTTTCATAGTGTCTTGTTTTTGCCTTGGTGTGCTGGAAAAGCTGTCTCTTGTTCTGTAACGTTATCTATCTGATGTATGTAATATATGTAGATATTAAGATAATTGTATCTTAATGTGTGAGGACATGGCAATGTGTTTATGTAATGTATATATGTTTGTATGCGTGTATTTATGAAATAAATAAAATAAAAAATGCATTAATGTATATATGCCTTCCTATATAAATTCTATATCATAATGAACAAAAAGAGGATTTTGGAGAAAGAATAGAGTGAAAGGAATCAATCAATTAATATATTAATAAAATAAAAGGGTATAGAAAGAAAGTAAAAGGTATTGCTGAATCCCACTTACTAGGCTAGCAAGTAGGAGACAAATGGTAGCCTTTGATGTCTAATGCTACTGAGTTTCTGGAAGACAGCTCAGTAACTGACCCCAAGGCAGAAAGCAGCCCTGTTCAAACAATGCTGCTTTTTATGCTGTTTTTTCCATCCCTCCCTCAGAGCACTAGGATTGAAAAGGACATCAGGGAAGGATCACAGTCACTGGCTGGCTACACAGCCAATATCAGAACAATCCTCCCCCTTCCCCTTCCCTCTCCCTCTCCTTATTTTCTGTTTCCCTGCAGTCAAGCCCAGCTTCAGCTTCAGAACTAAATACCTTTCAAAACTTTTGAAGTGTTTCAACTGCTCTCATTTCATTTCAAGATTGTTTTAAAGCCCTTCATTTCATTTCAATTTTGCTGTTTCAAGGTCAAAGCTAGTTGAAACAGCGGCAAAACAAGACAGCTAGTGAAGTTTTGTATAGCCCCATTGTTTACCTATGTAAAATGCCCAGATTTTATATGTTGAAATACTTGAAGACTTGTGTAAGTCTGTAACTAAGGGTATGCTGCATTTATTTAAAGGAAAAATATACAAATGCCATAGGTGCAGATGGATTTGACAAGCTTTACAAAAATAGTAAACTATACAGTATACTAGGTCTCTACTTTGACTGTGGGAGTTTTGTTTTGCTTTTCAAACAACAGATATTTTAACCTAGGCACACTTTAGCATTATTTAGCTACATCTTATTTTAATATAGAGCTAGATGCTCCTTTGAACAGATAGAATAAAAGTAATTAAAATAAACCCAATATATCTATGCGTGTGACTACCCACAGATGACACACATTAGTAAAAATTTATAGTAGCTAGATTTTGTTGAAGTTAAAATAATATATATATACTTATAGTAACTGCTCTTAAATTGTTTATTGTATATCAGAGCTAAGCATTATATTACTTTAGAGCTTTCAGATTGTGGTTGTGGTTTACAGATCTCCCTTAATGTTGATGAGTTGGTGAAGCTCCAGCTAGAATTAAAATTTTCTTTCACAGTGGTATATAGAATTTCACATTTTTCACTGTCCTTGGATTGTTAAATCCCTATTAAATTACATGAAAAATTAGACTTAAAATTTTCTTTCTCTGTCAAGGATAAAGCTAGAGTAGTTTCTGTCATATAAATGAAATAAGGAATATATTAAAATAAAATTGGATTTCTTTAGAAAATTCAGGAATATTTTTAAATTGTGAGAAAAAGCCAAAGAGCCATACCCTAAGATACACTTATTTAATCTTAATATCTCTAAACAAAAAGAGAGATCAATATGTAACACCCAATATTGCTGGGATACAATTTTCCTTCTGCAAAAACAGATGCATGAATAATATTAGTGGTTAGGCTATGACACAGTGGGCTTAAATGAAGAGCTCCAACAAGCATAGGAGCAGCATGGGCACTGGACAAACTGTGAAGAGAATGCACCATTTTCTTTATATACTCTAAGGGACTGATCCAAAGCCTATGAAAGTCAGTGAGAATACCCCCACTCATCTCAGTGAGCTAACAGTGCAAAAACTCCATTTGGCCTGCTTTAGGCCCCTTCTGACCCTAGGCACTATTATACTATGATACTATAATTGTCCCACCACTTATAGTTTTATAGTTTCATAGTTTCATAGTTGGTAGGGTTTGAAGGGACCTGAGCAGATCATCTAGTCCGACCCCCTATCATGTCAGGAAAGAGTACTGGGGTCAAACAACCCTAGCAAGGTGTTCATCTAGCCTCCTCTTAAAGACCCCCAGGGTAAGAACCAATACGCAAGTGTACCTACTGCGGGGTCAGATATATTCTATATCTATTCTATATCTAACCTATATGTTATTATGGGGAGATAAAATACAGAAAGATGCCAAATGTATGAACTACCATATTTACCTGAATCAAAGACAACTTTAAATTTAAGATGATATTTTCCATTTTTGGAATATATGATTGGAAGGTTGTCTCAGGGCCTTGTTACACATTACACTAGGAACTGCGCAAATGTTGATCAGTGTTATTGCTAGCTTGATTTTGGAGCAGCTGTGCATTCTGGCCAGCAGTGGCCTGAACGACTGAAAGGTAAGAATTCCCTCCCATTCAAGGCCTCCCCTATGCTCCCCACGGGACTCCCCTGGTTCCTTCCCATCCCTGGGGCTCCACTTCCTGGGGCAGACAGTGCAGGCAGCCATAAGTAATTAGGGGATGGGGTGGAGCAGGGCTGAGGTGCAATGAGCAGGGATTAATGAACATGTAGCAAAGTATTTAAATTGGTCACTACCACAGCTTCAGAAAGGTAAGTAGTGGCAAACGGACAGGCAGTGGGGGATGGGTGTCATATAGTACGGGAGCCAAGCAGCCAGACCCACATCCCTTGCTTCCTGGCCTCCCATTACTTCTCTGCTGTTACCTGCCCCTCTGTGCCTGTGCTTCCCAGCACCTGCTTCTTATATTGACCGTGCCTACTGCTGCAGCCCACTGCACAAGTTGTCTTCTGTGCTGTCTACCCCCACAACTTGTCCCACTAGCTGCACTTCTCCCCCACTTACTCTCAGTTATAGCTGAAACTCTAAACTAGCATCAGCCCAGGGTATGGAGCATATGGTGCCTCCAGCCCCCACCTAGACAGGCAGCAGTGGTTGTAGAAACAGCAACTCCGGTCCTGGCTGCAGCCAGCGCCGGGGACTGGGACCAGGTCAAAGTTAGAACTGGGGCTACAATTGCCACTACAGCAACTGCTGCTGTGTGGCCAGGTGGAGGCCAATTTAGCAAACCCATGTAGGACTGAATGTCGCGCTGAATTTACCTAGTCTTGTCCTATTTAGATGACATCATGTGTGATTCAAATCAAACACAAAATTTTCACTCTAATGCAGAAGCCAAGAAATGAAAATACTCAGAAACCAAGCATGGCACTAAACAGTTTTATGTTACTGTGGCTCCTGCCACACATTGCACTTAACACACAATTCACCTGTTAACTATGCCTTAAGTTGTGGCCTGCCAATGCTTTTAATGAATTGAGTCATAAAATGAGGAATAAGCCACAAAGGAATTCCACTCAAATGTGGAATAACTTTGTGGTTCATTTGTATCAAGCCATTAATTGAACTTGTGGCCAAGTTCTCCTTTGTGGTTGGGAGTCCAATCAGCTGATGAAGCTTTCAGCCATGGGAGCTCATGAGCAGGGATTATGTTTTTATCTGATGTTAAACACCCCCCGCCCTTTTTTAGATATAAAGTAAGTCAAAATCCACATTTTTCCATGATTAAAATGAAAGACCACTATATATATACGTGTGTGTGTATATATATATATACACACACACACACAATCTAGATTGATAGATATTAATCTAGAGTTTAGATATCTGAATATCTAGATATATATCTCTATCTAGATATCCAGATATCTAAACTCTAGATTAATATAGATCCATAGAGATATAATCTATATACATATATACATTTAAGACTGTATATATATATATACATACACACACACACACTCAGTGATGTTTCATTTCAATCATGGAGAAATGTGGATTTTGATTCTTTTTTTATATCTGAAAAATTGGGATTTTTTTTTTTAATGAGAGCAAACCAGGATTCCTGCTCATGAGCCTGTATCTGACCCAAGCTTCCAGCTCTGGGAGTGCACCTAAGGCTGGGAGCTCACAGTTGATGGGACTTTTACCCCTGGGAGTGCATGAACAGGGTGCACCCCTACAGCTTGGAGTCTCATCAGCTGTATACTCCCAGCCTTGGGGGTACATTGTGCATGTGGCAGGGCACTTGGTGTGCCTGCCACTTTAAGGCCCTGGAGCTGGCAGCCTTCAGGTGCCTGATGAGAGCAGCCATTTTGAGGCCTATATAAACTCAGGTAGTTTGGATGCTGGAGGCCAGGCAGCAGCATTGCCTGGCTGGAGAGCTGCTAGGAAGAACACTGGAGGTATGGGGGAGCTGTAAGGGGATGGAAGGAGGCTCCTGGTCCTGGGCATGACCTGAAAACTGCA
>JAGPOW010003316.1:117951534-117963736 GCA_030014935.1 Caiman crocodilus
CATCCTTGAGGATGTAAACTAGATGTATGGGTCACATCTTTAAACAGTTCTTTCCTTCATGAAAAAGTACCACAATAGTGTAAGACAGGTATATATTTCAGAAGCAGGGGGAGGGGGTTTTAATTAGGTGGAACACAGATGAAGAAGTGTTCCCTCTCTCCATGCTTCTGTTTGCATACTTTTTTCAATGACTCAGTGATGCACATGTAGCCCACGTAACTTGGGTATATACTCACCTTCTTCAATTGAAGGGGATTGTTAGATGGCAGGTGCGCTGTGGGATGGGAACTGCAGAACACTCAGTCTTTCTCCATCCCTATAGATTCAGGGCAGGACAGTTAGGGGACTTAACTATACACAAATTTATTTACATTAGCTTATTACAAGAGTATAAACATATGTACAATCTCTCTCTCTATATGTATATTTTATTTAAACCAGTAACATAAACAATACCCTCCGGGAAAATGACATAAAACTTTATACCAGTGCTCCAGATACAGGTAAGATACAGGTAAGTATTTGATCTGAAACAGATAAACCCCAAAGATAAACTTAATCCTGAGGGGAAACCCCAATGCCCTTGGTCTTTTTCCAAGCCCAATAAAGAAGCTGGTAACTTTAGGGAGGGGGAGGGCCTCTTAGTGGGACCTCCCCTTTCAGGAGCCCTTAACTAACTGGGTAGGGACTTCCCTCCCCTGTGGGAATCCTTTTTTTCTCTAACCTACGGCTCCCAGGCCTGGAGGGTGGTACCTGTTCTCTGTGTCAGGCTGCTCTCTCAATTGCAGTGGGCTTCACATCAAGGAGTCACTTTCCCCTGGAACAGAGCTCCACTATGCAGGGCTTCTGGGGCCTCTGGCTCAGCCCTGTCAGCTGGCTCGGTAGCCTGATCACTGTCTGGCTTTGCTGGACTCAACCTTTTGCTATTGGTCAGAGATCTGGGCTGCACCAGGCTTGGTCTGCCTCCAGGCCCTCCGTGTAGTGCCTCCTGCACTGAGTTCCCATCCTCATTCTGAGGGTTGAGGACCTGAGCTGCCCAACCATTCCCAAAGGTCCTACTCCATGCACTGGCCTGTGCACCATGTCTCTGGCCGCACACCAGAGGTTGCAGACCTGAGCCACCTCATGCAGCTCCCAGGGTCTGGATGCCATGTGCTGTGCTGCATACCAAGAGCCTAGCTGCTGAAGCCATCTGAGATTGCCCACTGATGGAAGTCTTCAGTAGCACTTCTGGGCTACTGCTTCACCCTGCTTCACAGATCTCCTCAGGTTTTCTAATCCCTGCTCTTCTCTCTTCACTCTCCTGGATGTGCTTCCATCATGCTGAGCACACAGCTTCTTTTATAGACTCCAGGGCTCTGCCCCTGAAGTCTTCGAGCCTGAGTGTTGCAGTTTTCAATCAGGTCCACAGGGCAGGGGAATTCCTCTCCCCTTCCCCTCAGGAAAGGACAGTGACTGAACTCCTTTTGCTTTCTCCTGATTGGTGATGAGCTCCACCAATCAAAACAGCAAGATTTCAATCCTGGGACTTAACCCAAGCTCCAAAAGGAAAGCCTGCTACACAAATGACCAAATAACATTGGAAACAAGTGTTCATTTACAAACTGGTAAGGGCTCACCTACTTTCCCCAGTTATGGAATCAGGCTTGTTCTTGCTTCTGTCTCCATAATGCTCTTCGCTGCCCAATTCTGTTGACCTTCCTTCAGAAGAAAGACCATTTCACATGGTGCAGTCTCATGATCAAGGATCCTGGTTTTCCCTAATAACAAACAAACAAAAAAACAAAAATCCCAGCAGTAACAATTGCTGACATATTATTTTCAGTATTAATGGTTGCTAGTGGTTTTGGTCAAGAGTTTTTGTGAGTCAGTATAGCATTGGTCTGTGTCCATAGTCAAGCTTCATAACAACAGACAATAAATGTCTTTATAGCTTTTATACTTTATATTTGTGTAAGGAATTCAGATGTATAAGCATGATTCTGGTCATTCTGTGAGGTAAAGTAGGAAGTTTTTATAATGGCAAGAACAAGGCATGTCCTAATAGAAATTCAAAGAACAAGTGTGTTGAGAAGGATGGTACCTAAAGCTAAGCAATAGAAAATCATAGGCTATAGAGTATATCAGAATTCCTGTTGTTACTCAGTTCATGGATATTGTTAGACCCCGACTCAATATGGTGCCCAATGACTAGGGAGATGACGGTCCTGTTACCCATGGATCCAGTTACTGATTGGCCACAGCAGAGCAGGGAGCAAACACCAGCACACATTGCTCACAGCAGCTTTATTCAGAATGGAGACAGTTTCAGGCGAGATCCCACATTAACAGAATGTGGGGAGCAGCCTTGAACATTAGTTCTTTTCACATTTTATACACCTTGGTTGAAATATATTAACATTTACTCCACCCTGGTCCTAGCTCTGGTTCCACCCATTTCTCCTCCCATTTCAAGCTCCTTCTCTGTTTACAGCTTAAGTCATTAACATGGAATTGCCTATGCATTTTCTTTATTTACATGCCTCTCTGCTAAGAGCACATGCTTAGACCATGAACTCAGGTACTCTCAGTCACTTGCTGGTTCTTTCTTGTTCTTTGCTGATTTCAGCACCATCTCCAAGGTTTGGCTTCTGTCTTATCTCTTTATAATAGCTGGTGGGTTGCATCTTGTTCTTCTTACACAGTGGGCTGGAACACTACTTTGTTTAGAAAACCGCTTGCTTAAGCATTTGCAAAATTAGTTACTTTTAATATATCATCCAGCCTTGTGACCAGTAGCTTTTTGCTGAGACACAGGTAAAAGCCTTAATTCAGTTGCACACTCAGAGCCCCCATATTCCATATTGTTACCCTAACAAATATAATTCATGAAACAACAGAAGTACTTCTGACAAAACTAGAAAGTGCAGAGGGACACAAATTATAAATGCCTCTGTCATGTCTCGGGATCCAGAGCAGTGAAAAGAAATACACCTAATTAAGTGCAGCAGCACTGAGTGCATTGTTAAACACAGCACAGTCTTGGGTGCATCCAGATGTGGCAGTCCCATCTTTTGCCCAGTAGTTAGACCTATAGGCTAAGTTAGGCAGAGAATCCTGCTCCATCGCTCTGCTGGAGGCTGATTCACTGGGAAATCAATAATGAAAGATTCATGTGGCCAGAAGGCAAACAAGTAAATGGAAAGGTGACCCTGTAGCTATGAACTTGAACCTGGGATTACCAATCACAAAAAAGTGCCCCCATCCAGCTTAGTTTGTATGTTAGGACACTCTGGACACATCTGCATGTGCCAATATAAGGTACATTAGCCATTTTTAAAGCACATTAAGGTTATGGGTCCACATGTATACCCTTAATATGCCTTAAAAACGGCAATTTTAGGCTATTCGTGCCTAAATTTGATACCTGCCAAAGGAGGTCTCAGATTTAGTTCTTACCCATAGTTTTTTATACAATTTCTTTTGCTTTCTGATTAGAGACTCATACACACCTGGAGGCATGATTATAAAGATTCAATTAAACTTCTAAAAGATTACAACTTTAGTTCTAGTTGTACAAATGATTTTCAGAGTCCTTTTTATATGCTGGAGGAATGTATCATGAGTATATAAGCTAAGAACTCACATTTACCTTAATCACAATATAAGGGGCTATTGATCGGAGGTCCTTACTTTTAAGTTAAACTATAAAGTTTCTTACAGAATAAAACAGCATTGTTGAACATTAACATGCAGATTCATGTAACTAAACTTAGTGCTGCTTTGGATGAATATTAATATCCTGACAGCAGTATGCACACATTCTAAAATCCTGAACAATCTGGTTAAGTATTTGTGGGACTCTTATTTCTTGTGTCATGTTTCTTTCACCAACAAATGTCATTACCACACACAAGTTTTTGGAACAAGGTTATTAAAGAAATTTTAAATACATTAAATCCCTGTGAAATTTTTCTAGTAACCTCCTACTAGCCTGATTATTTTCCAATTCAAAAGTAGCTATTGCTGCCTCCTATTTGCCAGTTCTTCACCCACTATACAATTTTTCTGCTAATTCTCATTTTCTCTAGTTTGTTTATTCATTTGTGGCACTGTGTCAAATGCTTTATTGAAGCCCAGCTAAATTAGAACTAGACTTCTTTGTTTAGAAAATCAGTGATCTATGAAAAGAAAGATATCAAGTTACATGGGCATAATCTACTTTTTTAAGTCCACGTTGGTTTTTGTTCTACTTTTCATTTACTTCATGCCCTTAATTAGTCTTTCATTCCAAAGCCCTGTAAGCAATTGAGTTTAGACTAAAAGATCTGCTGCTTCCTGGACCTTCCCTCCTCACAACTTTCTACATACTTAAAGTGCTGCTGTCTGGTCATATCCCACACACACTTCTAGATGCTTTTGCTACTAGAAATGTTATTGCATAGGCCCATTCTTTCAACATTATGAGATTATTTTGAGTTTTTCTTTCCCTTATAAATAGACATTTCCTTTTCCTTGGAATCAGTCCCATTGACCATTTTGCCTTTGTTCTCATGTTCAGCATTTCTTATGCATCCGTCTTTAGAATATATATAGTATAGTATATAGTATCTATAGTATAGTATATACATTATAGTAATATATATTATAGTATATATATAGAGAGAGAGTATATATAATATATGGTATGTATGTGTGTGTGTGTGTGTGTGTGTGTGTGTATATATATATAAAACATTAAAAGCTAAAACTATATATATCATTTTCCTTTTTAGTGTTTACATACATACATATATAAAGACACATACACATACACACGCCCATATATATACACATGTAGATATGTATATGCGTGTGTGTGTGTGTGTGTGTGTATGTATATGTATGTATGTATGTAAGCACTGAAAGGGAAAAGTATAGTTTAGTGTTTACATTTACATTTCTGAATAATAAAGGAAATGGCCTTAGTTTTATTATTTGCAAATAGCTTTAAAATGTGATTTTGTAATTCATTCCATTAAAAGCATCAATAATTAGCATCAAAATCTTATGACTTCTGGAATATGTAGGTGTAGATTTAATACTTGCATCAAATTTTAGTACTGTGTGCTTGGTTCTAATCCAACATTTACAAAACAACATTCATATGCAGAATTGTTATATTCACAATTAAGGGAATGTGCTACTCTTTCATTACCATACCTCAGACTTTCATTAACTTTAAACATCCAGCAATAGCTTTCACAACCATGCAAAGTGGCTTATGGGACTATCTACATCAGCTCCAACTGAGTTAGGGATCACTGCCGTGAAAACATGTTCCACCCACTCATTCCCGTTCTGTATGCATCAAATGCTGTAAAGAGCTAATGTAGCCTGGTGATCCTGTCTGCATGCCAAATAGCAGCTATATTACTTTTTCAGCATTTGGCATGAATACAATGAAATGAATGGGTAGGGTGTGTTTTCATCATCTGCACCCTGTAACACTCAAATGAAGTCTACACAACCACCAGTGAATGAGGAATATCTAACTAAAGGGCTGTGGAAGAATATTAATATAATTATAGAATCATAGAGAAGTAGGGATGGAAGAAACCTCCACAGGTCATCTAGTCCAGCCTCCTGCCTGAGGCAGGATTCTCCCTGTCAAAATCATCCTACAAAGAAACATAATCTAATCTCTTAGTAAAATTAACATCAACCCTGACACAATACAAGATATAATATTCTAATCTGCCAAGGTAAAGCAGAGGAATGACAGAAGCCAATGTCCTGTTTGTGTAAATGTTGTTAATATATGCTCAAGAGATCCCAGGCCATGCCCCCCACTACAACAGAAGGAAAAAGAAAAAATGCCACAGTCCATACCAATCTGATCAGAAGGTAAAAATCCTTCCTGACTTCAAGTGACAAGCAGTCTGGCCCTGAGTGGAGGGACAAGACCCTCTAGCCAGATTTAAGTCCCAGCAGGAGCACTGGCACACCCCTGTCTAAAAATCCTGAGATTTTGCTGTAGCCAAAACCCAGTGCCCCTGAGGAAGGATTAAAAAAAATCCTGACACATGTAGCAGGAGGGAAGGAGGAAATTCCTTCCTAGCCCCATGAACAGGGGCCCAAAAAGCCCAAATGAATAGGAATTACCTATAGTAGAATGTAGACATAACTGTACCTAAATCATCCCTATTCAGTGGTTGTCCAACCTCCTCTTGAATACCTCCAGTCGTGGAGCGTCCATAACTTCTCTAGGGAGTTTATTCCACTGCCTCACTATTCAAACAGTGAAGAAGTTTTGCCTGACATCCAATCTATATCAACTTTGCTGTGACTTCAAGACATTGGTGTGCGACCTACTCTCTGCAGTGAGAGAGGAAAGGTGTTTCCCTCTTTTTTATGCCAGCCCTTCAGATATTTGAAGATGTCATATTCATTATCAGAGAATTGAACGATGCAATGTAGGTGGCAATTCTCAGCCCTTCTCTCTTTCCTCAGACTTACCTGTTAATGCTGCCTGTGCAACATTTCTCCTGCATACATTCCTAAATACATAGCATTCTTGTAACACCTCAAATCATATTATTATTGTATTGAGTTTGGAGAAGGCCATAATTTCTACTGCAAAACTGAGAAAAATTAAACATTACCTCGGAGGATATCTCACTGAAATTTCATTTTGTTTTCATTCAAAGCATCATATTCTTAAATGTTTGATTGCCTTCTTGATCTTCAGGCTCAACATGCTGCAGCAAAATTAAGTTGTTAATGCCTAGTTGTGAGATTATCCATAGGGACAGTCTTAATGCAATTTCTTGTGATGTATAATGGCAACATAATTCTTGCTTTATTTTTTGTATTCCTTTGAAAAAAAAAAAGCTTGAAGGGGCCCAGGCTTCATAGGCAGTATAGTCAATTAACTTTCCACAACCTCTCTTCTTCCCCACACCACAATGTTTAATTGGTACCTCAGGATTAACTCTTTCTGAAACCATATAGACTATGTTTGATTAAAATATATTTAATTCCTTTTATTAAAAACTGACTCATTATTTTGTAAGTGACTGATTAGAAATGATTAAATAAATATCTCTATTCCAGGTATTTCTTTTTTTATATTTTTCTTTTTTTCAGTTTCGAGGGGCATGTGGAAGTGGATCATGGTAAACTTTAAAGAAAGGGATACAATTACTATATGTTATCACTCCTGCAATGGAAATGAAGTTAATTATTTCAGCACTTAAAGGGTTAAATTCACTTTATTTTTTGAGTCTAAACTTACATAGGATTTTATGATGAATTTGAAATCTGCAGGTGTTTCTTTGCATTCAAGGTACTTATCTAACGAAGCTCCTTATTTTTAGCTTCACTGTGGGCATATGATGGAAGCCAAGCAGACATGATCAACAGAAATCACAAGAACAGGATAGAAACCAATGATGCTGGGAGAATGGCACCCAAGAGGACACTTAACACAAGCCTGGTATTAGAAGAGAGATGTTTTCATAACAGCAGATTGTGCTTGTGGTTTTATTTCTTGTTGGCAACTGTGTGGAAATATTAGAGTTGAAAAAAATCCAAAAATACTTTGTAACACTGGCAACATAATTCCCTCCCTCACTCGCGAAGCTCATGTGTAAAAAGAACTTCAGTTCATTTGCCTACTTCAGTCTGCCCTGTTTACTATTGCATCTGCGATCTACAGTTCAATGGCTGTCTTAGAATAAAGAAAGAAAAGATCATAAGAAGGCATCCTACTTGGAAGGTGACAAGGGGAGAAGAGGGGGCGGGGAGAAGAACAGCATAATATCTGCCAGTGTAAAAGGGTAGAACCACAAGGGAAGCAACATGTGGTTGAAGGGAAAATGACAGTAGCTGGTTATTGTTACTCTGACTTATTTTTTTTTTAATTACATATACAATTTTTGAAAACCATATTCTTGCAAATACAACAGCCTCCTCCAAATAAAACATGACAGATGGGGTGGGGAGAAGGGGAAGCAGGCAATATGTAGAAAAGAAGATTATTCCAGAGTCATGGAATACTGACATTTAAGAAGTCCTCTTGGAAACACAGAGTGCTCTGGAGGAGTGGAATCATGAACTTCCTTGTGAAGCAGACTGTGTCCTACAATGCCACACCTCCTCTATGTTCTGTCTTCTTAGCTTATATTATGTGCCTAGTGTAAAAGAGACTCTATGTTGTGCCAAGCTAGGCCGCAGACCCTTGCAAAAGACAGCACTCTTCATTACTATAAGTAGTTACTTATATAAGTTCCTGTAATTCAGGGGTGTCAAATGTATGGCCAAAGAGCCAGATCTGGCTCATAAAGGTGCTTCACTGACCCTCTGGGCTACTGGGAGCCATGACCCATAGAAGGTAGAGGTCATGACTTACTACAAAAGTCAGAACCTTTTGGCCATCCTGACCATGGTCACTGGAAGTGAACCTGGTTTCCTGGTGCCACACCCAAGCCCTGAGCTAATTGGTGCTGCCAGACAGACCCCTTCAGCCATCAGCAGACCCTCACTCCCACACCCACCACCACCATCTTCAGGCCCTTCGCTACCACCACTGCAGCAGCCATTGCAGCTGCCCCAGTATCCCAGGCTATATCCTGTAGAGTTGTAAGAAGCTTCGGTCCCTGATTCAATTTGGTGGAGATTCTGCCTGATTCAGTGGCTGAATCTCTGAATCTGAATTGAATCAGGAGACCCTTTAATCTCTCTGAATTGAATTGGAACCTACTTCCACTTCTGGGTTCACCACTGAGCATGTCGGGGGCCCCCCATGCTCCTGTGGGATGCTCCATCTGCCTCAGCATCGCAGCATTCAGGAGCCACTCCTGGTACCTTGAGGTATGTAGAAAAAACATTTAAAGCTGTGTCTATGGCCAAATTGCTGATTCTCCAAATCAGCATCAAATCTTCAGATTTGAATTTGGCTGAATCGAATTGGGGACAGTCATCAATTAATTGAATTCCTGTCCCTGATTTCAGCTGAATCCAAATCTGAATTGAATAGTGCCCATTTCTCACACCTCTAATATCCAACTAATGAAGAATCCCAAAGCCTAAATCCAGCCTGCTGCCTCAGGAAAATTTGATACCTTTGCTGTAAATAAAGTGTTTCCACATCACAAGCCTCATCAAGAAATTACCAAAAGTTCACTGTCTTTTGCAGGCACAAACTACAGTGCTCAGCCAGTAGCTGCAGCTATGTGAGACCTTAGCACAAGATTTTTCCCCTTCAATTTGTTGAACAGACACAAGCAACAGCCATTTTAGCAGCTGCACGGCCTGCTCTGTATCCCCTGCATTTGTTTTCCAGCAAAGAAAACAGATTCCCCAATTAAAACACATAATCCAATTTTGGGGGGCTGATTTTAGGAAAAAAGGATGTGTATTTTATGTGATGAAATATGGTATATTTAATGTATTTGACTGCATGTCTACCTTACCATGAGTTATTAACTTTGGATTCTTAAAGATAATTCTTATGGGTGGTATCTACATTTTCCTGTGTGCTTGCACAATGTTCACAATACTTACATAGAAAAAAAAATAAGTAAACTGTTACCATACCTTCATGATATGGTAACATCACCCTATCTTTCCATGTCATTGATTCTGAGTCAAAATCAAACCACCAGATATGGATAATGGAATCACAATTACTTCAAATAAATTGTGAAATTAGAAGTTTATTTTTCAAAGTTCAGCTTCTCATTGGGTCTTATGGAGTTCTTGAAATATGGTTGGCTAGCTGTGTCTTCTCTTGTTTGGTCAGACACAGGAAATGAAGCAATGCTCCTTGCTGAGCCTGAAGTTATCAATGTTGATTATTAATGGAAACAACTATTTCCTGTAAGAGGAAGACAAATAAAAACAAGTATCTGAGCAGTACTACAGTAAAGGATTGTTGATGACAACTTTTGTTTGCCAAGCACTTTATTCAGGTTGAAAAACCTTGATGATTGGCTGTTTTATATCCTGGACAAAAAAATCCCTTGCATTTATCTGGTTTGTGGAATCCTGGTGTTTTTAACTGTTTTTTTTCTGAACACAGACACATTAAAGGCACTGTAATGATTCAGAAAAAATGGACTATTTCAATAATGTCAGCCTAACAGGATTTGGTGGGTGCGTAAATAAAACCAACATTTTTACACTTGTCATCAAACATTTATATGTACATGGAGCTGGAGATAGGAGTAAAGAAGGCACTTCACTAAAGGGGTTATCTCATCTGGATTCACTGGATTCTGCACCCCACCAGATGAGCTGCTCAAGCAGCTGTCTACAGGTAGCAACCAAAGGATGTTGGCCACTTTGTAAAACATAAATATGTATATTATTTTTATGATGAAATCATGAGCTCTGCCAACTTTTCATTTCAGAAGAACTATGCAAACCAATACCAGCAGAGGAAGAAACTTTTTCTTTTGACATACCTTCTCAAATGGCACATGTGTCGTTCCCTAGAAGCTACATTGGCAATGCTATAGTCCAAATTAGACATGGCAAAATACCTCAGTATAACTTAATAAAAATGAATACAATAAGTAAGTGAAATATTTTTCTGACTTGGTGGAATGGCTTGATTTTACCCTCATATAAAGTATTGTTCATGGGTTGTATTTCTGATACTGCTAATATTTGCGTAATCATAGGGCTTCTTCTGGATGTTTACATCCCTACACTCAACTCTTCTTTATATCCAGTTTTCAATAGTACAATGACGCCTCCCCCTGCTTGGGAATATACCTTGCAACCCTCAGATCACTTCAAAATGCTGTTGGTACTTACTTTGCACATCCAAAAGGCAGTTTCTCAACTACATATCTGCTATCTTTGGCACTTATGAACAATTTGTGATCTTATTCCATGTGTAAGTGCTTCTCAGCTGGTTTATTCTGTTTTTTTTTTTTTTAGGTTAAGATCATGTATTTGTCTAATAATCATTCATAGAAGGCTGCATTCAGGATAGGGAAATATGTGTAGCTCTATAGGCATATACCCAAGTATAAGTACTGAAACTATGAACCAGAAGAAATGAAGTGGAAGTTCCTCTTTTTTTTTTTTTTTTTATCAATCCAAGAGTTAAATGCCTAAAGCACTTGTCAAGGAAGCAGGACAACCAAGTTCTAAGTCCTTGAGGAAGTTCCAATTTATACCTGTTTGACTGTTTATCTCATTGCTTTAATTACCCAACCAAAGGTCAGGCATTATCCAGCTCTCTTTCCTACCCTCTTGTTGAAGCTGAGTCTTTGCACCTTGCATTTAACTTTAATGTGTAGAAATCAGTGGGAAAGTTTCTTCTCTAAAGAAACAAAGGTCCAGGCATTCCAGAAGAAACATTCATAGATTCATAGATGCTAGGGTCATAAGGGACCTCAACAGATTAACAATTCTGACTCCCTGCCTAGGCAGGAAAGAGTGCTGGGATCAGATGACCCCAGCCAGATACCTATCCAGCTTTCTCTTAAACACCCCCAAGGTAGGGGAGAGTACCACCTCCCTTGCAAGCCAATTCCAAATTTTGGCTGCCCTTACCATGAAGAAGTTTTTCCTAATGTCTAGCCTAAATCTGATCTGCCAGTTTGTAACCATTGTTCCTTGTTACCCTAAGAGGCACCCTGGTGAACAGACCATCACCAGTACCTTGCTGCACCCCCTAATGAATTTGTAGGCAGCCACAAAATCACCTCTCAGTCTTCTCTTGAGGAGGTTGAAGAGGTCCAGGTCCCTTAGGCATGGCCTTCCTCTGGACTCATTAACCACTTTAAGCCATGGAAGATCTGATTTACATCTTTTCTCCTGACCTCACATACTTCCCTCTCTTATGTGCCTGAAGACTAGTTTCAAAAGGAGCCATAGAAAGGGATGGAATATGTATAACCTCTGACATAATGGCTACAGCCCTGTGCTAGGGAATTGGCAAGATGAAATTTCATATCCCCTCTTAAGTGGGCAGGGGGCCTAGAACCTATATTTTTCAGCTTCCTGGTTGAATATACCTAGCCACTAAGTCATTGCATTAAAATGCAACAGAACCCTTTCCTCTGTCTTAACAAATTTTGGTGATACCTTGAGAACTGCAAGGGTAGCTCCACCCCTTGTCCAGTGCCCCATCCCATTTGCCATCAAGGGACCAGAAGTCCTACCATTTAATCCCTGACCTTTGCCACCAGAAGTCTCTTCCCTTGCCAAAGAAACACTCCTTTTC
>JAGPOW010003316.1:117963836-118005033 GCA_030014935.1 Caiman crocodilus
GATGATTGTATATTGTGGGGGGGGGGCGGGTTTGGGGGTGTATGTAGGTAGTGTATGAGGTTTGTGTGGTTGGGGGATGTATGTGGGCGGGTGTGGGTATGGCATGGGTGAGGGTGTGGGGGATGTGTGGGAGGGGTGTGTGAGTGGGTGAGGGTGGTTTTATGTGGGGTGTGGGATATATGTCAGGGTGTGGAGTGTGGTTGAGGTGTAGGATGTGTGGGGTAGTGTTTGGTGTTTGTGTGGGGGTGGTAAGGGTTGTGGGTATAATGGGTGCAGTGTGCAGGGAATGTGGGTGTATGTGTGAAGGGGTGTGTGGCTGGTGTAGGTGCATGTGTGGATGAGTGGGGGTGAGTGAATATGTGTAGCTGGGTTATGGGGTGTGAAGACTATTGTGTGTGTGTGGGTATGGTGGGGGATGGGGGATGCGAGGTTCTGTGGGCATATGTGTGTGGGGTGTAGGTGCATATGTGGATGTGTGTTACCTGTGTGTACCATGCCTGCTTGGCAGGGCTGAACCATTCCCACTCTGGCTCCTGCTTCTGCTGCTTCCACCCTACCTGCCTGTCCCCATTCCTGCCTGGTGGGGCTTTGTGAGCAGCCAAGTTCCTTAACACCCCTCTTTCATCCACAAGCTTTTCCATCTGGCCATGCAGAAGCAAGACCAAAGTGAACTGCAAACAGAGCCCACCTCCTGCCTCGCTCCCCTCAATACTTCAGCTTCCCCTCCCTACCTGCTACCTGGAGTGTTGCAGCAGAGACGAGTCACTGAAGGCTAGGGAAGACCGGCAGTTCCAAGGCAGCTGCACCAGTGGCAGTAGCAGCCCTGCCCAGAAGCTGTGCCTGCTGGCAAGGGCTAAAGCCCTCTAGTGGGGGAGGCTGGGAGCACAGCATGCTATGCCCCAGGTGGGGAACAGGCAGATCTTGGTCCCATGCAGAGCCAGATATAATTAATTGGTTGGTTCCCTGTCTGTAGACCATATCCAATCAGCTGGTTAGTCAAATCTGGTTCCTAGAATTCATAGATTCATAGACATTAGGGCTGGAAGGGACCTCAAAGATCATCGAGTCCAGGTCCCTTCCTCAAGGGCAGGAAGTCAGCTATAGTCAAAGATTCCCAGCAACACAAGCATCCAAATGCTTTTTAAAGGAGTCCAGAGAAACTTTTCTTAAAGGAGCCCTGGGCTAGTCCATCATAGGATCACAAATAGTAGGAGTCACAAATAGCAATTACATAGCTGTGTTATTTCCATTTTGACAAACAAAGTGAAACAGAATTCTACCCTTAGTGGTCTTATATGGTTCCAAGCTATATAAACACATGAAAAATTCTACTTCTCAGGAACAATATTGAAAACATTAATGTGAAACTCCAAACAGTTTAATAGTAGGTATCACAGCCAGTCAAGAACAGACACTTTTCTGCTGCTATTGTTCAGAATGCATTAATACAAATACTTTAGTATGTGTATATACAGATCACATTATGTCTTTCACCATGGCTTCTGACACCTTATCAAAGTTATTCAATTGTACAAGTGTTCTTTGTCTTCCAAGTTTGTACTTGAAGTACACAGTTAAGGAGAACAAATAAAGGCATTTGCAGGCATGAGAGTTTTTTTTCTTTTTTTCCTCTCAGCCTTGTTCAATCTTTTCAACAGATACCGCTTCTAGCACACACCATTTATAATAATATTAATATTAATAATAATAATAATAATAATATATCACTTGTAAAAAAGTATAAATCTCCCTAAACATTAAAAAAAAATTCTACTTACCATCCCCAAACACTGCTGCAGATTTTACAGCAGCTTCTGTTTTTTGTCTTTTTTTCTTCCTTTATTATCACTCACTGCCATTCTCCACTCAAGATGAATTTCTAAAAGGATGGATTGGTAATAGAATGTGAGGCATAGAAAGGCACAGAAAAATTAAATGGTCCACTTTTGGGAGTCTGGTTTCCCATTCCAGTGAAGGTAACAGAGAATACTGACATCTGTGATGAAAACATAATAAGGAAAGAAACTTGCAGGTTTGATTTATAAAGTCTTAAGCACTGATGGTACCTGTACGCTTTTAGTTATCGACACAGAAATTGGAAAGCTTGGTGGAGAAACATTTCTGGTAAAAACTGCAAAAAGTAAGATAAAATATGATAGATACATTTTGAGTTGTATTCAGAGGAAGACCAGGCCATAAAGAGGATTTTTTATTCTGCCTTCTTCCTAACTCCACAAATCTGGGTCACATCTAGACGTCATTCTGCTTTATACATCTCTAAAGTCCTGCCTCTTATTGGTGTTCACAACGCTACAACTTTGCTCAACTCTTCTTTATCTTCTGATTTCAATAATGCAATCTATTTTCTTTAAAGAAAATACTGTAACCCTCACATATTTTTTTCAAAAGGTCACTGGAACTTTCTTCTTGGACCTTTGCATGAATCAGCTTAATTTTTTGCTTTATTCCATCCCCTTGGTCTCATCTTTAAGTCCCTTCAAAACTTCTGATTTTGTCTTACATACTCCCTATTTAATCTTCTTCATCCTCCTTATGCTGTGGAAGGTTAGTCCTAACCACCCATTTGTCTACTTCTTTTACAAGACCTTCATGATTTCTTTCATGACATCTTTTATGCACACCTTTATACACAGAAAAGCAAGTATTTCATGACATCACAGCTCTGTGCTCCACAAATCTCTCCTCATAATGTTCTCATTCAAAGACACTTAAAAATACCCTACCAAATAACAAGATAGGCAAGAGCTTATAAGAACATTTGATACATGTATATATGTATACGTTCTTGGTTTTTTTTTCAAAAGAGCAATTACATTATCTTTCTGTACATATAACTAATTTCTAAACCAACACACATTTTTGGTTTGTTTTTGTTTTTGGAGTATGTGTGTGTATCAATGTTAGCCCCATGTTTCTCCCTTCCAAATATTGTTATATTCATTGGCTTCTGCCTTCTTTAAATTGGACTTCAAAGACTTTAATTATAGCCAATATGGTTATAACAGCCTGCTTACATACTACGTGTTGAAGGAAAAATTAAAGCCTTGGGGTCTTTTTAAACATCACCTTTTGGCCATACTAAATCTGTGCAATTGTGTGCAGTCTTAAAGTTACAACATACTCTGAGCAATTGCACATTAAGGTTTAATATGATCTTTGACCTGCACAGCTCTGACTTACTGCTTGAGGGCTGGCAAGCAGAGATGTGATTAGGGGCCGCAACGCCGGGGTTCTATCCCTTTTCTGGGTGCGGGGTGAGAAAGGGCTATGACATGAGAATTGCATATGGGTTGATTGGCAGCTAAAGTATTCAGTGACCTATTCCTGGATTAATCAAGTCATATGAAAACTCATCCATCCACCCCACCCTGGCAGCCTTTTCCAGAGATGGGCAAAAGGCAAAGAAAAAATCAATTAAATACAGTTACTGACATGTTTCCATAGTGCCTGGTCAAGTATCATCAAAGCACTTCCGATTCTCCTATGGCCCTGCAGTTTCACGGGGACCATAGCTCCCCCCTGGAGCCCTGCAAACTCCTGTCCTGGGTGTTGGTGCTGGATTTATGACCCAGATACCTTGTTCTGGGCAGACCCCCAAACCCTCAGACTGACTATGGCCTCTCCATTTGATAATAGGCAAATTTTATTGATATAGTGATAGCAGATAAGAATAATGCAAACAGTTCTATATCTATCAGTCCTAGAGCTGTCACAGATGAAAGGTATGTCTGGCCAGTATATGAGCTTCACCCTGAGGTTCTTTCTTGGATGTCAGATGTCAGAAGCCTGGAAGTCAAAGGCTGAGGCCCTCCCCCTCTTTCCCCCTCACCAATGGTTTGGGTGAGATGGGCTGGTGGTATGTCCTTTGTCTATGATGGCCTTGGGTTCCTCTTTCTTTTCTGAAATCCAACCTTTTATAATTCATCTCTTCTGATGACTCTTCATTCCCAGGCACTGTTGACTCATTTCCCTTTGGTCATCATTCTATCCATTTTTTGCCCTATCATTATATTCTTCTGTTCCAACAAACTCATCACATGCACCCATCTTAATTTGGTTATTTACCAGTCCTCCTAATTTGGCCTGTTCATCAAAGCTGAAAATTCCCAGAGCTTTGCTGTCCTTGTGCCTGGTAGCTTCAGGCTGACCCAATCACAGCCCCCTCAACCCAATCCTAGCCCCAAAGTCTTCCTCAGAATTGGCCACAAGCAGCTTTGTCAAGATGATGAGTAACAGAGCTGAGCAAATCTTTGCTCCATGAAATCTGAAGACATTCCATGCATCAGCTCCCAGCCCTGTTGAGGCACACTACCTTGAGGATGCTGCTGCTACTTTGGAAACCATGCTAGCCCTGCTCTATGAGGCACAAGATGACATCATAGAAACCATGGTATTGCAGCCCTTGGATCAAATGCCAACTCATCAGTGGGCACTATTGGTGCACTCAGACAGGTGGGAGCCACTTGTACTTGGAACCTGTGCAAGAAGCAGCGGTAACAGAACTTTAGGATGTCTTATAACAAATTCATGGACCTTTGCAGTTAGTTGGCACTTCTACTCCATCTCCAGGTCATCAAGCTTCAGCACCCCTTGTCCATCTAAAGACATGTGGTCATGATGATCTGGAAGGTGGTGAACAAAATGCTCAATGGCATAGCCAGCAGTTCAGTGTGAGGTAGACAATGGTGACAATAATTGCACAAAAAAGGGAAAAAGCAATACTGCAGGACTTTGGACCCTGACTCACCTAGCTTGTGGACCCACAAGAGGTCATCAAACAGCTGGGCTTCCTGAAATGCATGAAAACCATGAGTGGGGTTGACATACCCATTCTGTGATCTCCTTGCCATTCCTCTGAGTACATCAGCCTCAAGGGGTTCTTTTTAATTATAATCTAGGAAGTTGTAGACCACTTCATCAACATCAATGCTGAGTGGTCATGGCAGGTACAGAATGCCTGCATATTCAGGAACTCTGTTTTCCTAGAGATGATGGAGCAAGTGAAGTTCACTGCTGGCACTCCATCTGTAGACTTGGCTGCATTGCCCATTCCCTTTGATCATCAAGGAACCAACATATCCACTCCTCCCTTCTCTCATGAAGCCATAAAGCAGCTGGATGGACTCCAAGAAGGAGTATTTTAATTACCAGCTGAGCAGCTTCTAGATGGTGTTTGAGTGTATTTTTGAGCACCTAAAGGCTTTCAGGAGGTCCTTGGGGTCTGCCTTGAATTCAGGCTGAGGAATATTTGCACCTTTGCAGCAACTTCCTGCTTTCTCCACAATACATGTGATGTAAAGAGGGAAGCTTTCATGGACACCAGCTTGGCTTCCGTGAACCCACGTTGGAGGATGCCCAGGATGAAGCAGTGTTCCCAGATGAGCATTATGGACAAACCCATCTCCAGGCCATTCTGATCAGAGAATCCTCAGCCAATCTCTTCCTGGGAGAACATTCGGTTGGTTGGGGGGAGGGTACAGTTACCCCTGAGTTACTGAGAACACTTTATTGTCAATAAACATCTTTAATTAAAATCATTGGGATTGACACCTTCTGCTCTGAAGAATTTTGGAGAATTGTGGTGAGGATAGGAGAGAGGTGTTTGGAATTGGGTAACTGAATGATTAATTATCTGGGAGCATGAACAAAATGAACTTGAATCTGCACTCTGTGAAAAGAATTATTATCTGATTCATATCACAGAGACCTGGTGGAACAGGTCTTACAACTGGACCATCAGTATTGAGGATCACACTGATTTTTGAAGGACAGGGTTTGGAAAAAAGGTGGTGGTTCATCATGTCTGTAAAAATACATACATGAGAGTGAAGATAAAAGGTGAAAGATGCAGCACTGGTATAATGGCGGGGCTTTCTTATACACCATCACATCAGGAAGAAGGAGAGGGTAAGGCTCTCCAAGGAGTTGAAAAACTATTAAAACATTATGAGGTGGTATTGATAAAGGACTTCAGGTTTCCATATATGTACTGGGTGAACTAAATAGCCAGACAAAATGTCAAACTGATTCTTAACTTGTGTGTGTACAACTAGGGTTACATCTATCTCAGATCTTGTTCTGACCAAAAGGGAAGAACTGGTGGAGGATATGAAGGTGATAGGAAACTTGAGAGGAAACCATCACAATATGATAGGGTATCAGATCCTGAGATGGGGAAAGCACGAGGTCAGCAAAACTAGGATACTAGACTTCAAAAAGATAGATTTCACCTGACTCAAGGAGTTAATAGGCATGGTCCAATCTTAATATTGACTGAAGGATAATGATGTCCAGGAGGGCTGGGGACATCTAAAAGGCATGAAATTGGAAGCCCAACAAGAAACTTCTCTGATGCAATGGAAGCATAAGAAAAATGGCAAAAGATGAATAAGCCTCTACAAGGAGATTCTAGGAAGTCTTAAAGGGAAAAGGAAATGTCCACATCTCTAAAGAAGCATACCAGGAAATAGCAAGAACCTGCAGGAACAAAATCAGGAAAGCACAGGTAAAGAATGAGCTGCACCTAACAAGGGAGGTTAAATACAAGAACAAGTGGGTCTATAGGTATGTTGGTCAGAAAAGAAAGACCAAAAAAGCTGTGAACCAGCTGCTAAAGAGCCAGGGGGAGCTCTTAAAGAGGGTTTGTGTGTATTACATAAATAATAATAGAAAGACAGGTCTGGAAATATGTGGAGCAAAGAAGCCACTTTCCAGACAAAATGATAGAAAGGAAAAACATCCGTAGGGAGTCACCTCATTAAACTTGTTGATGGTCAAACATGATCACACAGCCACCACTTCAACCAGGAATGGCTTCAGAGGAAGTATGAAAGCCCTGTCCTGTTCTCATAATTACTGTTCTGACTTCTCATCATGAGACTACATTTTGTGTAAGTTCCAGGTCTACCTACCAAGAAAACAGTAACTTCATAGTCACCTTAGGCCTACCCCCTTCTTCTGTTCCGTGTACAATATCATGTGTTCTGAATCACTTTCTAGCTAGGTATTAATAAGATTCCAGTAGACTTTGGATCATTTCCCAAGAGCTTTCACCAACTGTTTCTGGGCCAACATTTATATTCAGCTGTTTCTATTCCTCCCCATTTATCATTCACTCTTACCAATCAGTAGCATAATTAGCAGAGGGTAAAAGGGGCAGGAACCTAAGATGCTGACTTGGAGGGAGAACTAGTATGGCTCCCTTCCCCACGAGTCTTTCTGTATAATTCAAAACCCAGAACTGTAGATATAGCTAAGAAGGGGCAGTATCATGCCCAGCAGTCTGTTGGAGGGGGAGGTGGAATGACACTCCTTTTTTTCCAGGGGTTTAGTTAGTGCCAGTCAACCATGCCTTGTGGGGTGAATGCGCTCCAGGGACCCCTAGCCCCTCAGTGGCCAAAGCCCAGCCATGCTGTTCAGGCTGCAGTGCCACTTAAGCAAGGAAAACCTGTGCAGGTAACACATTCCTCCTTTTCCTCTCCCTCTCCCCATTCCTCCACCCTCTGGTGATCAATATGCTTCCTCCCTCTACCACTCTGGGAGCTAAAAAAAATAGTTTGTGACACCTCTGCTACCAATAGGCCACTGGCTATTCAAGGGTGGATCTCTTTTGCAGAGATATCTCCTGTTGTAGCTGTGCCACAGGTATGATCAATTAAACATTGTTTGTAACAGAAATTTGAACCTAGGTCTTCCATGTTCCAGGCATCTGTTGTAACTGATAAGGTTTGATCAAATGTGATGTTTCTAGGAAACATATTGGCTTCAGTGACTCAGCTTTTTCTGAAGAAAATCTTGACTCAACATTTCCTAACCTGGTCTTTGATTATCTCTGCAGTCATCAGTCCTGACATGTCTCTAAACGTATTTCTGAAATAAACTGATTAGCATCAAGTAAACACAACTAAATTTGCTTCATTACCTATATAAGGTTACACTACGCAGTAAAGGGAAATGCAGCCACAGTCAGCCTGACTTCTTCCTTCCATTTTCTTCACTGTTTCAGGATTCTGAAACTGGTTGGCAGAGTGGTGTCTAAAAGTAGCCACAGGAAGACTCTGACATTATTACTATTATCAACAGTTGCAAGGTGGCAATTTTTCATCACTGACAGAAAAAAACAAAACATTTACGCATACAGTAGAGCTGTTTGACAATACAAGCCACTAAAATGCCAGTAGTAATGTCCAGACATATATTTCTGAAAAACAGCAAGGGAGACACCTGGGAAGAGTAGAACTGAAATTAAACACAGAAAAATTTTGCAAAGGACATATTGGAAAATGACCAGGAAGCAGAGGGAGGTGGAGCAGCAAAATACTTATTTTTAAATCAGTTGAAAAATATATTCCTCACAGATGCTACAACCTACATATATATTCCAATTACAAATTCCAATTTCAATTTCACATATTTATTTTATTTTACAGTTCCTTTCACACAGTGCATCAGAGAACATCTCATGCAATAATGATGATGATGATTAAACTGTCATTAAAGTGCAAGGCATGACATGAAATCAATAGGAATGAAAAGCTAAATCTAAAAAGGTAGTCCTCCAACTAGATGTATAAAACAAATTATATATGGATACACAGATAGAATGAGTAAACCACATTTGAGGCAAATTAAAGTTTCACAGTCCCAGCACCACTAAGTCAGAGATGAAAACCAAACACCGGATACAAAGACATTTTTATTTTCTGTCTATCTCCAGAAATGATGAGAGATATAAGTATGAGTGAATGTGCATTAAGACTCTTTAATGCTATAAAACTTTATAACCAGTGCTTTACCAGTAACTTCACTAAGGAAACCTTTTCACATAAACATCATTAGCTCTCATATTAGTTCATAGTAAAAATGTTGTCAGCATATTTTGCAGGAAAGCGAGTTTAATTAACATATTGACAGGATGCCTCCCCATAAGTAACTATGTACTGTAAATTAAATGCGGTGTCATTTCATGCATATTTGTAAGGAGGAAATCACCTAGAAGTTGGTCACATTGTTAGCATACTAAAGTGGAGCCCTGGTAGCATCTGCATTAAGTCTCAGAATGTTTTGCATAACAGTTAATTCTGAGGCTGCACACAAGCATTCAAATACACTCTGAGAAGTCTAGTGATTTTGCTTCCCCAGTTGGTGGAGTACTGTATAAGTGTTCAAGGGTCTGGGCAGTAGGGGTATATGAAATGGGATGTATTTGATTCAGATTTGGATTCAGCCTGAATCGGGGACAGTAATTTGATTAGTTGATTCAGATGTATGTCCCAATTGGATTCGGCCAAATCTGAATCTCAAGATTCAGATCAGAGATTCTGCCATAGACGTAGCTTTAAATATTTTTTTCTACATACCTCAAGGTACCAGGTGCAGCTCGTGAATGCTGTTTATAGATTTCGTAGATTTCATAGACATTAGGGCTAGAAGGGACCTTGGAAGATCATCGAGTCCGGCCCCCTGCTTAAAGGGCAGGAAGTCAGCTGGGGTCATAGGATCCCAGCAAGATAGGCATCTAGTTTGCTCTTGAAGGTGTTCAATGTAGGTGCTTGAACCACCTCCGGTGGCAGGCTTGGGGGCTCGGACAGTAAAGAAATTCTTCCTTATGTCCAGCCTGAAACAGTCTTGTAGTAGTTTATGACCGCTCGACCTAGTCGTCATCCCTTGGGGTGCTCTGGTGAACAAACGTTCCCTCAGATACTGGTGGTCACACCTGATAAACTTATAGGTGGCCATCAGATCATACCTGAGCCTGCACTTTTCCAGGCTAAAGAGCCCCAGGGCTCTCAGCCTGTCATCATAGGGTCTGCTTCCCTCTGATCATGCACGTGGCTTTTCTATGGTGGGGTGGATAGAACATCCCACAGGTGCATGGCAGGGACCCCCTCATGTGCTCAGCAAGTGGAACAGAAGTACTTCTGGTTTACTTCTGGGTCTGCCACTGAACACACAGGAGACCTACCCCCCCCTTATGCCCTCCTGGCTCGGCAAATGGCCACAGGGGGAACCAGGGTGCCCCCCCAGAGCCAGGAAGTACCATTTGGTGAGCCAGGGGGCAGGGAGTGGAACTGAAAGTGAACACTCCATCCACTCCAGAATCTCAGCATTCACAAGCTGCCTGATACCTTGAGGTATGTAGAAAAAGCATTTAAAACAGTATCTATATCCAAATCATCAAATCTTCCCAAATCTTTCTGAATTGATTCAGAGGATTCCAATTTGATTCAGAGAGATTAAAGAATCTCCTGATTTAATTTGGATTTTGAGATTCAACTGTCGAATAGGGCCAAATTTCTGCTGAAAAAAATCAGCGACTGAAACTTTGCATAGCCCTACCGTGCAGGTGCCCTGAAAACAGCCTGTGCTGCCAATATCCTGCAGCCAGATGGCCTCTGTGCACACAGCACAACATGCACTGTGGGCTCCCTGGCTGACAGAGAGGGCTGTGAACAGCCAAACAGGACTGGGCAGTCCTGACTGGCTGCTTGCCTCAGAGGACCAATCTGAGGAATTCCCATTTATAGTCATCTCTCCCTTCTTCCTGTGGGGCTTCCAGAGAAGAGACTTAGAACATGTCCCTGATTGTTAATTGCAAGCATGTCAGTTCCTGTTTATGTAGGAATTTGTGCAGGGACCGGGACTCCCCCACCGTGTTTCAAGATGGACTAGAGGGGAATGCCTCAAGACCTAAGGTTGAGGAGGACTGGGTGCTTCTGGAGGGGCTGCATGTGTTCAAGTCAGCAGGTACAGATGCTCTCCACCCCAAGGTGTTGAGGGAGCTTTCAGGTTTTATTGCTAGGCCCTTGGCATGGTTTTAGGAGTGCTCATGGTGCTTGGGCCAGGTGCCAGATGATTGGAAGATAGCCAATGTGGTCATCATTAAGAAAGGGAGAAGGGAGGACCTGGGCAACTATAGGACTCTCAGTCTTACCTCAGTCCTGGGGGAACTCTTTGAGAAGATCATCAAGGGCACTTCTGTGATGGGCCAGCATCGGGGCCAATGCTTAGGGGCAACTAGCATGGTTTCATTAGGGGCAGGTCATGTCAGACCAACCTGATTGCCTTTTACGATCAGGTCATAAAAGCATTGGATGCAGGTGTCACCGTGGATGTAGTCTTTCTGGACTTCAGCAAGGCCTTTGACACTGTCGACCACCCCATCCTCATTAAAAAGCTAGGCAACTGTGGCATCGATGCCTACAAGGTCAGATGGATTGCTAATTGACTGAAGGGTTGTACTCAGAGGGTGGTGGTAGACTAGTCATATTCAACCTGGGGGGAAGTGTGCAGCAGAGTCTCCCAGGTCTTGGTCCTTGGGCCCGCACTGTTCAATTTCTTTATCAGCAATTTGAATGACAGAGTGAAAAGTAACCTGTTCAAATTTGCCGATGATACCAAAATTTGAGGTGAGGTAGGCATGCTAGTAAGGAGGGAAAGACTACAAAAGACCTGGAAAGGTTGCAAGGGTCGGCTAACAAAAACAGGATGTGTTTCAATACAGACAAGTGCAGGGTGCTGCACTTGGGTAGTAGTAACAGGCAGCACACTTATAAGATGAGAAACTCCCTTCTTGAGAGCACGGAGGCAGAAAGAGATCTTGGAGTCATCATTGATTCCAAGATGAACATGGGTCGACAATGCGAGGTCATGGTTGGCAGGGTTAATCGGACCCTGTCGTGCATTCAGAAGTGCACCTCAAGTAGGGCCAAGGAGGTGATCCTCCCCTCTATGTAAGCCACAGCTGGAATACTGTGTCCAGTTCTGGGCACCACACTTCAAGAGGGATGTGGACAGCATTGAGAGGGTCCAGAGGAGGACCACCCGCATGATCCAGGGACAGCAGGGCAGACCCTACAATGAGAGACTATGGGACCTGAACCTGTTCAGCCTTCACAAGAGAAGGCTGAGGGGGACCTTGTGACCATCTATAAACTCACAAGCGGGGACCAGAAAGGTTTGAGGGATAACTTGTTTCCCCTAGTGCCCCCTGGGATAACAAGGAATAACGGCCACAAATTGTTGGACAGTAGGTTTAGATTAGACATCATGGGAACTACCTCATAGTTAGGGCGGCTAGGATCTGGAACCAACTTACAAAGGAAGTGGTACTGGCTCCTACCCTTGGGGTCTTTAAGAAGCAGCTCAATGCCTATTTGGCTGGGGTCACTTGAGGCCAGTTCCTCTCCTGCCCAGGCAGAGGGTCGGACTTGAAGATCTACAAGGTCCCTTCTAACCCTACTTCTATGATTCTATGATTCTATGCACCCTTTAATGGATACAGTTCGCTGCACCTGTGGCGATTCAGTTCGCTGCACCTGTGGCAGAAACTAATAGACCCATGAGCTCCACTACTATCTCCTATCACCTCCTATTACCCTATGCTCATCTCTCAAGAGACATAGGGAGATTTGGTGTGCCTGTCTACTTGTGACATGACAGGTGCTATTGCTGGGCCCACTGTCCCCCTGAGAAGCCTGCAGGATTCAGAAGGAATCTGTTCCATTGCAAAGGTTGTGGTCTTCACACAGATGGTTGAGGGACTCTAAAATTCTCACCATGGGCCCTGGATCCTCTTGCCCCCTCTCCTGCCTCCAGCAACCCTGACCCTGGGACATTTCCCCATGCTTGGGGTGCCTTGTGCCCTGAGAGTGGATTTTGGAATTCTATCTCCTGCTGGGCCTGGAGTTTGGGTCTGTTCCCATGTGGACCTTAGGCATCAGGAAGGGTTCAGGCCCTGACTCTGAATTTTGCTTCCATGGAATTCTGACAAATTGGGCCAGCAGACTGTGGTCAGACCCTGGGGCTTGATGGCACTGTGTTGTTCCTGGTCTGCTACAGTGCCACTTTGGGGCACAGCTGCCAAGGGGGGCCTCTGGATACTGCTGTAGGGAGAATACCTAAAAAGGCCATGGGGATGACAGTTTCAGTCATGCTTGGCCAGTTGTCTCTCTTACCATCAGACACCCAGGCCCCAGAATCTCTGTCCCCACTCCTCCTGTCCCCGCTCCTCATCCTTCTCTCTGTGTCACCAGTCTTGGAAGCACAGGTTACAACCACCCCCTCCCATACCACCTTGCCTTTTATGATACCAACCCTTCTTCCCCGGTTTTGGGGAAAGAGTCCTGGGATTGGCACCCACCATGGTGACTGAAACAAGGCAGATGCCTCTCACACTGAACAGGGCAGTGGGGACAACAGCATTTCCCAGGGGCAGAGTGGTGGTACATCTCTGAGCTGCCACAGTTCACAAAGAAGTGAAGTAGGCTTCTCTCATCCTTCTGCGTCTTCAATCATTCCTCATTCCAGTGCTTTGGCTCATGGCACCTGTTGTCAGAGATGATTGCTCAGTGAAGTGCAATTGCTCTTCCTTGCCACACAGTCTCCCCAGACATTTCTCATCTGCTCAGAAGCTGTCTAGTTGCCTGACCTAAGCCTCTTTCATGGTCTTCATACATACATTTTCCTCATGAAGGTTTTCTTTCTGAAAATGGATGCAAGAAACATAGGATTTGTAAAAACATAGCAAACTTTTCAGATAATATGGGATATAACTTTGGAAGCTTTGCTCACCACTGTATTTTAACCAGTCATTCTTACAGTAGCAAGAGCTAGAAATGGTACGTATCCTATTACTTTGGTCTCCCTCAGGGACCAGGAACTGCTCTGTCTGTCCCCACCCAGCACTTCTGAAACCAGTTCCCCAAAGGAGGGCATGCTCTGACTATGCAGCAGGCTCTGCTTCCTTGAAGGGAAAGCTGCCTAGCAAAGACAGAATGGGACTCTCCTGAGAAACTCAGGCAAAACATTGTTCTTTTTATTGTTATGGCCCATGGACATATGGTTGAATTGGGAATCACAGTTTGCAAGTGCACACAGAAACTGTCTACTTGTGGGTTGCAAGTAACTCTCTCTGTCATTTCAGGAACAATATTTTCTTCTCAATGTCTCCTTGGTAAACATTTCTCAATGCTGGAAGCAGGAGTTTTACTGCTATGAGGGGGAAGTAGTCCCTCTATGATATCCTGTTTCAGCACATTGTCCCTCAAGAAGATTTTGAGTCCTGTATTGCATGTTTTGAGAGCATGGCTGAAAAACCATGAATACCCTTCAATGGGAGAATCAAGCTAGAATGCTACCTATTGCTGAGATACACTCACCATCTCCTTGCCTTAAGCACAGCCCCTCTCACTGCTCACTGACACTGCTGTCAGCTGCCACATTCTTTCTATGCTTCCAGACAAAGAGAAGAGGAGACGGAGCTATCCACCCTGCACCCTATCCTCTGCTTCTTAGCTACCCTGAGCTTCCAATTGTTTTTCCTAATATCAGTGTGCCCTGATGTGCCAGGGAGAGCTGTACCTCCTGCCAAGTGCTGCTCTGCAGCACTTTGGAGCCGGACCCACTTTGGATGCTTTGGTGTCCAAAGCGACAGTTCCGGATCAAATTCGGGATTCCAGTAATGGTGTCTGGAGCGGGTCAGGGGCATCTGAAGCATTTTGAACCCACTTCTGATGCTTCAGACCCACTGCAGCCATTTTGAGGCAAGTAGAAAAGGGAGGGATAGTGGGAGTGGGAGAGGCAGGGGGAGTGTGGCGGGGGAAGGCTGATGTCTATAGGTAGCCAGGGAGAAGGATTTCTCCCTGGCTACCTTTCCAATGGTAGCATCTGTGGGGTGGGACTAAAAAAAGTATAAAAGCCCCTGTTTCTAGCCCTTCTGTGCCTTGTGCAGAGGTGAGGGGATGTGGAAGAGGGGAATCCATTCTTCCATGCCAGCACTCCCAGCACTAGCACTGGCGCCAGCACTAGCACCAGCACCAGCCAGTCTCCTCCATGCCATCCACTACCAATGTGGGCCATGGGCATAGCTTCAATTCTGGGGTCCAAACGCACCAGACCCCAGACTCGGGCAGGTAGTGCCAAGGCTTTGGTGGCTACCTATCTTACTGAGGATGTGGAACCACTGAACTGTGACCCCTTGGTCTACTGGGCAAGCCACAGCCAGATGTGGCAGGATCTGGCCACGGTTGCCTGATAACACTTTTCCTGTCCACCAAGTGTTCCAAGCAAGAGAGTGCTTAGCATTACTGGAGATGTTGTGACATCCCACCACACCTGCTTAGATCCTGGTTTGGTGAAGCAGCTGGTGTCCTTAAAGGTGAGACTCCCTCTGCTGAGGTTCCCCAAGCTCCACCTGCAGACAGACTGAATGCCACCCTCCTCACTCCATCTGCACCAATTTCCTTTTTTCATTTTTTAAGAAAACAGTTAATGCCCCAGTCTCAGCAGGAGGGGGCACTCACTGCATCACTAACCAGCAGGGGAAGAACATGTCCCTGCTGAGCTCGCTCCCTTGCCAGGACAAACTTGGAGATATGGACTGAGACGTCTGACATCCCAGGCACCTCTGCACTTTTACCTACATTGCTGCATCCCCCTTTCCCCTGTACCCCCCACCCCAGCCTGTCCCTCCTTCCTGATGCCTCCAGTTCCATTTTCACTGACTGGCTTTCTTGCCTGCATTGTGGGCCAGGCCATACTCTGGCTTCTTTACCATTCCTTCCATACAGGACCAACTGTAGGTACTTTCTCAGTCTGACAAAGGGGCTTTTAACCCTAAAGCTTCCAAAGGTAAATTTTTTTTAAGTACTCCTTTTATTTTCATAATACACATATAGACATAAAAACACAAGATAAGCCATCACACACCATGAATAATATCATATGTCCAACACAACACAAAACAACACAACATCTTTACTTCTTCCTGACAATTCCTTTATAAAATGACAGGCTCTGTAACAGTTCTGTGTAGGTCCCTTTGATGCTACTGCTGATGCTACTGGTGCTCAGCCAACTAAGTTATTGTACCTGTTGTCATGTAAAGTGGAGGACCAGGTGTGAGACTGTAGGGGAGGAGGAGGCTTCAGTGGGGCACACTTCCATGTTGTGCAGATGCCCCAGCGCCAAGAAGAGCACACTTTAACACATGCACACAGTGTCACCACACACATCATGAGTTTTGCCTGTCAACAGGTTGAGGTGCAGGGCCCCAAATGACAGACTCACCCAGTGAGACGCACACAGCTGGCAGGCTTTGTGGCCTAGCAGGGCCCAGCACTCACTCAGGCCTGCTCTAGGACACACACTTACATCTGGCAGGCTTTGTGGCCTCAGTAAGAGCTACCACTCTTGCAGTTTTGACACTCATCTTATCTGACCCCTGTGTTGTAACACATAGACGTGACAGGAGTTTTGCCTGTCAGCAGCTTGGGATGCAGTTCCCCCCCAAGCCCCTGCACTGATCTTTTTGAAACTTGGCAGACTTTGTGGTCTCAGGAAGGGCTACCACCCCTGCAGTTTTGAACCCCTGTGTTGTAACACATAGATGTGTCAGGAGTTTTGCTTTCAGGAATTTGGAGTTCAGTTTCCACCAAACCCCTGCACTGATCTTCTTGAAACTTGTCAGACTTTGTGGCCTCACCAGGGGCCACAACCTCTGCAGTTTTCAGCCCCTTTTGTTGTAACACGTAGATGTGACAGGAGCTTTGCTTTCGAGATTTGGGATTCCCCCAAACCCCTGCACTGATCTTGAAGCTTGGCAGGCTTTGTGGTCTCAGTAAGAGCTACCAGCTCTGCAGGTTTCATCCAAATCATACAAATAACAATGAAGTTATAGATCTTTCATTGATTCTCCATTATACCCTATGGCTGGATCTCAGAGGTGGCTCCGAAGTTTCAGAGCTGCATTGGCTGGATCGAGGAGGAAACCCAGTCTATAGCTCCAGATCAGATCACTGTCATCTGAATCAGCTGGATCTGAAGCCAGATCGGATCACTGTCGACTTTCACAGACCTAGTCTGAATGTCACTGGGTTTATGTGTGCCTTGGTGCATAGGTCAGAGAGTGTGGGTGTGGGTCAGGGCATATAGGTCTCTGACCCCTGAGTGGGTCAGAGTTTGGTCAGGTATGTTACCTGCTCTGGAATGAGTTAAGCTTACCTGACCTTGCCCACCCAAGCCCTAAACTTTCCAGTTTCCCCTCCCTGCTTGCCCAAACTGCTTCATCTGGCCCTTACACTGCAGATCTGAACTGCCAGAATTGGTTTGTGCATGCTGGAGGTATAGCTAAGCCATATTTGGACATGTTCATGAAAGACACAGAACAGAGGTTGTCTGATGCTGGGGTTTTTTATGGTCTGGGTTTTTGGGTATGGGTCGTGGGATAATGTTCAGGGGACACAAGTGTCTTAGTCCCTTTTATCTCCCTGAAAACATGGAGTACACTGTGGACCTGGTGAAAGGGTCTGGGATTCTTGGACTTTTCTGCTTGAGTCCAGCTTGAGTTCAGCTTGAGTCAGAGATTGTCTCCTTTCAAGGAAGGGAGGCAGGGGGAGAGCAGATTAGTACAAGCTGGAATGCTGGAAAGTGGCTTTTATTGGTAGGATAAACATACAAGCAGTCATTTCTCCAGTAATTCTACCAGAGGCCACTTCTACTTTGCTGGAGGTGTAAGAATTTTCTAAACACATGTGCCATTTCTGATATGGCAGGAATTGTGGGAATGTTTGTTCATCTATGGTTTATATTGAGGGAAAGAAGGTTCTACTGGCCAAACTACAATGCCTGTATGTACCTTATATTTTGGTTTCCTAACTAAAAACTGGATTTTTTTTTGTTTGTTCATTTTTAAGTCCCAGATTTTGTATATCTTGTTTCTTTAGACTGCAAATTGTTGTGGCAGGGAACTGCCTCTTTCTAAATCCCTGCAAGATGTCTGCAACAATAGTTCTTTGATATTAGCTGTCACCTTTTGGTTTAATGTAAAGTGAATAAATTAAAAAAAAGGTCTGATTCAACCAACAGCTCTGCATAACATGTTCTCAGTCCAGTGAAAAGAGAAATTTAAACAAATGAAAAATCCACTACAAAGGGTAAAACACACACTATTATTATGACAGTTTAATCAAAAGGAAGTGTTATATGTTCATGTTCCCTACTCAAACTGAAGTTCACCTATGGCAGAGATAATGCATATGGAATATAGGCTAAAATGCATATGCAATATAGGAATAAGGGACACATTTTCTTTACTGCATGTCATATTACACATAGCAGCACCTGCTTCAGGCTAAATAAAAAAACAGATCAGAAGCAAAATAATTTGTATTGGGGGAAATGTTAGTAATGGCAAAGAAGATGTTTTTGCAGTCACCTTCCATTTCTAGTAGGTATTTTAAAGGATTTTTATGTTCACGTCTTTTACTACAGATCATGGTGAATTATATAAAGGTGTACAGTACATTGAATGAGAAAAAAGCAACCAAGAAAATATATGATAAAATAAAAAGTGGGATAGAAGAAAGAACATAAAAGAAAACTAAAACTAAATATATGATATTAAAATTATAGAAGATATATGGTAGCTACCAGTGAGTCACTAGGAGTGAAGTTCTTCACATATGACAGAAAATGACCACAATTATTATGCTACTCTACAGAACTTTGATTTACAGGTTTTCTTTCTTTCTTGTAGCTGCCCTTTCAAGTGTTACACATTATTTAACCATCTGTCAAAGAACAAATGATTTAGATCTTTCCAGTTCTACAATATATTATTCTATCAAAATGCTTAAATAGTTGTCAAGTTTTCCTATTTATAAGGAAATATGATTTGCCAAATTATGATACTTGTGACAAATCAAAATAACTTATCCATCTTAAGTGAACAGATACATGACTAAAGCTGATGAAACATTCATATAGTGTACAACATTATAAAGCATAAGAACATACTGAAAGTTATTATAACCCCTGTTACATTAATAGTAGCTACATTTTATTGCTTTTACAATTCTGAATAGTATTTCAGTTCAAAAATGGTCCTATTAAAATAAAAAAGTGGCTTTCTCTGCACAGTACAGCAGTTTTGGGGAACATCTCCAGCTACATAATTTTATCTTCTCATCTGCAGTGCAGCAAATTCTTCTTTGGCTACTTCTACAGTTGCTCTTAGAAGCTGGAGGTTTCTTCCATTATGTGGACCAATAGTTCAAGTGACAGCATCCACTGTCACTGACAAATGCCTTAAATAATGAATTCCACTGAAGTCGATGGGAATACATACGAACTAAAGTACTGCTTAAATATCTGTCTTGTACTTTGTAATCTACAGTGATATGTTGTCTTAAGAGTGGATGTGTAGCCAATTGTGATATTAGAATCACAATTCATTTCCTCTTTTCACATCCAGCTGCAGACTTGTAAGGGAATTTTCCCTTATTTGTAGAAATGATACTCTAAACAGAAAGTAGGTGAAAATGAGTTATGCCCCATGGTCCTAACAGACACTGCTGCTTCCAGCTATAACTAGAAGTTGAGCCAGGATAAATCTTCCTTTTTCCTCTATTTATTGCCAGTAAGGTGTTGACAATAGAGCCTGAGTGGAGCTACAGCATAATCTGGTCCTATTCCAGTTGTGTAGAGTTTTAAATTAACCTAAATATACTATAATTTATATTTCATTTTGGCATACCTCATTAAAAATAAGGTTAAGATGCAAAGAATATTTTAACCATATAGTGTAATAAAATATTTGAGACAGACTAATGTTATAAACATTTGTGGCATGACCCAAAGCTCACTGATGTTAATAGAAGATAAAGCAAATTAACCAGGTCTTGAAAGCTTAATATATATAATAGTACTATTATGGTTATGATAGCTCTCAGTACAACCTTATCAGTATGAGCTGTGTGATACATAGGATGAATAGGACTTTTGCACTTTATGGCCAAGTCTAGACAAGCATGGACTTTTGGTTCCCTGGGGACAGCTAACAGCAGTATACCTCGTGCCACCGCTTCTTGTCTCCGGGGAATATCTGTGCCATGTGCCCTCTGGTGGGGGGCAGGTTACCCCAGATGGGGTAGGGGAGGCTGGGGCCAGCAACTGTGCTGGCCCTAGGAGCCTTACCTAGGATCCTGGTGGTATGGCTCCTGCTGGCCAAGCTCTGGTTTTGAGTGGCATGCACTTCCTCAACATGTGCTGCCACACTTTTTTCTGCATGTTTTTTTTTGACCCCTGGATGTCTAGGTGTCAAAAAAAGCTCAGCACTCCAAGGCATCAGCACAGGAAATGTCTGAATGTGTGGTGTGTAGCACCACAGATAGGTCTGTGGTACCACATACCACACAGCCATAGTCATCTGGACTCAGTCTATATGCCAGCTTACTATTATGGTTTTCTTTCCTTAGAGAAAAGAGAAATTTACAGCTTCAATATTGGTATAAAACCAGGGTTTATTTTACAGAAATCTTAAAGTGTAATAAACATAGTTCAGAGTGGAATAGTTTAAATACCTCCCTGTAAAATTATAGGACTCACTGTTATAGTTCTACAAAATAAAGGAGGATCTACTATTTTGGTCCAGTTCTCAGTGCAAATCAGCAAAATTCCACTGATTTCAAAGAAGAAATGCTAGTTTTTACTAGCTGAAGATTTGGCCTGTTGTGTTATAGTTGCTCCCCCCTTCTCCCACCCCCTACCTACCTATCTATCTACCCACCCACACACACACGCACATACTTTTCCTTGGAATATATAAATTTTAGGGTAACTTGTGAAAGTTTCTGTGTTCTGGCCTTTACTTTAATGATAGCTGTATAGTCTGAAAAACTGGAGGTCATGGGACCTAGATTTATATAAGCTCTCATATCCTGGGTCTCTATCCTCTTTTTTTAACAATAATATATGGGAATTGCTCTTAATGGATTTTTAAAGCAGTGCAGCAGTCAGGTGGTATGTTATTAATGCACTCCTTTCAAGGTAATCATATGGACATTATTGAATGTTCTTTCTTGAACATTACCCCTCCCTGTTACAGCAAACAGCTAAAAATGAAATGTCACATTCAGAACGACAAGTTACTTGCTAAGGAATGCAATCATCTTCAGAGACAAATGACAAGGAGGATATTTCAACCCCCTTCCAAAAACAAACAAAACCCAAAAATAGCAGTGTGTTCTTCCTATTCTTTCTTTGAATTGATAACTCTGCTCTTATGTTAGGCAAAAAGCTGTCCTGAACTAACACTAACTTTACAACATTAGTCCTTGTGAACAAGGACTGTTTGTTTGGTCTTTGTCCCTTCTACAGTTGAAAAATTTAGAAAGAGGCGAGAAGTAGAAGTGATAAGACAGGGCTATTGTTCCATTATCTGTTATCTACCTCCTTGCAAGACACTTCTCTAGGAGCAGTGGTATAGTGCCATAATATTAGTTGATACTGGGTGAACAGCTACTGGGAAAAATTAGACCTCCTGGTCCAGAAGTGTTACGCCACTCCATATATTCCCCTCCACAGGTCTGTTGTTAAAAAAAATGGAATAACATAACCAAAGAGAGTTAAATATGAACTCTATCACCTTGAAAGCTGCTATCAGGGAGAGAGCTGTAGCAGTTGTTTGGTTTCCAGTATAACGTGGTGGCAATGTGGCCATTAAATTTTCACAGTCATATCCAATAAATGAATTTTCTGGGAGGAGTATTCCAGAGTCAGTCACCACCAAATTATATCGGACAAACCAAATAACCACTACAGGTATTTCAACCCTACCAGTATTCAACCTAAGTACTTGTAACGCCTTTGTGTTATAGAAGGGAACTTTTGTCCAACTTGGGTAGGTCAGTGAGACTGTCTTGAGCCAACTGAGGGTTGGGTGAGCTCTGGCTTCTTCTGGTAGAAGGATAACAAATCTGCTAGTGTCCCAGGAACTGAAGGAGGCTGAAGGGAAATTTAGATTATTTTTATCTCAGCCAGAGGTGTGCATACTGCTCTGAGTGCCTGCTGGAAAGAAAAAAGTAACACAAGCATATTGGATCCATCAAGAAGCTTCAAAGAAGGTGGATTCAGTCTGCTGCTAACTGGATTCAGAATACAGAGAGTATCACAGTCAGTGGAGCTAGTTAATAGCTTATTTGTTACTGAGGAGCAATATAATGTATATATGTATATATTATGATTTTTAACATTTTTCTTTGCTAGGTTTTTGTTTTTGTGTGTTGTTCATTTGTTCATGTATTTGTTATTACAGTAAAAAGGATTAATATGGCATTTTTTACTCTTTTATTCATTATTCAGCTAGGAAAATTTGATGTCAAGTATCTCACACTAGGTGCTGCTGGCTATATATGTGATGTGGATATTTGCGTGTTTGTGTGCGTGTAGTGAACCCAGAGGAATTGTGCATTTGGTATTGCATAATCCTTCTACACACAACTAGATTCATTATCTATAGCCAACCTCTGCCTTCAACCATGTCTACTCTGATCCCACTGACCAGGCTGCACAAATTAAGGATGGGGAATTGTGGAATGAGAAATCATTCACAGACTGGTTTGTGTTACGTATGATCTAAAATGAGTGTATGGATTTTTTTCCTATCACCTGGACTTGATTTTATGGGAATTGAATCCCTCAAAGAGTTAATTGCTTTGCTGTACTCTCTCCTACCTGCCTTCCCTCTCCCAGCAGGGCCTCTTCCTTACTCCTCCCCACTTCCCTACCCTTTGTATTCTAATTGCTTTTTTCTATTTAGTAGCTCTGTATTTTGTAGTTCCTTCAGAACATCTGAAGAAGTAAACTTATGCACCTCTGATTTGATTAGTCCATAAGGTTTAAATCTACCCTGTCTTCAGCCATTATATAGTAGTACCTCATCACCATTAGATTTCTTGTATCAGCTAGCATTAAATGTGTGTGGTGGTGACAATAGTCCTCTGAATGGAGGTGACGGTAATCCTCTGCCTTTCTCACAATACAAGCATGCCAGCTCTTGACTAGGTGTCTTACCCGGCCTTTGCCAGGTCAGTAGGGCAGCTATTAGCACCTCTCTTATTTCCAACCGTCTTCTGTTAGCACTTGTATCATTACATATCCATCCTTTCAAGTAAACTGTAAGTAACATTCACTTATCATAAGGAATAAGTACAAACTTGACAATAATTACACATTTTTTTTTCAGTATCCTGCATAGATATCCTAAATGAATCTTTCTAACTAATGAATAGAAAAAATAAGTCTGTCCTATTCATCATCCTCTTTTTGGAAGGATAAGGTGTTATACATACACTTATATTATCTCTCAAGAAGACAGAGACTATTCGAAAAATGGATTTGAGCAAATGGAAGATGAGTTCTCACTTTGACTTACAGTACTCACAAATATAATATAGTACCTGATTAATTTAGCAATGGTATAACACAACAGAGACTACTGTCTATTTCATTAAAGCATAAAGAATGAATGTAATGTCACAGTTCAATAAATGTCAGTCAAATAATAATATTATAACAACAATAGTACCATAGCAAGTTGCTAATGTACAATGCTGCAACAGTTCATCAAATAGCAATTGTCCATTAGAAATTAGTTAGTCATTAAACAACACCCCCCAAAAACATACATTTTTACAGTGTGATTCCTGTGCTTTAATTTGTAGAAACATTCTACCCCCTCTTACTAAATGAGGCTTTATTTCACTATATCAACTTCCTTTTCTACCTTTCATCCATAACCTGGAACTCACTGTGATTATTCCTGTGCTCTGTGCTGTAGCTCTAAGATCTGGTCTACTCTTAATACTTCTGCAACTTGAACTATACCAGCTTAGTTAAAAACACACGGAAAATATAATTTTTGTAACTTAGCTATGCTGGTATAATGTTTTTTACGCTGGTCTAACTGCATCCAGACTAGGGTTTCTAGAATTGTAGGTTCAGAAAAAGACAACAACAACATCAGTGACAAACACGGTTTGGATTGTTTTTTTGGTGTAGGGTGGGGGAGGAGGGAAGAAACTTTTGAAAGTGTAGATCAATCCTATAAAGAGCAAAAGGAGAATCTCACACACTGTCAAAGAGCTACTTGTCAAAGATCACCACAAAAATTAAAGTACCAAAAAGGAAGACATTTTGGCTGCTCACAGATGTGAAGGGAAAAAAACAAACAGTGCTTTAATTTCAGCTCAGTGCATTCCATGCTGAGCACAGCACTTGCCCAGAACAAGCGTTGTCTCAGTTTGATGTGGTTTGCCCAACGTCTATATAGGTTGTATGCTTCAGTGGGGCTTTTTGACACTTTTATCTAAAAGTTGATTATATCAGCTCTTAGATAAAAGTGGCAACAAGCCCCACAGAAGTGTACAGTCTATACAGACACTGGGGAGTATGGTCAAACTAATGTGCTTCTTCGAGTAAAGTGATGTTTTGTTTTGTTTTTTGCACATCTGTCAGTGGCCTTTGAGGAAAAGTTGCTTTAGAAAAGAGCTTTAGGAAAGAGTTTAAAGAAGGCACAATCTGAAATGAGCAGCAGCAGAAAAATTCAATAATGTGAAAGTACATTTTTGTATCCCAGCTAACACTCAGAATCAGTATTGTTTTCTTTATAGCAAACTGTGCCTCTAGAAAGAAAATAAATGATACAATATTTGAAAATGGGATCTAGCCTGTTTTTTACTACCACCCAGTTCAACATAGCTGACTCTACACTTCTACACATCTTACTTAGATCTAAAGTAAGAGACCTGGGTTCTGGTCTCTACTGCCAGGTCTGTTCACACATTTGGCATGTGATAGTCATTGGTTAAAAAAACTCCAGAAATAACTTTATCAGTAGGCACTAATACAAAGGCCTCCTTACTTCCTTTCCTTCCAGCCCCATGATTCATACATGCCTGGCTTTCTTTTGGCCCAGCTCCATTAAGAGAGGTTGAGGGTGTCATAGGTAACAGATCTAGGTCTGGTGCTAAGTTAACAACTTCTCCTTGACTATTGTCATAATATGTGGCTACTGGATTCAGCCATATTCTGCCAGACTGGAGCTGTTAAGCAGATAATTTTTGTGTGATATAATATTACAAGCATGCCTGGAATGCAAGAAGGTTTTCAGTTAAGATTGTATGCGTTTGTTATGCAGTAACTAGCCAAATAACCTTTATAAGTGTATTTCCATTAGTGTGTTTTATTGGTCTACCTTTGCCAGGAGTTATAGGTTTAATGTATAAATAATAAAGTGAAATTCTATTATGTAAGCTATGAGGAAGGACAGACAAGATGATCACAACAGTCTCTTCTGGATCTAAAATATATTAATCTAGTCCTTTCTTCAGATGATATAAAACCCATACACTTTCAAAAATATATTTCAGGGTTATGAATTAAAGCATATATTTAAGATACATGTACTTTTACGCACATTTACTTTTTAAAATGTACTAAAATACTTCATTTTTTCCTAAGTGGAATTTAAAATAAATGATGGATCTCATTACTAATAGTCACATTATAAACATTTAAAAATTAGAAATCCTGAACAGAAAAAAGTGTTGCTTATTCAGAGTTATGGACCAACAATCCATAATATTCCCCACACCTGCCCATTCTCACTATTGCATTCATGGTACTTTTTTCATTATTGCAAGAACAGTTTTTATTTAACTACTATTTTTTTTTCACTTGTCAGTCTTAAACTTTTCCTTTAGTCTGTGTTATCTTTGTTAGTGTTTGAACTTCATCTCTACATTTCTCTCTCACATCCAGAATTTTATTGCTCACATCACTCAGAAGTATTTTTGGTTTTCAGTTTCATATATACTCTGTCTTAGACTGTTTCACCAGGACTATCATTCACTAGCAAAAGAAAGCCCTATCCCTGAGAGCTCTGCCCTCTGTACTTTTAAGTGCTACAAGTCACAACATAGTCTTCATCATTACTTGCAAGATACACACACAGCTGGTCATTTTGTTCCACTATTTTTCCTTCCTACCTATTCAATGACTTTTCAAAGCTTAAACTATTGCTTTCAGAGGAGCATGCTATATTTTCACTGTTTCTGTTGAAGAAAAAGAAAGTAGGTATCGTTTCAACCCATTTACCCTTGTTTCTTTTGTCTTTCAGTAATGACACAATACTGTCCCCAGTCTTGTTGCAAGAGTCCTGTTGTAAAATATTGGCTAGTGATAAGTTTATAATGTACTAAAAATATTTTTGCTTACTTATTAGATACTAACCTGATGTAAATTAGTGTTGCCCCACTGAAATGAAGAGAAGTGTACTGATAACCATCAGCTGAAGATCTGACTCTATTAGAAGCTCTTTGGCATGCACAAATTCAAATTCATTTAGAAGCTGAAAGAATTAATATGATAATCAGATTGATTTGTTAACTCACATATACTGAGGATTGCCCTGAAGATAAGACTACAACTGATAGGAAAGGAAGTGCTTAAATTAAATCTCACCTGTTTTTCAGAAGTTATGTTATTTTCCTTGGGGAGGTTGAATAATTTGCTGCAGCTGTATAATATTAAATTGGAAAATGAATAAATAAATACATGAGGATATGGGACTAAGTTTGATCAAACACATTACCTTAAGATCTAAAGTTCTAAATCTATCTATTAATAGAGTTTTACAGTGCTTCCTATCACCACAGTACCTGAGTGCCTTCCATGTAAAATCAATAGCCATTGTGAAATCCTTAGTGATCTTAATGGAGCCTCTGGCACTTCTCCTTTTTCAGAGAGGAAACTCTGGTGGAGCTGGGGTTTTGTTATTCCTCTCCACCTCTTGTTAAAGATTTCTGTCATTTATCTCTTCTATTTTTAATAGCGATTTAGAGGTAGGGTACCAGTGTTTTGAACAATTTGCCTTGGTTAGAAAGACTTTTTTTTGAAAAGCAACTCTTTTCTTTCTCATCATGCTTTATTAAACTATTCAAATACTAATGATAGTTGTTCCAATAAGCAGAACATAAAACTTCTGAATGTTATTAAAGGGACTAAGATATTCTTTTATTTTTTTAATTAATATGAGCCTAAGTAATGTAGTAATGTAGACAAATGTAGTCTTATTTTAAAATAAAAAAACAGGTTTTGAGTTAATGTTTTTTTGTTGATAGGAAGCCTGTAGGTAGTCTTATAGTCATAACAATACTATATTACCAGACTGATAAAATTAAGAGCACAGTGTGACTCATCAAGCTGTGGCAATGATCTTCACTGCCACAAGGACTTGGAAAACAACTTAGGACGTAGACTTTTACAAATATTTATACCAATAAGAACAAGCAATAAAGGCAAAATAATTCAGTGAGTCTTGGTCCCTGGGGGAGGTCATAATGTTATTCTGTATCATACTATCAATGGGTTTTAAAAACTTTTGATTGAAAATATGATACTTCAGGTCAAATAGTGCAAGTATAAGACAGAAAGCATGAGATTCTGCATCTACTGAAATGTGCCAACTGCTTTAAATTCTATAGAGGATTTGCATTTTTATTAGCAGCCTGTGTGCCAAATTGCACAATGGGTTTGGCAAATATACTGACTTTTGACAGACGGCCAGTGATTCAGAGGAACAGAAGGCACCTGAAGTAATGCTCTAATATTTATTTGCATTTTTGATCTATTTGTTTCTGGTTTAAAATTTACTGACATTGTGTATGCTAATATATAACAATGAGTCAAATAATGTTTTTAATATGATCAGATCTGTATGTCTGATGGCTGACTCCTTGTGTCTTGGCTTATGTTATAGTCTAAAAGTTACTGAATAATTAGTACTTTGAATACAAGTAACTTTTTCTGTCATTAAAAAGTGGACTAGCATGAGCCATGTCTCACATTCCAGATGATTTTTGGGAAAGATGTATTTGTTATGCATTTAATAATTTTGCTCAAAAAGTAGAACAAGTGGATTATTTAGTTCTTTTGTTCATAAATGTCAATTTATTATAGCAAAGTACCATTCAGTTAAAAGACTTATAAGACTTCTTGGTTGAATAACAACTGGATGTCATATCTTAATTTTCCAGATTGATAATATTAATTGTAACCTAGCATTATCATTGCATCAGGCTAAACCTCCAAACCTTACTAATACTGGTCATCGCAAAAAGCATTAGAAAAATTTTCCTATCTGGTTTATGATGCTGTTCATCACCATAGTATCTTCCACATAGAATCAACAACAACATCAAAGGCCTTAGTGAATTAAGAACAACATAACTGGCATTTCTCCTTTTTGAGAGTTTGTTTGAATTTTGAATTTATGGAAGAAAAGCTCTCTCAGAGGCCTACAATATTTCAGCAACATACCTTTTCTAGGTTTGCTCTTATGTATGTAAATTAAGCTTTATTTACAATATGTCATATGTAGTCAAACTAAAGAACTGAGGAACAAATGGATTTTGTGAGTTATCTTTCTATATAAATATAAAACTGATAATAACAAAAAGATGATTGAATTAAAAGTATAAAACCTGTTTGGATCCAAGGGGAAAAAATGTGAAATAGCAAAAAGCAAAATCAGTCAGACAAGGAAGAGCTTAGTTTCACACTGTAAAATTTAATTTTGCATAAATCTGTTTTACCATTAATGAAGTGTGTCTTTGGGTACCTGTGATGGCTTCAGGGAAAAGGCTGTGTGTGTTCTGTGAGGAGGGTTGGTTAAGCCAACAGCCCAGAAATTCTCTCTTACATCAGCATTTATCCTTAGCTCAGACTTCTGTTCCCAAAATCTTAGTGAATGTTAAGGGTCTTTTTGTCAATGACATGCTTCTCAGTGAACTAGAAATGTCTGTCTTTCACTAGCCAGTCATGTATTATGCCTGTCTTCAAGGATACTGACAAATATTGTATTCTGAAGGAGAAAGAGTGCTGATTCTATAGTTGCTGTGGTAGAAATACTAACTATGAAGCAATACAATCTACATAACAATGAAGTCATTGATTAAAACAGAACTATGAGTAATTTGACTGTATTTCTCAGAAAAGTCTGGAACTGCACTGTCAGGTACATGTTTTGATCTCCCAGTCAGGCTTACAAAAGCTGTTTTCTTTTTTTTTTCCTGGAAACCTGGCCAGGACTTGGTTTTGTGCCAGTCATAGAGTTGACAGCCAGCTGAGCAGATGGAATTTACGAGACCAGCCCCTCTTTTCTTAGCTGCCTGGTGGCTCTGTACAACAGTGGGAATCCATTACACATACATACATTGCCTATGACAGAGCAAAAGGAACACTGAGCAGTTCTACAGTTGTACGGAACATGGAGTGCTGCAGAATTAAACAGAGTTAATCAATGAGGCAGAGAATAAAAAATAGTATGGGGAATATCAATTCAAAGTGAACAAAATCCATCTTTAATTTTTACATTTGGAATGTATTTAAGTGTGTATCTTCTGATCATTATGCCTTAACTTCTTATTTTCTCAGCCTCTTCCCTTTATCGGTCTTGTTTCCCTTGCATTCTCCTTTTATTTCCATCACAAGGCTCTATAGTCCTTCCCTACCATACTACCCTTGTCTTATGTAATTAATCTCTGGCTGCTGACTTTCCAAAGACGTTACCCCCTGAGATATAATACAAATTTCATACAATCTCATATTTTAAAAGATAAAGGGGCTCTTTGATCACCTAATCCAACCTGAATATCACAGGTTATTTCACATGATGTCGGTTTCCTTGTTTTAATATTGGCTCCGTTTTCAGTACACCTACGAGCTAAAGTCTTGTATGAGCTGCTCCACAATACATGCTTATACATATCAAATGTACACGCTTTAAGCAGTATTGCTTAGTAATATTATCAATAAAATAATATACATACTACCTACTGTGCTCATTTGTCTGTAATAGATTCAAAGATCTGGTAATTCACACTACCTTATGACACCTGAAGGACAAAATACTGATCAATAGAGCATACCCTTAGGTATTATTCTTCACTGTGTCCTTTACAAGAAAAGATGTAGAAAATGAGAGAGCTAATCACTTTTTTTTGTCCACCCACTCAGCAACTAAAGACAGCTGAGAAATTCAGCTAACATATCAAATGCCCGTGAGCTTTTCAGATGAGTTACAAAAAATAACTGGCTGCAGTTGGAAGGTTTTGTGTAATATTACCTTCTTGCTTTTATACTGTAATACTATTTGTCAAAGATGTTCTCCACTGAATTTATGAGAATGCAAACTATAACTCTCAAATCATTCATTAATTGCTTTGTGAGTTTTTTCTTTTAATAGTTACTCTAACAGATAGCAATGTATGTGTACACTTCTTATTGCCAGAAAAAAACAGGGACATTCTGCTATAGATTAGTACTCAGTAATACATTCTTTAATGTCTGTATTCTTAACACAAGATGTGCAATAAACTTATATAAATATGTCAAAATTTTCCAAAGCTTGATTAGTACCATGAACTATAATTTAATAAAACCAAATTGGACTCCTTTTCCAGGTGCCAAAAATAATGTACTGAAAACACTGGTCTAGAAAACATATATAGATTTTTTTTACAAGTAATCTGATGTTCATACACACTACATACCTACCTACAGACAGACATACAGATACACATATATCCATACAGTAAAAGCTGTGTTATCCAGCACCTTACAAACAGGCATGCTTTATTAACCAGAATGCCAGCTTGGAAGGTAAAAGCAAAACCAGAAGTGTCCACCTTGGCACTTCTGGTTTTGCCGAGCTCTCATGGCCCAGGGCAAAGCAACCTGCACTGCCAAGCCCCCATGGCCTGAGGCATAGCAGCCTGTACAGGGCACCACTCCTTGTCCCTCAGAGCCCGGAGGGTCCACAGAGGGGGCGGTGATGTGGTGGGAGAGGTGGCGACACCCTGGACACAGTGGGAGAGGCAGCAGCCCAAATAAGCAAATATACTTTTTCAGGCCTCTCAGTTAACTGGCATATTTTGTTATCTGGCACCTCACATTTCCGATGGGCGCCACATAACAAAGCTTTTGCTGTATATACGTGCATAAAATGCACGCACATAAGATGAAGTTCCTTGACAAAGGTCCTGTACAGAAAACTTCATAGGATTTTAGACCATGTTTCTTACAGGATTAAGACTCCTCAAGAATGGTTGAGTTTAAATAGTTCACAACTGTACTCCCGAATTTTCAATGACTTCTATAACAATAATCATATACCATTTCTTCATAGCTATATAAAAAGCTGCAATAATATGATTCCTGACTATTACTATACACTTTAGCATTGTTTTTAACATCTGATCTAGAGAAAAAAAAAGCCAAAAAAGATTGTCCTATTAATTCTTTTGGTAGTATACTGCAATCTCCATCAATATGAGTAGACTCTTACTTCTACATGGACTTCCACAGAAGCCAGTGTGATTCTGTAAGAACAGAAGAGCTTTGCCAGGAATTCACTAAACACAAACCTTTAAAAAATGAGGTATGTCAATGTTAGAAAGATTAGGATAATTTCTCAAATCATAATTAAATCTGTGCATTCAGCCAAATCAGTCACATTTTTATATACATGAGATTCTTCTTCTTCTTCTTCCTGTCTTTTCATCATGTTCAGATTTGAATCCAAAAATGGGCACAAACTGTTGCTCAATTTGTTGCCTTAGTAAAGTCCCTAGTGGTGCACGTTGCCCACTTCCCGTATTTGGGCAGGTAAGTAGTCATTCTATAATCTGAAAATTCCCTCCACATGTGCAAGTGATGTTTGTCATTGGTATATCCCCACAGTTGTGCGTTTACTTAGGTTTTGTACCTGTTCAGAGGCAATTCAAGCTCCTTTACATTGGCCAAACAAATACTGAATTTGTAGTTTTAATATTTATCTGACTTTCTCCAGGATCATCTCAGGTTGTGGTTGCTACATTTTTATTCATGAGGCTGTTGACGTTTCATCCAGTGGTTGCATTATAGAAAAGAGATTTTCCTTGATTTTAGTCTACTGGGAACAGCAATGAGGCCATATAGTAGGTGCTTCTTTATCTCTAAGCTGGCAACTGTGTTCTGTTTTGCTCTCCTGATGGTCAGTGAGCCAAATCTGCTGGTGGGTAGGTGGAGGCTGTTGACATTTATTAGTTTAAGGCATCCAGTAATGCACCTGCAACTGGATTCATTCATACACATATCTAGCAATAGCACAATATCTAGCTTCTTTACATTTGGAGACCTTTCCCAGGTATATATTCCACTGCCAAATAACAAAGTCAGACAAGTGCGTAATGTGTAGGTATTATAGGGCTTGTTATCACTGGCCTGAGCACATCTGCCTACAAGTGATGACAGAGTGGACCTTAGCTCTGGATCCCTTGGTCTGCCAGAAAGTGGATCTTATGTTTTCTCACCTGCCATGACTTTGATAACATATATTCCCGGGAGGCACTGCCCACAGTGATCCTGCCTGGTCTCTATCCCTGTTTCTTCTATGGGGCTCCAAAACCTCCCCTTTACCCCGGCCTAGCCTCTCCAGATGGTGTTCACAATATTCTCCTTCAGCCAGGTCGCAGTGCTGTCTGTTGTGACCTCAGGATCACTAATGCACTGTTCCTCGGGCACGTTCCACAGTCTTTGCCTACCAAGATGCTCAGCCTGCAGCCTACAGGGAACTGACCCCATTCTCCCCCTCTCTGAGGCCAGAAATACCTTTGGGCAGCCTCTCTCCTCCAATCCTGAGTGAGCTGCTGCTCTGGAAGTTGAGTGGGTATTTTCTTTCCTTTCCAGTCGCCAGCTTCAGCCCTGCCAGCCGTCCATGCTGTAAGTTTTGTCTCACTCCTTAACAGTAACATTTATAGATTCATAGATACTGGGGTTGGAAGGAACATCAACAGATCACTGAGTCCAACCCCCTGCCTAGGCAGAAAAGAGTGCTGGGTCCAAATTTTGGCCACCCTCATCATGAATAAGTTTGTCTTGATATGTAGCCTAAATCTGCTCTATGTCAGCTCGTGACCATTGTTCCTTGATACCCCAATAGGTGACCTGGTGAACAGAGCATCTCCAATCCCTTGCTCATCTCCAATCCCCCTAATGAATTTGTGGGTAGCCACAAGATCACCTCTCAGCCTTCTCTTGAGGAGGCTGAAAAGGTGCAGGTCCCTCAGTCTCTCCTCATAGGACTTGTCCTGTAAACCCCTAAGCATACAAATGGCCCTCCTCTGAACTCTCTTGAGTCTATCAACTTCCTTCCTGAAGTGCAGTGCCCAGAACTGGATTCAGTACTCCAACTGTGGTCTGACCAATGCCCCATAGAGAGGAAGTATCACCTCCTTGGTTCTATTTGTCATGTATCTGCTGATGCATGATAAAGTGCAGTTAGCTTTGCTGATTGATGATTTCATCACACTGATGACTTATGTTCATCTTGCAGTCCACTATGATTTTGAGATCCCTTTCCGCTTCTGTAGTGCTGAAAGGGTCACTTCCCAACCAGTAGGTGTGTTGGTTATTTTTGCGCCCTAGATGCAGCATTCTGCACTTGTTCTTGCACTGCATCCTATGTGTATAGTCCACTTGCATGGAAGTGTGGATTGTGGTCCAGGAAGCCAAAACGTGCACGATGACACCAACTCTGGAGCTGAGGGTTGACTTCTCTGACACAGGTGACATGATGCCTACTATAACCAGTGACTGGTAGGATTGATGAGAAGGCCACCTGTGCCCCCATCTTCCTAAGTCTAGTCTCCAGAGCCCTGTAGTCACTTACGATACAGTCTGGATTACTCCTGGCTGCATCATTTGTTCCCACGTGGATGAGGACCATGGGACAAGAGGGCGGGATGTGGGCATGAATTCTCATCATTATGTCCCTGATCCTGGCTCAATAGACCTTGCACACCATGGGATCCAAATGACAGATGGGTCCCACTGTTCTTCTCAGCATGGCATTGCTCACAATGATGATGTAGTGTTTCTTCTTCTGCTTACCTGGCCAGCCCCCACCTTGCTCAGTGATGGCAGCAGGCCCCTCCAGTGCACTTTCCCCCACTGCACATTCCTCCAGTGCAGCCAGGGTCTCATATTTGTTCCCCAAGTGCACCAGGGGATCTGTCTCTGCAGCAAGAGGTCTGGTCCCTGAGGCAACTGTCCTCCATTCACCAGCACGTGCTGCAGGGTATTCCCTCACAGCTTCTCCACCAGGAGTCTTGTTCTGCAGAGAATGAAAGTAGCCATCAATCTCTTCTTCAATTGCCCTGATTCCACACAGCCTGCTCACCTCTGCCTGGAGTTTTCTTCCCTTCCCTTCCCGTGCCTGAATCTGGGCATGTGTGGGACAGGCAAGGAAACCCCTCCCCCCCACTAACTCCAGATATAAGAGATCTGACCAGGCAACACCTGCAGACAGGGATTCTGACTCATCCAAGGGGCCTGTCTGGGTGGAGGCCTCACAGGAGCTCTGGCTGCATTCCACGTGACCACCCCCATAGTAGGCCCCCTCCTCATTCACTTACCTGAAGTCTCTGTCAGAAGCTCCTGTGTATTCCTGCACATGACTGGCCTGCGAACTGCCTGCAAACGTGTCCCCTGTTGGCAGTCCCTGTTCACTGGCTCTCTAATCACAGGCTCCCTGGTCACCTGGGAAGTCTCCTTTTATACTCTTCTGGGCCTGGGCTGATTCAGGCTCAGGCAGCAATCACACAGTCAGCAATCCTACAGCAGTCAATAATCAACAACCACTCAGTACTCAGGACTCACTCCCAGCTTTTCGGAGCACACACCAGCCAACCAACCAACCAAACAGTCAGCTAAACCAAAGGTACAGACAGCTGGATCACTTACCTTTCCTGGGCAGGATCATTCCTGGCCTGGCTTATTTCCTCTATCTTCCCTCCTCTTGTCTCCAGCAACTGCCTGCAAACTGTTGTTTGATTGAACCCCATTTGGAACTGATAAGCTTCTTTAGTATGTTGGTCCAGGAACTGGCTTTGTACTTTGTCTTTTCTGCACATGCTCTATGTGCGTGTGCCATTTAATGTCACTCCCAATTAGATAGGATTTGAAGAGTGGGCAACAACTATTCAATTCCAGGTTAGGTTGTGTTGCTTATTAATAAGTGTTTTTACTGTGTTTTGTTTGGATTGGCATAGACCAGTCATCTTACAAATCAAAGCCGCCATAAGACCATAAGACCAATCTTAGTTTCCTTTTGACACCACTAGAGTTTCAAGAATTATTTTACCAAACTCCTCAACACTACCAATGAATCAGTGAACCAATATTAGAAAACTATAAGGAATTTATAGAAATGTTACACACCATCTAAAAAAAGGAATATCTCAAGGGGCTGCAGAATAAACTGTGTATCAGTCATAACACATGAATCAGCTGATACATAGCTTGCACCTGGGGAATACTGGTCAGGTATTAAACTTCAAGTATTAAACCTTTCTAATTTTGGAGCTCTCCAAGATGAAGAGGCAAAAAAGATGGCAGAAAGCCAGCAAATCCTGTCCCACCTCCAACTTATATTGGCGACCAAGAATATTAGTCACAACTAATAACCCCCCAAAATGTATAAATATTTCTATACTTTATGGCCAAATAGTTGAAATTTGGTGACTCGTTATGAAAGATAAATGCATAGACTTAGCCTATTCTAGAGGACAGATGCCTCTGAAAGAAAAGGAAATAACTAACTCTCTCCTATGTTAGCAATATTGGGGAGAAACTAAGGTGCACTTTCTCTTCAGTAAGGCTGATTTACAGTGATATTCACTAGCAACACAGAAATTGCAGGATTTTCCACTCAGGAAAGTAGTGTATAGGCCTTTTCCTTACTCCACTTTCTCTTCTCTGCTTTGAGGGCATGGCACTTTACCTTGAAGTGGGATGACACTTGGTTGAGGTTGCAGCATTATTGGGGTTAGTTAAAAAATATATTGCCTACTATATTATATGAATATAAAATGAGATTTCTTCCCCATGTCCTTCTAATTCTTTCAAGAGGCAACACTTTCTTCAATCTTTTCCCCTTTATTTATTAATTTTTGCTTTAACAGAGGATTTCACCACTTTTCTTTATCTATTGGATCCTGGTATTCTTATTTCTTCCATTTGCAGGATTTTGATCACTGAGTGGACACTACAGGCATATGGAGTACCAGATAAGAACAGGCACCATAGAAATGCTATTTTTCTTTTTGCAGGATTTTTTCCGTTACTCTAATTTAAGCTTCTTTAGTATGTTGGTCCAGGAACTGGCTTTGTACTTTGTCTTTTCTGCACATGCTCTATTCTTCTAGATATCTAGAAAAAATGCACAAAATGTAACATTTGTAGTGAAGGTGACACCATGAGATATTTCATTTGGAAATGACAACTTTTTAGAAAGGTTCCAGAGAAATGTTTATGTTCCTTAGGAATAATCATGAAATTATGAAATTAGAACAACACATAGGGTTATTCCATATCTAGTCAGGGATGTATACAGGTATTAAACACCTAAAATTTTGATTAATTTGAGTTTCAAAAAGACATGCATACACCAAAAACAAGTAAGAACACTTCTAGTGAGTATGAATATCTATATCTGTCTAGTTAGCTAGCTATCTAGCTCTATAATATTTAACATATAGCATGTAGTACTAGATAATCTTCCTAACTTGGTGTTTCCTTAGTTGAGTATTCACTTGATGCCATTACATTTCAAGTTATAATTCTCTCTCAAAATGCTGATCTTCACCCTGATATATTCTAGACAATGCTTTTTATGTTTGCATATTGTTTTTATAGCTCATTTATACACTCTTAACTACTATCACTCTGACAAAATATCTAAAATTAATGTATTAGGTCCCTTCTACATGTTATAGATATCACACAATTGCATAGTTAATTGTGCAATTACCTTGAGACCTGCTACACATACAAAGTACATACCACACCATAAAATGATCCAAACCAGCTATAAAGTTAGGCCTCAAAAATGTGTACTAACTTTAAAGCTGGTTGCTGTTGAGCTTTCAGTTTCACATGTATCAAGGTCTCCTATGTGGATGGGAGCCATGTCAACTGACAGGTCTCCCAGACACAGAGGTGCACTGGGCACAGCTTGGGCTGGGAGTTCTACAACTGAGGAGACCCTCAGTCCCAGCAGCTGATAAATCTGGGTCCCAGCAATACCCTGTAGCTGCCAAGGCCCAAGGCCTGCATCTGCAGATTCTGGGTCTTGGCAGCATGCCTTCTGGTACTTGGATGGAGCTGGGTCCAAGAAGCCATGGGGTACAGCTATAATCACCTAGCCCTGGGGGTGCCTGGAGTCCCCAAGGCAGGGAGATCATAGCTACTGTAATCTCTGAACCTTGGGACAGCATTGAACTGCTAGGTCAACAGACTGTAGCAACTGCAATCTCCAAACCTCAGGGGTTTCATGCACCCCAAAGCTGCGAGATCACAGCAACTTTAATCTCCCAAACCCAAGGGTTTCACATACTCTTAAGGCTGGGGGATCATGGTAGCTGCTGTCTCCCAGCCCCAGGGGTTTCATGGAACCCTGGGGCTAGGAGATCTCAGGGGTTCATAGGGTGCCCTCATGTTTGGGGGGCCCTCATCTGAGGGGGGTCACAGCTATGGGAGCAACTTCCTTGTTGTTGGTGCGGGGCGACCCCAGGTCAAGCTCTGCCTGTACCAACTATAAGGCATGATGGGATCTAATCTGTGATCCCAAAATCATTCTTCCTGACATACATGTGTGGCATAGGAGGTGGTGCAATTGTATGGATCATGAATTAAATACCATGAACATTTCCTGTAAATGCCATGTCATAGATCTGGAAAGAACAGGAGAATATCATTTCGGATCATATGCTACTATTGGTTCATATAAAAAATACTTAACTTGAACTTTAGGTGGAAAGGTGTAAACAAATAATTGTGTAAAATAGATGTAAAAAAGCATAGTCTTTCACTGAAGGCTTCTCATAAACACATTTGCTCAAATAAATATTAGTAGTAGTTGGCATAGCCTAAATAGTCTATCAACACATCAGTCATTTTCCTGATGGGTGAAATTTATTATAGTACGAGGCCCAAATGTAAATAATGCATAGATAAACAAGAATTGTTTCTTACTTAGTTAAAAAAAAAAAGTAATTGCAAGCCACCAGCAATTAAGAACTGACAAATAAACATATAGATACATATGTGTACATATAAGTAAAGATTCTACATATTGACAATTATACAAATAAAACATAGACTATTGTGGTATGTCAGTATCTTGGAAATTATATTTGATTTGGGTTTGATTGATTTGTATTAGCAGCTGCTAGAGCCAAAACTTGATGATATTAGAAAACAGGAAGAAAACATTTATCATTTTCCTGATTGGATTAGTTCTTTATGATCTATAAAGGCAATGTACTGAATATGGAATGAGTTCTGAATTAAACAAATATGCAATGCGGTTATTGTTTAATGACAAAATGTAAAAACCTGACATGTTCCTCCTTTTATCTATATAACTCCCTATTTTTTCTCAAATGGGAAACTTCATTGTAAACTACTGAAGGGAATAGTAGGAACTGGTATGACAAGACAATATTCAGTTTGGGAAAGGAGTTAAATGGTCACCAAAGGACGAGTGGTAGACTGATAAAAGGACACATAAATTGAGCATGAACATTGGATAAGAAGACCATAAGTCTTTTCTCAATGCTTATTTTTCTTCATTGCAAAGACAGAAGCTGGCAGGTCCTAACACCTAATGGACGTGTCCACACATGCAAGTGTTACAAAAATTGCTAATTGCTCAGATCATGAATGAGGTTTATGCAAGGTGCAGTGTTTATTGATTACATGAGGTAGACATAGAGGTTGAGGCACACTGTTCATACAAACACATACATTATCATACACATCATTGCACATAGGCATACACATACAAAACAACCATTTCATCTACACATAAACCAGATATAGTTACCAGGAATAGTTGCTCAATATCAGCCCAGGGTGGGCAACCTGGGCTTATTGAGTAGATGATGATGATTTGAAGATAGCAGATTTAAAGATAACAGCTGGAGTGGGGTGAACAGATTCATCTGTGCTCCGATGAAACAGCAGTAGAGAAAGAGACTCACCCAACTTGACATTTTCAAAGTATTCTTTTATAAGGATTGGCATCCTTTGTTACAGTGTTTTGGGTTTTTTCCATACCCAGCTTCTGTTTTTGTGATTGTTCTTCTTTTGTCCTCAGCTTATCTTAGTCTTGGAGTGTTTTTGTTGCCCGTCTGGCAAAATTTCTTCTTCTATTATCTCTTTTGTGCCTTTGAGCTTCAAAGGGATTCTTCAGCTGTTTGTTAGTTAGTGATTGAAAACTTATATTTGGCACCTTGTTGCTTACATAAACAGTTGACCTTTTTTCTCCCATCTCTATGCCATTCTCTCACTATTCACCCTTTTACACACACTTATAAATGAAGGCTATGCGAAGTTCATTCACTTATGTCAAGCAGAAGGATACAAAATGGAGTTTTCAAGTTGTGTACAGGACAAGACTAACATGGTTACATGCTACACAAGCACATATGCTTGCAGCAGCTCAAATAGAAGTGGTACAAATTTAAGCCGTGTCTTTTTGCACCAGTGCATGTGCTTGGACATGCACTTTGGTGTGGAGCAAATTGTGCCACTTCAGGCAAAATAACCCTGCCTGGCTCCTCCCAGATCTGCAGCCAGGGGGAGCTAGAGCCCAGGGTCAGCGCCTGTGCTGTCCCCAGCAGTATAAAAAGCTGCCTTGTCTTGACCTCAGCGGTATAAACAGCTGCCCTGGCAAGTAGCTCAGGGCTACTAGCTCTCAGGAGCTTCTGGGGAACAGCCAATTGGTACCTGGGGACGCTACCTCTTGTGCTAGCTAGACTGATGAAGCAGCCCTGAGCGTTCCCCACACCCTCTACCCACAGCAGCAGTCTGGCAGTGGGGGCTGCTGCCTGGCTGTGACCTGCTGTGCAGCTGCCGGACCTGGATGGGGACTACACAGCTAGTAGAGGCATCTGCTCCTCTGGGCTAGCTGCCAGTGGGCTGTAGTTGCAGAGTTGGCCTCTGTGCAGCACTACTGCCATGTGTGCCCCCTGCCCAGCCATCTGAGCAGCTATTGCCTAGATGTTCTGGGTGTGGTGGCCTGCTTTGAACTGTCAAAGCATGTTCTCCTGGCCCCATTTGATCAGGAAGACAGCCACAGTGAGCTGGGTCCAAGGTGCTAGCTCTGAGTCAGGGTCCTGCCACTGGCCTTCCTAGCAGGAATTCTGGTGTTCCCTATTGAAAAACTGAAAAATCCTTGATAAAAAAAATCTCAAAGTCACTCTGTAAAATAACCCCAAATCCATGTTCCTCCACAAGTAAAACAAAAGCCCACTACAAAGAGAGAGAGAGAGAGTGAGACAGAGACAGCTATCAGGACAATGTTTTATTGATATATCTTACAGTGTTAAAGCAAGTCTCTTATCATAATAATAAAGTGAACTCTAAATATATTTTTTCATGAATACATATTTTGCTGTCCTCCTAGAAGGAGATGGCCCCCACACAAGGGGTTTGCCACCCCAACAGAAGATTTGGTTCCCACACAAGAGCTATGGCCCCCCAACAGGGGATTCAGTCCCTACATAAGGGGTTTGTCCCCCCAACAGGGGGTTTGCCCCCACAACAGGCATTTCAGCCTCTACAAAAGGGGTTTGATTGTCACACAAGAGGTTTGGACCCCCAACAGGGGGGTTGTCCCCACACAAAGGGTTAGGCCCTCCCAAAAGGTGTTTTGGCCCCCACACAAGGGCTACAGCCGCCCAATGAGGGTTCAGCCCCCACACAAGGGGTTTGGCTCACTAACAGGGGCCAAATAGCTCCTGCAAGGCCCACATGCTCCACCCCAGCCTGCTGATTGCTGCCACACCTGGCTCCATCCTCCATCAGCTGCTGCATCCTCCAAAATAGCTGCCTCATCCAGCCCCACCCTCCAATCCCCCAACCCCTGCCAATGGTTGCCACACTTATTCTCATTCCCCAACATGTACACCCAGGCTCCCATGGCTGAATCACGAATCCCAGGAACCATCACTTAAAAAAAAAACTCAGAAAAAGAACAGAAAAAAATGGAAATAAAAAGCCTCTGCTTACTTTAGAAGCAGAGGTGAGGGCACTCCAGGGCCTCCTGGCAGAGCCCTCTGGGCATCACAGGACAGCAAGGAGTGCAAGAGGGCCCAGAAAGGGGCTGCTGGGGCTGTCATTCTGCCCAGCACTGTGCAGGCAGGGCCCCAGTCAGCCAGATGGCAGCTTCAGCTGCTGGTAAGTTCTGGGTTTTGGATTTTTTTCTTTTTTTTTTAAGAATGGGGTGGGG
>JAGPOW010003316.1:118005133-118049573 GCA_030014935.1 Caiman crocodilus
TTGGGGGGGGATGGTGAGGGGACGACTTGGCTGTAGCATGGGTCAGGGGCCTCATTGGGACTGGCAGGGGGAGGGGCCAGCTAGGATAGGGACCTCAGGGACACTGGTAGGGGGAGGGGCTGGCCCTAGCAGGGTTCAAGGCCCTTGGGGGGCTGATGGGGGAGGGGCTAGTCATAGCAGGGGTCAGGGGCCTCGGGTTGGCTGGCAGGGAGAGGGGCCATCCAAGGCAGGGGTCATGGGGCCTCAAGGGGGCTCTCAGGTGACAGATGTCAGAGATGTCAGGGGGGCCTGGCAGGGGGAAGAGCCAGCTGTGGCAGGAGTTGGAGGCTTTAGGGGAGCTGGTGAGGGGAGGTGCCAGCCAGGGCAGGGGTCAGGGAGGCTGGGGGAGTGGGCAGGGCCATTGGGGTCCCCCCCATGGTTCCCTCCCCACTCCTTCAGCCCCTCAACCCCTTACTCACCAGCACTAGAGCCCTGGTGCTGAAACATGTGGCCTATCTGGCTGTATGTTTCAGCACCAGGGCAAAGGGCCAACTACAGAAATGTTCTGGCAGCCAGCGTGTCTTCATGGAGGACTCAGTCTCCGGTTGCCTCAGGCATGGTCAGACCTTGCCCTGCTCTGCATTTTTAAATTTTGAGGGTTTTTTTTTTTCTCTCTATGGTGCATACTTGCAGTGTAGGGAATATTTTTTCATTCCTGCACATGTCTGTTACCCCACCTCAAAGGGGTTTGAGATGGGTAAGAGGCATATGCATGCCCATATGAATGGTCCAATGAGTTCTCTTTAACAATCTAGAGCTGGGTTCCCAAACTGTGGTACGCATACACCTAGGGGTACACAATATATATCTCAGGGGAAAAATTGTGTACTGGCAGATTTAATTTTCATTATAATAATAATTGACATTTAAGGAGTTAACATGTAAAACAAGGTGGTAGAGGTACATGGGCAGCTGGTGAATCTGGAAGGGGATATGCAATAAGAAAAGTTGGGAAATTTCTGATCTAGATGATAGTGACTAAGTGAATCCTCTGATTTCCTTCTCCATTTGTATTTCATTTCAATTTTTGTCATTTTAAAAACTGCCCTAGAGTTTCTTTTTTTTTTTTTTAATAATTTCTTGGAGCCAGATTTAATTAATTGATGTTCAGTCCTTTCAGTATGACTGCATTTCTCACATCAGATATTAATCACATTCCTAGCACTGTAGCTGAAAGAACTATCTATCAAAGGAATGGGTATATTCAGTCTGAATGTTATACTGTTAAAATGACTACATGTTATCAATTATGTCTTTGTAAAAAACATCAATAAAACTGTTGAAAATCTGCAAATATCCTGTGGCACATTTGTTTCTTTGACATATTGTGACTTATAGGTCATATGTCAAGAATAAGATTGTATTTTAAATCCTGTGAAAAATACCTTTGAAATGAAATGTAATGGCATCAGATTCAACTTTTAGTCTGATAGCAGGATGAGTTCAAGGATAACCAGTTGCTCATTCACAATGAGAAAAATTATATATTGAGGGATAGAAATGAGTAATTGGAAAATGGAAAAGTGGGAAAACAATGTTTGGTTTAGAGTTTTGTGGTAGAGTGAGGGAGCTTCATCACAGAACAGGCTTAAAAGTAATGCTGCTTTCCCACTATATGGAAATAAACGATCTATATATACTTCCTTTCTGTCTGTTTTTCAGGTAATTATTTTCACCTTTATGAATTATTTACTAATCAGAGAAATATGGGCTAAAGGTACCCATCTCCTGCTGTTCTCCTGACTTTTCAGTCACTCTATGTGTGGGTGCAGGGAGACAGAATGAGATAAAAAGGATGATTGTAGAATGACCCTGAAAGAGAGGAAAGTGTCTCGGGCAGCCGGAGCTGTCCAGAGAATCACTAATTTAATCAGACATCAGGCAGGCTGGCGATGGAGAGGCAAGACAGCTTATTGGTTTTAAAAAATTATTTTACTTAGGCCGCATGGAATGGCAGTGCAGGCCTCAAGGTAGCTTGCACATGCTGTCACAGATAATCAAATGAGTTATGAGTTAACGAGTTTATGAATGAAAAGGAACCTGCAGGATAATGAGGGTACGTCAAGAGGACCCGGTGATGGGGAGATATTGGTGGGTGATCAGTCTGCCAAGTTTCCTCGGTCGCGCTACAGAGTTCTCCGTGGTTACTCTGTTGCATGCTTGAAGATCTCCGACTTGGGCAGAAGCTGCATGAACTTTCATATGTCCGGAGTGGCCAATAACGGACTGCTAGATAGGAATAACTAATGAGGCGGAACGTGACTAAATTTAGGGTAATGGCTCCATGCGGTCTATTGTAACTTGGACACAACTGATTTGGTTATGACAGAGAGATTTCCAAAGATAGAAAAGAAAGGGAAGAGAGATCCTATGAAGAATGTTATGCATCCCTTTACTGGAGAACTCCGGAAGAATGACTATGAGAAGAATTTAGTAAGGGTTGGGCAAAATGCAGCCCATGGGCCAGGTGTGGCCTGCCAGGCCATTCTATCTGGCCTGCAAGGCCCCTAAAAATTTAGAAAATTAATATTAATCTGCCCTGGGCTGCCTGTCATACAGCCCTCAATGGCTTGGCAAAACTCAATAAGCAGCCCTCTCCCCAAAATAATTGCCTGCCCCTGATTTAGTAGATAAGTAGTGATCTTGTTGCTGTGGTGGTCCAGGAACTTTGAGAGGCAAGGGTTTATTTAGTTTAATTTAAGTTATTTTGATTTCTTTCACTGGATTGACTGTATAGTTGGAAGTGTTTCGGGGGGGGGGCTAAAATTAAGGTCACTTATTTCCTGAGCAAGTACTTTAACCACTTGTCTATTGGGACTGAAACATAACATGTTCCTCTTCCTCCCCTGTTATCAGTCAGTTAAGTGTATATCCAGGTTATGTATAGGGCCACACAGGATAACTGATCCAAAAAATAAAATGGAGGCCAAAAACTGGTAAAAATATAGAAAATTTCTATTTAGATGTACAAAAAGAAATCAACTTCAACCCAGAGAAGCATAAAGGTAAAAGGGAGAAAGATACTAAAGGGGCACATCTACATGAAACACCTTAATACATCTTAGCGTAGTTTACTGAACAGTAAAGGTGCATGTCTACACAGCTGTACCCTTACTGTGCAGTAAATGAGGCTAATCCGGACTAAGTTTGATAGCTGCAAATGCAGCTATCAAATTGAGTTGCAATTATTTACTGTGCATTAACGCACATGTAGCTATGACACAGAACTAAGTTTAGTGCCAGATCTGTCCTGCCATTAGAATGCCAACAGGGCACTCCTTAGCTGGAATGCCTCTTTGGTACTCCTTAGCTGCAGGCTATAAAAATCAGCAGCCATTTTGTGCCCTGGGGCACACTCACAGGCAGCCTGAGAAAGCGTAACACCTACACAGGAACACTGAAGGCCCTCTGTGTCCTCCTGGGGCACAGCCCCCGCCAGTCCTGTCCCCTAGTCAGAGCTGCTGCTTGGCAACAGATGACTATTATAAAGTGCTGCAGCCTGCTGCATCCCTTACCCAGCCCTGACATCTGCCCAGGGCTGCTTGCTAGCTGTCTCTGGAAGCAGGGCCAGTACCTGCTCCCTGCTGCTGCTCACCATGAGCAGTCTCTCCTGTGTTTGCAGGTCCATTGCTTCTGACACATGGCTCCCAGTTGCTGGCTGTGTCCCTCTCCTGAGTGCTGCTGGCTGTTGTTCAGGGCCAGCCACACAGGGACAACTGTGCTGGGACCCAGAGAGGCGGCATGAGTCGCACCATCAACATGTCATTGTCATCCTCCCTGTTGAAGCCCAGCCCTGCCCATGTTCACACACACAACCTTTCTAGCTAGGCCCCCAACTGAATCCTGGAGGAGGTTGGTGAACTTGTAGTACTCTGGGGTGATGTGGAGGTGTAGAGTCTGTTAACACAGGGCACTCAAACACACATATTTATGAGGCGTCAGGCAGCAAGCAGGAGTGAGGACACTCTTGGATTGTGCAGCATTTTCACATAAAGGTCAAGGCCTTGCGGACACAATGGATGACCATGACAAACCACAATTGCTTGTCCAGTCATGACCAGAAGACCATACCCTTTATGTGGCAGCTGACCAGGATTTTGACCCCCTGAAACCCAGGCTGCACCCCTGTAGCAGTCACCAGCAGGGGTAGCCTGCCCAAGCCCCCACCCCACCCTGACACTTCCAGAACAGGGATTGTTCAACACCTTACCCTGTCCACTTCCCCAGTTGCTGTATTTGCTGGCAGCTCACTAAGCACAGGCCAACAGCTGCCTCGAGAGCTCTGCAGCCCCAGAACCCATCGCAAGGAACCGCTGGCAATCAGCAGAAACAGCTCCTCCTATGGGGTGAGGGGTCCTGGCCAGTTGCTAGCCCTCCATGCACTGAGGACTGAGGGCAACAGATGCAGTCAGTTGCTGTCATCAACAGGGAGGTCCATGCTGAGCCACCAGACTCACTAGCTTCAGCCACATGGTAAGACCTCCCTGGGGGGAGGGCCTTTCTATCCCCAGTTCCCACCCATGGCCCTGACCCTGGCTCCAGCCCTAGCTCCCCTTTCCTGCCTGGCCTGCCTAGTGGCAGCATGAGGAAGAGGCAGTTCTGGGCCACCTTTCTGGAGTGACCCTCTGCAGGAAGATGCAAGGGGATGCTGGCACTGTCCTCAGGCAGCCAGAGGGAGAGCCACCTACCCTGGTGCAGCACTGGATGCCATTGCCTGTAAACAAGACTGTTACCCACTGTGGTCACCATGGCCCCTGGAACCATGGAATAAAGTCCCAAGTCTGGAGTGCTTGCCACCTGCCCCCAGACCCTGCTTCCTAGGCACCCCCACCTCATTGTACCCAACTCCAAGGCAACAAAAGAATGAGAATCTTATATACAGATTAAAAATTAGTAAGTGTTTGTTTGTCTGATTTCTTGCAGGTGGGAAGGGTGGTGGAGGGGCTCTGTTTTTTGGGTATGGAGATGCAAGAAGGCTCTGTGCAGTAAGGGGGGGAAGCATTGTGTGGGGAAATAAAACTTCTTATTTCACCCATGTGCATGTCCTGAATGTGGTTCTAGGGATGGACAGGGAGTGTGTGGACACCAGGGCAGGAAGTCTAGAGTGGGGAGTGCTGGAAGAGGTGGTCCACCAGGGCCTCCCACACCTGGTGCCCTGGACTCTGCTGGCAGGTGCACAGCCTGCCTGGGTCCTCACCAGAGGAGACCTACCATTGGCACTGCTGCTGTAGATCGTGCTTCTGCCACCATGGCTGCCTGGTATGCCTTCACTGCCCAGGCCGCCCTGAATGCCTCTCCCTGGGCCTCACAAACCTTGTGCATCATGCATGCTGCAATGATGACCCTGGGGAGGTTATTGTCAGCCACCTCAAGGTGGGCTGTGAGAGACCACCAGTGGCCTTTGAGGCAGCCAAAGGTGCACTTAGCATAGTTGTGGGCTCACCCAAGGCAGAAGGTAAAATTGTCCTGGAGGGGTCTCAGTGCTTTCTAGGGCTTCATCTGGTATGGGGGTAGCAGGTAGGCTGAGTCCCCAATGAGGAGGGTTGGGATGACAACAGCAGTCCTGCAGGACAACTGAGACATCCAGGAGTATCTGGGTACCCTGTTCCAGGGTGCTAGGGCTGAGGGCTGGAGCAGTCATGGCTAAGAAGTATAATTGGGGCAGGAGCAGGTGCAGAGCAGCCACATACTGCCTGTGCCTGTACCATGCTGCTTCTCTCACAAAGAAATTTTCTGCCCAGACTGCATAGTGTGGGACTCTGTTTTAAAGATGGCAGTCACGTGCTGGCAGCTGACTCTGGTTTCAACATGGCTGCCAAGTATTGGAAGCTGGAGTGGGAGGCTGGAGCACTCCCCAGTGGCCACATGGGGACATGGCAGGAGTGGAGGGAACTGGAACTAACTTTAGTGCCCATTCCTTGCATGTGTAGATGCCTGCCAAAAAAACAGTTACTGCACATTATATTAATGTACAGTAAATGTAATCGTGACTAATTGCACGTGTATGTGTGCTCAAGGGGGAGGTGACTGAGAGCTACTCTCAAAGGTCCATACATGCAATACCTGAGACTTACATCCTCCTATTCATAATTATCATCCATCAGAATGTGCAAGAATGAAATTGCTAACTGATATTGCCACAGATCATTGAACATAGTAATGGCAAACAGGAATGCAATGTGTTTGAGAAATGGTGTTGCTTTTTTTTGAAGACTCCAGATTCAGACTTTAGAAACAAATCAACATTAAAAAATATATCTCTTGCCCATCTCCCCATGAATACATACACACACACACACACACACATATTATATGCCATCTATGACATACAATACCACCTTTCATTATATACATATTATACAATATACACATATGTATAGGTGCTTGTGTATATATACATGTAGTATTGTATGCCTCTTTTCCTCTCTTTTCAAGAAAAGGTTTTATAAGCATTGGCCTGGGATGAACTAGGAGTAGCTATTTCTGGTATACTCTGTAAAAAGAGTAGAATTTAGAAGGCCAGGAGTGTTCCCTGTCACCACCACAGGGTGGTGCAGAAGCAAAAGTAGGTGAGGCTGCTATGATAGCCATCCCAGGTGCCAAGCTGCAAGGTGGGAAGTGGGGTAGAAAAAAACGACTGTTTTTTCAGCCATATCATTGCTGCCTGTTTCATTATACCTCTACACCAGGAAATAATGAGAAGAATTCTATAGTTTCGAGAAGCGATTCCCAATATATGGTACGGGTGCCACCAGTGGTACACAGATAACCCGTCAGAGGCATACATTAACTGATTTATTGTCATTACTTTATAATACAAAATATTTGTTAGTAGTACTTAAGGTTGTATATGTCTGTGCAAAACAGTTAAAAAGATGCCTCGGCACAGCTGTGTTGAGCACATTGCGAGCACGGATGCAGGGATTTTCCTCTGTAGCCTGGGAAAAGTTTTGGTGCATGGTCAGAGCCCGCCAAAACCTTGCAGCTGCACCAGCGAGTGCATGCTTGCGATTGGCTTACGATAAATTATGCATACATGTCAGTCGGCAATTGGCTTGCTGACCAAATAAAGAGCTTGGGCAATGCCCGCCCAAATTGGAGGAGTGCTCGGATGCGCATGAGGAGAGATCCTGTGTGCATCTCCAAGCCACAAAGGAGGCCTAATCAACCGATGATGACTCCCCGCCAGAATCATCCGGCATCCCATACCCTGCGTGACTGTGAGCTTCTGTATGCCTGTGTTCCTGTTTAAGTTTGTAACTTCAAGGAACGTGCCTACAGCCTATGGACTGTAAGTAAAGTTTTTTTTGGCTTCCAACAACCTGTGTGTCTAGCACCTCAATTCTGCTCCATCAGCGGCCCCATTCCGCCAGCGTTTCTCAGGCCCCACAGTATCATTTAAAATTTTTGGCACACAATTTGTCAGTTTGGGAACTACTAGTCTAGGGCAGGTGGATACTGGAAATGAGCATACTAAGTAGCAGAAGAATGAAGCAGGGCTCCACAAGTGGTTTTGCTATCAAAGAAATTTAAAGAATATAAGCTAAGATTATTAAGAGTTGTACAGAAAAAAGCACTCTTGCTGTCTAGTAGGAGCATGATGTGTGAAGTTATGTTTGCTGTCCCCACATTGCACAGCAGAAAGGAGAGTATTTAGATGCACAGGTTACAGCCCCCCCATACAGCCCATGGACAACCCCTCACGGGACCCACAGCCCCTCCCCCCACAGGGCACATGCCCCCCCCCTGCATGGCACACATGTAACCCAACAAGGACAACACCACCCCATAGGTGTATATACTCATGTGCCCCCTGCAGGGCCCCAGCCTTCCCCCACAGGGTCCCAGCCCCCTATAAGGCCCACAACTGACACCCACAGCAGCAGCAGCCATGGGGAGCTCAGGGCCTACTGCAGCAAGAGCGCCCAGCCGCATGGCATGGTGTGGTGTGGCACAGCCCTAATCAACTCAGAGCCCATGCCACTTCTGCCTCCTGTCGTGGGACCAGCCTGGCTCGGCAGGGCTGTGGCATTTCAGGCAGTACCAGGGCCACTTGTGCTGTCATCCAGGGGGTGGCACCACTTAAGGAGACCACTTGTTATGCTCAGCTGGGGCCTGTCTGCATGGGCCCCACATGCCATTGGGCTGAGCCAGTTCCATGGATACACAAGCAGCGCTGGCTTTGAGTCAATTGGGGCTGCACTGCACTGTTGGGGGCTCTGGCCACAGTGAGCCCTGAGCACCCCACAGCTGCTGCTGCAGAGGTGAGTTGTGTGTTCTGCAGGGTGAGGGTAGGACCCTGCAGGGAGGGGCTGTGGGGGAATCATGGCCCATGACCAACCCTTCCACCCCCACACAACCCTTACCCAGGAAATCCTTCCCTTCAATTCCACCCCGCCCAGTCCCTGCTTACTGTAGACAGCTCCCAGGTCACAGCCTGGCACTGCTCCTGCTTGGGCCACATACAAGGCCATGAGGAAGCACCATAGAACTGTGCCCTGTACTGCTTTTCTCTGCAGTGTTTTTATTTGATACCTGGAAATCCAAGTATTAAATCTTGAGCCCATGCTACAAATATTCAGGGCGGGGAACATTTTTTCATTCTCACCATGCCTTTTCCAATATCTGAAACTGGTTTGAGACACCACAAGAGGTACATGCGTACTTGTCTGAATGCACCCTCTGATTGGGGGGCACGGGGAGAGGGCAAAAATAAAACTTTGGTGTCTTCCACTTTTTAGGCAAGTTCACTAATCATTTTACTACCAAGGCTAAAACACAGAAGGAAGGGCAGAAAGCCCTCCTTTTTTCCCATACTTTTGTTCAGGTACACACATGCATGCTCAGCCAGTACATAACATACTGTACATGCTAGCATAAAGGTACATGCATATATATATTCAAATGTAAAGTACCAAAAAGTGCCGAGGCACACAGCTAGAAAACTCTTTTAGACATAGAAAGTAAAACAGAGTTCTGACCAAGGTGCCTAAAGAAGACATAGATGGAATTTAGGCCCCTAAATCCTGAATAGTGATCACCAGGGATCCTGGTTTTCTCTGATTAAAAAAAAAAATCCCTAATTTTCACATTTAAAAAAATAACCCCAAATCCACATTTTTCCATGATTAAAATGAAATGCTGCTAATATATGTGAACATGTTTTGAAATTGTAAGGCTGTGTTTAGAAAATAATTTAAAAGGAAAATCATATCAATTTAGTAAATTTTCAAGTCCAGTTACAAAGCTTTGTAGATAGCCATCTGATTTCACAGGGCAATAATTCATTCTAATGCAAAGGCCCTACTAAATTCAGCTCTATAATGAATTAAGTGAAGGTTGTATAAAGGTTGTACATGTCCTCAACATAAAACCTTAGAATCACAGAAAAGTAGAGCTGAAAGGGACCTCAGGAAATCACCTAATCCAGCTGTGTTCTCATGACAAGATTATTCTTGTCTAAACCATTATAAGTAGTGTTTCTCCAACCTGCTCGTAAAAGTTTCCAAAGATAGACATTCTACCAACTCTCAACATTGTCTGATACAATGCTTAGCTACCCCTTATGGTGAGAAAGTTATTTTGAGCATTCACCCTAAATCTCCCCTGCTGCAATTTGAAACCACCACTTCTTGTCCTACCCCTCTCAGCCACAGAAAATAACTTATTATTATCTTCTTTATAACCACTCTTCTGGCATTTGAAGACTTATCAAACCCCTCTTTTCTCCAGACTAAATTGCATGAGCTCTTTTAGCCTATTTTTTAAGTCATGTTTCCCAGACTTTTAATCTTTTTCTTTGCTCTCCACTGGAAACTCTTAATCTCAGAAGATTTGTCCACATCTTTCTTGAAGTGCGATGCTCAAAAATGGACATAGCACTTGAAGTCAGTCCTCACTATGTAGAACAAAGCGGAAGAATCACTTCACCTGACTTCCAAGTGCTGTTGTTATTAATGCAACACAGTATGCTATTGCCTTTTTTTTTGAAGTAGTAGCTGGAGCACACTGTTAGCTCATATTCAGCTTAAGTCCACAGTATCCTTTCCTACAGTACTGTAGCCTAGCCAACCATTCCTCAGTCAATATCTGTTCATATGATTGTTTTGTCCTAAGTGCAGGACCTGGCACTTTTTGTCCTCCAGTGTGTCTGCAACTCCACCCATCTTGGCATCATTTGCAAATCTGCTAAGTGTGCATTCTAAATCATTAATTAATATATTAAAGTATACCAGACCTAGGACAGACCCCTGGTAACCCACTTGTGACTACGTTTTTTCATGATGCTGATCCAAACAGTTATCTCTGTCTTCCTTACAGTAGGTACCTTTGTCTAAACTGTGTTTTCTATATTTACTAATGACAATGCCTTGGGAAGCAGTGTCAAAAAGCTTTGTTAAAATTGAGGTACCACACTCTGCTTTTCACACATCCACAGAGTCTCTCACCTTGTCATAGAAAGAAATCAGGTTGGTCAAGCATAAAAGAAAATTTAATCTCTGCTTGACAGATATAGAATAGGCTTTATCAGTGCAAATTCTGTTCATTTCCTAACATTTCTCTATCTGATTTGGAGGTGCCATCCTTACACAAGAATAGATAGTTTTGACTCCCTGTTCAGATAATCATATTTTCTAGGGCTTTTAATACGTGTATTTTTTTTGAGCACTGAAGCTAGACTGAAATCAAGAACACATTCAACAGACTTTCAAAGCTAATGACTTGCTGTTACCCTATGCTAGATTTGAACAAGATATGAACTTGCAAGTCTTTGAACTCTTCACATAGCCCTTGACCATTTTGTCGATAGCACATTCAGTTATGATTAATAATAAAATAAATGAAATGCAGGTGAAAATGTTATTAGGGACTTGACCCTGCAAGGTTCAAGATGTCCTCTCCTGCCAGTAAAGTCAATATATTTGATGGTGCATAACATGTAAAAGTGTTCCTCAGCACCTTGTGGTATCACGCCCTAAGTGCACTGCTATAGTAAATCATTTATAAATGGAATCTCTGCAGGAGTTCTGCTGCTTGGATTTAAGAAGAAAGTCATTAACTCGGTAGTGCTTTTAAAAAGTGTCAGAAATCATTGCTTGTTTCTCCACATATTAGTAGGGAAAATGTCTTATCAAATTTAAGCCTTTTCATGTAACAAGGAGTAAGTGTCTGGGCTGACAACTTGTATGCTGAGTTTCAGGCTGGTGCAATTTCATATGGTCAAGTTATTATTAACCCCTCAATATAGAAGTTTCTGACAGAAATTACAGCAGCTCCTGAGCTATAGAGTTGCTGACACCATTCTACAATAATAGTATGTCTTGCTGTAATGTTAATTCAGACTGACCTCAGCTGCTTTGTGAGAGAGTTGCTAGGGAGGCTTGTTCATTGTAAAATCTTCTCTTTGACTTTTGGTGTGAGAATAATGATTCTATAACTGTTTTAGTGAGTCTACCTTTTATAGGATCACTACAGTGAAGTCCTTTATACAGTCTCTCTTGAAGTTTGCTCAGGTCTCCCTTGTGTATCTCTTTTTATAAAGATTATATTTTCAGGTCACAGTTCATTGAGTCAGTCAATTCTGGCACATTTTTCATCTAAAAAAAACTTGTCTTAGATAATTAGGTAACTTTAACTTTGTATTTTTGGCATTCTATAGGCAATCATTCACTCTGGCATAGAATGGTACCGTCAGACACAGATAGTATCTAATGGTGCAGTAAATTGCTGTGCTTAAATGCACATATAGATGGTGAAATTAGGATTAGTTTACTCGGTGTCAAATTGTGCCAGAGTTCATTCAGTCACATTAATTGCACATGTAGATGTGCCCGCTGTCTGCCAGGATGGGGAGGGGGAGGGGAAGATGCTGGAAGAGCATCTTCTGTCCTGAAAGAAGCCACACTATACAAATACTCACTCTCCAAGGAGAAACTCCACTGGGAATTAATTAACCCTATGTTGTTTCCAGTTTATTTTTCTCCAGAAGTGGCCATTTTTATTTTGAGGTAAAAAGCCTGAACATCTCTGCACTTGTGGTTTCTCCAATAATAGTGACCCTCCCAAGAGAAACTGAATGTTGGTATGAGGCTACTATCTAAAATCTTCTACAGTATGTTGCTCTGTGGGGTCAGGCCAACTCTCAGGATCTCAATATCGCGCTGTTAGACAGGAGGGCATGGTATACAATTGCACATGCACACACTCAAAATAAATTAGGTGCATACACACACACTAGGCACACACACATGCTCTAGGTGCATGCACCCCCACCCGCCATGCACACACACACTACCAATTTAACCACATCCAAAATTACCAGCCTCGGCAAATGCATACCTATCACAAATTCAAGCACCTATACACAGCAGAGGAAATTAGACCAGATCAGTTGCACATACACAGACAATGGCAGCAGGGGTTAAAGAGGCTTGGTGCAGGGGCTGAAGTCCCTGAGGAGAGAGCTAGAGTCCGAATTGGAGGAAGAAATATGCACATGATATCTACTTATCGCAGGGTGAAAGTGAGTTTTAGATGGGCAGTCTCCTTCAGCTCAGTGTTGTTCAGAGGGATCACTGGCATGGCCTTTGGGGTGGATAGGCAGCGTGACATGGAGCTGGTCTGGTCCAGATGGAAATGGCATTCCCAAGGAGTCAGTCTTCACTACCCCTTTCTATGAGGTAGAGTACCTATGATCTTCTATGGGAGGGCCTGTGCAGGCAAGGTCAGTCCTGTTCCAGAGAGTCCAGATGTTTATACTGAGCATGTGCAGCCTTGGAACAATGGTGGGTTACCTCATCTTTTGTTTCTTGAATGCTGAGGGTAGTACCAAAGGCTGGGTCATTGTTCCAGGTTTTGGTGTTGATGGTTTGGTCATTCAGAGGGAGCTAGTTTTAGACCTACTGCCATTGTCTCTCAAGCAACCTCATTCATCCCCATTCATTCAGGAACCAAGTTGTTTAGGGGGTAGTATGAGTCATAGGTTATACAACTGGGCATGGGGATAAGATGGAAACTTGACATGACTTGTGCTAACTTACATATAGAGGCCTAAAACAGCAATCACACAACATAAAAGCAGTAAAAAAAAAAAAAAAAAAGGCTTTCCTGCCATTCCAGGAAAGCACATCTCAAAAAAGCATAGTCAGAGAGTTCTAAAGGGGTTGGATTTAGTCAGAGTAATGTTAATTTTAAACCTGAAGATGCTGCATTGAATTTTGCTTATTGGATAAAGCTAAGTTTGGGTAGTAACTTTTTATAATAATTTTTAACACCTTTTAATCCCATAGGGTAATAGCTATAGGGCAAGATTATAAGTGGCTCTAAAGCCAAAGGATTAGCATAAGGCTAGGTATAATAAGTGAGAGCATCAGGCAACAAGCAGGAAGGAGGGAACAGAACGGTCACTGCTGTTCCACACCTGGACCCTAGACTCTTGGTATGACGGAGGATCGGATCCTGATCAAAGGATCTTCCCCGGTTATCCCTCTAACATTCTCGATCGGAGATGCCTGACTTCACTGGAATCACCTGGAGCGCACCTGGCATTGAGGGACTATTGATAAGTTGTCGATCCAACTTTTATTTGTTGTTTTAAACAGTCAGTGGCTGATACCCTCACGGCGCTCAGCTGGCCTGTGACAGATTGATCTATTTATCTGTTGTTATTATTTACTATTAGCTTTTTAATACTGCATTATCTGCTTATCGCATTTTTCTTTCTGTTAACTGTTGTCTGTGTGTAAGCTATAATTAACTTGCCATTGCTTTACTCCCAACTCTGCCTCTTTGATCCCAAACCAAACAGCTCAGTGGCTAAATTGATATACTCACAGTGCCCAGCTGGCCTGTGACACTACCTAAAATAAAATCTTAAAGCTTATCCTACATCTTAACTTATTTATACTCATCTATAGGGAATAAGAGGGAGAGATAAAGTCAGGAATGGTTGGGGAAGGGGAGGGAACGCATTTGAAAAAAAAAACAACTGGTGGTTTTGCTACAGTACTTACTGTAGCAAAGACATATTGATTGCCTCTGCATGAATGAGTTATTGTCTTTGGGCCCTTCAGGGGAGTGCTGAGCTTTTAAAGGTAAGAGAAAAAAAATGACCCTAAAAAGTTCATGCACATGCAAAGGTGCTCAATTTCTTATGGTGTCAGTAGGTGCTGGGTAAGAAATTGGATAAAAATTCCTTTGTGGCCTTAATGAGCTGTTGAACATGCATGCTACTTAAACTAGGAAATACAACAATATATAGAGTTTGGGTAGTATTAGAATTAGCTACCTGCTACAGGAATTGGTTTGGAGATGGTATATTTTAGGAAACAAACTGTATAGCTGGGAGAGATCTCAGGTAAAATTTCAGGCACAAGATACCCTTCCTCAATCTGGAAAATAAACAGATACCATTAACACGTAAACTAATGGCCCATATGTAACTTCGTATATGAATAAAAACAATTTGCTTAATGGGTAGAGGAGGGTTGTAAAACAGGGACATGGAGGTATTTTCAGGAGTAGCTAAAAGACAGAAGTGAAGTAGAAAGGATAATCTGACTAGATGTGCAACAAGACCACTGAAGAGGGTCATTACCACCTGTGGAGTACTGAGAGATTAGCAGAGGTTACAGATATATTGTACCAAAAAAAAGTTGAAAAGAGAACTAGAAGGACCCCCTCCTCATGGAAGAGAAAAATACTTTTCAAACAAAGGACTTTTTTGTACTTAAGCTGTTAAGGCACTGACAGAGGTTGAAAAAAAGCCAGCAGTTTACTGGAAGAAGAGCACACATCTATATTGTATAGATCACATACTTCAACGGGGCTATTTGGTACTTTTATCATCTATTAGCTGATTGAATCAGCTAATAGATAAAAGCACCAAAACATTCTGCTGAAGTGCATGATCTATACAGATGCTGGGTGAGCCAGGTCAAACTGACATAGTTCCTCTTCTGGACATGTACTTGGTGCAGGGACTCACCAAGCTGAAAGTAAAGTGCCTGATTCTCCCCCCCACACACACACACACACCAATGTCTGTCAGCAGCCTTAATGTTTACCCCCTAAGAGTGGCAAAACCTTGTACTACAGCACTAAAAGAGGGCAAATTCAAACCCCATGGCCATAATAATTAGAGGACCTGCTCTTTTATTAGTTTATTTATTAGTCTGTAAGGAGCCATAAAGTCAATGTCTATGTTTAATCTCTTGTTATTGGCATCTAATAAGATTATGAATTTTCACTCCCAGGTCCATCCTCTGAAGGTGTTGTGCAGACTTCCGTTGAGCATGAACATTATGAGGTCAGAAAGGGAGCTGTTCTGTGAAAAATGTTTGTGCATTCATTGACAACTTTTAGCATGAGACTGAAACAAACAAGACAAAAAGTATGTGCCAGAATGAACTTTTACAGAAAAAGAAACGTAGTGCAGGTGTTCATGTGCCTCTGCTATTTTTTTCTGATTCTAAAAATTTATATTTTTTCTTATATTTTTTTTTCTGTGGAAGTTTATTCTGGCATATAATTTTTGTCCTACCTGCTGCAGTCTCAAGCACAAAGTTGTCAATGAATACATTTGCACATAGTTGAATCTTCAGTCTTTCTTAATATGTTTAAAGAAAAAATAAATTACTCAAAAGCTAGACATTTGAGTTCTGTAAATCGTAATTGTTCTACTGACTTCAAATATGTTTTATTCACTTCCACACAGATTGTTGGAAAATTCACCTATGTGAATTCTGAATTCTCCATTCTTAAAGCCTAATTCTTAAGGATTCCCAAAGAGCCCCTTTTCATATTATCCATTTTTAAAAAATCTCAGTGATACATACAAGAGCGCTGAGGAATGTTATCCATTCTGCAACACAGTTTTGTTTCTTAGGGGACCTAATTCTAGAAGATATTATGCTCACTGCATTCTAGTAATTAGCATTTTGCTGCTAATTATTAGAAGGTGACAAATACATTACTACAGTAATTAGTCTTGATTTTCAGGCAGGTTTTCAGGTTTTGGCACCAATTTTGATTTCTTTAGTGACAAAATTATTCATCTTTAACAGCACTCTTTTTCCAGTTACATCTTAGTCTAATTTCTTCTATTCTATTTTTTTTAAACCAGGTTCAGTCTTATATTTATGCTAGAAAGTGGAATGCTATTGCTGTATTATGCATTTAGACCCCAAATTAGCAATGCACTTAGGCATATACTTAATTTTAAATAAATTTGCATGTATATACAGGTTGAAACAAAAGGAATTATTCACACTGTTAGAAAACAGGTTTGACAGATCAGAACCTTGTTATAGAGTGCTGAGAAAGATACAATATAGACAGAAACCACTATTTAAAAAAAAAAAATTAATTAAGAAAATATTCTAGTGTAAGAGTGATACTGTAGCTATGATGGTCCAGAAATTATGATAGGCTAGGATTTCGTAGGGTGATATCCTTTCCTGGACCAACTATGTAGCTGGGATAAAGTTAGACAAGCTTTTGAATGCGAGGCTTTCTTCATCAGGTCTTGCATTGAAAAATACTTTAAACCATCTCTAACATCTTGGGTCCCTTCTGCATTGAAAATGTTGATACAAGCAATATAACCAGAACTCTCAATAGGGGTACTTTGTAGTTGCAAGCAGTGCATATGGATAGTACACCTATATAGCCAGTTGCCAGATTTCATTTTACCAAAGCTACTGTTTGAAAACTGTTCCACAGCACTGTTTAAGTCTGATTATTATTTTTTTACCAAACACAAAAGACTTAGCAATATATAAATAGAAACAAATATATAAACAACATATAATCTGGAAGAGCTTAGATTTTAGTATAGAGTCACACTAAATATTTTAGACAGAAATAGCACATTGGGTGTTGGTAAGAGTTTAAGGAGAAGATGGAATCTTGGAGAGTTTGGGTAGTAGCTTGAATATAGTAGATCAGACTAAATCTATTCCATTTTCTCCACTGTGAAAAGAAGCCTTCAAGCTGACATCCCAACACCTTCTATGTTCAGAGTGTGTTCAGATAACAGGTACTGCCACTGGACTGACTTTAGAGTATTTCCTGATATCAGCACATTTAATGAAAATAGTGATATTAATATTTATTAAAATATAAAACTTAAATATTTAATATTAATTAATGTCAACAGCTACACAGAACGAACAGAAATAAAAGAGCAGATTGGTTGATGTACAGTCTTACAAGTGCTCTTGATTGTTCTATGTTCCGTGCATAAAGAAGGAGATAAGAGAATCAAGGACTGCCAAGTGGAGAATGAAATATTATAATGAATTCTGATGCCTCATTGTGGAGTAACCCATCATCTATCATGCATCCTGACATTAAAGGATGGCTGCACTTGATAGTTTCATTCTCTGTACATTGTTTAACTTCAGCCCAGACAGCTGGGTTACTTTCTCACAGACAGGCAATCCAATCAAGCATTTGGAATTTTGGCATCTTTTGGTGATTGTGTGACACTTCCCCTCAGCTCTCTAGTCTGCCACTCAAGCAAATGGCATTTTTCTGTTCTTTTCTCTTCTACATAGCGAGACATTTTAAAAAAATAAAATGCAAGGTAGTTTTGAAAAGGGAAAGAAGGAGGACAACAAAAATGTTTCCTATGTTCTCCAGTGATATATGTATTCAAGATAGCAATGAATTTGTCCTCCTGGCCAATTTCTTCTAAGTTAGATTTTTTTTCATATATGCTTTTAAATAATATTTCTTCTTATGTATCCTTAGTAGCCCTGGTACAAGGGAAAACCAAGGATGGAGAAAGGTTTATATGTGTGTGTGTGTGCATGTGCGTGTGCATATGCACATCTATAGCTATGCATAAATGTTAATTATATGCATATATATGTACTTGTGTTTATACACCTACACTATGTATGCATAACTTGGGGATATATATGTTTGTTTGTATGTTGTTGCTATTATGTGTATACACTCAAATATGTGTGCTCGCACACATGACTTTACATCTGCTATTTGCTTTCTCTTTAACTATAAGAGTTTTCTCTTTAAATTAACTGTATATTTCACTCCCTAAGACAATTACTATTTCTAGTTAAAATAAATCCTATACCAGTTATTAAGGATCAAAACAGTCTGTTTGAAGAGTTGTGTTTCCTAAAGTAAGTTGCATCTATACAGAGTTTATTCTATTTCTGGACTTTTATTATCTTTTTACCAGTCTCCTGTTCTTCAAAGTCCCTCCTAATTGGAAAAAAAAAACACCTCGATATAAATTTGAATGCAACAAAATTGTAATTCCACACTATTAAAACTGATCAAAACAGAAAAAATGTATTTATCCATTTCTACATGATTTCTTTAAAAAAATAACATAAACACATTTGGGCTTCTGTTTTTAGACAGGCTTAAGAAACTTCTCAAAGTAATAATTTTTCCGTGAAGACAAAATTATCATAAGCAATGACTAATTGGTGTTTTGTCTATTACGTTATTATTCTCAGTTATATTATTGTGTCCATGAACAGAGGTTACCTTCTTCAACTGTGTCCTACTGTTCTCCTAAAATTAAATTGGATCTAGTTTTGATTTCTATTTTGATGGTGGACTTTTTAAAACTAAGATTAAAAAAAGATAAAAACAGAAATTAAAGGTGAACAGCTCATTGTTTAGTAATGCTGTTTTGACAAGATCCCAGACATAGGTGTGAAATCATGACCTCATCCTATCTTCATAACTAACATTTACAGAAAGTATAGATTCAGGTTTTTTTTTTTCTTTACTATCGTTAACATGCACAAATTTACAAACCCAAGCTCACTCTCTTTTTGTAATTCTTTCATTAACTGTTTTTATTGAGAATAAAGGGTGTTGTTATAGACTATTTTTCCAGTTGACTTCAAAATCAAGAAAAAACATGGAAGAAAGTATAAAGGATCAGTCTGTTATACCCAGAAGAACAGCTTGATAGGTTAGGTTACTAAGATCAGCAGAAGATATACCAGACTTTTGACCCTTCCCTCTCTGCTGCTACATTAGCCAGGGAGAAAATGTCCAGAAGAATTCAAATGAATCCAAGAACCAACAATTTCACAGGAGACAGAAGGGCAATACATCTTATTATACATCACCCTTGTTAATAAAACTGGGGTTTATTCAATTGGTGCTACCATGACAACCATGCTACATAATTATTACATTTAGCATGTCAGTTCCTACTGCAAGAGGGGAAATTATTGGGACCTCAGTCACATAGTAACATTAAAAAAGTAGGGAAAAGAATCAATCCAAGTTATGTAGTTTTCTCTGAACTGGTTTATATCAGGAGTGAACAGTATATGCGTTTGTCATTGTGGAGGCAAAGAGAGAGGGCTCGGAGGCACCCTGCATTAGTGAAGGCCCACAGGTGGGGAGCACTCCTGCCTGACTCCCAGCATGCCCTATAGACTCCCTGGGCTGCCTGAGACTGCTAAGCATAGATTCACTGCTGGGCATGGGCAACTGTACCACCGACCATCCACCACTGCACCCTGTCAAGAGGCTTTGAGAAGAGTGTCCTCCCTTGTTAACCGCATGTGCCTCCATGACCTGGCCTACCCTCACCCCACCAGATGCCACACCACTTGTGCCCAGTTTTGCAGACCCAAGACCTTTGGCCTGTCCAATTTGTCACCCTATATGACTCCTACTGCAGGACATCACACATGCCTGAGCAGATGCCACCTGACTGAGGTGTGCACCTTCAGTCACCTCAAGGTGCATGTGCCTCAAGGTGAAGAAAGAGAACTTGCCATGCTTTATAATCAATTAATGTGTTTTCTATAACATATGTGAGACTAGGGAGGAGGTCTTCCATGAAGCCTGGGCAGAGGAGGCATGATAGGCAGAGCAGAGATGGTGCACCAAGCATGCACAGCACAGGGAGGCTGAAGAAAAAGCCCTCCAGTGATGTTGAGGGCCCTAGCCCCACATATTGGCAGGGAGTCTGGGTCCACAAAGCCCTGGCCAGCTATCTTCAGGCCCTTGGAAACTGGGAGTGGTTTCTGAATGTGTAGGGCTGGAGGGCTTCAACATAGACAAAGGGACAAAATATTATTTGAGGGGGGTAAGTAAACATTATTTGGGGTGTGACCACTACCACTCCCTACTGCAGGGGTGTTGTGGGGCCAGTACATGCTGGTGTTGTATATAGCAGCTGAGAAGCATGTGGCAGGGGTGCTGGACACAGCGTTGTGGCAGTGGGGCATGGCAGTGGCACTGGAGCAGTGGAGCCACATGGAGCTGAGCACATGTGGGGCACTGGCCTGGATGCACACAGAGCAGTGACACACTGTAGGGTGGTGGTGCCATGATGCTGTTGCTGTTGCTGGCTGCCACAATATTCGTTTGTGGGGAGATAAGCACCATTAACCCTAGCCTTCTACCACCTATGCATTTCAATTCCCTGGCACAGGGCAATGGATCTTCTGCCCTGGGTTTCTTTGGCCCTGAATCTTGGGCAGCACTGCCTACAACCCTGACTTCTTGGACATCTCCACCCCACCCCAAACATATACTCAATGGCAATACTTCCCAGGAAGCGGGGGAATGTGGCACAAGGAAGAGATGTGCCTCAGTTAACAAAGTTGCAGTCACCCAACTTTACTTTTTTCAATAAAGAAAACTTGTTGAATGTTGCCTGTGTTAGAACTTTGTCCCACTTCCCATTGACAAAAATAAAGACACCTTTGGAGAGGGAAGGGTGCAGGGGCAGGGGAAGTTTTAAGAAAGTCATGAAATTACCTGGTGGGACAATTAGGATGGGGAATGGAGAGGGGGCTGTGGTCAGGGGGAATGATGCAGGGCCAGTACTTAACTCAGAAACCTAGAGGGCCTTTAGACCTGGCACACTAATTCCCAGAGTCAGGACTGAAGACCAGGGACTTTTCTGTGTAGGAGCTGACTAGGTGGATGATCCTATAACTACGGTCTACCCGAAAGGGCTGCAGGGTGGGAATAGAAAACATGACTGTGTGGCAGGAAGCATCACCACAGCAAGGACCAGAGACTCCTGGCAGTTATTTTCAGGACCACCACCATCTTGCCCCCTACCTCCAGGCTCCCTCTGTGGGGACCCTAATGCCATGACCCATGGCCATGCCTGGGGTTATCTCATGTGGCAAAACTGACCCCAGGGGCTTCCCAACCCCACTGTGGATGGGTTGCTTTCCTGCAGTGGGACCTGGGCCAGCAGAAGGGTCATAGGGAGTGGAAAAAATTCTACATGTGTCCCCACTCTGGCAGGTGGATGAGCTGGGCCAGGCATGCTCTGCCCATAAGAGCCTCATACAATGAGCTGGTAGACTGCACTCTCCCCATGTTCCTGAGCACTTCTCACCAGGGCTGTCTTGGAACTGTTTGTGATGCCTGTGTACATTAGGCAACAACGAGGATTGAGGGACATGGATCAGCTCAGGAATAAGGTTGCTTTCATGGGTGGCCCTGGCCTTGGGCCCCAGACACCCTGTTCATGCTGCCTTCACCCACTGATTCCTGTCAAAGCAAGCCCTGCCAGGGGCCTTTCTGCTTCCCTGAACCATAGCTCATTGTGTCCCTTGCCCTTTCCTGAGTCAAACTCCTACCCCTCTTGCTCCCAGTGAGGGTGCAGTGGGGGCCCAGTATCCAGAGGTCCCTCCCATGGGACCTCCAATCATGTCACTCCTGGGAAGACACCCCAGAGGGGGGCATCACATGCCATTGGGGCCTAGGCAGAAGCCTCCCCCACCACTTGTAACCAAGGGCGCTATAGGCTATCTGCAGAAGGCAGCACTAGTGCCAGCCATGGGTGTTGTAGGTAGCTGCATAAACTCCTTCTCCTGGCATTGGGGCTCTGCCAGCTCCAACAAGGCATGGCTTGCCTCCTCAAACAGCTGGTGGCCATCTTGAGACCTCATACTTGCACCTTGACAGCTTGGATGTAGGCATCACCCATCCTGAGGATGCCTTCACTCCATCTCTGGAATTTCTGGAATTTCTCCTCTAGACCCCTGGAATTTCTCCTCATGATGTTCCCTCCACTCTTGGTGCCAGGAGTCAGCTGTGCATCCCTAGGACTGAGATGAAGCAACCAGGATTTGACAATGTCTCCTACAGACATCCCTCATGTGTTCTGCAGCTGTATGCCTCCCTTTCCCCAGCCTTAGATAGCCATTCTGTTCTCTGTACACTGTCTTCCCTTGCACAGATGGTGTTTCTGCAGTTTTACAGAGTTAAAGAGGAAACAAAATCTTTTTGGTAAGTTGCAACTTTTGCTGATAAAAAATAAATATAAGGACAGGTATTTTGTATTTTCCCAGTACTCACCTGAGAACTCACATGGAGATGTCAAAGTAACTATGGTAAGTCCTCTGTCTTGGTCCTCCCCACCACTTTCCCAGGTCCGGGAGCTGTGCCAGTACTCTCCACCTGCTACAACAGACAAAGGGGTCCTGGCTGCATTGAAGGTGTATGGTAGACTCTGCAAAGGTCCTGAAACAGGTTGCTGTGGTTGGAGGGCCTGAGTCCCTCTCTGGGAAATTACAGCAGGCACTTGCTCTATTCCCACAGAGGGTTTGGGGACCTGGGGTCCTGCCACAATTTGGAACATCCCCAGAGTGGGCAGGTGCTTATCTCTTTTCTTACAGGGGAGATGTTTCATCACCAGGAATCTTGGTTTTCTCTAATACCTGCCCCCTCCCATTTTTGGATTTAAAAAAAGGAGCCGCAAATCCACATTTTTCCATAATTAAAATGCAACACCACTAGTGTTCACCACATGGCTAGAAAATGATATTTAGATGTTTGCTTTTAGGAATTGACTTATAGGTGTGTAGATATTAAATTAAAATAATGGTCCAGGGGAAAGGCAAGGGTTAATTAGTTTCTAAAGCCTGCTTGTGACAAAGTTTCCTTCAAGTTCCACTGTGTCCAGAGCCAGTAGACACACAGGCTGGGAAATTAAAAACATAAACAGTGCACCCATAACATGAAATAAGGTGGCATTAGGTTACAATGACCAGCAGCAGAGCTCTTGGGATTTCTGGTTTTGATGTATGGACCAAATTAGGAGGTGGGAGTATGCCCAAATTAAGACAATGATAAATAAACAAATTAAGTTGTCTGCATGCAATGGGTTTGGGGAACAAAGGAATATGCTGACAGAACAGAACATGGACAGTATGATGACCACAGGGAAACCATTGAATAGTACCCAGCAATGAAAAGTAAGCAGAAGAGAAAAAGAATGCAAAAGAAAGGATTTCAGAGCAGAAAAGGGTGCTCAAGTGGTGAGACTCAGGCCACCATAGACAGATGGCCCACCACCAGCCCTTCTCACTCACCCCATTGCGGGTGTGGGCCTCAGCCTTTGGCTGCTGACATCTGACATTCAAGAAAGAACCACAGGGTGAAGCTTGCATACTGGTCAGATGTACCTCCCCTCTGTGATGGCCATAGAACTGGTAGATATAGAATCAGGGGGTGATTTTGTTTGCCTTGCCTGCATTATCCTTATCTGCTATTTCTGTGTATCAATAAAATTTTCCTGTTATCAGATGGAAAAAGTGATTGGTCTGGATGTTTGGAGAGTCTTGCAAATGTGAATCTGGAAGAGGGGCAATGAGGAGATGCTGGAGAAGTGGAAGCAAACAAACCATAGCAGCTGTGCTGAAAATGGTGTTCCAGGGCTGCATGTTTAGTTGGATGAGGGAGAGGGATCCTGTGAGGTGGAGGGCATAGCACTGGGGTCCAAGTCCTAGTCAAAATGATCTTGGCATCAGAGCTTTTCCCTTATTCCTGTGTGCCATGGTCTGTTTACTTGACCATGGCTGAGAAGATGTCAAAGTATCTAAAGTCCAGCTGCAGATGAACATCTACTCCTAGATCCTGTGATGTTCCAGGGACCAGTTCCAACAAGCCGTAGTCCTCAGAAACTGCTTCCAACAGCAGTCCTTGTGCCTTATGCCCCTGGGGACCTGCTCCTAGGCACCTGGTTATCCTGGTTTCTCCTGTCTTTCTGCACCTCCTCATATGTTGGGGTCCCTGCTGGCACTCCTCCTGCTGCCTATTGGTGCTATACATGTGCAGGGTGGCCATGTCCCTATCTATGTGAGGAAGCAGGATAACCTATTGTAGAAGGACATGCAGTGATTCCTTCTCCTAGACTTATTTACATCATGCACACACTTGTACTAGGTCTTCATTCATTTTGTCTTGACCTGGTGCTGTACCCAGGCCGTATTTTGGCCTGATGTATATCTTTTGAGCAATATGCTTGAACATGACCCTGTGGCAGTGTCCTTTGAAGAGCTAGTCCTGGGTTTCCAGCTCACCTCAAATGACAACAAAATCTCTCATCGCTTCATGATGATGTCCATGGGTTCTTGACATCCACAGGTGGGTGATGGTACAGCAGTAAGGAAGTGGATGTATAGATGGATGGAAGGAAGGTGCATGTAGTTATAGGTCCTAGTACATGGTTCTTACTTTTACTTTAGTTAGGTGTGATCCCTGCTCTAGACAGACCAGGGCCCCACCGGCCAGGTTTCCCCCATGACCGCATTTTTTCTAGGGCTTCCAGCAGATGCCTCTATGATATTGGCAATATGACTTGGAATTTTTCTGTGACCTACCACCAAAACACAAAGGCAGCTGGTCATACCTGACCATCTGCTGAGGCTTTCAGGGTTTTCTGTCTGCTTCTCCTGGTTTGGATGCTTAGTGCTTCCCCCTCCCCAGGCCCTAGTACTCCAGGACTCTGTAGCTGCAAGCCAAAAACCTTTTAATCACCCCAGGTGCACATGACCCAGGTAACAGCTGACAGTGGCTGAACTACTGTGGTTGCAGGGTTGCCTCTGTACATCTCCAGTCCCAAGGTTATGCACCTAACCATCCCAAACCAAGCTGCTTTCACTGGCTTCTGCTCAGGAAGGAAGAATATGTCTATACTGGAGTAGGGTTCCTGGATCCAGCCTCTGAAATGCAGTGTACAGGTGCTAGGGTCAGGGTCCATTTGGGGTTGATGGGGGTGTGTCTGAGCATGGGGTTCTCTAGGACTCAGTGTTGGTATCTTTATACATTGTGGGGTGTTTCAAAATGAGGTATTGGGGGTGCCTGGGACATGGCCCAGGGATTTAAATATACAGGTCCTGGGGCTTGCATGGGGTGCACCAATGCCTTATTTCCCCTTGTTGCCTGCCTGCAGCTAAAAGATGATTGGACGTTACAGGTGTAGCTGAGGAGAGGGTTTCTGCTTGCTCAGTTCTAGAGCAGGTTGGGGGTAGGGTCTCCTGGGTACTCAGCCAAGCATAGACCACATGCTAGCATGACTCACTGCACTAGAGTGGTAGACAGACCATAAAGCAGGCTCGGATGCTGGAAAACAGGATGTGGAAAACAGCTGGAAAACAGCAGAAATCCTGGTTTTCTCTGATTAAAAAAAATCACATTTAGGATCAGATCCTTGTTACTCATTATGTATCAAAATGGAAGGTTCTGCTCATTTACACAGTTTGGGATTCTATTTTTGCTACCATGAAATAAGATTCCTTTGTACACATTCCTTCTGGAAGTAGAATGGGAGATAACTATCTCATGTTTTAGACCAGCAGCCTAATGGTTAGGGTGCTTACCCAAGGAGTTGAAAATCTGTGGCATTTATACACATTTTTTATCCCGCAAAAAACCAAAGATCTGCTGCTTCAGAGCAGACTTGATTAATCAAGTGTGCTTCACATGTGAGCTGACGCGCACCACACTGCATTGCATGCAGTTGTAGAAGTGGCAAAATGCATGTCAGCATGTGGAAAACGGCAGCAGTGCACTTTTGAACTAAAGCACCTCTGATGGTGTTTAGTTCAAAAGTGCGCCACTGCCATTTTATCAGTGCTGACATGCATTTCACTGTTAACACAACTTCAAGAGTTGAAGCACTGGACTGGGTGTTTTAAACCTGCATGACTGGCTTCCTAGAAAAATGATCTAAATACTCGACTAAAGTAGATATTGCAAAAAAATCCCCAACATTTTCCAGCCCATTCATTGAATCTTCCCACTGCATCTAATCTTAATTGGATAAAAAAATACTGGGATAGTTTCTGCCCCACTGGGAATAGAGGTCCAGGCTATATTCCAGACCTCTTGACTCCCAATGATAACATCTCTAACACTGAACTACAAACACAAATTTTGTTTTGTTTTTCTCTTTTTCCTGGTTGCACGTATCTCCCTTTATTGGCTGTTCAGGGATAAAACTTCAATGGGAGGGAAGGAAAATTCTCTGGAAAAGAAAGGTGGGTGGAAAATGGAGCTGGGAAGGAAGTTAACAACTTACATTGTTTTCTGTCATATACTATATCAGCAGGGAAACTGTTTTGTAGCTCAGTAATAATAGAATGGAATAACTAATATACATATAGAAATAGATTAGTCTGTAAATGTTTAAGTTTATTGGAATCTGGAATACTAATTGTTTCCAGATACTGAATGGTACAGTTTATTTGTGATTTATTTTCCTTATTAAAAAAAAAAAAAAGTGATTTTTTTCCCCCCCCTCAGGACTGGAGATCTTATGTAGAACTACATGAGAATGCCATAGACAGATAATTTAAACTACCACAGCAGCTTCTGTAGACATGTATGCTAGAATTTTTTGAACATACAGTCCTAATATATATTATTTGCACCAATCTTTTCTATTTAGAAATTCCACTTTAAACTAATAGACCCTTATGGAATAGGCAAACAGACATTATTATTAGGTATAAACATGTTAAGATTAAGCTGAAAAATATAGTTTTGCAATTCAATGTCTTGTTTTGTCCATCAGTTTATTAATTTAAATTAATTTATTTATGTTTCTAACTTTTGCTTAAGGCTAGAATCTTGAAAGAAGGCATACTTTCCTTTGGGCATTGGTGTTAATAATGAGACTAGCTCTGGACTAGGAAGAAAAACAAATATTATGCTTTTTAAGCTTTCCTCATTTCTATAGTAGTTGTATCAACAGAATATAACTTTTAATGTATCAACCAGAAGTACTTGACTAGTTTCCAGAAGTTCATGATATTGGAATCAAACAGTTATAACTAAGTATCAGAAAGGACAAAATTGGAGATAGATAGTGATAGAATTAGTACTCATTGAGTATATGTGCAGCAGAGCACCTTTGGTGCCTGCCACATTAAGGGTTTAGAGCAGGCAGCAGGACTGCCGGCAGGTGTGGGCCAGCCCTGATGAGGTGGTCACATTTCTGCAGGAGGGCATTGTGATAGGAGGAGGGGGTGAGCAGTCTCCATTTAAGTCAGGTCATCAAGGCTGAGACAGCAGTTTGCTGCTAGCAGCTGGAAGAACACCACTTGGCTGAGCTGCTGTTCACATCTTGGAGGTAAAGACAGGAGGTATGGTGATGGCAGGAGGCTCCTGATCCTGGGGCATGACTAAAAACTACACGCTGCTGGGGTAAGATGGTCTGGTGGTTCCACCTGTAGTGGGGAAGTCCCCAAGAAATGCCAGGCTAGTTGTTTCCCCAGTGAAAGGTGAATAAAGGGCACCTTAAAGCCCCAGTCCCTACACCCTAATGGGTTACCTAGATGTAGGGTCAGGTATATCTATGGACAGCTGAGCTCCATGTGGCATAAGACCCCAGAGGCCCTAATGAGGGACAGAGAAATAAAGCAGCCCCACTGATGGGGCAGAAGCATGTGTGGAGGTCCACAGTGCACAGTGCACAGGGTGCACAGTGGTGGCCTGAAGGATTGTGTATGAAGGGTATAGAATAGGGTTGCAGGGGTGACCTGAAGGGCTGCACCAGGGATGTGTTGAGTAGGGCTGTAGAGGTGGCCTTAAGGGCAGCACATGAGGCAACCCTGTATAAGAGTATGAACCTAAGAGTGGCCCAGAGAGTGGCTTGTGGCTGAGTTCAGCCCAGAGTGAGGCATAAGGCTGATTGTCATGTAGAATAGGGTCTGCGTGAGGGCCCCCTGAAGGGTTTCATGTGGACCAGCTGAAGTGTGAGTAGGAAAGCCTGAATGGCTGTGTAGAGTAGGGAGGACCTGAAGGAACTGCATGGAGTAGGGTGGTCTGAGAGTGGGCCAGTGAGGGGCGGTATGAGTGAGAGTGGGTGGAGTGAAAGAGGTCCTGTGAGAGGGGGCGGTTTGAAAGAGACCCTGTGAAAGGCAGAGTGTTAGAGCCAAATGTTAGAGACCCTACAAAGGGCAGACTTTGGCCCAGCCTTGGGCCAGAGCTATTACCAATTTATGATGCCATCTGCGTGGCATGAGACACAGAATAGAGGAGGTCAGTGCCATGTTTAATGCCCTTGGCATCAGGACATGAAATATGCAGCCACCCACATTTTACACCAGCTATTTATTCATCAAGTCGGGGCAAAAGAGACAGGGTACACTGCCCCTAGACAAGTGAGTGAGTTGACATTAAGACCCAGCCCTGAGATACCTCCCTGTCACAATATGCAACAACTAATTTTGGTAACAATTTCAACAAACAACATCAATAATGTGTTGCAATTGTTTCACAACATTCTGAACAAAATCTGTGTCCAGATGAGTGTGGATGTACAGTATGTGGTGCTGCAGACCCCTCTGCAGCACCACACATGCAGGTGTTCCCCAAGTTGTGTGGAGAATAATAAAAAAAACCAAACCAGGGTGGCACACATGGTGGCAGCACACACTGCCCAAAACTAGAGAGAGCCCAGCCATGCTCTGGCTACTGGCCAGGCACCCCCTGAAGTCCCCAGGAACCCAGGTAAGGTTGCTAAGGCCAGCACAGTTGCTGGCCCCAGCCTCCCCTACCACATCCAGGATAACCTGGCACAGGAGAAACTATCACTGTCAATTTATTATTCTTTTCCAGTTATAAGTTATATAGTAAGTTATAGCTTAATCATTAACATCTTATATACAGTAGTAGTAGTTGCTACTTGGGTACTGAGAAGTGTATACTATTATATCATCTTCGGTTTCTATCAAAAGTCCCACAGAAATTTGTCTGCTATTTTCAGAACAAATTGAATTTTATTAGTAAATATTATGATTCATGAAGCAAAAGATGACAAAAGCCATACGGGAAATACAGAGCGCCTGAGTGAGACACTAAGATAAAAGGGATGGGATGAGAAGGGGAATGCAACTATGTTGCAGAAAATACAATTACAATATGTGTAGTACTGATTGCACTGATGACCCCCCCACCATCCCCCCAGAGGATGCCATACCCGCATGGCTTCCAGCACTGTTCATGCATTTTATGTTAAGCAGTATTTTGCTCAGAAAAGAGAAATACACCTACTAGAAAATATTTGAATCCAGGTTTTCACTTTTCCAAAAAGTGCCTTGACCACTAGGCTGCAAAGGTTCCATCTCTATACTCTCCTTTTGTCTCCCTTATTTACAAATTTTTGTCTGTCTGGTTGGTAAATTTCAACAGGAGGGGCGGGTAGTGCCTACTTAATGACATAGTGCTTAAAGAACTCTTCAAAAGTTGAATATCAGGAAACTTGAAACCACTCAAGTGAGCTCAGGGGCTCAAACCGCTAAACCAGTATTCTCAACCAGGATGCACCAAGGCACCACTGAGACCCCTCCAAGGATGCCATAGGGTGCCACACAATATTATCACTGTTAGGTTTACAAATATGATTCACACATTAAGTCCAGACATCTCAAATAGAAATCCACAGTTGTGGTTTTTCAGAGTTCTTTGCAATAGAATTTTTTTTCTATTTTTCTGGAGGCAAAAATAGAGTAACAAAAAGAGATGCTACTTTCCATGTGCAAACTAATTGTTGTCATTTTATGAAGAGTGCCTTGGGTCTACTGAAAGGTGTCTTGAGTCTAACAAGGTTGAGAGTCACTGCATTAAGTCAAGGGTCATCATAAGCACCTTCAAAGGGTTCAGAAAATCTAGAAAAGCTTATAAATAGTCAGTGGGAATCACTAATGACCAGAGGCTCTCTGAATTCCCACCCCTCTCAGAAGCTTAGGTGTCACCTAACCATAAGGTGTGTCTATTTACTTGCTATCATACTACCTAGATTGACATTTGTAGCTGGCCTTGTCATTAGCTTTAAAAAATAGGTGATTTAAATCCTCTTTCTCCTGTCCAAAAGTCTAGTGTTCCATTCAACAGCTTTTCAGGCTGTGGGCCAGATAAGACCCAATTCAGTGGGGTAGGGTGAGGGGTGGCAGTGGGCACTAGGAACATTGCAGCTGTTTTTCCCCATAGCAGCATGGGGAGAAAATCCTCAGCTTCTGCTTTTTCCTGAAATAGCATGGGACTGGTGCCCACAGTAAGCTTTTCTCCATGTCATGGCATGGAAAAGAGATGCTGTCGGAGCCTAATGTTTATGAGTTGGATCAAATTGCTCCACAGGTTGTCTCTGGCCCACTGGCCATAGGTTGATGCTCAGGGATTCTGGTTTTCTCTGATTTAAATCCCCCACCCTCCAATTTTAGGTTAAAAAAAGTAACCCTAAATCCACATTTTTCCATGGTTAAAATGAAAAGCCACACTATGTGCATGTGTATAGCATTTCATTTTAACCATGGATAAATGTGGATTGGGGGGGTAATAGCTGAAAATGTGAGCTCTGTGTGTGTGTGTGTGGATCTCTAGAGCTATCTCATCTATATCTATATCTATATATTCATTTGATATATTTCATTTTAAACCCAGAAAAATGTATATTTTGGGTTATTTTTTCATATCCAAAATTTTGGGATTTTATTTTATTTTTTTAATCAGAGAAAACTACAATTCCTGCTTATTTCCTATTTTCTGTATAGGCCTTGGCACCTAACCCTCATTTACACTTTGGTGTCTCTGAAATCTTTCCAAAGATTGTTGAAGTATGTTAGCCACCTAACAGGTCACTTTGAATCCAGCTTTGGGGCAGATACTCAAAACTTAGTAGGAGACATTTCTAAATTAAGATGACAACTGAGACAATTTGAATCTGGCCCATATTTCCTATTGAAAGAGTTAAAAGATTCAAAATTGTTTTTCATCTGTTAGAGCTCCCTCAAAGCAATACAATTTGTGTAAGGAGCATGATCATTAATTTATATGTCAACAATCTTGGAGCAATCATGCAGCACATGTATTTGTTGATGAACAGTCCATTTTGATTCAATTGAAGCATTTTAAACAGCCTCCAGGAGAGACTGATAATTATGCTATTCATATTAACTTCAGACCAGGGAAGCAAATATTATTTTAAGAATATTGAGATTTCTTTCCTCCCCCTACAGTTATTCTGCAAAGAAAAAGGTCACCTTTTGAAGCCAGCTCAAAATTTAGGATTTATTAAACATATTAACTACATTCACACTACATTCATATTAGTGCCAAATGCTATTCTATGTGTTGCTGAAGATTACCTTGTTAATGGTTACACATTTTTTGTTTCATTTCTTAGCTTGCAGAACTTTAATTTAAAACTTGAGTGAATCTGACATTCAAATACATGTCTGCATGGAGTATGCCATCAGATTTTTGTTTGCCTTTGCATCTTTGATATGATTGTACTTTGAAGCTGCTCCATTAGAAAAGGGTTAATTTATTTTTAATTAAGTTTATTTAATTAAGCTTCACCCTGTTTTTAATAATTGAATCTCTAATGGAACTGAAAGCTGCAGGGAACCAAAGCATCATTGCTACATGTAGTGCTTAATTGGAAATGATATAACTTTCACAAAATGAATCATTGTTATGGGGATAAGATCAAATGCTTTGTGATACCTGTTTTGGATGAAATCATCTATTTCTTTTTTAAGATTAAGACACACATTTTCTAGAAGTCTTGGCTATAGGTAGGTCTTCATTACTTCAGAATTTCAGATTAAAAAAATAAAACCCACAATAGAAATAAAGTAGTGCAAAGAAAATAAATGCAAAACAGTCTTATTAGCCACATGTGATAAGAGACTAACAGTAAAAGAAAGAAAATGGGCTATGTGCACTACATGTAAGTCTTCATTTTCAAGACCCTTCAGGGCTTATTCTGATATAAAAAAACACTCTTCACAAGGTATTTGACTAGCACAATCATTTATTAAATATTCAAATATGCACACTTGTGCTTTCTTGTACCACCCTTCATATCCCTTTCTGTAAGTAATATATTCCCCAGAGTCACCTACTCACCCATCTTCAAAATCTTTCTTTAAAACTTAACTCTATATAGCTTGCCAGTTATTGAGCAACTGATATGGATGTGGGAGATGTTGAAGATTATGTCAACCAGTATTGCTTCACTATGTATTGCATGCTTCTTGTCATTTGACAACTCTTGTCAGTTTGGTCAGGGCCTCTCTTTTGGGCTTTTATAATGGGATCCTGGTCCACAGCTTGTTCTCTAAACTATCACAAAAGTATATATAAAAAAGTATATGTTACTGCTTATGAAGGATGTGAAATATACATCTGTTTTATTCTTAATAGTATGGTAATTTCTTTGTCAGAAATATTTTAGGTTGGCATTAGACAGGGATATTAAAAGGTGTGAAACCTGACTGACGTAGCTGTGCCAGTGGGATACATCTCCATAAGACAATACAGTGCTGTGAACACATAGCTGAGGTAGTAATAGTGAGCCCAGAGATTGGGTTTGAGTTATTTTCCACAGAATAATTAGCAACGTGCTTCACTGGGATAGTATCATACTTGTATCCTGTTTCTGAAACAGGAGCTAACTTAATTCATCTTGGGTATCTAGACATGGCATTGCATTATGCTATGTAGAGCAACATTAAACATCTCTTATGCTGTAATGCTATCAAAAAATACTTTTGTTGGTGTGTCTTATTTTGCTAGGGAATTGGGAGTGCACCTTAAATGAAGAGGAAAAAAAAACAACACAATGGTTTCATGATTGTTTGACTGAATTTAGGGAAATAGAAAACATTGCCCAGTCAGTGGCAACATACAACTACTTCGTGTTAGGGTGCAATATTTGGAGCTTGGGGAACACTGGATTTGCAGCTGAATAAAGACATGACATGTGGCCTACCAGAGCTGCTGACCACAAGGTAGAATATCTAAGCCAGCCATTTGTTTATGCTAAGTAACCATCTTAACTGTATTAACCATTTTTCTGAGAAAAAGCAGCAAGTGAGTCTGTGTGATGCTGTGTGCTGTGAACCAGCTACAGTAAGGAATGAGATAAAATACAGGAGCCCAAAAAAGGTGAAAAATGGTACAATATGAGACAGAAAAACAAACTGGAATGTGAAAAACAACACATAATTGGTAACAGAATCTGAGATGAACATATGGATAAAGGTGATTGGTGAAGAAGAGTCCAGAAGCTTCCAGGTTTTGATCAAAGTCCACCCATTGATGGACGAGCAGAAGTCAAGGTCTTAGACATGCACTCATAGCAAAAAGACATGTAAATAAGTGACATGCATAGGTAATTCCATGATAATAAGGCAAACAGTAAACAAAGGTGGCGCTTAAGATAGGAGGAAAAATGGGTGAAACAGGAGGAGGGACAGGTGGAATGAGGTTAATGAGTATAAACCAAAATGTATAAATGTGGGAAAAAACTATGGTTCACTGCAGCTCCCTAGTTTGTTGGGGTTTTTGGGAGCTAGTCCAAAGCTATCTCCATTCTGAATAAAGCTGTTGTGAGCAACGTGTGCTGCTGTTTGCTCCCTGCCTGCTCCGGCTAATGAGTAACAGGACCCAGGAGCAATTGGATCGTCATATCCCTAGTCATTGGGTGCCACATGGAATCAAGGTCTAATTTAATGGTGCCACTCAATATTAGGTGGACAAACACCTACATGTGATTCACAAGATAAGTTCAGAGATCTGAAATAGGAATCCACAATGCCAAAATACTCAGACCTTTTGTGGCCCTTTTGAGTTCTTTGCAATGAAGAATTGCTATATTATTTCTCTATAGTAAGAATAATAATTTAAAAAAAATGAATGAAAGGTTGAGTGACATTTTCCAAGGGATGTCTTGAGTCTAGTGAGGGGCGCCTTCAGTTGAAAAGTGTTGAGAACCACTGAGCTAAAGGTTTGTGCTGTGCAAACTGCATTGTAGGCAGTGATCCATGACACCACCTAACAAGCCAAACCCCTGTAGTAAGCCAAACCCCCTGTAGCAGTGCCTGCGGCCAGCTTAATACCAAAAAAGGAATAGAATGAAAACAATACATTTCATAGGCTAACTCTGAGTATATAACCCCACCCGTAGCTGAAACAGGCAGAGCTCTCCATCTCACGATCCGCGAATGGTGGTCATTGAGGGGTCAGATATGGGTGCCTGTTAAAGCTTGCTCGCTAAAGCCATAGTGAAGAGCTGCAGCAGAGCCTGAGACCCCTGGAATTCTCCCCCTCCCTTTGGTAATCAATCACTGACTGCTGTAACAATCTTCAATAGACAATCTTCAATAAACAGCTTCTAACAACAAACTGCTGTAAGTACCATCGCCTTCAGCGGTCTCGCAAAATCTGATCTATCTAGCAGCCTAACTAAAGGGGAAACCAGAAGCTAGCACGGAATAAGCTAGAGTCCAACCCGACTCACTCCCGGGGCCTGCCAGAATTAAGGCTCCGGTCTGCAACAAGTGCAACATGGAAGTTATTCTTTGCAAAAGAGGTTAGATTTCTTTCAATAAGAATATAATTATTAGAAAATGGAGTCTGTTCTTTTGACTCCTCAAAACTTGGGAATTTTGCTACTGTTGCCTTCTTCTGTGTATTTATGAATCCATTCACTTTCAGCACAGAACATTTATGGGGAATAGAAGGGTAGAGCTTTTAAAGGAGACTGGGTTGTCTCATTCTGTGTGAATTAGACCTTGGTTAGCTCTTAAAACATAGCAGAACCACCATGAGCTAAAATCGGTTCTCAGTTAAATTAGTGTAAATTGGTTCCATTGAAGCCAAGGAGCTACACTGCACCAAAAGACATGACTGAACTGAAAAGCTGCCTGTTTGCTTTAACATAATGCATATAGTTCAAAAAATTCAAGGGAAAAAAAAACCCATAATAAATCATTGCTATGCTGATTACTATTAGCTCGATGCAGGCTATCAAAAACTGCACTGCCCTCCTTGCTTTGATAGTAATTGCTTAGCCAAATAAGAACTGAGGCAGACTGTCTATGATTATCTTCAAAATCTTTTAAAAAGTTGTCTCATCTTTAGAATAATCAGGCTTGATTAACAAGGAGGTGGATCTCCTAAATACTTAAAGATTTTTTTTTAACTGGAACATTTTTACTTCAGTTAGAACGCTTACATTAAAAGCTGTTTTCAGGGAATATTCTACAAAATCTTTTCATAGGTTTCTGACCCACGCTTTAGAATTAAATTTTGTTTAAAATTTTCAAAAGAAAATAAAAAGTGTATCAATGAAAAAAGAATGATCTCTTAATTACTATAGTATTTCATTAATTTCTATAGATTCTTGTAGATTTCATCCCTATTTAAATCTGTAGGGATTCTCCATATAGAAAATTTCATGGGTCATTCATTTCACTGCTTCGGTCCTCAAAGAATCCCACAGGTTTTTTTAGACTTGCACAGATGAGGTCATATATTAAACCTGAGTATGGCAAAATTTGGCCCTCACAAAGGATAAACATAATGTCATTTTGTGTGTCACAAGCAGATTAATATTAATATTTAAGGTGATTACTCTGTCTTGCCTCTCCTTACTATTGTTCCTTAGTGACTGCAGCATAATGAACCTAAAGTGCTGATGCAAGTCTAGTGACTGGAGCCTGGGGGAGGAAAGAACCATAACACACACACATTTCAGTGATAGAATATTATCTATGGAACAAAACTTAACTATAATATTGTCAGGGAAGACTAACTCATCTTGAAGGTCCAAAAGTACACATTCCATAAATCTGAGCAATGACATTAATGAACCTCAGTTAGATAATAGGATATTAGAGTTCTTCATTTTCTCTGACTAAGCACATGTCATCCACTTTCAGGTCTGTTTAATATAAGAATTAAAACAACCTCTGAAGCCTCATCAGCATAGACTGTAGTTCAATCTTCCTACGGTGAAAAAAAAGTTATTAGAAAACTGGTCAAAATGGCTGCCTGTGACTCCAGGTTCTTCTGTGATGCACATACAAACATGCCCAAATTGAACTCAATGAGAAAAATTCTCATGCATGATTTATGTATGAATTACATACCTGAGTGTGGCACTGGATAGTAATAAAGTTTTGAAAAATGATGGTTTAGTGATGCTCAGAGATCTTGGTTGCCTTCAATTTTTTTTTTTTTAATTTCCAATTAAAATATCACACACAAAAAAAAGTAGATTTGGGCTTACTTTACTTTAAACTGAAAATTGAGGATTTTTTTTAAGATCAGAAAAAAAACATGATCCCTAGTGATAATTTAATCACCATTGTTCTGCTGCTGCAAGCTCTGACCATAATCCATTCATGTTTCAACTAGATCTAGAAAATGTTATTACTAAATAATTAAAAATCTCAGCTTGTTAAAAGTGTATCTAAAAGGTGTTTTTACTCTGTAATGCAAAAGAGTCTGTCTTATAATCCATGTCTACTCTATAGACAGACATTGTGTTGTTTCCTTCAGTATTCTTCTTTTCACTTAATTTTTGTTTCAAACTCGGCTTTTTTACCTACCACTTTTTCTTTTAAATGATATGAAGGAATAATGATAACTCCAAATAATTATTTTCAGAAGATTTAATTCCACAGGAAAAAAAAAAAGAGATAGAGAATCTTGTGACAAAGACTTTGCAGAATCAAAGCTGAAAGGTTTACTTCAGTAGTCTACTAAAACATCTAATACCTTTTCTTAAAATATACTTTATGAATATAAAACTTAAGCTTTCAAATGGCAGAGTAGGAATAATGTTGTTGCTATTTTAGAAGATATTTAGAAAGCAAGCATAACATTAATATACATGATTATGATGATAATCATAGTGATAATAATATTTAGAGTAAAAATGTACACAGTACTTTTTAGGCTAAGTACAGAAAGTCAAAACGCCCAAGGCTGAACCAATTCAGTCTTTTTAGGTTAGTTAACAAATGATTAGACTGAGAAATGACTGGGCATGTATTTACTTTTAGTTTGGGAAATTCAGCCATATGCCTGGAATAGCAATAATTCAGGCCAGAAACCATGGGGTGCTAGAGCATGGTTCTCTGGCATTTCCTCTTCCTGCTGCTGCCAATGTCTCCAGGATTTGTGATCCGGTATCACAACAGCAGGACTCTGCAGGGTTTCTCATAACTTCCTCTTCCTGCTTCCAGATGCCTCTGGAATTTGTAGTTCATAGTCATAGATACCAGTAACTTTTAATAAGTTTAGCTGGGCAGGTCTGTACTGAGTGAAGGGGTGTTTAACTGAGGTAAAAGGGATTTAACCACTTCCCCAAGACCCAGACAGGGTTTTCCTGAGGGGGGCAGTCCCTTCCCCTTCTTCCCCCCCCCAACCTTTTTCTGCTGCAGCACAGCCCAGGCCTGGGAGTCATGCTGGGATGCTGGGAGACTCTGATTTAATTTGAACCAGAAAGGGATTTGGGACAGAAGTTTCATGATCTGGTTTGACCCAAATCAGTTAAATCTGATACCACATTCAACCAGGTTTATGTTCAACCAGTTTCAGCCATTTTGAAACTTGTTTACATGCACTGAGCTTCTTTTCTATTAGAAAGTTAAACCAGTTCCTGATTATTTAAACTGGTCTATGTATAACTTCTGTCCCTAGCCTTGATGACTAGATCTCAAAGGATTTTACAAAGGAGGTCAATATAATTATTTTCATTTTATAAAAAAGGGAACTTAAATATAAGAAGGTGAACTGATTTTTCCAAACCAGTGAAAAGGCCAATAAAAAACCCAGGACTGCTGTTTGTATCTAGTGTATCCCATAAAGGAAAAAAAAAACAAAAACAAAAACAAACCCAAAATCTACCTCATTATCTATCAGTTAATCGTAAGCTAGGTACAGACATTACAGTTTTACTAGTATAAGTGATCAGAAACTTGTCCATACCCATAACAGAACAGAAATTCAGCATACACAGATTTGTAAAAAAATGGTGGAACCCATTATAAAATATGTCCCCCTCCCACAAACAGTGAATATGTTTTCTGTTCACTACTGATCTAAACTACACTGCTTACAGAAAACTGCTTAACGTATCAAATCCATCTCCTACTTTTTGAATGGCTATACCTAACCATACTGTCCATAACTGCAGCATTATCACCTAACTTATCTTATTTAACTGAAATAGAAATATGACAATTCCTAATGTACATTACAAACTTAATCCTTTCCCATTATAACTATCACTTTTGAAGAAGCAGAACCTGCATTAGAATTCGTTTAAAGACGTGGGTCTGTGGACTTTTCTTTTCTTTCTTTCTTGTTTTTAATATTTTAATTTATTAAAATTTTGAAATAAACTGAGTGGAACAGAATCCCCTACTCCAGCTTAAATCTGGAGACACCCTGAAACAGTAGCTGACCCCATTAACTTGAATGGGCATTTTAATTATGAACACTAATGATTACATTACAAATGTCTACCTTAGATGGTATTTTAGAAACAACATGTATGACCAAGATGCTAACATTCCAATAAAATAAAAAAGCCTCTTGTTCAAGCAGTTTTGAAGAATCCCACTCATAGTAACTGTCTACATGTGCAGTAAATCGTAGAATCATAGAATCTTGGGGTTGGAAGGGACTTCAGGAAGTCATCTAGTCCAACCTGCTGCTCAAAGCAGGACCATTCACAACTATATTATACTAGCCAAGGCTTTGTCTAGCCAGGTCTTAAAAACCTCCAAGGATGGAGAATCTACAATTAATGTGCCTGAATAAACATTGGTACAGTTTGTTCCAGGGTTTGTTTTCCCTGTATACTGTGTTTGCATGTGTTTCCAGGACTGCAGCATGTTTAATGAGGGCAGAGAAGCCCTGACTGGCTGAAAGCCCTGGGGGTCAGCCTGCTAAACTAGGTCTACTCTGACCTGGCTCAACATGCTGCAAACGGGCTGGCTGGGGCACGAGGGTACTTTAGTGAGAGGTTAACCATACTGAAGCACCCCAGTGGCCCAGATAGTCCCATCAGCATCTACATGTTGCTGAAGAGTAAATAACTTCACCATAAGATAGTCTGGTGGTACTATCCTCCAGTACCATCCTAATATTCCTGTATTCCATCCTAATAGCACTGCACATGTAGATAGACATTTTACTGGGGAGCGACTTAGTTAACTGCAGTCAACAACTCATGTGGACATGCCCACTGTGTCTCATTGTACTGATTAAAAAAATTAGATGTATTATCCAATTAATGTATATAACTATAATCCCAATAGCTTCTGATCAGGAATCCCCATTTCTTCCAGTTTCAGCAGCTGTAACTTCTAGTTTCCCTTCTTATAACTTCAGGTGTCTAGCACTATATTTCCAATGCAGAAATCTGTGGAACAATGAATATGATTTGATCTTCAAATAGTGTTACGTATGATGCTGATTATTATCTCATAATTTCATTATATTGCCCCATCTGTGTGCATCCATTTGTTATCTCTTATCTTGCATTTAGATCTGTAAACTTGTTATGATAAAGGTGGTTTTAAACACCATTTATATTGCTTCTAGAACAAAAAGTCTCTGCTCCTTGACTGAAATTTTTCACCACCTCAGTTCAAAATATAAATAACAAAATGAACTAAACAGAATATACAAATAAACACAATTTTTTAAAATTCTGAATGCATTTTGACACCCCGGTACTTCACTGCAATTTAGCTCTCCAACTTCAGTTAGCACTCATCACCTTCTGTGATTGTCAATTTTATCTTTTTTAACATTTAAGACATCCTGACCTTGTACAACTAACTTCCTTATTAGAAGGGGTCCTGGTTTTCACTGATAAAAAAAAAAAATCAGTGATTCTTTTTTTTTAATTAAAATGAAATGCCACTAAATACATATATGGTGGTGTTTCATTTAACCATAGAAAAATGTGTATTGGGGGAGGGGTTATATCTGAAAATTTGATTTTTTTTTCTTAATCAGAGCAAACCAGTATCCCTGCTTAATAGCTGTCATCATCTAAATTTGTCAGACTTCTCTGAAAAAAATCACGAAAATGAAAACAAACTGTTTCTGTTTTTGAAATGCATAATGATTTTAAAATATCCAACTTCCAACCTTGACTAATTTATAATATAAATCCAGCACACAATTCAATGCATTTTCCACACAAAGGTGGGTTGAATTATTTAAATAGTAAGAGCCCATAGTGGTCCACAACGTCAGAAGCTGATGACAGCATTATTACATTTTGTTTGTTTGTTTGTTTGATCTAACTACTCTAACCCGTTTACTGCTTTATTATTCTGTATGAAGGCAGCACAGTGAAACTCACAAGAATAAAGATCAAGCAATGTGTGATTTTCACTGTGTTGCCTTCATACAGAGAACACTGTTCTGGAGATCAGAAAAAGGAAGGAGGAAGGGAATATATAAAAGTGGGCAAGAAAATATAATAATAGATGCAAGAGAGGTAACAAAACAAATGAAGCAGGGGGAAAAGGAGAGGAACTAGAGTTTGAATACAACAACCTACAGGAGACTCGGAGAGGCCAGCAGTGGGAGGTAAAAACAGAAAGTTTGGAAGAGAGGGAAATTGAAATTTAGAAAAAGAGTCAGAGATGAGGTTTGTTGATGTCTGAAGGAGAGGATAATGGTAAGAGGAAAATGGTATCTCTTTGCAGAGGATGGCAGGGAGAGCTATGAAGGGAGTGATTCAATTCAAATAGCAGGGAATCTAGAGAATTAACTTAGCAGCATCTTGGATTTGTGAGTGGGGAGCAAAGTGAGAAGTTGGGAGGTCAAAGAGGAGTTAGGTTGTAGCAGATAAAGCAAAATATCACAAAGAAACAGCAAGGATTTTAACAGAAGAAATAGAAATAACAGGATAGATGTTTTTTTTGGGGGGGGGGAGGAGTGCCAGGATTTTTATCAACATTGTTGCTGTGGGAGAAAGAGTAGAAAGAAAATTAAAATTGTGGTCCTGACAGGGAGGACCACATAGCTACTGACAGCGATGAAGAGGAAAATCGTAGATGGACTAGAAGGAGGTTACTGAAGGAAAACTATTTTGATTAGCTTTTTCAATAGTGATGCTATGTCTTCCTGTTTGGAAATGTTGGAATGTAAACAACTAACAATAAATATTTTTGCCACATGGAAGTTGAGCTGGAAGTGGGCCATCTAGAATAAAATACTGGATGAACAGCCTGAGGCCTTTCCCATATGCAAAAGTTGAGTGAGGTTAGCTAATATAAATCTGTATTTGATTGAGTTCAGTTGGTGCAATTGAATAGTTCATCACAGTAAGTGATTCACACAGCTCTCAGCTGCTGTTGTCTAGTCCATTGCCTGGCTTATAACTGTAACCATAACTAGCAATGATCTCTATCATGGAAAAAGATGTTGAAGAGTTTGATATTCTTCAGACTCCTATTTCTACTTTATCTGGATCTGCAGCTCATAAGTAGTTAGAAATCCCTGAAGACAGTCTGATTTGATCAGTCAGAACAAAGGAAACACTTTACCAGAGAGTGAAATAAGTGCTAAATCAAACCAAATGAAGGAATAAGAAGTATGGGGATAAAAACAGTGAGGATCTTTACACAATATGTGATATTATTCTTGTGTTTTTAAAGAGGGCTCTTTATGTGTCCCAAAGCTGGAACAAAAGAATTAAGGACTGTCTGCCCCACTTAAGTTTGAAAGATTTGATTTCATGGATGGACGACTGTTCTCTAGAGATCACATTTTCAGTGGGACAACTTGGTATGCACCTGACTTGCTTTCACTCAGCTTGTGAGGAGTACCTGAAACCGGAATTTGCCTGTACCTCAGCCTATCCCTTAAATACAATATTGAATATTGCTAGCCATTTTTTCTTCTATAATAACAAGGACTTTATTTAACAACTAAATTTGGAGCTTCCATTCTCAAAGGAAATGTGTTAAGCAATAGGGAGAATGTAGAGATAGTTTCCATTCATATCTCACTCAGGCATCAGATTCATATGAAATCAGCAAGTGTTGTAATTAAATGTGTAACTCAAGTTAGACAAAAAGTAATTAGAATTAGAAAATAAAATTTTCAGATTAGATTTACAATGATGTAAAATAATTGGCTAATTAAATTAAATTAATTATTTTTTGACATGCTGAAGAGTATTGACCACAACCTGCTGTGATTAAGATTTTTTTTAATTTGAGTTGATGTTCTTAAGTCTGTCATCATTTCACTCTTACTCATATAATCAGAAATAATATTGCAATTTATATTAATGACAAAATTTGAGTCTAATAAGATTCTTGTTTAACACTTAAATGCCTTACGTCACTACACTGTCATTGTATGGGACTGGTGTTTGGATTTTGTTTGTTTTGTTTTCCTCTTCCCAACATATATGTTTGGAAACAAGCCAATGCTTCCCGATAGTTATCGAACACTGGCTATGCTCCCTTGCAATTCAGCTTTTCCATGGTTGTAGAAGTTCCATGTAACCCCATCCATGTAAAAACTGTAGTTAGTTGAAAACCATAACTAGCAGCTGTTTAATGGTCAGCCTCACAGGCTACAGATTAGAGCACCTACCCAGGACAAAGAAGATGAGGCCGATATGGTTTCATTTCCCCTGGGAGGAACTGAATCCAACTTTTTTACATGACAAGGCAACCACCAAACCACCAGGCCATAGGCTAGACAGGACTGAGAATGCCTTCCTATTACAGCTAAGCCACTGGAGAGATGGGGGGTTGAGGGGTTGGGGGGGGCACTGGAAACCTTCTGGAGATGGAAGGAAAATGAGGGAGAATTAACCCATTTCATTGGCTCAAATAAGTTATTAGTGCTTGTCAGGGAGGAAAGTTGTGTTTGTGCATTTCATTAGAAAACCATAAGGCAACTGCATCAGGGACAGAAAGAAGGCTTTTTCATATGTTGCCTGATACTGCATACCTGTGAGACTGGAAGAGATACCCAACTGCATTATTTGGAAAGTCTTTAAATGGCAGTCCTGTCTATAGTATTTCTTCATGCAGGAGAGGTCTCCTAGAAAATATGACCCAGATGCCCTAATAGGAAGAAGTGTTTGTTTTTGTTTGGAGGGAAATAGTAGAACATAAGACCCCCCCCAACTGTCTTTTAAAAAAAAATAAGGAAGCACACTTACGTCTAATGGCCTTCTCTAGCCTTCTGTCAATAGGTGTACTAGATGACTCTTCAATTTTCCTATGATACCTCTGAAATACATTCAGTATACACTGGAGGTTGGAGTGAAGTAAAAATTAGCAACTTATTCATGCTCAGATCACTGTGCACTTCCAGCGAGACTTCCTCCCAACTTATATTGATCCAATTTCAATGGGTCTGATTCTGTGCCTGTTATTTAAATGCAATGTAGAATAGTTAAAACTCTCTCCTGGTGGCTTTCCCTGAGGCTAGATGATTCTTTTCCTCTTGGTCATGTAGCGGACTAGTTGCAGAAGGGGAATGGACATGTTCTTAAACATGTCTGCTGTATAGCTTCGTGGTTAAAGAGCTCTGCTGGGACATGGGAGATGCAATATCAAGGATAGTGATGTTTATCTGTTTGGGTCAGAAATCTTGCTAAGATGCATATGCCTTATTTGGTCATCAGCAGAAATCTTGATTTTCTCCAATTTAAAAAAAAAAATCCCCAAATTTCGGAATAATAAAAGTAACCCCAAACCCACATTTTCCATGATCAAAATTAAATACCACTATATATATAGAAATAGATATAGATATATATCTAGATATAGCTATATTAGGGCTGTACAAAACAGCACCGTTCCATTTCACCTTGAGTTTTGAGGTTTTGAAGGAATAGTGTTCAGTTTCAAATTCCATTTCAATTCCAAACAGTTGTTCCATTTTGCTTCATCAAAACAGTGAGGCTGTTTCAACTCTGTTTCTATATTTCACCCAGGCTCAGTTCCCTTCCCATGCATTATTGGCTTCCCACAGCCTGGCAATGGGAAATGGAGAGAGCCAGCGCTGCGCTCCTGGCTGCTGGTAGTGTTGTGCTCCAGCGCAAGTCTGGATTCATTTGCCTGGTATGCAGAGCCAATACAAATACCAGGAGGTGGAAGTTTGGAAAAAAAGCTTTTATTGCCAGCAATAAAGGTGCAAGGTAGCAAGCACACTAAACACTATTTCTAAGCACTTTTTATACTAAAATCTGTAAGCATACTATTCAGTGATTGGTTACAGGTAAATGATGCAAAAAGTTCTCTACTGAGCATGTCCCTTTACCATGTACTTCATTTCCATACATGTATGT
>JAGPOW010003316.1:118056071-118116660 GCA_030014935.1 Caiman crocodilus
CGCAAGAGAAGGTTGAGAGGCGACCTTGTGACTGCCTATAAGTTCATCATGGGGGCACAGAAGGGAATTGGTGAGGTTTTATTCACCAAGGCACCCCCGAGGGTTACAAGAATAATGGCCACAAGCTAGCAGAAAGCAGATTTAGACTAGACATTAGGAAGAACTTCACAGTTAGAGTAGCCAAGGTCTGGAATGGGCTCACAAGGGACGTGGTGCTCTCTCCTACCCTGGGGGTCTTCAAGAGGAGGTTAGATAAGCATCTAGCTGGGGTCATCTGAACCCAGCACTCTTTCCTGCCTATGCAGGGATTCAGACTCGATGATCTATTGAGGTCCCTTCCAACCCTAGCATCTATGAATCTATGTAGTGTGGGATCATCTTGAGTTGGCAAATGATCCCAGGTATGCTATCTGTTAGCACTGCCAAAGTCAGATCAGCTGGAGCAAGGAGGTGAAACAAGTCACCACCATGGTGATGCTGCTTCATCTCAGAAGGTAACACCCCCTTGTGTCCTTGTTCCTCTTCAGTCTGGCACCAGTGGGAGTGTACCCAAAGGGATGTCCCCTTCTTGACTTAAAACCCCCATCCCCATGAAGCAAAGGCAGGCCACCCTGGACCAGTGGGGAAAAGCCGCAGACAAAGTGGGGCACACGTTCCAAGGGAGAGCAACATCACCCAGAACACTGGGGAGATGCTTGCTCTGGATGGTCAGCCCTTGTCCTTTGTTAAGTGTCCAGCTCATGTGGAGCTCATGTCCTCAGCCTACCGAGTACCTGCATGCACTACCTTTAGAAGGATGGTGGTGTCCTCCCTGTATGAGACATGGAGGGACTACCTGAGGGAGAAGCTGCACAAGACAGGTTCACAGATAGTTTTGCACTTCACCTCAGACATCTGGAACATCCCCACATAATTTAATGCTTCACTCTCAGAGCTGGAGGTGGCAGTTTAGTTTTTCACCAGTGAACAGAGGAAGAACATCTCCTTTCTGAGATCCCATTCCAGGACAAACTTGGAAGTATGGGCTGGGACTAGCTAGAAGGAGGAGGCCCCAGGTCCTGGGCATGAATTAGAACTGTGCCCTGCCAGGGTAGGTAGGCTTGGTGGTGCAGAAGCCCCAGGAAATGCCAGGACCACTAACCTCCCTAGTGAAAGGCAGGTATGGAACACCGATAACCTCCTGCCACCACATACATGCAGTCTTGGCTGGGGAAAGTCATTTGCAAGTCATGGGATGCCATGTAGGGGAGGTCTGGAACTGTGGAATGGATGCCACCCCTAGACATAAGAGGTCTGACTGTGCAGTCTTCCACCTGGGTAACATCAGAATCAGTTTTCCATCAAGGTATTGTAAGCAAAAGAGGGGCAAGCAGTTGGCCCAGAAACAGGTGGCCAGGCCAAAATCTAACTGGGATGAAGAAGGCCCCCTTTTACAGACTACCATTCCTGCTTCATTCATCCTGCTCTGCCTTAACACACACAAGGCAGATAATCTAATATATTTTATTAGATCAACTGAATAGTTGGAGAAATATATCTTAGCAAGCTCTTGGGTTAAAAACTCTTCATCAGATTGAGGAAGCATCTACATTTGGTGTGTGTGCTCTTCCTGGATGGAATGAATAGTAAAGAAGCCAGAGACTGGGCTTCAGGCAAGAAAGCCAGTCAGTGAAAATGTAAATTGAAGTGTCAGGGAGTAAAAGACAGGCTGGGAGAGGAAGGTACTGGAGAAGGGAGATGTAGCAGCCAGGTAAAAGTGGAGAAGTACCTGGGAAGTCAGATATCAGGCAGGATATAGAGTGTCATAAATCCAATGTCTATATTGAGTTAATGAGGTTTTGTATCTAAGAGGTTGGTGAAGTGAAGTTTATATGAGTTTCTGTGAAAAGTGTTTTGTAAATTCCCTTTGAGGATCAGGACGGAGAGACTGGAGACAGAGTGCTTTTCTTGTGAGAAATTTGCCCCCACTGGTAATTAGATGTTCTTGTCTTTAATAGATTTCAGTGTACATTCAATTTGTTGCAGTTGTTGTTTGGACTCTCCTACATATTTTCCATTGAGGCATTTGGTGCAGCAGATGTCATATATAACATTTCTGGAAGTGCAGCTGTAAGATCCAGGAATGGTGATGGGTCCATTGTAGGGTGTATTAATTTTGGGGATGATTGGAGATATGCTGACAGGTTTTACATTTCGTGTCATGTCATGGTCTGGATCCATTCAGTGTGTTTTGGGCTGTAGGAAGTTTGCTTCTTTTGATGAGGTAAGTGAAGTTAGTGTTTATTTGAATTTATAAAACACCTTTTATAGACAAGCCTACAAACTTCACTTTATAAATCTACTGGATATAAAAACTCATGGACTCAATATAAACAATGAATTTATGACACACTAACCTGTCTGACTCCCCAGGTACCTCTCCACTTTTTACTTGTTACACCCCACTTCCCTTCTTCCCCACAACTGTCTCTTACTCTCTGATGCCTCAATTTACATTTTCACTGACTGGCTTTCTTGCCTGCAGCCAAGCCTCTGGCTTCTTTATTATTCCATCCAGGAAGAACACACACATACCAACTACAGGTGATTTCTCAGCCTGACAATGGGTTTTTAAACACAAAAGTTTGCAAAGATATATTTCTCCAAATATTCAGTTGGTCTAATAAACAATATCAGATTTACCCAAAGAATCTTGTTGGCCTATATCCTTAGACCAACATGACTACAAGCTACATCCCTTAATATACACAGGTGATATAAGTTTTACTTTCAACAATTTGAGGGCCACTTCCACAGAAACCCCTGCATCTATCTCCTTAAAACTCAGCAGACTTCATGCCCTCTGAAGGGGCTACCATCCCTGCTGTGTTTATCTGAATTGGCAGAAAATAACCAAGTTATAGGTATTTTAGTAATTTCCCATGATACTCTATGGCCAAATCTCTGAATCGGAGCTTTATCTCCAAATCCGATTTGACTGAATTGAATTGGGGCAGTGACTTGAATCACCAAATCAAATCACTGCCCATATGAATTGGCTGAATCCAAATCTGAATCAAATACTTGCCACTTTGCTCAGGCCTAATATACACAAACATGTTCTGTTCCTGAAATACAAAATGAATATATGTAGAAAAGATGTAATATGGAATTAATACTAAAACCTCTTATTTTTGCCCATTGTGCTACCACTTCTTTGACAGAGTCACAACCTTGGTTAACTTCCTATCAAAAATGAGGAACTTTAAAATTATGTTACCTAACTATATTATCATAAAATCTTTCATAAACTTATCAGTTATTTGAACTATTTCCTTTAAGGCCACATAAATCTTTCTTCCCTGCACCAAGATTCCCCTTTAAAGTCCATTCATTCTTTTAATTATCAGATGGTGATTAGTTCCTATGCTCAGTCATTTCAGATTCCCCTTTTTTCTTGGACCCCTGCCTGGAGTATTTAAAAAAAAAAAAAGCATTGGCTCTGCCTTCCCACATGATGCTCATGCTGAGCTGTGAAATCATCCAGCAGAGATTTACTAGCTAGCCAGCTTTACTGTGAGTTAAAGAGGAAGCATTAAGGATATTCTGTAACCTTCTGGCTGCATAGTATGCCTGCTTTCTGGCAGTAAAAAGGTAGCAACAATGAAAAAAAAAATCTAAATCACTTGATTTGATCTGCCTCCATAAATAATACAATAGAAGAAATTCTGTCTCCTGTAGTCAAGTCCCTCTGCAGCCTGGTATTTCTTTTGGCATAAGTTTTAAAGATGAATACATATATGGTTTGTGTCTGCATTTCTTGGATGTGGTTGCTGCTAGAATAAGACAAATTTTCTATTTATCTGGACATATAACGCTATAATGTTGCAATTCTTCTGTATGTCAAAAACATGTCGACAAAAACTAGATTATGTTGATGAAAAATAAGAGTATTACTTGCACTTAAAATAGCAGGACTAACTTACTGCAATTGACCCATTAGCCCCCAGCTGATGGAATACTCAGATCCGATTGGTTTGTGAATGTTCCTTTTTCATATCTAGATTTTTAAATCAAATTATGCTTCTTTAGGTATTGAATTACATGTCCCACTGTAGGCTGAACAGAATAAGCAAAGATAAAGATGATTAGGGTTTTGATTGACTTTCTACTCCCTTTGCTGACATGCTTCAAATCATTGGTGTACTCGTACAGCCAGCACCATAAAATATATTATTTTCTAATAATATATTTGAAAAGTCAGGTAATTGTCAGCAAGATGTGGAATATTGTTTTAAGCACAGGACTCAACTGTTTAAACACAGTTAAATATTCATTTGAGTATCTACTATGGACAGTGTCAGGAGGATATTTTTTTGCTTGTTTGGGTTTTTTTTTCCTCCTCCACAATAAGACATTCTCTTAATGCAATGTATAATAAAATTAAAAAAATATATATTAGGCACTAGAGTATGACCCATCCCTATAAGGAAACATACGAATGCCTAAATCCAGTCTGCATGGTCATGTTGATAATGTCTTTATTTTGATCCTACATAAGGCATCCAAGATCTCAATATCCTAAAATAAGTGAGGAAGAAGGGGACAGTCTACATATGCAATTTGCCTGAATTTTCTTCAGAGAAAACTCAGGTTCATTAAAGTTCTCTTGGGAGCATATCTACATGTGCACCACCACTGGGAGCAAATTCCTCCTGCCCTGCTCTGCCCACTTCAACAGTTGTTGGGGAGCTCCAGGTTTCCCTTGGGGCTGGTAGCGGGCATGGGTGCCAGTCCCTGGCAGGCAGAAGGGATGGCTTTCCTGGCCACCTGGGGATTGGGTCCTGATGTAATCTTCATGTGTCTGGGATGCAGCCATCCTAGCTGTTAGGATAGCTGTCTGTACCATGTGGAGAGACAGCTGTCCCTGCAGTTGGCACAGCTCCCCCCTTCATTGTGGCTTAGCCTGGCATTATCAAGCCCCTTGCTGTATGGACTGACCAGGAGCAAATTGCTTCCAGTAATTGTCTACATGTGTGCTATGGTGTGTATCAATGTGCCATTAATTTAGTATGTATATTTCCTGGTACTAGCAAATGGTACATTAACCTAACTTACTGTGAATTAAGTTCCACACATGTATAGATGGTGACATTTTACTGCAAATTTACTTAGTCTAATGCACCAGAAAATATTACCTATAGACATACTAGTGTGTAGGAAAATATAGATTTGTGCAGTCCAACACCCCAACTAGTGAAGCTGAGTCAGCCTAAAGGCAATGTAGCTGCACTCTGTAATGGTCTTCAGTCAATTATATTACATATTAGAAAAAAACAGGGAGCTGGAAAAGAAATACGTTTCTTTCAAATAAACAGTTTTTGAAGCCTCCTTGAATTGTTACTTCTATGTAGTAGTATCTATGCAGAGATGTGTATCAAAGGCTCATGTTACTCCTAAGACAAGTTAAAATAGCTATCCCTCACCTTATAAACAGGGACTGCATCTACACGTATGCTTTACTCTGGAGTAGACAAATTAGCTTCAGAGTAAAACATCACTGTCTACATGTGTGATGGTATTAGGCAACAGTAAACTAACTTAGCTGGCATAATATAGTACTGTCAGGGACAATACTATCTTATACTGGGGTCATTTATTTCAATTAAATGCATGTGTATATGCTGATTGCAGGCATAAATTGCACCACCCAGCCAGGGCCCAGACTCCTGCCTGCCACATAGCCATGCAGCTTCACATTTTGAATACTCTTTTGTCCCAGCTAGCCCCTCTGCCCAATGCCACCACCCAGAGACATAAACTGAGCTTCTATGTTCCCTATCAGTCCAGCCCTGCTCTGCCCTGTTTCACATGTAGATGCAGCTCTTCCAGGCACACATGTAGACACTGCACTTGGTAGTAGTTTACTAGCTTAAGGTCAACCTGTTCCAGAGTTTATTGTTTCACATTTATTCCACATGTAGATGTACCCTGACTGTACTAAGCAAGAAGCAACATGACTAAACAAAATAAACAAGCAATCAAATGAAACACCACATCTCTGCCATGTACTTCAAGTTCCCTTCCAAGCCTGAGGGGGAGGTTGGCTCATTTTGTTGGACTCAAAAGTTTTCAATCAATTCAAACCAATGGTGGTATGAAGGACTGAAAGGCACAGTGCAAGGGTGACTGCCAAAACCTTAAAGTTAGGGATCTGACAGATAAAGCATCTTTGCATTACAGGAACAGTAGTGGGGTCAAAAAAAAGAGAAAGAAAACACCTAGTCACTTTTAAGATATAACATCTTTCTTAAACCAATCAAGTTCTATTGTATTTTGCTTGCATAGCCTGGGATGAGACTGACTGACCGGTCCACAGTGTCCCTTTCAGTCTTATGTTCCTGTGAAAGTGGTGGTCTTTCAAGAAAATAGGTCCTAGTTATATGTGGTTTATAAGCATGATTAAACTCTATCAAGAAACCAATAAAAATTGTGTGAACTTATAAATACTGGTGCTAGGTGCTTTCAGCATCATGAACCATTCAGAAAACCAGGCAGCTAAATCATGCTTGAATTATATTAATTCCTGATAGTTTTAATGTGAACCCCGACAGAGAGCAAATTTCAGTGGTGTAATTTAAAGTTGAGAAAGATCTGAATAGTGAGATAGTGGAAAGAAAGTGGAAAGGTAACATCTCAATGACTGTACTTCTAGTCAAGAATGGGTGGAATAGTTACTTTTTCACCAGATATGATAATAGACCATCTAAAAGCAATGGCCATATTTTTTTAAAAGCAACCTGGATTTTGAACCCAAACAGCAAACGTATCTTTGATTCCAGAAGGCAACGTGTTTCTGTCATTTCTTTCAAATGCTGCCCTGAACATGCAGCATCACTTGAATCACTTCTTGATGGAACAAGGCATTTGACTAACACAGCTGAAATGAAGACCTGCACCAAGGACTCAGCATGCTGAAATTACATGTTTCCATGTTAATCCTCTCTAACCATATCTACATTGTCTCTGTGGAGTCTGGGAGTACTGCCAAGAAGCATACCTTATCCACTCACTCCTGTTCAATGTACGCCAAAGCCTAGAAATTAGACAGTGTACGTGCCTTAGAATGACTCTGAACATATGCCAAGAAACAAGCCCGAGATGTCATTCTGTCATATCTTCAGGGTCCTGCTAAACCACCTGTCCTGGCTAATTTATGATATTTGACATTCGCTGAGCAGTGTCACAGAGGCAATGTAGGAATAGTCTAATTGCCCCATGAGCCCACTGAATAGCATGGCTGACAAGATGGAACTCTGAAGGGAAGATCTCAAGCCAGAAATTGAATCTTTGGTTAAATACAGAAGAAATGACTGCAACTATTTGAGGGGAAACCCAAACTACTGTCACTGGGTAAACAGCATTTCATGTTCAATTATTTGTATTACTGGTTGTATCCATAGACCCAAATCATTTGGGGTCCCACTGAGTTTAGTGCAGCAGAAACACAGTGTTTTTAAGACATTATAGCCCTTACATCTTTACAATATGAATTACTACAAGACATAACAGGTTGGTGTAACAAATTAATGGAGAATGGGAAATATGTGAGAAAATGGTGACATCAATAGAATATGTAAGTATGTGGAATAGACATGTAGACATTTTTAAATCGCCTTTTACTGAAGATAAATAAATTAGTTATACCACTCAGACCTTTTGATCACTTGCCTAGGTGGCTTTAATTGAAAAAATATATATTGAATAAAACCTACTTACATGCCTAGAGTCAGCTAAATGTGCTTGCACCACTCCTTCCTGGTACCCTGCAATCTATCAAGCAAGTATGCAATGCATGTGGCCAAGATAAATTGCTTTCCAGCAATCTCAGCCATTGTAATGGACGTCATGTGGCCATTAAAAGGTATTGCATTATCATAACACATTTGAAACTACTCTTATCTGTTGCAGAAATAAACTGCTCCTCAACCCTCTCAGATACTGGCAATATTAGGATGGTCTAACTGGAATTAGAAAATGACCTTTGCCCTTTCTGCCATCCCTGCTAAATACAGATGTAGAGTACTACTCTGGCACAGCTGAGGATTTCAAATCCTCAGCTGCTTTTAAATTCCCAAACTGCCATGAATTATTGCAAAGAAAGAAACAAGACTTAAGCCTGAAAAAAATATATTAAACAATTAATCTTTTCTCAAATGAACACTATCGTTGGTTTCAATGTAGATACTCTTACAAATAAGGATCAGACTTTTTGTTTGCATTTTATATTCAAGTAATTCTTAGCGTCAGTAGAAATCATAGGTCTTTTTGATAGATAAAAGGCTTTCTGTATAATCAGCAAGAATAATAACAACGTATTTAATACCAAAAACTTTTATTTTTAATCTAAAAGGTTGTCATCAATTTTGAAGTGACACAAGCCACAATCAACATAGCTGTTTGAAACCTCTTAGTGAGTATAATCCAGCATTACTCTCCTGCATTCTTCCCACTTAGTTGAAGGTGAAACATAATTTCTGAATAGCAGTGAATAACATGGTCTTTTATGAACCATAGAAAAAAAATGAGAAATACAAATAAAAATGACAAAAAGCAATATTCATTGTTTTAAATATGGGGACTTGTGTATACAGATGGCATGCAATAGCAGTAAATGCAGGTTTCATTGTTTTTTTGTGATTTATACTTGATCGCTACATGATGAAAAATAGCATATAATACAGTTATTTTATACAAATTAGGTAGAGCATAAAGCTCTCCTTAAGACATGTTGATGAGTCATACTAAAAAAGATGGATTTTACAACCAATCTAAAGGGAGTGAAAAAGAGATTTGTTGTGCTTTGTTTTTATTTTCCCTACTCCATCACTCACAAGAGAGCGAGATTTTCCTTCCAAAGAACTTTGGATATAGGAAGATGAAGTAAACATAAGAGATTCCAAAGAATAGAATTTTGAAGGAGTACAAGCAAGGAAGGAGAAAGATTGGTACCACGCCACCATGGAGGAGGCGCCCATGCAGCCAATCTTGCTGCCTCGGGGGGGATGTCCCCCTGCCACTGCATCTGCTTCCAGGAGCTTCTGGGAGTGGCTGCAGTGATCAGTCAGTGCTTGCAGGGGCCCCACCTGCCTATTGCCTAAGTGGCAAGCACAGTCAATCAGGGAGTGCACCAGCACTCTCAGGGGGTGCACATGTACTCCCATACATCCCCTATTCATTGCCAGTGAAGCACACAAGAGAGAAAGAGGATATTGGATATTTCCATCAAAAATAAGAAAGCTACAAGGAGAAATAGTCCCTTGCAATTCCTGCATTTACCATACCTTACCATTTGTGTAAGTGTTACTATTGTTCTTGGCATTAAGATACAAAACACCACATGCAATTTATAGGTGTGGTATTGGCTAATTTGATCCTATACTTTGTTGTATTTTTTTGTGTGACTTCACTATTTTATGAGGTCAAGTTGTTCCCTGAAAAACTTAACTTGGATTATTTTTCAGCTGCTTACTATTCTTCACCCGTTCTGAATGTGGGCAACTCTAGTCAGTTAATAAATCTGCAATCTAATGACAACCTCAAACATACCCACTGAAATATTACTTTAGAAACCAAAGAAATACAGGTAGTCACTTAAAAAAAAACTTTGCAGAGATGAGGTTGCAAGCAGGAATACATAGAAGTGGGCAATGTTACCAGTGCAGTGGGACCTATATCTATTAGCTTACACAAGATTTAATCATCAAAAATAATGTCTTAAAATGTAGACCTTGCATCATCAAATTAAAAAATAATAGTTTTTATACATTGTGATGAAAGCTGTAATCATATTTCAGAGAGCTTTGTAAGAGCTTTTGAAGGAAAATGCATTAGAAATATACTGCATGTGAAATGGAATGAAGGTATAAAAAAGGGTGATCTTTTTTCTGAAAGTTCACCATCCCCTTATCTCTAAAATCACTTTGTAAAGAAGATAGATAGTTTTGCCACATGGAAGAATCAAATGAGCATCATTCATGGAAGTTATGCCATTGGTCAGTTGAAGCAACCCACAAAGGTGGCTGATCAGTATTATCACCAGGGACACTGGTTTTCTCTTATTTTTTAAAAAAAAAGATCCCCAATTTTCAGTTAAAAATAGTAACCCAAAACAAAATCCACATTTTTCCAGGATTAAAATGAAACACCACTAATATACAGTGGTGGACCCAGCTAGACCCAATGATCTCAAGAGGTACATTTCAGTCCTAATGTCTATGAAATCCATATATTAGTGGTATCTCATTTTAATCATGGAAAAATGTGGATTTGGGGTTATTTGTTTTAAATTGAAAACTGAGGATTTTTTTTAAATCAGAGAAAACCAGAATTCATGATTATCACTTAACTTCATGCTCAGTAAAGGAAAATATATGGGGTTTAACCTAAAGAACATGTAAAAACTGACTCTGTACAGACAATGAGGAAGAAGATCCTCTCATTTGCTACATGGAACATGAGGATTCAAATTCAGACTTTTTATATTATATCCTTTTGATTGAAAACTAACTCAGTTCTTTGTGACTAAATAGATTGCATCTTTTACATTTACACTTTTCCTATAGGTTTAGAATAATTATTGTAAAGAACAGTTGAAGTTGGTTGGTAACTAATGGCTTTAAAATTGTATTTAAAGGTTTATTCTTGGGAATTGGCTTATGGGGGTGTGTGTGTGGGTGTGGGTGTGTGTGTGCGTGCATTAGAATGGTTCAGGATGGGCAGCAGGGGTTAAATGATTTCTAAAACCCTGGGTAATACACAGTTTCTCAGCCTTCAGAAGCAGACAGGATACCTAACACAACAAGGCCAATGGTTCCACACACAGCCTGGGAAAGTTATCCATAACATAAGATAAGGTGGCACAAGCTCACAAGGCCCCAGAGAGGGGTGTCAGAATTTTCCAATTTGGGGGGAACAGACTAAATTAGGGGGACACTGGTTAAGCCCTAATAGGTTGTAGACATGTACTAGGTTTTTGAAAATGGGATATTGACTGACAATACAGGATGTGGACATTGTGATGAACACACTGAGACCAATCAGCAATATTCATGGATGAAGCATCATAAGGAGGAGAAAAGAATACAAAAGCAGATACTTGAGAGTAACAAGGCCCCTCCTCCCCACCCCAGGTTCTTCTCCTTCCCATCCTCTTCCCTGTCCCTGTCCTCTGGGAGGGATCTCCAAAGCTGCCATGAACAGCGGGCACAACAGAAGTCCATCTCACCCACTGCACGGAGGGGTGGTGGGCTTTGGCATCCTACCTCCAGGTTGCTGACATGGTGACATCTGACACCTAAGAGAATGCCTAAGAGTTAAGCCTGCATCCTAGCTAGATGTATCTTGATGATAGCCCTAGGATTGGTAGCTATAGAATTGCTTGATTGTTTGTATTGCTTCTTTTCTGTTATCACTGTGTATCAATAAATTTGCCTATTATCAAATGGAAAGGTGATTGTTGGTCTGAAGTGTCACAACCCAAATCAAATGAGTGTCCCTGACACAATAGACCACCCCTCCGTATAATTGGCATCGAAACCACTCCTCTGTATGATTGGCATTGTTCCAAATTTGATATGTTCCGCCTAATTAATTATTCCTACTTGGCAAATTTTCATTGGCTACTCTAAAGTATAAAAGTCTGCTCAGTTTCTGCCCAAGTCAGAGCGGGGCACATTCTGACCACATTGCAATAAAGACCTCGTAGAGCTCTGAACATGCTGCGAAGAGCTCTGAGCACGTGGCAGAGTAACTGTGGCAGACTGATCACCCACCAACGACTCCCTGTCAGTGACCTCTTGAGGTACCCCTTCCCTATGCACTCATTTTGTTTAAGAACTCGTTGCAGTAACTCGACCTATAACTATGCAAGTGAGCCTACAGACTGTGTCGCGGCCACCAGCGGCTTAAGTAAATCTATTTTAAAACCAATACGTTGTCCTGCCTCTCCATCGCCAGCCTGCCTAATGGTCCACTTAATTAACACCGTCCCCCTCGGCTGGCTCTGACCAGTCGGCTGGCCTAGACATGAAGGTGAGTCCTCCCCACCTGCTTGGAACAAGACATCTGGGTCCTAAATTCAGAGCCAACAGTAACTAATCAATCATTAGATACTTTCAAACTATATGGACTTAACTAGTTTTCACCCTGCCCTTTCATATTCTTAGTGTTTCAATGACATTACTGTAGGAATTTGACACCCATTGGATAGAGTTGTGCTGATTTTAAATACCATCTTTAGCTATCATTCTATTTCCATAAATTATTGAATAAAATATTTAAGAAATGTTTTAACTGTGTATTTAAAGCAAAACTTTTTGATAGAAGTAATTAACTCATTTTTATTAAAATCTAGTAAGTGGTGTTAGACCAGGTGTTTTCAGATAATGGTTACTAAAATGTTTTTACTAATATCAACATGTAATGATTTCTTCTAGTTTTCTTGTTTGCTTGTTTCCTGAATTGTTGAACTGGAACATCACATGCTTGTTTGGATGCCATCTGCTCTAATACAGTTTGAGATATAAAGGGTGTGAAAGTCATGAGAGTAGAGCTGCTTGGAATAACTAACTGAAAATATTTTATTCCAGAGGTCATCCTATAAGTATTTGTTTATCTTGCTTCTATAGATTGCTAGCAGTGTTTGTATCTTATGCAATCATGTAGCACTTACATGATTGGGAACTATCAGAACACAGTACACATCAATAATTCAAGTTACACCTCCATCCCCATTTATGCATTCAGCAATCACAACTTTTACAAACAGTAATGACACTAGTGTTATTTGTGTTTTGTAACTAGATGGAATTATAAATATAATCTCATATCTTGGAGAGATTATCCAGAAACATTAATCTGCTCTTGCGTGAATAAAAAAATGTTTTTCTGTCAGAGATGCCCATCTACTACATGTACTCTGGCAAATATGCCTACATTGGTAATTGTAAAACTTTCTACAAATAAGTATTTCTGCAAATATTTTTGTGAATAAAAGAAGTACGGTCAAGAAGCATGAGTCTTATTTAACAGATTTAATCAAAGTTAGGTTGATCTAAATGTCTTGGTGTTTAGGTAGTCACAGGGTTTAGATTGCCCTAAAAAAAACATGCACTCAATCTAAGGTTAGTTCACCTCAGATGTGAACTAACTTTTACCCTCCAGCTCAGTGATGAACAAAGCTAAAGCATATGGTATGACAACCCTTGTAGAGTCTGGGCATTTTTATAGATGATGACCTCTAAGCTAGGGACTGACATTCAAAAAGCCTGAGACTAAATTGATTCAATATTTGCAGGTTAGTCTAACTTGGCTAGGCTGAACTAGTTTGTAACTATACAGACATCTCCTCTGGACTGAGAAAATAAGGCTACCAGGTTGGGGGGAGGGGGTGCTAGAGTCCTCCCTCCCTCCATAGTGCTGAGTTATAGAGGCAGGGGCATGGCCAGCAGGACACTCTGATTAGAGAGTGGTTACCTACCCTGCTACTGCTCTTGACCAGCCTAGCAGGGAGTTGATAAAGCATTTAGCAAAAAGCCTCTTGCATTATTTTAAGCTCTTCTTAAACAACTTTTTCCAAGGAAGGAATAGAGGGATGTTACCAACTGACCTGTTGAATATCTCCAAAAAGCTCTAAGTGGATACTATCCTGTCTGTCATACACAGACACCTCTCAGCGTTAGCTAGTATAGCACGTGCTTTCTACCATCCATGCATGGGGGTGGGGCAGAATCCCTACTTGAGCAGGGATTGGGGGTGGGGAGGGCGGGGGGAGAGCACAGGAAAGCCAGACAGACCCTGCTGTGCCTGTTGTCTGTGCAGGAGCTCCAGCCAGGGAATGCAGGGGTGGGGTCAGCAGAGCCCTGCCCAGGGCTACAAAGCATTTGGGATGCTGGGGGACTCTGAGTTAAGTTAAACCAGGAAGGGGGCTAGGACAGATATTGTAAAAACTGGTTTGACCCAAATCAGCTAAGCCTGGTTGAATGTAGTATCAGATTTATCGCAAACCAGTTTCAGCCATTTTCAAATTGGTTTATGTGCACTGAATGTCTGTTCTGATACAGTTTTAAACCATTTCTGATCACTTAAACCAGTTTATGTGTAACGTCTGTCCCTAACCCCAATGTAACTCATGAGAAGAGGAGGTTAAGGCAGAAAACAAGCCTAGTAACAGAGACAAGACAGATGAAACATAGGGGCTGCCTATACATATATTTCTTTGTGTTCTAATTAGAATGTGTTGCAACAGTCTGTTCCATATTCTAATTAGAGTGCTTCAGTGTTGCTTCAGCAACATGTGTATTAAGCCCCTGTACATTTTTAAATGGCTGCAGGATGCTATATCTAAACCTCTTCAAATGAGTTTCAGATGAGATATCCCGCACCTGCTTTTAAATGCACAGAGGCTTAATACATGTGATGCTGTAGCATTTTACTTAGAGTGACTGCCCAGGAACCACTCTAATTACAATGCTCAACTCATTCCCATGTCCAAGCATGCATATTAGAGGCTAGGGAGACAGACCTGTAAAGACAAATCCACACAAGTTGCTGTTTTGGTTCTCTGTCCTATTATTTGTCCAAAAGACAGGAATAAAGACTCAAGATAATTTTATTTAATTTAGAATTATTGACAGGGAAAAAGAAAATGTGATTTAAAATGCGGCATTATTAACTGGTTGCTTTGATCCAAGATACTCTAAATGTAGCCTGGCTATTTGTATTGGAAACTGTTCTCCCACATCTTAAAAAAAAAAGATGCATTTTTTGCTGGATACTTAAACATTTTATTAACTTTCACTGGCAGTGTGTTTTCTACTATCCTCTCTGAACAAATGGGATCTAAATGTATAAGCAGGCTTCTTTATTGCTGGCAGTCTCAAATCAAAATTCAAAGTTAAAACAACATTTTATGCTCCTGTAACTGATAACAGTATGAGTGAAAAAATATTTGTTTGATTAAATATGTACATATGTAAAGAACACTGCCTTGTTCTTGCATAATGATTTAATAAGGCTCCTAGAGCCAGTCTGTGTCCCCTGGCTCGCTTCAGGTTATGTGATAATGCCAATAAAATGCGAAGAATAATAAAGTGGACCACTGCAGCATGCAATAGTATTTATCATTCAGAGATGAAAAATTCTGCATATGAAAGCTTGTTCAACCTCCCTACAGGAAATTTCAATCTTGTATCAATAATGAATAATAGGTGGGAATCCTAATTTTTGTTTCTATTGGCATACCAACTGTCAAATGTCGAGGAAAAATAATAATGTTCTTTTCAGCTTTATTGTCACTGGACATAATAATATTTCATTAATGCAAATCTGAATTGTTAAGCATAAATATATGTATGGAATCAGATGATTAATTTATGTATAAACCAAAAGTTTTAAGAATTCTATTTCCAAAGAAGAACTTTGTTAATATGTCTGTACATTTTTGTTTCTACTGAAAGCAAAGAGAGAGGGAAACTCATTCTGTATATTTTGGTTTAATGCCTGAGGGTTTCTGGCTTGATCTTTAGCTTCTTCTATGCCTTTATCTTTTCAATGTTTTTTTTCCCCACCTCCTCCTCCCCCACTTCTGAATCAGTGGTAGGTCTGAAGGCTGTGCATCTCTGCCTTTTGTCTATTCATTGTGTGGCCTTTAATAAAACATTACAAACTGTAATTAAATTACAGATAATTTGATAGAAGCAACGTCTTTTAATCTCTAAAAAAAGAATCAATTCCTTTTTATTTAAAAAAAAAAGTGCTGTTATGAGTCAGATCAGCACTATGAATCTGAGTCAATGCCTACTGAAGTCAGTGGACAGAATCCTATTGACTTCAATGGGATTTGGATCAGGTGCTACATGTAGGAAAAATATGTTGATTTCTGATTTTATGTAATGAACCGTTATCTAGACATAAATGCAGACTACAAAGAAGGTATGATATCAGAGTTAGATAGTGGTAAATGCTTCGCAAACAGTAATTCATTTTCTCTCTATAGAAAGCTATATCTATAATGCATTCAGGCCATTGTGTTTTTGACAGGCAAAAATTTCTTAAAATAAAGAAGCTGGATTTGACAAAAGGCAAAGAGAAATAAACCAATTCCTTTTTTCCTGTAAATTAACTGTTTTAATCTTATTCCAGGGTTTTTATTCCAAGTTTGTTATTAAAAGGTTAATCATCAGAATAAGTGTGAAATTTTACCAGTAAGGCCATTCGATAGTTTCATGAATCAGGTGCATAAGCTACATGTTCTATCTTTTCTACTGATACATTTATTTTGAAATGCTGCCTTAGAACACCTTGCAGTGCAATATCTGTTGTGCGCTATATTACAGCTTCCTAGTGCAGTATTTAAGTCCAGATTCAGTGATGGATACCATTTTTTTCAGTATATACAGTACTGTTGCTCTGAATCTGAAACTACCTGACCATCAAAAGTTAATTTAAAAAAATGCACCTTCTGGTTGTGTCTCTTTTCCTATATCTATTTTCTATATCTGTATTTTTGTTTTGTTTTGTTTTTGTCTTGTTTTGTTTTATGGTGTTAACTGAATTCTCACAATGCATAAGCAGTACAGTACAGCAAGGAAAATTTGTTCAGATCGTTATTGTAAAGTGATTTAAGCTGGAAACTTATTTGAATTGATGGCCAAATGTCTAAGGTAAATCTAGTTGTCATAGAGTAAGATGATATTTAATTATATGTTAAAATATGTAAATATTCAAGCAATTACTTAACAAGGACATTAGTAATGCATCTATATATCAAGAGTAGTTCAGTGCTGCCAAGTCTTAATCACATGACTACTCACACTGGCATCAGTGAAACTGTACTGAGTATGAATTAGTCTTAATTAAGGTTTTGTAGGAGTAGGTTAAAATACGGTACTAACATATTATAGAACAGTGGTAAACAGTCATTCCCAAGTTAAGGAAAATAAATTCACCTAGGTAACTGTTCACAGTTATTAACAGACGGTTCACATTTTGTATTGTAATTTTCTAGAATTACTCTGAAAATAGAATAATGCTCTACATTCTTACAACTTTAAGAATTAAGTGAGTGTCTGTTATTAGAAACTTGATATATTACATGTATACAAATGCATCCCCTATAATACTATATGTATGCAGCTGTGTATATAAATTAGGCCATTTCAAATGCTTCATACAGAAATAATTTTACCTGTGGGAATCTTTTTTTAATCTGGGCAGTGAAAAGGATAGAAAAACTATAAAAGAGAAAGGAAGATCTAGTGGCTATACTGAAACTAAGATACTCTGTTTTGAACCACCTCATGCTTGAACGGTCACACAATCTCTTTATAATTAAGAACACATGTGATAATGACTTCAGGGTCAGATGACAAATTTGACAAAATCTGGGCTTTGCAGGACAAAGAAACAGAGTGAGTTTCATAGTCAAATGCTATTCACAGAAAAATCCTAATTTCATATCTTTGGAATTTGTGTTCCAAAACCCCAGTTGAACTTGCTTGTGGCACCAGGATTTAGGCCCAGAACTATGGTGATCCCTCAGTAAGAAGGCTCCAAACTGAAGGGTTAAAATCTTGAACTACACATAGAAGCATATACTTGACAGGCTCCTGACTGGGTTCACATAGCCACAGGTTTGGTAACCCTTTTCTTGCCTGCCATGGTCAAGGGATAAGACTAGATAGCCCACTGAGTACCCTTCTGACCCTAGAATCTATAAATCTATGTATCTATGAATCTAAGCATGTTATACGTCTGTGTACTTTGTGGGATGTTGTTAGTGTGTGTCCCATGTAGTGCAAACACACAAGTTAAGAGGCAGGCTTCTGCTTCCATTCAGTTCTAAATTATTCTCCAAACAATTTCATCACTCTAGTCTCTAGTGACAAAAGCATGATTGATGGAAGCAATGTCTGTATTATTGCAGTCCTCCTGCAAGAGACAAGTGGAGAAATGCCTTTGGGCTACAACTTTTCAATGACCCTCCAAAAGACGACCTGGAATGAAGGCATAGTACTTATCTGAGCCATAAATGGCTGCTCTAAATGAATGGACTGTTCACAATATTTTTGGAGCTATACTAGTATATTCTGTACATATGCATTGAGAAATCAGTCCCATTCTATTTAGCTTCTCGTTAGATCTTCTTTTATTTTTCTAAATTTCATTTTATTTGTTTCTCCTATGCTTCCTCCCTGTCAATTTTCTTAGATTACTTAACTACATCTCTCCTACCGTACCATCTTTTCCCTTCCTTTCAGCTTCTTTTAAGCAGAGAGAGCAAACCTAAGCTCAATTCCTCAAAAAGTTTAAGGTAGGAACATAATTGTGTGCTGGGCTGTGAGAAAAGAGAAGGCACATGTCTGGTTCTGACCCACACTTAGTACCTTGATCATAGGTCAGCTAAATCATAATTTAGTCCCTCATCCAAAGAAAGAGCTGCCTGAGAATGGCTGTTGAGTTAAATAAATAGTCAAATAACTCAAAATCTCAATTACAGCAAGCAGGAAATAGACAGTACAGAAAACCTTCAACCATACTTCCTTGCACAATCCCTACATTAGTGAAACGTAAGAAGAAGCATTACATTGCATATGAGGTTCTAGGGTAATATTTTAATCAGCAGCTATCTGTATATTGGCTTTCAACTAACTTGTGGTGCTAGAGCAATGAAAATATATGAGGTAAATCTGAGGCAACAGATTAAGCTTCCTCTAACAATAAGTAATACTGTGTTTATTTTTTGTTCTTCTGCCACTTAGGTGTTGTATGTACGAGAGAATAAAAATTAGGGGTGTGTGAAGCTGGCAGTATTCAATTTGGATTTGGATTTGGCCCAATTCAGGGGACAGTGATTTGCTTTGCTGATTCAGATGACTGTCCTAATTCAATTTGGCTGAATCTGAAGTTTTGATTCTGATTTGGAGAATCACTGATTCAGTCATAGACACAGCTTGATATGTTCTTTCTATGTACCTCAAGGCACCAGGCATTGATCATGAATGCTGAGATGGCGGGATGGATGGAGCATCCCACAGGAGTGTGTGTTGGGGATCGTCCCCCATATGCTTGGTTGCAGACCCAAAAGTGGACTGGAAGTATTTCCAATTCTGAATCCACTTCTAAGTGTGTGGGACAGCCTTTCGTGCTCCCCTGGCTTGGTTATTGGCTATGGGATAGCCCGGGTGCCCCCACCCAGACCCGCTGGGGGGTGGGAAGGTCCCCCACATGCTCAGCAGCAGGCCCAGAAGTGGATCAGAAGTACTTCTGGTCCACTTCCAGGTCCTGTGGGATGCCCCATCCATGACCACAAGCCGCTCTTGGTACCTCAAGGTATGTAGAAAAACCATATAAAGCTGTGGCTATGGCCAAATCATCAAATCTCTCCAAATCAAATTGGAGACTTCCAATTCAATAGATTAATGATAGATAGATTCAATAGATTAGATAGATTAATGGGTTTCCTGTTTCAATTTAAATTCGGAGATTTAGCTGCCAATTCAGGCTGAATCTCCTCTGAATCTAATCAGTGACCAAAGCTTCACATAGCCCTAATAAAAATATCCACTGTTATATTTTCAGATTTAATTTCTTTTTTTTAAATCTGTAATACTTATTATACAATCTCTCTAGATAAAAAATAATACTGCAATGGGTGATAAAGTAATCTAGCTTAGACATGGACAAAATTATTGATTTTTGCTGTCATATTATAATGGATAGGCAAGGGTAGCATTCTAAGAGTGGAAGGTATTTGAGATAAGAATATATTTAAGGTTAAAATTAGACTACAAAGAAAATAATCAAATGTGTACTTACAAAGTATATACCCCCTTTATGTTTTTAGGCAATAGCTTGCTGTCAGTGTACTACCTGCTGCATTGTACTAGAAAATAGTTATTTGCAAATAAATATCACATTGTAAGCAGGGCCACTTAATTAATGGACAAAACACAAAAATAGTGGCAAAATGTAAGTGTGGCATAACTCTGGCTAGCAGAAGAAATAGGGTGCTGTTATAAGTAACTTAAAATATTTTAAATCTGTGGAATTCTAAGTGGTATGAAACTTAGAACAGTTTCCGAGAAGTTGATGGTTAAGCGTGAATGCCAGCTCTGACTTGCACAACTGTTGTTTTCTACTAGAGAGCCTGGCAAGCAGGGGCATGGCCAGGAGCTAGGACTCTATCCCTCCTCTGGGAGCCCTGAGGATTAAGTGTGGTAAAAGCCATGAAATCCAGGAAAACATGCCTTCCAAGACAGCATGTTTTCACCATGATTGGTGCTAGGCAGCCCTTTGTCCTCCCCGCCACTGAGGGACATGCAAAGCTGGGGTAGGAAGCCCTTTCCCCCACAGCCCAATCCATCTAGTTAGGAGAGAGCCACCAAGCTGTGGGGCAAAGTCTTAGCACTCTGAGGGAAGGAGCACATGCCTATCCCCTGGCACAGGGGCCTGGATCATGTTCCATGAACTCTTTGGAGCCAGCAGCACAGTGCTGTGTGGTCTGGCAACACACTCATTGAAGTGGGTGTGACTGTTGGCTTAAGATCAGAATCCCCCCTCCCTAAACAGTAGAGCTTGAGTGGAGGGTTGCTGGATTTCTGAAAATTGATTGTTTTATCTCCACAGAAACTAACAGTACCCTAAATCAAACTAGATAGAATGGCTCAAGGCTTCTTCACCTGTAGTGGGGTAACTTTAAGAAACTTAGGGCACTTATACACATACTTTTCTGTCCTGTGATGTGCCAGAGATCCACTGCTTCAGAGTAGATTTGATTAATCAATATAGTGATCAAACACTAATATAGTAGTGTTTAATTTTAATAATGGGAAAATGTGGATTTTGGGTTACTTTTTTAAATCTGAAAATTGGGAATTTTTGTTTTTATCAGAGAAAACCAAGATCCCTGGAGATCACATACCATGTGGGCCACTTGCTGTGCAGATGCCCCCCTCAGGCTTCTTCCTTCAGTCAGCATACCACATGAATGGCTCTCCCCTTTGCAGCCATATAAAGCAATGGCAGCCAGGATCATTCTCTTGCTGCACATACATCAAAAGTAGCCCAACCTCTTCAATGTGTATTCAGTCCATTCCCCTCCCACTGTGCTGCCACACTCCACCACACTCCCAGAAGTGGGGGCAAGAAGCAGAAGCTGGGGAAAAAGTGGGAGCAGTGAGGGAAGCTGTGACTAGGCAAGAGCCTGTGGGTCTCATATTAACCTCCCATGTGTCAAGTGCAGCCCACAGGCCAATAAGTGTACAGCTTTCATCTAGGCCATTAGTAAGAATAAAAAACAGTGGATAAAAAATAATAGCCTGATTTTTTACTGGCTCCATTCTTCAGTCAAAATAATGTAAACAGCTTTACTAGGCAGAATTATTTTGTTTTTAGGTGAAAGAAAGATAAATGGTATCCGTCAAAATAGGTACCTGGTGCTGGTGGTATAAAATAACTATAATCCTAGTTGTTTGTGTCATAGCCTCCTACAACTTCCTCATCATTCTGACCATTTTTTTTTTATAATATAAGCCATTCAATTTAGGCAGAAAAAGACATGCAATATGCATAACACAAGCACTCATTATCTTTTTTGTGCTAAACAAGTTCATGTCCTGTGAATGTGGTCAGAATGTTAGTGGTGGTGTCTGCTGTGTCAAAAACAAATCACTTTAGCTAAATATGTCCTTTTTGTTAAGTTTAATTAGAGCTAGCACTTCCTTTATATAAAGGCTGTACATAAGCAAAATGTTGTCTTTCAAGTGGCTCCCTGAAGATGGTGATTTCAATTTTCTTTTTGATTCTTATCTACAGATAGAGGTCTTGGTCTAGAATGATGTGCTTGAAGTAAGAGTTTCACTCTGGTTATGAAATGAAGGCTGCAGGATTTTAAAATAGGGATTAGTAGAAGGACTGTAATGTGAATAAAGTACTCAGCAGAGATGGAAGCCTTTTTTTTTTTTGCAAGGAGACTATCAAATGAGGTATGTTGGTAGTGTAGCACCTCAGGGATCAGTCTGATATTTTTTTTAATGACATTATTGAGAAAAGAAGGAATGTATAAGACTGGGAAATACTGCCAGTACAGAGGAGTACTGGAATATCCAATATGAAGAACTGGCTGGCACATACTGGATTAATAAGAATAGCATTATATTTTATAGTAAAAAGTTAAAGGTCATTGTGGGTAATAAAAAGTGACCAAACGCCAGCAGAGCTGCACTCGCTGCAAGGGGAAGCAGCAGGTGCAGCCCAATCAGCCGCGCGAAGCATGCATGTTGCAAAATCCCCGGTTCATGCTGCTTGAAAAACGCATGAATGTAAGACCTGAGCTGATTGGTTGATGGGGCAATATAAAAGCAGAGCCCGGGAAAAAGAAAGGCGGGACCACGCATAGCATCGGGAGGACTGATCACCCTCACCGAGGTCCTGTGCCCACGGTTTCCCTCTTCCACCCGGGCACCCCCATGGGATAGTCTGCAGCGGATAAGTGTAAAGAGCTCTCGAGTTCTCACGGTTGAAGGCTTTTTTTGGTTGTGGCGTTTGCTATGAAGTTTAAAGGGAACTGCCAGCACAGAGTGAGATACGAAGCACTGAAGTACCTCATGGCAGAACAGGGCATTTAGGTGTCTCGTGGTGTGACTCACAAAGTCTGTCTATGGTGTTTAAATTGTGAGTAAAACATTTATTTTTTATATTGGCTTGGAGTCTCTCGTGCGGGACGGGAAAAGTGAAAACAGGGCAAAACATTCCTGAACCTTTTCATCCCCAGCCTGTTCGACTCAGGGGTTAATTCCCCCCCCCCAATTCCTCCTCACAGTCATGTATTTAGAAATTAATATAAAGAATTTCTGATATTTGAAAGTGAGATAAAAGGAGGAAGACCTACGTGTACTAGCTGTTCAAATAATGGCTATTAACCAACAGTATAATGCAGCAATGAAAAAAGGGTAGTGCAATACAAAGTTGTATCAGATAAGGCATTTCCAGCAAAGGTAAGGAATTCCATGGTACAGGATAATAGTAAGTCTTCAGCTGAAATGGTGTTTAATATTCTTGTCACCCACATTTAAAATAAGAGGAATCCAAAATTGGAACAGCTACAGAGAAGGGCTACTACGAAGATAAGTGGAATAGAGAACATACTTAATTGTGAGATGAGGCTAAAAGAACTTGACTTATTTAGCATATGAAACCAAAGGCTTGGGGACTGGGCAGATTCAGTAAGTGCTCTCCATACATAAATAACAGGAGAAAGCAGCTATTTAAACTAATGTTCAGTATTGGTACAAAAACATGTAGGCATAATTGTTATAAATAAATGAGAACTAAAAATTAGAAAAAGTATTCAAGCCATCAAAGGAGTAAAACAAGTATTGAAGACAAATAACCTAGCATGTTTCATGATTGCATTCTATCAGTTTATGCATGACATTATATGATGTGGTTGTCTGCATTGACAGGCAGTTAAACTGCATGACCCCAAGAAATGCTTTTCAGTTTTGTGATCTCATTTCTACATTTTTGTAATTGAGAAAGCAGGAAGTGTCATTTTAACCATCTTTTTTGTTATATACAAAAATGTTTTCCAAATTCATAACATCTAAGAAAGGTTAAGTAGACATGAGAGGGAAGAGACATGAGAGGGACTAATGGCACACAATTTGCACTTGATAGTGTATTATCTTGCAACATTTTGCAACATAATGGATGATTTATATAAAATGTAAGACCGTCACAGCACAGGACAGTACATGGGCCAAACTAGAAGCCCTAATGAATGCATAGATACCAATAAAGGAAAGAGTAAGTTTTATCTACAGAGTGTGGCATTCTATCTTTTCCCCAGTCATCTAAGTGTCCTCGTTTTTTATGTCTATAAGGCATTTTTTTGTACTTATGCATCTGGGGGTGGGATTCTATTCATACATGCATGGACAACTCTGTAAAAGATTAAGCTGACTAACGATGCATTGTAGTGGTCATGGCCCATATGCAGCAGTTTATAAAAGTCTAGAGGTCTTAAGTGCCTGAAATTGGAGTTGAACAGTACCTTTGACTGCCAGACAGCCTCAGAAACAGAAAAGGACATATATGCACCCCCTACCAGTGCTGAAATGCTGAAGGTTCTAGACCACATCACCTAGGTAGGATTTGAATCAGTGGCTCTTACACTTCCAGAATAGCACTCAAACTACTATACCATAAATCAACGACCATTTACTACCTTCTTGGTGTACTGCTTATGAAGCTGATCCAAGGGCAGGCAAAATATGGCCAATGGACTGGTTTCAACCTGCCAGGCAGTTTCATCTGCCCACCAGCACCCACCAATTAAATGTACCACACCCGGCCTACAGGGAGCTTACTCTGCTTCCGAAGACTGAGGAGAAAAAGGCATTGAATACTTCACCCTTTTTCTGCATCCTCTGTCACTAGTAGAAAATGCTTACAAATGCTTTAAGCACAGCCCGAGGGATGGGAAAACCCAGACAAACTCCAGAGTCCTGGGGTTGTGCTGTTTTTACCCTGACCCTGACAGGCAAGCTATTTTTAATGCCTTCCCCTTACCACCCCTGGCCAATAATTTCTCACCCTTGCTGGTCTCCTCCCCTTCTTGCCTGCCACCCTGACTTGCATCCGGTGCCTGGACCTGCTCCTAGCAAGCAGGTGCAAGCACCAGATGCTTGCACCCAGAAATCATGATTCAGGTTTAGGTGGCTTAAACAAAGCCACCTAAACCACAGCCAGGTCCCATGAACACTTGTTTGCACCCATTATGATGTTCTTTAAGAGCAGGACGGTAACATTTCCAGACAGCATGTGCTAAATGATCTCTGGAGGTAACTTAAGAAGATACAAATTCTTTTTTCTCCTTTAACACTTCTTGACAGCCTGCCATTGGACCGCTGTAACTTCAAAATGAGTTCCTGGTTGGCTCATCTAAAGTAGTGCACAGGCTTAATACAATAATAATAGCTTCCAATAAATTTGGGGGAGAAAGGAGGATTGGTGTTTTAAGAGGTATACCAAGTAAAACTGTGGCCAATCTGAAATAAGAAAATATAAACAGTTTTCATTGCCTTTAGGACATTTGAAGTATTTAGTTTTTTGTTTATTACCAGATCATGAGCCTTTCACTAATAATAAAGGAAACAAACAAACAAAAAATCCATGACTAAGTCTAGAGAGCACAAACATAATAATAATTTACCTCTAGGTATCACATTAGTTTCATTCACAGTAGTTAAGTGAGAGATGGAAAAGAGAATGAGTTAGGACATCAAAATTCAAATAAAATCTTTGCAATCCAAAATGTTATAAATGAAACTAGAAATACAAAAACTCTAAAACCCTTGGTTCAGAGATGATACCTTTTATTACACCAACTAAAAATAGCAACCCCCACAAAGGTCTTTCTTTGATCATTAATCTTAAATACCAAATAAAGGAGCCATCTTTATATTATACAGTTGTGCAAATAAATGTTTTTGGACTGTTATTGTAGTATTAGAATTAACTTAAATTTGTAGTACAGAACATCTAACACAACCACATATTTCAGGTGCAGCTGAACACAGCATTGCAATTTGTTGCCAGTGCAGAGTTACAATATTCATCAGCATGATAATGGCTTGTAATCAGGCCAATTCAGCATTTCTTTCAAGTAAAATATGAGCCAAGCAAAATAGAGAATATCTCCTTCAAGGTTACTTGTCAAGGAAAACTGAGCATATTCATGTCACATTTTTCTAGTCCTTATATAGGAAGAATAGCTGTAAGCATCACTCCCCAAAAAATGTTCCCCAAAATTAGATTTAATGCTACAGGCAGGGTCATTTCTTCAAACTGTTTAAAGCTCTTTGTTTAACATACTTAAATTACCTTTTATTTTTGCAAATGGGTGCTTTCTTGGGAAAAAAAAAATCAAAACTGTGAGCACCAACAAAATGCATCCTTTGAGCAAAAATCCAGAGCTGGGGCTGTGAGATCAGGCTTCTAAATATAAGTCAGAATGAGAGTTACAGTTCTTAAACTTGAAAACCATTCTAGGCAGTTTATTATTATTTATTAAATAATCACTATTATTTATTAAAATATAGTTAAGGGAAATGTGTGAACTTGGTTATAAATGATAGAATTATTTCAAGAATCCTCTATTTTGAAAAAAATATTGTTTTGGGATATTGATTTTTAGGAGAATTTCTAGCAAATACAAAAATGCCATCTTTGTAAGATTAAGCTCTTGACTGAATGAGATGAAACACTGTAATGTTGTTATGATATACTACAGGAAAAGTCAAGTATGCAGCATAAATCACATAGGCATTTGTCTAAACTTAATTAAATAATTCCACTCTCTCATGCTAAGATGATTAATTTATAGACTGACAAGCCATTTTTTAAAAAAAATTATTCAGCAAGTGACAAACTTTGATTTACAAAAAAAAATTGGAACAGCATTCGCATTTATTTTGATAAGCAAATCTACAGACACAAACAACTTTTATTTCAAGTAACACAGTGAACAACTTTGTAATAGGGAGCACAAGGTTGGACCTGGATTTAACTGGGGCCTAATTAACCATCCAACAATGACTGATTCACTAGTCCAGATTCCAATGGAGGTGATTTTTGGCCCTGGGCTAATGAGTTAACCAGGGTGTGTCTATCACTGCCCAATTAATCCAACAATTAGTTGCACTAACCCTAATAAGGAAGCTTACTCAAGTATATTAGGTATAACATATGCAACATTTATTAAGGAACACCAAATAACAGGTAAGTAAGTAATTCAACAGCTCATGTACAATAACACACCCAAACAATAGTTTCACTGAATACAACTGATTTGTCTACACTTACCTATCTTAACACCAACAATCCTTATCCTTAGCAATATCCATATATATGTTTACAAACAAGGATAGAATAACTTTATTTATTAAATTAATTTATTTATTATCCAGCTTTATTTATCCAGCTTGGGTGGGCAGTGTGTGGGTGTAAGGGAGTGTAGGGGGTGTAGGGATCCTGTACACGCCCCCCCCCCCCCAGAACATGCAGCCCTGGCAGGTGGTGGCAGCAGCAGACAGGGTACATGAGTCATGTCTCCAGCCACCGCTGAACTTTGCAGCGAAGGTGCAGCCTCCATTTGGCTGCCTGTATTGCTGGTGCTCCCTGTCACTCACATACAGCCCCTGCACTCACATAGCAGGGAGAGAAGCTCCACATTCTGGAGCCAGGTGTCTTCCCTGTCAGGGCTAAGCAGCACCAGGGAGAAACTTCAGGCTCTGAAGCTGGTTTCCTTCCCTGACTGGGTCTTCACTCACCTGCAGCACAGCCCCTGTAGGGAAGGCAGCTAACTCCAGCACCTGATGCTTTTCTCTTGTGCTATGCAGCTGCGTCAGGGAAGGCACTTGGCTCCAGCACACAGGACTTCCCTCGTACAGGGCTGTGTTTGAGTAGCAGGGAGCACCAGCAATAAAGGCAGCTGTGCAGAGGCTGTGCCTCTAGCTGTGATGTGCAACACTGGCTGGAGCCACACTGTGCCAAACACCTGCACCCTGCTAGTGCTGCATTATGGGGGGAGTTTGAGAAGGGGGTTGAGGGCACCCATATGCTACCATCAAACCCCATCACATATACACAACCCTCAATTTACCCTATGCCCCCACACACAGTCACACCCCCTCACAACTCTCCCACACACTCCCACATCCTCCCACACCCAGACACCCCACCATACACATCTACCATATACACACACATACCCACACATACCTCCCCACACACCACACCAGATACACCACACACACATATCACACACATATCACACATACAACAGACACACACCACACATCCCCCATATCCCCACACACACCATGCATACCCCACACACAGGACATACGCCACATACATCCCCCCACATACCACACACACCACGCACACACCATGCACCCCCCACACCAAACTCACATACCCTCCTCCTATACTATACAAAACTAAGAATTTATTTTTGAGTCATTATGTAATCACCTCTATATACAGTACACAAGCTCAAAACATGACAAAAATATTTTTTGTAATAAAATTAAAATATGTTATAGTAGGTGTTTGACTTTTACTGTATTTTTTTTTCTGGTTCCAAGATGGCAAACCACCCTCCCAAAGGGAGTATTTCCGAAGTGGGGAAGGAGAAGGACTTGGAAAAAGTAAAGGGTTGGTGGAGAGACCTCCAGTCCCAAGATGGTGATAAGGGTGCAGGGCACCTGTCAATGTCTGGGACTACCCGTATAGCCCTTAACAGGTCACCACATTTATTAAGCTCCACCCAAAATAATTATCCACCCCTGGCATAGGCTGACAGATCTGGCCTCCAAAATAAAAGAATTTATATAAATTTATATTTTAAACTTGTCCATATTGTAATAATGTTGCATGCCCCAATTTTCAGGGTAAAAAAGGAAAAAGAAGGATAAAAACAGTCTGTACTAGCTTTCAAAGCTGCCAAGGTGCAGGACAAAATAATAAGAGGGACTTCCAGCATCAACACAGAATTAAAAAGCTTTGTTAACACTTCAAAGATGTGGGATTGGAGTCAAAACCCAGAAGATGGATGGGCAGAAGAAACAACAAAGCAACCTTGAGGCTTGGGGCTGCATGGGCTGAAGAGAGAACAACTGAGCTAACATTGAGGTTCTCAGGGCTATGAGGGATATATTGGGATCAAACATACTGCTTAAACCTTTAGAAAGGGCAAAGAAATTTGGGCAGGGTAGTTTTTGTCTTAAATACCTTTATATAAGAGCTGTTTGTTTTCTGCTTGGCGTGTTGAGGTGCACTTCTTTTCCCCATCAAGAAGTAAAAGCCCTCCTTTGGGAACTGAAGTGGAAGGTAGCTAAGGCATGACTACAGATAACTATAGAGCACAGGGACCATGGATTCAGAGTTGTAAGAATCCAGGGACCTCCTACTATAGAAGCTATGCCTCTGCTGGAATCAGAGGGTACTTAGGGACACCAGACAAAGCCTTGGAGAGCTTGTGTGTGTGTGTGTGTGTGTGTGTGTGTGTGTGTGTGTGTGTGTGTGTGTGTGTGTGTACACACTTGACCACCCTACTTTAACTGACGTTAGAGAAAAAAAAAAATCACTGAACTCTCCATAGTAGTGACTCATGACACATTTTTTTTTCTAGTGTTCCACTGAATTGTCAATATGTAGAAGTTCAGGTTACTTTTACCAATGTTTATCAAAGTTGTTTGACGGACTCACTACTTTAAAAGGAATTTAATGTGGTGAAATCTGCTTTCTAAACATGTTCCTTTTCCTCTACTTTGGAGGCCTATTCATAGATGTGGGCCTTATTACACAATCATTTTGGGTGGCTTCTGGAGATCCTATCCCCTGGAGGTTTAGCAAATTAGTCTAACTGTTGAGGTGTTTGGTCTCTAACTCTAGGTAATGCAAAACTATATTTAGTTATATTGTTCTCCTTTCTGTATATCCAACAGTATTTGGTATAAATGTAATTCTGATGTATCTTTATATTTCAGCCAAAATTGTTCATAAACTGGTGATTAACTTCAATGGTCCATGATTCTTCAGTCACTAGAAGAGTCAATCGCTGAGAATTAGCATTTGACTTGGTTTGTGCCAAGAGTCATGAGTAACTTCGATTTGACCAATGGTATATTTACATTTTGAAAGAAAGGTAAGGTCTAGCTTGTCAGAGCTATCATACAGAGAAAACAACATCACTTGTCTGAGGTCCTGGGAACTCAGCATCCATTCCTGCCTGTGGCAGGGGGTCAGGCTAGATGATCTGTTCAGGTCCCTCCTGACCCTAGCTACTATGAAACTACTACAAAACTTCAGATTAACAAATCTGCATGTCTAGAAAGGATGCAAGAATGTGGTCTGGTAAATATGTACCTTTGGGAGTCAGAAAGTTAATGACATACTGTAAGGCCCATAGAAATGAAGGGGCGATGTATGTTAATTAGCCAGATTAGTAAGAAACTTAAGTCTGCCCAAGAGAATGTCTTGTGTCTTCCGTCTTCCCAGGTACAAAGAACCACAACCCAGAAAAACAGGATGGATAGACCACACTGTCAGAAGAATGCAGGAAGCCCAAAAGGAAGAGCCAGAGGCTGTATTTAGACTCTTGAAGCTGGCTAAGGACTGCATCTTTGGATATCAGGTGTAGAGTAAAAACTGGTCAATGTCTTGGTATATTTTGTGTTTGTTTATTCCTATATCACTGTCTCAGCATACAGTTACTAGTTTCTTATACTGTTTTTATAAAAAATATATTTTTTGGTTTGCCTCTTTCCTGGTTCCCTGTGGAAGGGGTGACTTCCGGACAGATGATACTCCAGACTAACCTTCTCCATGGAAAGGGGCACCTGTAATATTTTATTTCAAAGCCCAAAAGTGAAGTGCTACTTGGGGCCAGCAGATATCCCTTCACTGTGACTGAACTGCAAAGTCTGGGTAAGGGCTGAGGAATTGAAGTACTGAGATAGCTCCCTAACTAGGGAAATCTCATTTTGTTCGTTGGGGCAAGTGGCAGCACAGTGTGAGAAACTCAGGACTCCCCTGTAGATGAGCTTGTAACTAGTTCCCACATGGCCAACTGGTGCCTCCTGAGTCTGGTGGGGCACCTGGAGAAGTCAGCTTTGTTGATGGGGCTGGTGAGCACCTGCAAAAGCCAGTGGCAGTGGTGGCGAATGGGCTGGCAAGCACTCACAGAAGCAGGCAGTGGGGATGGGGCTGGTGAGCCCCACAGAAGTCACCAGCAGCATCAGCAGTGAGGTACAGCCCTGTCAAGGAGGGGCATGTGCCCCCTGTACCTCACCTACCAGTCACCTATGATCACCCATATTCTTCCTTCCCAATAGCTCAGTGTCCAGAGATCCCGGATTGGAAAGATCTTTCATTTCTAGGTAGAAAGAATATTCTCCAGAATGCAATAGACAAAGCTGTCTATCCTTAAGAAATCCTGCAAAACCTTCATTTTGGAAGGAAAAAAAGTCTTTCTAACAGCATATATAATTACCACTTCTTCCTTTTTCATTTTCCCAATGTATACAATAAGATAATACTTTCTTTGAAGGAGTATTGTGAGGATTAGGGCTTAGAGACGAAGATGCTATGTGGGTTATTTGAAATCATTATTGAAAGATTTTGCAAGGTCATAGACTTTGGGTTATGTGTTTTAAAACTGTTTAAAGCCATGCAGCAGTTTTCACACAGAGGATAATCTGAGTGATCTTTTCAAGTATGATTTTATGAGTTAAAATACTTTAAAGATTTCAACTATAAAACCCTCAATTTTCAGTTTAAAAAGGTCTAAATTAGTGTGATTTACTGAACAATTAGTAATAATTAGCATTTTATCATTGGAATGGTTAAATGATCAGCTAATAATTACAATATACTTCACTAGATGTTCACTTAGGCTAAATGCAGACATTTGGGATGGAGGGAGTTAGGGGGAGGTTAAACTGGGCATAAAATGATGACCCAATCTAAGTTTGCTCAGGTGCAGACCTTACACTTAGACCCAGTCTCAGTGATTGGGAATCAATCTAAACCTGCAACAATACACAAGTTCCATACACAGAGACTGGCCTAAAAATGGTGGAATCCAGTCTAAGATACACTTAAACTGATCACTCAAATTGAATTGATCTAGGTTAGAGAGGTATATGACATTTCTGTACAGTTACCCACACAGCCCAAGGGCTCAGAAAGCTCAGCTATTGCCCCATCCCTGGGACTATACTTTTTGTACCTGCCTCCATGGCACCAGGATATTTTTAGCTCCCTTCCACCCCAGCCCAGCCCAGCCCCTTGCTGTCCCCCTGTGGATTGGCCAGCCCCATCCCATCACTATGTATCCTCCAGCTGCTCTGGGTGCTGGATTTATCAGTGTTTATTGCTGTTGGGAGCTAAGCAAGTATATACTGGTGGGGGCAGGGGCAAGAGGGATGGGGACATAGGTTTGCAGATGCTGCCTGCCTCGCAACCCCTCACTCCCCCCAACACACGATGCCACCTACCCCCTACCCGCAATCACTCCCATGGGTACTGCCTGTCCCCTTCACCACTCTGATCCCCTATACACATCATCTCCCCTCTCCCCACAAACCCTTGATCCTCCTGCAGATGACACCTGACACTCTGACCTCCTGATTCCCCTGTGGATGCCACCTGCCTGCCTGTTAAAAATGATAGAATCATAGGACTGGAAGGGACCTGTAAGACAACCATGTCTGGTCCCCTCCCATGGGCAGGAAGTTATTGGGTTCAGATGAGCTAGACAAGATGCCTGTTCAGCCTGATCATGAACAACTCCAAGGAGGGTGATTGCACCACCTCTTCTGGGAGTGTATTCCAGATTCTGGTGACCCTTACAGAGAAAAAGTTGTTCCTTATATCCAACCTGAATTTACCCTCTATTAGATTATACCAATGGTTCCCATTCTCCCTTGAGGTGCCCTCCTGAATAATTTCTATCCTAGTTCTTGACACTCCCTCTTGATGTACTTGTAGGGAGCTATCAAGTCACCTCTCAGCTTTCTCTTCCTAAGGCTGAACAGGCTCAGTTCCTGGAGGGTATGGAGGATAGGCCCTAACCAAATGGGTGGCCCTTCTTTGTACCCTCTCAAGTTTATCCACATCCTTCTTGAAGTGCAGTGCCCAGAACTGTTGTCCCTCATGGATTTTGTCTGCCCTGCATCCTTCCTGCAGAGCCCTTGTGGATTCTGCTTCCCCCTCCCCACTACTAGCCCCCCTCATCCCTACTTACCTTAAATTGAGTGACCATATTGAACATGATCTAATCTCTCCCTAACCCCTGAATGTCTCCATTTAAATTTGGAATTCTGTTTTCCTGTTGCATTACATTATTCTGGCACTGTTCAATGCCACTTTTTTTCCATCTTACATTTACAAATCCTTTATTCCTCTAAAGATTGATAGCTATTAGAAGGGAAGGTAACATATTAATATAAAGAATAACTGTCATTTTATACATCTGGGTTGTTATATACTAAATTATCATCCCCACCCCCTTTCAAACATGTTGTAGCTTAAACAACCTGCTTTAAATCCCACTTTCCCTTTCTCCCACTACCACCAATGTAGCTCCTGCTGTGGCTTCATTTATGTTCTTCCCTGCCTGTGGCCATGGGTGCATCACCCAAATGTCACTATGGTAACAAACAGCAAGGCTGACAGCTGCTATTGTTGTATAATCTTGCCTGGTAGGAGGAATAATATACAGAAAAGTGGGCTTAGCCATTATTTAATGTCAGCTGAACACTACTCCTGGAAATCCCTGCTTTTGCTGTGTAAGAGCAAAGGTATATTAGGGAATCCATGAGTTGCAACTTGCAGCAATCTGGATGCCAAGATTTGGGACACTGGGGAAAATCCATGCATATTAAGTGATTTATTAGCCTACATAAAGAAAGAATCTGAATACCAAATTTGATTGAAAATAAATATTTAAGAAATGGTGACATTTGGGAGGGAAGGTAGGAAGAAATTGAGAAGGTGCTTATATGGTATATATCAACAAAGGAAAACAATATAGCATTCTGGGTTCCACATTCAACAAGGAACTGTGATTCATGTAAATTAGAATATCTGTAAGCACGCAAGACCATGTGGCATAAGTGACCTTTACTTTCTGCCAGTGCCACCATTTCAAGACCTCAACAGTGCAGATTTCTGTAGCACAGTGCTAGTTTGACAGCATAATTCGCAAAAGGCAAAAAAGAGCTTCTGCCTGAACAACAAAAGTACTACTGTATTGTATTGTTCATTTTAATACTTAATTAAATAAACCCCTCACTTATACTGTTTTCCCATTTATTTTTCTCTACTTCCTTTTTTACTTTTTAGTAGAATTTAGTTCAATATAGATAATACATTAAGGCAGTTACTACGGTTAGGCTCATAACATGCTGTTGGTGGTGTGATGAAGGAGGTATAACTAAGAGCCAGGGAAGCAAAACATCTTATCTCTGGCTTTCACCTGTTCATTTCCTCCCCGGCTGTTCTTTTTTATATATGCAGGATTCAGTCGGTCTTCTTTTGTCTCTCCTACTTGACTGTAGAAGAGTCATGGTAGTTATTTCTCTATGTGATCTTAGGTGATCCCACCTAAGATTAATTCTTCCCTTGAAATTTAATTCCTAGTAAGTGGAACCAAGGGCAAGAAGACTGTGAAAAGGGAGAAGACTCTGTTACAGAACCTTGTGAATCATTCATATTTGAGGGGAGCTTCAGTGATCATTTAAAGTTAAACTCTATCATGTACAACCCAATACAACCATCAAGGAATGCACAGTTGGAAAGAATCCTTTTTCAGAGTCTCTTCTTCTCTGCTGTCTGTAAACTTTGTCATGAAGGACAATCATATCTGCAGTTTTGGAGAAGGGGAGAGTTTCTATTCAACACTTTTAAGTGTATTAGGAACATAGGCTTGGAAGAGGGTTCTGAACCATCACAAGAAGTCTTTTTGTGTTCCCACATAACCACCTGCGCAAAAGATTCTAAAAGAATAACCACTCTAACAGTCACAAAGCAACCTCCCACAAAAAAGAGGGGAAAAAAGAAAACAAAAGGAAGAAAAGCTAACATATCATTGACGTCTTCCCACTGAAATGTCATGGATTTTTTGGTAAATATGATTCTGGGAGATGAACTACATCCCATACTACCAAAGATGATAAAACAAAATATTAAAAATACAAAAACACAATAGTCTGTGCTAATATGAATTGAAAGAAAAACTCTTTTGTGACTTTAGCTGTGACCATTGGTTTCACTGCAAAGGCATGAAAAAGACCCTCCAGTCAGCACCTGAGAATGTTCTCAGCATTGTTATCAGTACCAGAAGATCCCAGCCAAATTCCCATCTGTAGATGTGGCCAGTATCCAAAGTTAGAGAGAAAAGTGAAGTAACAAACAAAGAACCCAAATAATTTTGGCCCCTACAGGTAACTAGCATAATACCTACATCATGGGATTACCTATGTCTTCCCACAACATCCCCCAAATTTCTAAAGAAAGATGCTTTATGTGATTAGAATCTTGTCACTCCTTCCTTTTATTAAGAAAAAAAAATCTGGTTCAACTACCAGTTTATATGTGGATTTAAAAAAAAATCTGGCATTTTAGAACACTCCCAATAAAATAAAAAATGTATAAGTATAAGGCACAGAAAAGGATATTCAGTAAAGGGCACTTTCTAGTTAACCTCTAGGATGCTTCCACTAAGGTGTTGCAACAACTAAAATTTAGGGACCTCCCCTCTTCTCCCTATCAACACATACTTATATCACAGATGAAGAGGAGTAAAGGATCCTAGTCAATGGGTTTAGAGGCCTAGGATTTCTATCCAGTAAATGTGGGTGCCTCCCATGGCCAATCCAGGAGGTCATCCTGATACTGAGCAGGGAGATGCTTAATAAGGTAAAAGTTCTTGACCCAGGAATGTGCCCTTACTACTTAGTGCTGACACCTTATGCAGAGCTGGAAGGTACTTCTATTATTTAAGGAACCAGATCACCCAAAAGAGTGGTGCTTTTCCAGTGTTCCTAAGTGGCAGTACAGTTTGATTCCATCAAAAACCATGGCTTAAAATACTTACTCTTGAACACAGGGTGGAAAAGGAGGAACCTGTTAAACCAGTAATTAGAACATTTGTTTTCAGGAGCTGCTCCAATTAAAATGCCACAGCATCTCTTGCATTCAGCATCCCATGTTTCAAAATGGGGTGGGGTGCTATAATTTAAGCTTGTTCAATGACCTTTAGTTAAAATGCCCCTCCTGCGTTTTAAATATGGGACACCGAATACATGAGATGGAGAAGCACATTGGTGCATTCTAATTAGAACACTCCAGTAGACTTGATTAATTGCAGTATAATAAGAGCATGTTGGAACATGTGTATGGGCACCCACACATTCTAGGCTCTCCTGTGCCTGAGGACACTCCAACTGATATCTCCCACTCCAAAGGAGAGTTCCCTACTCAGCAGACTATGAACAAGGACTGCTGTCCCTTCTACTGAAACTGGCCCATCTAGCTAAGAGTGAAAACAATTTATGAGGCCCAAAGGATGAGTGATATAAAATGCATAAGGTAAAAAAAAATCCTGTGGCACCCAAATTCCATCTTTATCCTGTTACACATCTACTAGGTCAATTTGAATCTAACTGTAAGGCTACGGTTTTCTAACACAAATCCATACAGCAATTGGTAGTGCATGCTGTCCATGCTCCTAATGAGTACAGAGACTCACATGGGATCATTTTATGATTAAATATACTCACAGAAAAAAAATCTTTCCAATATGCCAAACACAAACAAACAACTGTTAAAGAGGTAAATATTCATAAAACAGAGTGCTAGATACCATGGTACATGTCCAGCACTTTGTCCTTAACCTTGTACACACAATTTCATAACATTTCTTATAGATGTAGTTGCATTGAAATAATCACATGTTAAAAATTACAGGATCAGCATCATAATGAAAAAAGTGAAACCTCTAAAAGACCAAAAGCGTTAATTAATGCTCAGGTTTAGGAATCATTCATGCATGTTACATTTTAAGATTTTAGAGAACAGAATTCTCTGCATCAGTGAAATAAAAAGAAGTTTCAATAACAAGGTTTTTTTTAATGTTTAGACGAAAAGAAAGATGTGTTGATAGAAATTTTCTTCCAGCCCTATATTTCATATGATTCAGTCTGTCCTCCATAATTTAATTTCACTGATAAGGCCTAGTGGAGAAAAGCAAAAATAAATATAGCAATGAGTTAGCTAAAAATAACCAAAACTATATAATCAGGACCAACTTAACTGCAGACTAGTTTTCTGTTAATTATGTGTTGGGGTGACTAGTGTTGATTTTTCATTTTTCAGCTCCTTCTTATTGACATAAAATGAATCCTTTACTGGAGTGCTGTAATAACACTGACCATCTTGGTCTTAACTTTTCCCATTTTAAATTGGGATATATAGTATGGCAATCCTTAAACAGTGGATCTGGTACCAAAGTGAACTGAGTGTTTACAATGAGAACAGCCTTTCCAGTACAAAAAAAAAGTCCACTATGTAGAAATTGTTTTAATAGTGCTACTATGGTCAGATTCATCACATGTTTTTCATTTCTTTAAGTTTACTGACAATATTGTTTGACAAACAAAGATAAGTACTGCTGCAGAAAAGTTATTCTCTGGCTACAGACCACAACTTAAATTTTTGTTATATATAAAAAAAACACCGTGTGATCCTTTGATTCTATAAAGAAAGCAATTTTCTCTTAAAATAGTATTAAATCTCTTTTTGTTTGCTGTTACAATGTGAATGCATGCCATTTAACTACAGAGGTGCATGTTAACAACATCATCAAGTGAGACACAAAAGGTTTGATCACACATCTCTTGTGTAATCAAAACTCCCACTGAAGTTTATAATAGCAGATAATAGCAGGGGAGGTGCGTTTTTTTTTATTCCCCCAGTACTGTACTATGTTTTTAAAATCATGACTATACCATGAAGAGAGAAATTACTCTTCTCACTGAACAAAAGAAGAATGCTTTGGGCAAGTAGTAGTCTGGATATTGGAGGCGGTCTTCTGATCTATGAGCACCTACACATGTGCAGTCAAATTGCTTCAACACTGCAATTAAAGTGTGTTGGAGCAGACTCGATTAATTGAGTCTGCTGCAGCATGATAATTACCATGCTCCAGTGGACTTCAACATCTTGTGTATCAGCGTCCCCATGCTGAAAAATGGAGGCAGGTGTGCTATAGTTAAAGCTAGTTTGACAAGCTATAGTTACCATTCTTCAGCATAAGGATGCTGATAAAGGAGATGATCCAGTTGCTTTACTTAGAGCGGCTCCAAGAGCTTCTCTAATTAAAGTGCCCCCCCCCACACACACACACTTTTGGAGCACATGAGTAAATTTCCCACAGGACTAGCAAGGACATTAATTCAATGTTCTTAAAGTTCTTGGAAATGCTTTTTATGAAAGGTAGGATAAAAAATATATTTTTTCTTAGTAGAAGATGAAATCTTATAACTTTTGTGTAGGGGTGTGTGTGTGTGTGTGTGATAAATATAATTTTGTGACAGGGTTAAGCTTGGGTCCAAGTCTTGAGTCACCCCACCCACCTGTCTCTATGATGCAGTCTGCCCAGTCTCACCTGCCATGACTTTGCTGTTCCCATAACTGGTGGAAACTGTGGGAGACTACCCATTGCATGATCCAGTACCAGGAAGTGCTATCCACCACTCCAAACCTCCCCTACACAGTGGTCCATGCCTTGCAGGTGGCATCTCAGTTCTTAAAATCTCTGGCCCCACACTGGACCCCGTAATGCTCTAGTCTGGATTCCAGCTAGATCCCTTCCCATCAGGTGACCTACTCTGACTTCATTCAGCGCTACCAAGATGCCTGCACTCTTCTTCCTGTTGGGTGTGCCTGCCCCCTCCCCACCTTGGACTTTTGGCCACACAGGCCCTGGCCTCACCTCCAAAGCTAGTCAGAACCCCAGGACCTCAGCTCTGGGCATCCCTTACATTGGGCCCCCAGCCTTTTTGACCCTTCTGGTCCTGAACCCAGCATTGACCAGTTGAGGATGCCTCAAGTTAGGCTTCTGAGCAGCTACCTGCACTTTCTTACATGGGTCCACCTTCTTGGGCCCTACTACAGGATTACCAACCTGGTTGTGGGGGCTTGGGTGATTAAGATACCTCAACCCACGTTTCACTGGTATTAAAGGTATTTGACCCTAGTATCTTATGAAATCAAGTGAAATAATTATTGATAAGTGTGTTCTCTTATCAGATGTGTGCTATTTCTGTATGATGTGTGAGTAGTGCTACTGATTCACTTTAAAGAGATACTTGGGAAGAGTTTGAATTCCTCTCCTCCTAACATAATAGTCACCACTAATACTGTTCAAAAAGGGAATAAAGTGACTGTGTAGCTGTGACATGTAGCCAAATGCAATGTATCCAAGGCTTCTGAGGGAGTTGGCTCTTAGCCATCGTTTTTGAAAACTCATGGCAATCAGGGAATGTCCTGGACAATTGGAAAAGGGCAAATATAGTGCCCATCTTTAAGCAAAAGAAGAAGGAAGATCCAGGGACTACAGAACAATCAGCCTCATCTCAGTACCTGGAAAAATCATGGAGCAGGTCCTCAAGTAAAGCACCTGGAGGAGTAGAAAGTGATCAGAACCAGTCAGCATGGATTCACCATGGGCAAGTCATGCCTAAACAATCTAACTGTCTTCAACGATGAGATGACTGTCTCTGTGGATGCAGGGAAAGCAGTAGACATGATATACTTTGACTTTATCATAGCTTTTGATATGGTCTTCCACAACATTCTGGTAAGCAAGCTGAGGAAGTAAAGGTTGAATGAATGGACTGTAAGGTGGATAGAAAAAAAAGATTTTTTCTTATTTCTAGCCTAAATTTTGTCCAGCCTCAATTTTCCCTCTATTAGCTTGTGCCCATTGGTCCTTGTCCTCCCTTGAGGTACCCTCCTGAAAAGTTGCTTCCCTAGATCTTGATGCTTACCCTGAATGTATGTAGCAGGCTTATCTTTTTTGGAGCTAAGGTTGAGTCCCAGGATCGAGGGTCTGCTGTTTGATTGGTGGAAACTGCCCATCATTCCAGAGGCAGCACAAGGGAAGCAATGCCAAGGGAGGGGGCAAGAATCATCTGGACCTGAACTGGAACTGCACCAGCCAGGTCTGGAGAACTTCAGGGGTGGATCCCCTGATAAGAGTATAAAAGGGGAGCAGAAACAGCCATCCTTGGGACCCTGCTTGAGCTTAAGTGATGCAAAGATCAGCACACGGGGATCAGGCTCTAGGAGCTGCTTGAGGTGGCTTGAGCCTGAGAACCCAACAAATGACTGGACAGTCAGTGTGCAGATTGACACATGCATAGCTTGCTCTGGGAGTAGCTCAGGGCTGCTCGGCCCCTGCACAGAGTGCAGATTACCACACAGAGAGCTGGCCCTCGGAGCAGCTTGCGGTTGCTCAGGCATCACCCATTGCTCAGGTTGGCACATGGAGAACCACCTTGGAAGCAGCTCATGGCTGCCCATGTTAGCCCCAGCCCTAGGCCAAGTGACCGAAGCCCTGTAGCGCTGCTCCACTTTTAACTAAAAGCACCCCAGTGCCCAAAGTAGGGCCTGGGAAAGAGGAGAACCCCCAGTGTGAGACCAGGGAGTTGGAACCTGCAAGGGCTGGGCTTCAGTGACAGAGAGCCGTGCATGCCGAGTGCAGGGTACTGGGCCATTGAGGAAAGTCAAAGGCACCACTGGGGAGAGGCTCTTGCAGGATCAGCCACCAAGGGAAAAGCCTTGAATTCTACAGAGAGGAAGCGTTACTGGGGAAGCAGGCCCCATGGGGGGAGTGACATTGGTGAGGAGGGACTGCCGCCTCCACCCTTCATTGTGGGAGGGGTGTGTCCCTAAAGGGGAAGGGCTTCAGGGAAACCCCTTGGAGAAGTGCTGAGTGCACTTCCCATTCTGACTGTGATATGCAGCCAAGCCCTCCGATACGACTGCATTTGTACTGAAGAGAACACCTGGGATTGCCACCACACCAATCTTAAAAAGACTTTCACCCAACAAGGGCACTCCTCCAGAGAGGTAGATCGCATGTTTGAAAGAGCCACCTGGATACCACATGAAGAACTGCTGCAGTACAGAAGAACACCCCTCCCCCCCAATCACACACCGCTGGTTATGACGTATCACCCCTCCCTTGAACCTGTACGGAAAATCCTCAAAAAATTGCAACCCATACTAGACAGAGACCCCATTCTTAAAAAACAAAAACACTCTCTAGGAGGCAGCCAGGATACAGAACATTCACTTTTCATAACCTTTGGTCTGAGAGCCACAAAGTGCAGGCATTTGGCTATGGTAGCCATAAATCTATTCAAAACACCTGAAACAGGAGCTTATGTGTTTCCACTGTCTTTCCCATGCCTGAACAGCATAAGGGACAAAGCACAGTAGAATAGGACAATAGAACAGAAAAATCTTTCCCCAACTAGTTATTGTGGCCCTTAAATCTTTATTAAAATATGTTATCCTTTAGGCTGCAAACAAGAACATGTATTTATGTGGTATTACTTATGGAAATATTTTAAAAATACAGCAACTCTTACATGTGAAAATTAGCAGGACTTTACAAGGACTCTCTGCAGGTATCCAGATGTTATATTACCACAACATACCCTAGTTCCTTTCACTTCTCCTTAATTATATATGAACTGACTAGGACTATATCTGTGTCCTGGAGAATGCTCAAGTGTTACAGCTACTGTGAAGAACTGATAGATAAAAACAATCCACCTCTATCCCATCTGTGAGTTACACATCTTACTATCCCAAGATGCTGACATTTTTTCCTTTTGGAGTATAAATATAGAAGTTGAGACAGATACTAACAATAATTGATCTTGCCATTAGATTCAGCAGGCCACTCTGAATCAGAGATAAGAACTGCAATGTCTGTATACCTCAGATTACTGTTCTACTGCTCATCAATCATTAGATGTCCTTGTAACCATCTGATAGCATTCCAACTTCAATCTATGTGAAGAAACTAGTGTCTTATCATAATATCACATGCCATTCTCATTTCCAGCAATACTGCTTCCTAATTTCTAGAGGTTCATCTGAATGATCAGAGATTCAGGTAATATTTCTAAACTCCTGTTAGTGATCAACTAGTTCACATAGCTCTGTTTCAGAGAAGAAATACTACAGCTCAACTACTGCAAATAGGCATTTATTAAATGACACATAATCCTCAAAACATAGCATGCCAACAATTTGAAGAATATATTTAAACAAACTGCAAATTATTGCAAAGAAATCACACGGGTGATTGTATGTAATTTGCTAGATCATTAGAAATAGCTTGAATCTGTAGTTTAGATAAGGAGGGAAAACACAGACACATAGTCACACACCCTGAACTAAACATTTTTTATTTTGTATAACATCAAAGAACTAATGAATAAATGTATATGATTGAAGCCAATAACTTTGTCCTTGAACCTGTACAACCTGTCTGTTTGCCTTAAAATCACATTGTTGGAAAGGCTGCTCAGGATAAAAAGGTGTAATCCCAAAACTCAAAGAGGAATAAGATGTAAAAAGCCATAGGTTAATAGCAGTGTTTTAAATAGAACTTTACATTTTAAAAGATAATGAAAGCTTTGGATAAGATGGTCCCAACATACTGAAGAACCATTTGTGAGGGAGTTTATTGTATACGTTCTAATCTAAATGCTTTGATCAATAACAATCTTAATTATAATGGGGGTGGGGGAAGGATTAGAATCCCATGATTTGTGAGTGGTCATTTTGGCCTTCAGATCACAAACTATAAAAGCCTTTAACCAACTGCCTAAATTTTAGTTTGTGTACGTTCATTCTGAGATTTTGTATTAGATCAAAATTCAGAGCACATTATAGCTTTTTCAAATGACAGTTAACTGACTCTTCTCTGTTTAACTGAATTCAATTTTAAGATCCCTTTTCCCTCACCTCTCCAGAGAGACATGGCTTTAATGAAGCCAGCTGTATTTTGCAAACTTTACAATTTCATTATGTTTTATACATAATATTCAATGTACAAAATGTTAATATAGTTCAGTTCCTAATGCACAAAATAATGACTCTCCTTATCCTCCACTCATTTTGCATGAAAATGAATTTGATTGTGTAACAGAACAATGAATGAATTGTTTAATGGCCACTTAGTTTTAGAAATGCTTGCTCTCATTTAAATAATTCTAGTTATGAAAATGCATTCGTACCCATATGATATAATACATTCTACAATATTCAAAGCACTGTTTAAGGAAACTTTGAACAAGTGGTTTTTAATTGTTTAATGGAGCTTCAAAATGTAGTGATTTTTAAAAGCAAAAATATTCAGTGTAAATATTGGGCAGTTTAACCTGTTAAATTGTTAGATATTGTGTCAACAGAAACAATGAAGTCACTATTTTTAAAATGCATCTTTATAATAAAAATGAGACTGTCATTTTTATTTGGTCTAATAAAAATGAGACTGTCACCTGCTTTGTTTCTCTCTCCAAAGTCTCAGTTATCTTCACAAAAACAAGGAGCAACAAAACAAGAGTAGGAACATCTTAAGACTAATACACTTGAAGGAAGACTCAAGGGAAATGAGAGCAGGGAACTTAAAGGAACCAATCTGACTTATGTCAATGACAGAAGAAATCCCCATTGACTAATAAGCTGATTTTAGTGACAAATTACGGTTGTTCTAAGTAACCAAAACACTGCAAAACAGTATAGTCTTAATTCAAATAGGTGTTACCAGCAGGATCTTCAAGGAACAGGTGTTAACCTAAGGGTCCTGTATCCATCAGTCACAAACATGATGAAGTGAAGACACACAACTACAGCTTCTCAAAGACAATTTTTCAATGACTATTTGAGGCAGAAGAAGTACATATCCCATTAGAGTCCTGACATCTATTTCTGACCCCCTAAGTAGGTTTTTTCTTGATTAAAAATAGAAGTAGCCACAGAAAGTAGTAAATATTAAATCTCTTTAGCTTGTTTATTTAAAAATATATGCATATCTAAATATCAGCAGGAGAAACAGCACGTTGCTGTCCCAGTTGTGCCCAAGATATAGAGCAAAGTATTTATTTGGTATACATTAACTCATGATGGTGGGCACTTACTCTGCTAGTCTCATTTATAGTTTTCTGCATGCTGGTGGTATAACACTTCACACACTTTTTTGAATAGTAGGTCTTCTATTTATCCCTTCCCAACTTAAAAAAAAGAAAACAAAAACTTTCTGATGAAGTGTATACTAGTATTACTTGATACCAACCATAGTAATATCATCAGTATAAAAATCTGCTTATGGAAAACTGAAAATTTAGGGGAGCTTGACATCTGATTTAGGGTGTTTACACTAATGTAATTATTCTTTACACATATGCAAAAAAACCAAAAAAAGGTGCACACCATGTCCAGTTCTACACTGGTACAACATACTCAAATCCACTGTAATATTGTCTCAGCAATAGACAAATGAATAAAACTGCAGTTTTAATTTAAAATGGTTTATGTGTTGTGTTTCAACAACTTATCTGGGACAAATTGTTAATTCAGAACAATCAGACAATCACTCCCTTCGTTGCCACAGAGTGGCAAGGTCCTGTTATAGCACTTACTGCATGAAGCTATTATGGGATAGCTTCCCACCTGCCCAGGCTCATATAATTTACAACTTGAGAAAACTGATGTAAATTAAACCATATAAACATGTTATCTTCCATGCCTTTAGCCTCTGTGTTGTAGTTCTATATCCTTCACTGCTTGTTCTTAATGCCATTTCCTGTGATTTCTCTAAAAGCAAGAGGGATTGTTTTAGAAGCAAATCCCTAGCAAACTGATAAACTGATTAAGGTAGATGTTAGAATTATTACTGATTTGAAATTAGGAAGCACACTTTTGTTTCTCAAGAGTTCACTTTTGTTTCTCTTCAGTTTAACTATTTTTAATGGTTCCCAGGTTCTGCTCCTAAGGTTTAATTTTGAAAAATATCAGTTTCAAAAGTGAAATACAGTCAAAGCAGTTGTGTTTCACATTATCCTAATTTGGGGCAAAGAACAATCAAGCAAGCCTACTAATTGTGAACAGGACTTTTCACAAGAATCTAAATCCCAACTAATTTGCATCCTGTCTGCCAAAAAAAGAATTCAGTCCAGTTCCAAGAGTTTCAGTGAAACAAAGGAATTCAAATATATCCAAACAAAGTGAGGGTAAATGCATATAATTAATGAGTCTATACCTGTGGTTGTAAACTTGGGGCATGTCTACATGTGAATTTACATGTGCCTAAACTTAATGTGCTTTACCCTGTAGGGCACAAAGATAATTTAGGTGTGAATCTACATGGCTTTCCTTCATTGGGCATGTCTACATGTGAATTTACATGTGCCTAAACTTAATGTGCTTTACCCTGTAGGGCACAAAGATAATTTAGGTGTGAATCTACATGTGGATGCCTTAATGTGCCTTAATCTGGCTTTGCAGTCTGTCCAGGTTAGCACCCTGGACAGCTGCCTTCAAGGCTGGGCTCTAACTCCCCAGTTCCTCTGACCCCAGCAAATGAGAGTGATACCTCCAGGAAGTATAAGCAGTGGGTGCTTTTGCACCCACTAACATCTCTGCTACCATGAGGCAGAGGTGTGGGGGTGCTGGCTGGGCAATTCATCCCCTGCAGAAGCAGAATGCCTTGATGCTTGCCTGGGATCCAGGAACCCCTAGAAACCTGCAATGGGGCTCCCAGCTGAGAAAGCAGGTGGTCTGGGTCTGTATCTGACCACAACACCCAGCACATCACAGGTGGAGGCTCAGTGCCCAGCCTTCCTGAGCTGAGTCAAGCAGAGCTTCCAGAATTGTCCTGCTGGCAGGGAAGCCAGGCCCTTTTGTGGGATGAAGCCAGTTACAGCAGGGAAAACTGCACTAGATGCTGAAGACAGATAGAGACTCAGCCCACCTGTATTGGGTAGGAGCACCAGCATTGGCGCTGCATTGCTGGCCAGTAACCCTGCACCTCTGCCTTGGGGCAGGAGAGATGCTAGTAGCTGCAAAAGCACCTGCCATTTTTACTTCCTGGAGATGCTGGGTGGCAGCACATGGTCCCACTGTCTCAGCTGAAGCTAGTGCAGCTGACATAGCATTAAGACTCCATATCACATGTACACATGGGAGTATGGCATCTTAACTACTTATGCCTAAATTTGATACCTACTTTATGCAGGTATCAAATTAAGTGCCAGATCACCCTAAGTCACCATACTTAAGGCACCTTAAGGATGCGTACATGAGGACCTGTCCTTAATGTGCCTTAAATGGGGTGACTAATGCAATGTTAATTACCTTACATCATTTTAAGAGTGTACATGTAGACATACCCAGTCATCACTAAAATACTACTTTTTTTTTCTCCAGTTAATCAAGAAAAAAGTGGAACACAAATGGAATGAGAATTACTTGATTTTCGTATCATTTTTATTGATTGTTTCAAGATACAGATCATGCATTATAAGACCAAAAAAGAGACAGAAAAAAAAGCTACATATCTTTTTTAACTTTGCAAGCGGAAACAGTTAAAAATCTCTATCAGGAATGCCTGAGCATTAAATTTTTTAAAACAGCAATGACTGTTACCAGCAAATTACTGACCTTATATTTAAACTACTATAGAGTACAAAATAGAGCCCCATCAATCTTCTGCAATCCTTCACGATAACTATATTACATTTAAAAAAGCTGGTGCTTCTTTTCTGCATACAAGGTACAGCATGCAAGGTTGCCCTAAGAATAAGAAACATCTGAAAGCTACTGCTGAGCATCTTCAATGTTCACTGAAGTCTGTGGGAATGTGAGCACTCAGTACCCTCAGGGTTTTGTTCATTAATGCCAACCTTTCTACTACAAAAAGACTAATCCCATGGGCTACTGATAGCAGAATGCCTGTCAGTCTATTCATAAAAGCATTTGCTACTATCTTATGCTGTATAGTTTAAAGGAAAGCAGGCCAATGATGTGACACTGATGTGCTCCTGTGCTTTTTAATTATTGCAGTTTTGGAGAATCTTTAAGTGTTATAGATAGAATATCTGGTCATAAATATTGTGTAATCCCAGTGCTTATATAGGCCACCATCTGTTTCTTCAAGTTCTATACAATTCTATAATAAAGTCATATAGTTTAGCGATTTTTCCCCAAATTCAAATAACTGTTGACTTCCTCAGTTTTCTTAGGGGCAACATCAGTATCCAGTGTCATTTTCTTATCTTCAGTTACAGCTGGGATCCTTAAGTTATTCAGAAATATTTCAGCATGAACTATCCACATGGCCCTCAGGGCTATATAATTGTAGCTTTAAAAAAAGCTAAAATAATGAGAAATCCCTTTAGAACTGAGGACACTCATATTCTACACTAAAGGCTCAGTTTACCTTCCTGAGGATGTGAGATGATTTTCCAACAGTCATGTTAAACAATTATGATGAAAATCCTCATATGATAAAGAATTATATTGTCTATTTATAATACTTTCCTAACAGAAGAATTGAATCTGTTAGTTGACATGTTTACAAATAGAGAGAGGGATATAAATACATGTTAGAGCTCACTAACAGATACCTGCTTAAAAGTTTCTTGACTTCCCTTTTGCCTTCTGAAAGGGATGACAAATCTCTTACACTTCTATTGTTTGGTCAAAGTAAAGACTATAGAGTCAAATCTATTGTTGTTCAAAATGTTATGTTTTCCAATTATTTTAACAGCCAAATTCTAGTCATCTAAAGGGCTATTATTCTTCACATATAAAAAAATATCAAGATTGCTAATCAGACAATATTGTTCCAATTTTTAACCCTATTTCTGATTCTTTAAGACATGGGAGATTCTTTTTAGTAAAAGTGGTTTTATATCAAACAAATATTTCTCATGCAAAGTGATCACAAGTTTCCCTATATTTCAGCTACAGTATCTGAAGAAAGATACCAAATAGAAAGTTTATTTTAGTGTTCCAAGTTGCATGTACATTTGATTTATGAAACAACATAGCTATACATGGATGTGCTTAATTGTTTTGTATTTCTAGCTCTCTTTTTGATATAGATAGCCATTTAGTCATTTATTAGAAGAAAGACTTCCATTCTTAAAACTATTGGTTAAATCCCTCCTCTGCATTAAGCATCACACCAGTAATCATCATAACCATGTGTTGTAAAAAACTTGTAAAAAACTGGCATAGCTATGCTATAGAAAATCGTACTGCTATTTGTGCAAGTATCTGCCAACCTCCGTAAAAGCTTACTATGCTGGTAAGTTTTCTAAGAAATAAAAGGTTTACTGTATGGTGTTTTTATTAACTGAAGTGTAAATCAGTTTGAAGTTTAACATAATTGCTGAGTCTGCAGGAAGGCATCAGAGGTGCATATGTCTGGGGAAAATGTTTCTTTCATCTCTGTACAGCTGTTCATGGGATTTAGGAGAGATTCTGGTTGACTCACTTGTGACAGCTTAAGCCACATAAATCCCTTTTGTTCAGTAAAAAGCATGTTAATAGTGTTCCAGCAATTGTTTTCAAAATGCAATTTCCCATTTATAAAAATGAAATAAAACCCTTAGGGTTTTGCACTTGTCAAAAAGAAACACTGCTTAGGCAGGCAGGCAGTGAGGAAGAAATGTAATGAGAAAGTAAAACTACCATCATGGCTGAACACCATTAATATTTAAAAAATATTAAGTATGGTGTACATTAGTTTGGAGTTTCAAGAACTTCTATTTAGAAAGACAGACTTCAAATTTAAAATTATACTTCAGTCTTCATTGGTGAAGGCCTTGGATAAGGAGGAAAAGAAGAAACAAGGTTCTCCAATGGTCTCATAATAATCCCTTTTAAATAACTACATGCAGACATTTTTTCTACAAGCTTCATTAGAATGGGATCAATCTCAAAATTATAAAAGAAGTGTCTACAGTAAAGCAGTGCTTATGCCTCTACATAATCCCCTAGGAAAATCTATGGACCAAATCATTAATCATACAAACTACACTACTTTCATCTGCTCCAGTTGTACTCCTTCTGTTTTAATTTTTTTCTTGTCTTGGGGAGAGAGTGTGACTTTTTTTTACATATATTTTATTTATATATATTAAATATGAACATATAAAGAGCAACAATTCTTCCTAAGCCGGGGATACAAATCACATAGGCAAATCCTGCTCTTTCAAATGTCTCTTTTTTTTTTTTATGTTTGCTGTTTCCCTGGTTTTCTTTTCTTTTCTTTTCTTTTCTTTTCTTTACTTTTCTTTTCTTTTCTTTTCTTTTCTTTTCTTTTCTTTTCTTTTCTTTTCTTTCCTTATCTGAATTAAGTGCTAAAGCACCAAATATTGCATATGTGTCTGTTTAGGTTCTAAAAAATACATTGACTCTGGCTTCATCTAGATAAGACATGGACTGTGCAGTAGTTACTGCACAGTCATTTAGTACTTGTTTATACTGCACAGTAATGCTGACAAACTTTTTTTTTTGTGACACTACTATAACAGCCTAATACTACTGTGCAGTAGTGTCACCTCATGGTTGTTGCCATGTGATGCTACTGCACAGGAGTATTGAGTTACTGCACAGTCAGTGTGTCATGTAGATGTGGCCTGTATGTAGCAAATGTGAGAACTTTGAAGTTACAATTATAAATTACTGTATTGCTCAAATTATAAAACAGTCCGGAATATAACATGATGACACATTTTCAGGCTTAATTTGAGAAAAAAACAGCACTTTTACCCTCACAATTATAAGTTAATAGCTTCATGTAAAGATCTTGACCTCCTAGTGTCCTTCCAATATCCCACAAAGAGTATGAAAAACCAGGAAAATGGTCCAAGCAGGGTGCTTCAAGTGCATTTGAGGCTATTTTAGTGAATATTACTGAAAGATTTAGTGTTGCATAGGCACAAGAAATTTACTCAGCCTGGTTCTTCCCTCACTAGATTTATACCAGATTTATAACCTCTTCAGAATCACACCCATGAAAGCGAGAAAAGAGCTTAAATTTCCCTACTTTGAGTCTGATTTTCAGTGAAAATTCCAACTTAGTTCTTCGTATCTGATCCTCATAAGCTTCTAGCTGTAATATTTTATTACTCTCGCATTCTCCCTGATTCAGAGTGTGGCAGGTTTGGGCTACAGGAGTGGCCATGATGCCCGTTGCTGGCTGTGTGGCTCCTGCCTGGCTCCACCTCTGACATTGCCCTCCCTTAATTGCTTGCCCACCACTCCTTGTTGTTATTGAGTTAAGTAAAGTAGGCTGTCCACAGACCTTAGAATAAGCCTGAGTCCAATCAACTCATCAATGGGTCTCTCCTAGACCCCACTAGTCTTGATCCAGCCCATATGTTAAATAGGCCCTCTCAGACTGGTTGTGCCTCTGAAGGGCAACTATAGCCTTAACGGCAAATTGCATGGCTCCATTCCTCCCCTACCCCATGTCCCAAACCTTGCAGGTGTTAGCACTTCTGATATTCCTTTCTCTTAGTCCCTCTTGGGATTTTCAGACCCTTTGGGTCTCTCTGCCTTCTCTCTGTCTGGGCCCTCAGACCCCTAGCCTCTCATGCAGGCCCTCTTGGGGACTATACACCCTCTAATCCCCCACTCTGACCCTTCCTGGATGGAGGGTCCTCTGTTCTACCTCTCAAACCCTGCCTGGGCTGAGGCCCTATTCCCTTGTTCAGTCTCTTTTCTGGGCTGGGTAATCCTCTGTACCCTTCTCATCCCCTGTTCTGGGCTGGAAAATCTTCTGTATCCCCGCTCAGCCCCTGCTCTGGGCTGGAAATTGTCTGTATTTCTACTCAACCCCTACCTTCCTTTGTCCTTCAGGAGCCCTTCTATCCTACTGTAGGGAACTTCTCTCCTTGGGACTCACAGGGCTAGGCTACCTGACCAGCTCAGGAACTGGGCTTCTCTAGCCCCAGCTTGTCGCTTTTCCAATTAGATGAGACTCCATCTCAAAGCTGTCTCTCAGGTAGCCTCTCACTGTAAAGTGGCAGGTATGCCACAGTGTCCTGATACATACAGCCTGCTCATGAAAACAGAAATGAATAAGTGAATAAAATAAGTAAATAAGTGAATGAAGTGGAAGCACTTGTATTGGCTTCAAAGGGTATTGGATCAACTGCACAGTGTTTAAGATAGAAGAAAACCAATTGAGTTAAATATCTGTGGAGTTGACCTTTATGCTAATACAGGTCATGAATACAGTGACTTATATAAGAAAAAAAAAAAAAGCAGAAACCAGTACAATGGAGAGTATTATGTCAAAACCTAGGCATAGTTATCAGAAGGTTATTCCCCAGTGAAGTCAGATGTTGACAATTCCATTTCATGGCATGTTTCAAAATTTGTTTCTGTTTCACACTGAAATTATCTTTATTTTGTGTGTGTGTTGGGGGGGGGTAGAAAAAGGGAGGAAAAAGAGTTGCTTTGAAATATCCACCTTTCTTCAGCTTGAAAGACTATACCTAATACAAACTAAGAGGTTTTGGCTTCTTTGAAAATGCAGTCAGAACTGCTTCATTTTTAAAACAGACTGTAAGCAAAAGGATATACCTACCTTTCAGTTAGAGCTCTTTTTCAGGATCTGGGGAACCTGTTGTCCATGGTCTGATGGAGTTAAAACCTTGACCTTCCAACAGTCAGAAGAGAATATCCTAACAAGAGAATACCCTCTTGTAGATGATATGAACTGAGTCACTCTCACCTCCACAGTTCAAGCTTTAACATTCTGCAGAAAGAATACAAAGTATAAAGGGCTTGACAGAGAAAAAAGATGGAGAATGGCTTTGCACACTAGTGGTTATGGTGTCCAGTTGGGAAAGGTAAACTCTAAGCTTCCTGACCCTAACTTTCTTATTTCTGGATTTATTATTTCCTTGTTGATGTGGAGGGACTTTAGATACCTGAAAATGGAGCGGTCAAAATCCAGAATTCCTGAACTTATTTATAGTTTCGTAGATGTTGGGGTCAGAAGGGACCTATTAGATCATCAAGTCCAACCCTCTGCCCTGGGCAGGAATGAATGCTGGGGTCAGATGACCCCAGCCAAGTGTCTGTCCAATCTCTTTTTAAACACCTCCAAGGAAGGGGACAGCACCACCTCCCTTGGAAGTTTATTCCACATTTTGGCAACCCTGGCTGTATTCTTATTCTGAGTAGCAGAGAAAGTATGGGTGGCCATGCCATAGTTCAGGGGCAACTGGGCTTTCTATGGCATTTACCTGGTTAAGGCTGTGGTTCTACGTCCCTCATATCCAAAGGGATGTGAACCTGAGTGTCCCTGAACTTGCAACACAGAGCTCCACTCACTACACTAGAGGTCAGTCATTTTTCACTCCTTCTTTCATGCGGTTCCTTTTGAAACTTAGTAACTAATATATTTGCTTGAAAAAAATAGAGGACAATGCAGGAGGGCAGGGAGCTTCTGCATCACTGGGAGGAAGGGCCACCAACAGAAACTAAGGCCATCTTACAATAACTGTCATGTTGTATTCCTGTGGTGGTTCTCATGCTGTACTTGCTAGGGTGTCTTATCACCCCTTTTAGAGATTATCATGGCTCACTTCCCCAACTGTCCAGTGACCTTTTTCCTCACCTGCTGCATCTTGATGTTTTTGTTTGTTGTGAGCCTTTGGTTCAGTTCAGGGTGTTAACAGAAGGTTTCACACAACCATAGTTCCAGCCCAAAAGGAGGCTGGTCTTCCCCGGCCACTCATGCATAAGACTATCTTCTTGCCTCCCCTCAAGACCTACTTCCAATTACCCACCACCTCCTTCACCAATAATATTTTATCCACAAAGCCATGTCCAGGGCTTGGCCTGCCCACAAAACTTACCTTGTTCATCCCCTTTTTGATCCTGACTGGAAGCAGGAAGTCACCCCTGACAGAGCTCCTGCCTCAAGTTGATCTCCCATTCATATGTCTAGCCTTCTTATATATCCCAGAAGGAGAGGGAGCTAAAACATCTACTAAATAGAATAGGATCAGACCCCCATGTTCCAGATATTGGGGGCTTCCAAAGTGGTGGTTTCCTCTCAGGTGAAGACCCAGAAGTTAACTTAACTCAAGCAAGGTAGAACATCTTAAAAACAATCCTTGTCCAACACAGAATAACTTTAAGACGCTCAGGGAATGTTCATACATGCAGACATGTCTGCTTACAGCAGCTCAAGTAGCAGTGGCACAATTTGTGCTGGAGATTCGTGCCTCAGTACACATGCCTGAACATGATCTTCTGCGTGTGGCAAATTGTGCTACTTGGGAAAACTGACCCTGCCCAGTTCCTTCCACATCTTCAGCCAGGGGGAGCTAGAAGCTAGGACCATCACTTGTGCTGGCCCCAGCAGTATAGAAAATTGCCCTGGTGAGCAGCTCAGGGCTACTAACCCTCAGGAGCTTCTGAGGTCCACCTCCACCTCTGGAACCTCCTCTTGAGGTTCTGGGTGAATTTTACCTGACACCTCTTTATCTTTGGACACCCCATCTATGACCCCACCAAGTCCTGAGACCTCCTTATCAACCTCCTCCTGGCCCTGGTCAAGTGGGCCCTGTACATGACCAGGAAGGGAACTCTGGCCAGGAAGGTACCCAAGAACTGTGGGGCAGCTTTCTTTTCACTGGTCCACACACACCTCCAAGTCCACACACACCTCCAAGTCCACACACCCCCTGCAATTTAAATGCAGAAGAAAAAAATATATATATAGAGAGAGAGAGATCTATTGGGCAATGTTTTATTGATATATTTACATTTTTAAGGCAATTTGGAAGCTTACCAAAGTCTCTATTATCATAATTAAATAAATTATGAATATCCGTACACTTTGGCATTTGCTTTTGGTTTTTATATCATAGAAAAATCAGAGTTGCTCCTGCCCCCTTTGCTCACCAGGATGTGGGAACAACTGCAACTGGATCCACAGCTGCTTTGTGGTGCTGAACAGCACTGATATACTGATGTCCTGCCCCTGCACATGCCCATGCCCATGCCCTTGCCCCTCACTCACAACCCACAGCCCTACCAGTGTCCCTAACTCCTGACCACAGCCCCTGCCTGGCCCCCACTCACTTCCTCCTGACAGCAGCTCCCACCCAGCAACAGGACATGGGCCCGGCTGCAGATGTCCCACCTGCTGCTTTGTGGCTCTGTGCAGTACCAGCCCTTGCTATTCTACTCCCTGTACCTGTGCCCAGGTTCCAGCAATCTCATTCTGTTCCTGCGAAGCCCTTGACTGGGGCTTGGAGACTAGGCTGGGCAAGCCCATTCCCTTCCAGGCTGGCCTTCCCCTGCACAGGCTGTTCAATGGGGGCAGGGTTGGCTCCAAGGCTGATTCTGGCAGCCTCTTGTACCCAAAGCACTCCCCCAGCTCCCACCCCATCTCTCTCTCTCACACATACACCTGTACTGCCAGCCCTGGTCCATTGCATACACACATATACCCTGCTGCCACCTCAATCCTCCCCTGCCCATCACCCACACCTGATGCCGTTTCCACCCCTCCCCCAAGCCCATCACACCTCCCAAGTGGCTCCTGGGACCAGGAACCCTCCCAAGCTAGGAACATACATCTCAACACCAATTTGGACATACGGCAGGGCTCCAGTGTGGCAGTTGCCCCTGCAGGTATGACTTCTGCTAGCAGATGCCATTTTATCTAGTGTTTGGGCATGCAGGGCATGAGATTTGTGGGGGAAGATGTTGGGTTTGTGGGGAAAGGTTTTGTGGGGGTGTCTCTGGGTTTGCGGGGGATTTGAGGGGGGTTGTGGGTGGGTGTAGTTGGGTGTAGGAGTAGGGCACCTTTGGGCTGGGCCAGCTCCTGCCTCCATGTGACCCATGCACCACTGAGTTGGCCTGGGTCCTGCCTCCAGGAAGCCAGCCCAGCCTAATGGTGTGAAGAGCACATAAAGGCAGGAAGAGATGTGGTCCAATGGTGCATAGTTTCTGCCTATGGTGCTAAGAGCCCTGGGTGGTGGCAGGAGATGGCCTGGTCCTATGCAAAAGTACACATCAATGGGTTGGGTCAGCTTCATGTGCCATGTGTAGCCCTAGGGTCTCAGGTGACACCACGTGCCACTGGGAGGATCTGCTTTCGCTGGGCCATGAGTACCCCAAGTACCCTCTGCTGACCGATGCTGCTGCAGGGAGGGTTGTGCACCATGGGGGAGAGAGGTAAGTAACCCAGATCTCCCACACAGTCCCTCCTAACCCCCATTGTCCCCCCACCTCCATACATTCCCCCCATACCCACAGTCCCCCCCTCCACCCCACACAGTCTCCCCACCCTCATGTCCCTGCTTACCAGGGACAAATCTTGGGTCAGAGGCATTACCGTCAGTCGTGCCCTGCTTCTATTCCAGTATTCCTTCCAGAACACTGAGGCAATGTGCTTGATCAGCAGAGCATAGCATATGGCAGTCATAGAGATGCTCTGCCTGGTTGCTACCACATCTCTTTGGAGGACCCAGCCTCCAGTTGCTTCAATGCATGCTCCGGGGCCATGCCCTGTGCTATTTTTTTCCACTGTGTTTTATTTTGATACTGGGATTTCCTGATCCCAGTATCCTTATCAAACTTAGAGTCTGCACTGCATATTTGTAGCACAGGGGACAATTTTAGTTCATAGTGTGAGTTCTGCAGCATCTCAAACTGCTTTGAGACACCACAAAAAGCACATGATCACTCGTGTGGATGCAGCCCCACAGGACACTTGCCACTTCTTAACAATCCTTAATGTGTTATCTGTTTTAAATGCTTTTAACGTAGTCTAATGTAATGTGTAATCTCACCCCAGGCACCTAGCATTGGTTTGTAGAAGCTACTCTGGGGAATTTGCTTAAAAGTTAAGAATTATAGATCTGCACTTGTAAACACCTAGTTGTTGTATTGAACCAACCCCTAAGAATTTGTCATTCTTCTAAAGTAATTTAATTTTACTCTTTCAGCATTAAACTAAAATAAATTTATTTCCTTTTAGCCCAACCAAAGTTTTAGCACATTTGTGTTCTGATATTAATATTGGGAATCTCTACACTGTCTCTCAGATAAGTTTTCCCTCATCTAATTTTTCACTTCAAAGTCCCCATTGTTGGGTCTTCATTTACCAGCTTTATGAAACTAAGTACCTTAATTACAGTGAACAATGATGTTCTATCATTAAAAAAAGCAAAAAAAACCATGAAAAGCAACTATTTCACAAGGTCTTTTATTACATAACCATTTGTTTATACTAAATATTCTAGCAACATCCAGATTAAATGCATTTGTTATACTATTGAATGGACCAGATATACCTAAGCAATCTAATGATTTAAATAGGACTTAATGGGCAAACATAATATAGCTAATTCAGAGGAAGATCAGCAGTGAAAGATTTAGTCTTTTTCTCCCAAAACTACATCATTTCATGAATAACTATTACTGAAACACAGTAGTAAATGATTAAGAATTTAGTGGGAGCATCTACACATGCATTCTAATGTGGAGTTGACTAATTATATTTACAGTAAGTACTATCCTACAGCATGCACCACAATACATATGTAGATGGTGACTGGGGCTGGCTGGGCCATGAGGGTGCTACAGAGTGGAGGCTGCGTGATGGCTAGACTCCACACTGTAGCACCCGCATGACCCAGCCAGACCCTCTGCAATATGTTGAGCCAGGGCAAGGCAGTAATAAACTCCAGTTTCTTTAAAAACACCACTTAAATTTAGGGTGAAGTAAATGTCCGTGTCATGTATGCCCATGTCCTTACCTGCCTTTCCAATGGCAGGGAAGGGAAAGTGAGTTGCTGGTGGGCAGACAGGTCCTTGAGCTACAGTGGAGAGAGGGGCTGGTTCTTTCCTCTGCAGCAGAGGTGCCCCCCACCCCCAGGTGACACCCACCCACAGGCACCTGGCTTGGGCAGTCCCAGGGAGTACTGCAGCTGCAGAGGGAAGCACCAGGCCACCACAGTTCAGACAGGCAGGCAGACTTCAGGGGAAAAAAAAAATCAAGCTTTCTGGTTTTTTTCCCTTCTATGGAGCCTGCCTTCCTGGGCTGCTGCTGGACTGTGTGTACAGTCTGTCTGCACAGTTCCTGAGCCACACAAAGCCCAGTGCTTCCCTTTGTGGCTGTAGGTTAGAAAACTAAAACTTCTCAGAGGTGTTTTACTTTTCAGCACCCCAAAGTCATTTGTTTGCATCCTGAAGTCATTGAAGGTTCATTACACCACCAAATGTGGTACAGTGGCTGGAATTAATGTGCAATACACCACTGAATGTGCAAACTGCAATGCCATTAAATCGGTGCAAAAGGCACGTAACCTGCTTTAAACCCACAAAAACGTGTCATTTACAAATGATCTTAGGCACTTTTCTGGAAAATGTGTAGTGTAGGTTTAAACTCCTGGAGGCTAAATTGGGCCTATAACCCAAATCTCCCACTGAACAAGCACTGTAAGCACCAGGGGCACCTATACACATGTCAGGTGTCTGCTAATTAGGATACATTGGGACAGACTTGTTTAATCAAGTCTTCTGGAGCATGTTAATTAATGCACCCCAGAAGCCTTCATGTCACATCTATTCAGCATCCCGTGCTTCAAAATGGTGGTGGGAATGCTTGAACTAAAGCTCATTGAGTGAACTTTAGTTCAAGTGCTCTCATCAACATCTTAAAGTGTGGGACACTGAATGCACATAATACTGTGGGCACTTTTATTAGAGTGATTCTCAAATCCACTGTAATTAAAGCAACCCCCCACCTCAGAGAATGTGCACAGACACTTTGAGCATTAGGCAAAGAGTGGATCTGTGACACTTTTTCTTCCATTAAACTCCATCCATAATCTGAGTTTCGAACAGTTGTTTGACTTTTTTCCCTGTGTAATACCCATGGCCATTTAATGTGTTTTAGCACAATTTAAACCACATTAGGAGCACTTATCTACATTGTGCACTCTTGATATGGCTTTAAAATGGTGATTTTAGGCTCTGTGATTTTAGGCTATGTCTAAATTTGATACCTGCCCAAACCAGGTATCAAATTTAAGCAGGATTAGTTAATGTGAATTAATATACATGTAGACATGTTGCTCTGCATTAACACAAATAATTTAGTCCTGGGCCTGCCAAGCCACTAGGAGGCTGGCCAGAGCCCAGCTCTAGGGCTCCTGGCTAGGTGTCTTTCCTCCCCAAGGGCTGGGCTGCTTTCTATGTTTTCCATGTATAAATGCTTTTTTTTTTGGTAGGTGAAGAGGTTGATGGAGGGTCATTGTTCATTAAGAGAGGAGTGGGGAGAGATGAGGGTGGGTGTTGTGAGGGTTATAACATTTTTGTTTGTTTGTTTGTTTGTTTTAACCATGTGCATATCCTGAGAGTGGTGCTAGGGGTGGGTAGGGAGTAGGGGGCATGTGGGTGTTGGGGCAGGTGGGCTGGAGTGGGAAGTGCAGAAGGAGGGGGTAGGCCAGGGCCTCCCATAGCCAGTCCCCTGCCCCACACTAGAAGGTGTACAGGTCTCCTGGGGCATGGGCAGGAGAGTGCCTGCTGGGGCCAGCAGGGCCAGCATCATGACCAGCAGGAGTGTGGGGTGCTGGTTGTCACTGGCAGGGAGAGGGACAGGGAAGGAGCAGGAACATCCCTGGCACAGGGAGGCAGGAAGGGGAAGGAGGGAGCTGCTGTGTGCTATCCTTGTACTGGGCATATGTCTCTTGGACAGGGAAGGGGCTGGCCAGGAATTAGAGGGTGAGGTTGTGTTTCCAAGATGGCTGACAAATGTGAGCAGCTCACTCTGCCTTCAGCATGGTTGCCAAGTGCTGGCAGTCATGTATCCAGAGGCTGGACTTCCCCTCAGTGACAACAGGAGCATATGGTAGGGATGAAGTGACCTAGGACTAAAGTTAGTCCCAAATTCCATCACATGTAGAAACCTGCCCAAACCCACTTAATCCATATTAGTTTAATGCATGTTGAATGTAAGCCTGCTTAAATTCATATGAAGACATGGCCACTGTGTAAGAAATTGGGATTTATGTAGCATATACATGCTTCCCAGATAGAAGTGGATCTCAACCAAGGATCCTGGTTTTCTCTGATAAAAAAAAATAATTCCCTACTTTTTGCATTTAAAAAGGTAACCCCAAATCCACATTTTTTCCTTTATTAAAATGAAATACCACTATATATATAGATCTCAATAGATAGATAGATAGATAGATAGATAGATAGATAGATAGATAGATAGATATACTAGAGGAATTTCATTTTAATCACAAAACTGTGGAATTTTAATCTGAAAACTGGGGATTTACTTTTTTTTTTTATCATAGAGAACCAAGATCTCTGATCATAACAGGGCTTAGGTAGAAATTATATGTTGATAAGGCCATTTACCTTGCTTCAACTGTGCCAAAATGGAGATAATAAATCTAGTTATTTTAAAAGTTTTGTAGGAATTCTTTTACACAAAAACAGATTTATACATTCTATTTAGCTCAGAATATGTTAACCTTCCTGCATTCATTTTCTTAAAACTAGATCCAGCTCCCAAATCTGTAGCCATGGTAAATGCAAGTGTTCTTGTTATATAAGTGGAAAGCAATTTGTTTGTGATATTTCCATCTTGCATTAATTTATTGAAAAAAAGCACCAAGATTAAATTTAAATGAGCAAAAGGTGTATCCTTATTTTCTGTGATTCATAATCCATGTGAGAAAGGAATCAAATATAAAACATGATTCCTTATAAAGTATATTCACTGAATATGTTTCTATTTGAGGTTTTGTACTTTTGCTGTTCATTAGTTATTATCTAAAGAGTTCTAATATTTCTAAGATATTCTAGCTAGTCAGCTGTACCTACTGGATAGTTGACACATTATAAATATAGGTTTAAAGAATATTAAACAACAAGCTCAAGTCACACTGATCCTATAGCTAGATCTATACTAATCAGTATAGATTTTAAGAAAATATAAACACTTCAACAAAACTCCTATATCTCCTCCCACCACAAAGTTCTCTGTTTTCTCAATCCTATTAGTCATCCCTCCTCAAGAAAATTCTGTGTACAGTTCCTACAATATGCAGCATTGGTATTTGATAGTCAGACTTCAACATTGGTTACCCAAATTAGTAGGGAGTGAGATACCTGTATTATAGGTCAAATGTATTAATTCTTGACTATATATCTTTAAGTAAATCATGCCACCTATTTTACTTATTTCATAGTATCATAGTATCTAGGGTCAAAGGGGCCTAGAGCAAGCCATCTAGTCTGACCCCCCACCAGTGGCAGGAACGAGTGCCAGGGTCACAGGATATACCATGCCCGGGTCTGTATAAAGGCAGCCTCCCAACTATATTTAAGAATAAGACATGGCAGGAGAGAATTTGAGGGTGCCTTGGGCTGGACTTGGCACAGGAAGAGGACCTTCAGGAAATCACGGCCCTCCTGAAGGACCCCACCGTGACAGTGATGCATTGGCCGGGAACGGTCGAGCACAGGGAAGGAACCCATGACCCTGAGGAGGGATGAACGAACCTGAAGGCTAGAACAAATATCAAGGATAGACAAGGCAGTGAGATTTGGGGGGCTTGAGAGGATAAGCCCCGATCATAGACGAGACTGCCAGTCGAAAGTATAGTAGAAAAGACATTGGCTTAGTATCATAGTCATAGTATCATAGTATCTAGGGTCAGAAGGGGCCTAGAGCAGGCCATCTAGTCTGACCCCCCGCCAATGGCAGGAAGGAGTGCCAGGCTCACAGGACCCCAGCCAAGTACCTATCTAATCTACTCTTAAAGATGCCCAAGGTAGGAGCAAGAACAACTTCCCTAGGAAGCTGGTTCCACATCCTAGC
>JAGPOW010003316.1:118116760-118140022 GCA_030014935.1 Caiman crocodilus
CCCACCCTGTCTTTCCTGAAAAGGGCATAGCCATCGATGCCTACGGCCCAGTCATGGGTCGGGTCCCACCAGGTTTCCGTGAGCCCAACCAAGTCCGGGCCTTCCACAGCCACCAGGAGAGACAGCTCCTCCTGCTTACTTCCCACGCTGCGTGTATTTGTATAGAAGCATTTAAGGCTACACACTGCCACCCCCCACTCTTCACGTGTATCCCCCAAGCTACAACCACCTTTGCTCATCCGACTTACCTGACTTAGCGGCAGAGCATCCTCTCCTCTTCCAGGCCTGTCCCCCGGCGAAGCTAGTTTAAAGCCCGCCGCACCAGATCAGCCAACCTGGAAGAAAAGAAATGCTTACCTTTGGGCAATAGTTGAAGTCCATCCTCTACCAGCATGCTCTACGTAGAGAAATGTGGGCTGTGATCGAAGAATCTGAAGCCCACATCATAGCACCAACCCTGAAGGCGCTGGTTTACAGCTGCGATACATGCCTCGTGTCGCCTTCCCCGTCGACTCACCGGCAGAATGGAAGAAAACACCACCTGTGCTCCAATCGCCTTGAGTTGTCCTCCAAGAGCCTTGAAATCTTCAATTATGTCCTCCAGCTGGCCTCTCGAAGCATCGTTGGTCCCCACGTGGACTACCACTAACGGATAGTAATCTGTGGGCCTAACAATCTTCCAGATGCACTCCGTGACGTCCCAAACCTGCGCTGCAGGCAGGCAGCAGACCTCTCGGCCCAAGGGGTCAGGACGGCAGATGGGACGCTCCGTGCCCCTCAGGATGGAGTCCCCTATAACCAGGACTCAATGCTTGTTCCTCCTTTGGGATTTCTTCTTCTTATCTGCTTGCGTTGATGGTGCATGAACAGCCCCTTGAGGGGGGTTCTCCTCAGCAATCTCCTCCAGGGTGGCCAGGGCTGCATGCCTGTTTCCAAGTGGCACCTCAGGTACAGTCTCTGTTTCCTCCTTAGCAGGAGACCCTGATTAAGTAGTACCACAGTTCACATTACCAAAACCTTTGTTTATATCCCTCACTCTACACCAGTGTCTCATGTTACAAATATTCAGGTAGCTTTAAGCATATTCCAGTCTCCCTCCACTTTTGTGATGATCTCCTTCCTCTGGCAGAGTTTATATCTTGGTCAGCCACACCTATCTGGTCAATTTACCAGGCTTCCAGCTCCCTGGGTGCAGGTGTGGCCAGTATCTTGATCTTTTTCCCCTGCTGGGTCCTGAAGTTGGCTGATTATGACTTAAGCTTTGTAAGTGGGAGCCCCCAGCCTGTGGTTGAGCATCTCATCTCTGGGGTCCCTGCTCCCCCTTTACTGTAAGTTGCTTGGCTGCTCTTGTCCAGTTGAGGCTTCCTTTGGCAGCCAAGATCCTCTCAACCCCTGCTGTGCTACCAGGGTTTTTCCTTAGGCAGCTAATTGTTTCCTTCTCTGGGCTACACACGTCCAGGCCTCAAAGAGGCCCTGCTGCTCTGTTCTCCTCTTCTCCATAACAAGTCTAGGGTCCCTTGCTAAATTGAGCCTTGCACTCAAGGAAGATGTGGGAAGAAACAGTTGGGGAGTAAAAATATATATATTAGAAGCCTAAAGCATAATTTATGAAGGTTATTTCATCTAGAAAAGAGAACACTTAGGAGGATTTTGCTAACAGCCTTCAAATAACACAAGGGTGATTACAGATGATGAAGATTGGCTATTCTCTGTGCCTATAGGGGATAGGATTGGGGGTAATGTCCTCAAGCTGCAGCACAGAAAAATTTAGTTGGAAATTACTAATTAATCCAGGGATCCCAGTTTTCTCTGATTTAAAAAAATTCCCATGATTTAAATGAAACACTGTTGATATAGATATAGATAGTGATAATGATGTTTCATTTTAATAATGAAAAAATGTGGATTTGGGATTATCTATTTTTAACCAAAAATTGGTGATTTTTTTTTTTAAATCAGAGAAAAGCAGGATCCCTGCAGATTAGGAGGAACTTCCTGACTATGAGGATGGTTGAACATTGCAGCAGGCTACTTAGAGAAGTTGTGGAATCTCTATCACTGGAAAATTTTAAGAGCATCTTAGATAGACCCATGGCTGGAATGGTTTGATCAAGGATGATCCTGCTATGAGCAGAGCCCTGTACTAGATGAATCCAAGATGTCCCTTACCACACTACTTCTTTATGATTCTACTGTCACCTGAGAGTCCAAAGTAGCAGGGGTAGGTATTTCCATTGCCCTATTATTTCTGGGAGTAAATATTATTCTGGGAACTAATATTTGTATTAGTTGTATAATAAATATAGTTCCAGCCACATAGTTTATCCTATATAAATATTAAAAAATAAAAAGATACCGAAACCTGTTAGCAAATACAAAAAAAATATATATTTAAAGTATCTGTGAAGATCTGAATCTAAAAATCATAAGCATAATGTTCGTTTGCATTGATGCAACCACTGGAAGTTACATGGATGAACCCATATATCTTAGGTTTACATATTAAAATGTGTCCGTGTAAAAACATTGCATTATTTCATAGTCTTATCGATTGTTTAGTAAACCCTCAATAATTTTTTATTCCTTTACATGAGGTCTAATTATTTTTTTTATTATTATTTTAATGATTAAAGATAGTACATTTACTCTCTATTCTTCCAGTGAATATTACTGAAAATATAGTGTATCACAGAGAAATAAAATGATAAAGATTTAATGAGAATAAATAAATTGTTGTTAATAACAACATATTTCTGATAGTTTAGACTAGTTAAGTCAGTTTTTTGTTTTTGTTTTTTTCTATCTGCATCAGGTTGCATTAATTGGTCAGGACAGTGGATGCCTTTGAGGAAAAATGGTTCACAAAAAAATTGAGTATTGTGAAAATACCTGAATTTAAGTAATTTTTTCCATTCTTACAAAACTTTCATAGACAGGCACATATCTTTGAGCTAGAGATTTAGATTAGAGCTAATTACTGCAGAGTAGCGTCATTGTCAACACATGTAGATGCTTACTGTGCAGTAATTTACTCTCATTGTGAGTAAATTTGTTGCCTGTAAATACATGTTGAAAATTTACTTACAATTACTTACTTTGCAGTATGAGCAGTGGGGGAGGCAGATTGCTCCCTGCCCATGGAAGCTGGCTCAACTTGGGGTGAGCTTTACCACTGGAGCCCAGGTTGGGACAATATCTCCCTGCCCTAGAAGCAGGAAGCCCTCAGTCCCCACTTTCCAAACCTGATCACAGAGCAGGGGCTGGGATATTCTTATATACTAGCTCGGGCCCCACAACCATGGAACTTGGCTGGGAGATGAGACTGTCCCAGCCCCAGCCCCACAACCATGGTGATGCGAGAAAAGAATCTCCCAACCCAGGCCTTGCAACTGCAGGGCCATGACTGGGAGATAAGAATCTCCCAGCCCCTGTTCCCCATTATGACTGGGAAGTCAGGGCAGGGAGCTCCCTGTTGCCAGGGCAGGGAGACATTTTCCCCTGGACTAGCTCTGGTGGTGGATCCCACCCCAACACAGGGAAGCTCCTGGGGGCAGAAAGCAATGTCCCAGTCCCCCTGCTAAGCTCCCCTATAGCTGCCCCAGCTGCTGCAGGGGCCCGGTGTAGGGCTGCAAGAAATAGGAACAGTCTGCTGATAGGAGCAAAAAATCTGATCTGACATCCCTGCATGTATAGACATGTGCCTGGGACAGTTTAGTCTAGAATAATTTACTCTAGAGTAAGCTAATCCAGCATTACAATAGACTCCTGACTTACGTGAGTATTGCATTCTAGGGGAATTTTGCATAAGTCGAATTTGCATGAGTCAGAATGAGTTTCTCAATAGAAAATAATAGAATAGTGAGGGGTTACATACCCAAGACATACCTTAGTCATAGCCTTTTTTCCTCTTTTCTTGGCAGAATCGCCTTTAGGAGACGCTTATAAGTTGGAATCACATAAATTGTGGGTCTACTGTACTTGCATGTGTAGATGTGCCCAAGCAGGGCCATGATCAAGCCCTGTACTTCATCCCTAACATGATGATGAAAAGACAAGCTGATGGGACTGAAAAAAGTAGTTTTTTTAAGACTTATTGGGAGCAAATACATGAGACACTAAGTGCATAATAGCCTAATAACACTGCCAGTAGTGTGCTGGGCAAAAAAACATGTTACTACACTAGTGCGCAGTAGTAGTAAGCTATTACACACTAAGCATCACTAAAAAATCATGTACTGTTGCTACTGCCCAGTTGTGCAAGTTACTACACATTAGTTTAGTTCTTGGTTAACCTAGTACTAAACCTAATGTGCAGTATCTATGTTACATTAATGAAGGTGTAGATGCACCCATTAAGCATCAAGTCTTACCATTCTAGACTCCTTTATGACATGAATTGTGCAGAAAATATGATGCTGCATAGTTCTTTCTATAGGAAGCACATCTTCTATAAATTTCCATCCATGGGAAATACTGGTTCAGTTCCACAAATGTAAGCAAATTTTGGAACTCTGGTGTAGAAGGCTGGCAGTCACTGCTGGCATTTTTAATACCATGACATATAAAAATATTCCAGGCAGATCTAATTAATGCACTGTAAAAAGTTCCAGTGGTTCTTCTACACAAGTACTCCCTAAGTCACTAACACTATTACTGCTGAACTTCTGTTGGCAATGCTGGAAGATTATAAAAGCTCTATTGTAGAAAGAGGAAAAATGAATCTATCTGAAATTATGAAACTTGGAAGAACCATATCTTTTACTAAATACCTAAAAATAATAGTGTTGTTCTTTTTTTATTTTTATTTTTTTTTATCAATCCTTGTTGAAAGCAAGGGATATGGGCCAGATTTCAATTGCTCAAATATAGTTAGGGCCAGATTTTTCAAATATAGTTAGGGCCAGATTTTTCCAGATAGCTTAGTTTCCAATTAATCATCACAACTGTTCAGCATCTTGCAGCTCCTATTTTGTCACATATAGATGAATTTTCAAAAGAGCTCAGCAACCTGTGTGTAATGTTGTTTTGAAAGTCTGGCCCTAATTGTGGATGCTGAATTCTTTTGAAAATATAGCCCCATTGCATTTTGCAAATAAAAATCATGATGGATTAGTTGCACTCTGAGTTTTTACTTACACATTTTTTCTGCTAATGAGGAATTAATCCACAGCATAAGTCTAAACCTTTGACTCTTTGGAAACATAACAATAACAAGAAATATGCAAAGTTTGGCTACAGTAGCTGTTGTAATAAAAAATCTCAGAATGAATTTACTGTGAGAAAGTGAAAGTGACCAAACGTCAAACACGAGAGCAAGTTATGCTCGTGGTGTGGGGGAGGTGGTGGGCATAGCCGGATAGCCGCACAATCAGTGCATGCAGCAGAATCCCCAGCTCATGCAGCCCATTCAGCACACCAAAAAACCCTTAATCCTATTGGCTAATCAAGCAGTATAAAAGCAAAACCCACTGAAAGAAAAAGGAGGGACGCACACAATATTGGAGAGGCCTGATCACCCTCACCGGAGGTCCTGTGTACACAAAATCTCTTCTCCCCAGACTCTCCCATCATGACCGAATATATCATTCAGACGTGTTTAGAGCTCTCGAGTCACCCGTAAGCTTAATCTTGAAGCTTCTGTAAAAGAAACCACCTATATGAAAGTGTGAGTAAAGAATTTATTTGTTACACAGCCTCTTTAATTGTTTTACGTCAATGGGAAGAAAGGTAAGAGAAGGAGAAACAAGGTCCCGTAACCCTTTCATCCTAGGCCTGTTCATATCTGAGGGTTAATCACCCCCCCACTTCTTGCCACATGGTGTCACGAACAGGATCTTCGGGGCAAAGGGGGAACGAAGAAGACGTTGACGAGCTAGTCATGTACTGCCCATGGGGGAACCATCACCGGCCCCTGACCACGGACGCTGATACTCTGTGGGCCCACGTGGCATATCATCAAGCTGGATGAGGCGGAAAGATAGGGGGACGCGTCAATCTGGGAACGCGTCTCCATCCGCCCAACTGAAGGCAGTGAGGAGCTGCTTAAAGAATGGGTCATGATTGGCCTTAGCCCTGCAGCCCTAGGATGCCTCCTTTCTAGCCCCACGGTTCTTTACCACCCGCCTGACACAAAATCAGAAGTGTTACTTAGCCGTGTCAAGCCCAAGGGTACAGATGACCGCACTCCCGTAAAGGAGTATGCCAGGCACATCCAGTACCTGAAGGAGAGGAGTGGCTACAAACCCCCCCGATAAATTCAGATGCCCCAACCTCGATCCCGGGGGTGCCAAAAATGAAATCCTAATAGCACTCCGTGAGAGTCTTGAGGCTGATGGGTGGGACGCCACAGGGTGGACAGGGCAAAAGTGGAATAAGGGAAAAATGATTAATGTCCTGTTTCACTTTGTGACCACCTTACTATGACATGTGGTGAACCAAGCCAGCATAATAGATATGCCGACTAATGCAGCCACGTAGCAGAGTACCACACAGCCCGAGTCACCATTTAAGGATGGCATCGCGGGAGAAGAAGGAGGAGTGACCGAAAAGTCCCAGGGAAGAAACCCCGATGCTAGCAAACCCCCTTCAGTCCTGCCTGAGGAACCGCCCCTGTATAACACCCTGCCAGAGCTATATCCTGCCCTCCCCACTGACGTAGGCACACCTATTCTGCATGCTACCACAATGCACCGGCACTGACAGCCACAGTGATGAATGGGATGATTGACAGCTTTGTTCAACGCTGCCCAAAGACCGCAGACTTTCACATCTGGATCTACTTCGACGACATTGTTATTATAGGCACGATCATGCTGCAGTCCACGCCACCACTGCAGACCTAAAGGACCACCTGAGCAATCAAGGATGGATGGTAAACCCAGCCAAGTCCATGAGCAAGCCATCCTTGGACATTAAGTTTTTGGGGATGTGATTCACAGGACAATGGCGATAGGGAACGGCACATAATGCTACCTCTGAGTTGTCCTCACCTTGGCTGACTACACAGGCAGACTTTCAAGGCCTGCTAGGCCAGCTAAATTGGTTCCGCAATTTCATAACGCCATCACATTTGAAAGTTATCCAACGGTTGCAGCACCAAATTTGCAAGAAAACACAACGTAGTGTCCCATGGAGTGAGTGTGACCAAGCCGTGCTGAAAAAGGCTATAGCAGAGGTTAAAAAGATGTGTCTGATCGCACCCCCTGTGGGCAGTCTCCTGACAATTCACGTAGGCTACACCATGGAGCATATCTGGTTTACAGCCAGTGACGCCAGAATGGGAAACCTTGCGTACATCAGTCACCGCACACTCCAAAACCACCAACATTGGTATGGTTGTCTAGGAAAAATCATGCTTGCGGCTCAACTAGGAGAAGACCTCATGGCAAACCCAGGTGTACTTGTTGCACCCAGTGGCACCACACTGGGATTACTTAACCTGAGCAAAATCCACCTGGAGTATCAGGACACGACAAAAACTGGAGCGCCCTAGTCCTTTGTCATCAGTATCACTGGTCGGCATGGCAAGTTGCTGACAGAGAAATGATTCTGACTGCTGAAGAGGATGATCTCACTGTACCATGACTGTATGGGACCACATCCCCAGAGTGGATAGCTTCAGATGGTACATCCCATGATGGTGGAAGGTATGGATATTATTGTGATCCTTGTCATGAGTATGAGGTCCAAACATCTCATCCAGGAGAGTCAGTCCAAGCATCTGAACTATGAGGCTTTCAACTAGCTCTTGAACACACCTGCCGTCACCACGATGGGACGCTCCCAGTACCTGTCATAGCTGTAGACTCAGAATAGATATACAAGATTGTCACCGGAATGGCACAAGTTACGGAACACACAACCCTCTGGGACAACGTCAAGGCCACTTTACTAAGTTTCTCTGTCCGCCCCTTAATCAAGCACACACGATCTCACCGACCTGACACAGACCCCGTACATGCCATCATAGATCAGCTACTGGCCCATCAAGGACCCATGAACTAAAAGGACATACCTCAGTTACATGTCACTGACATCATAGACACCAACTCCTTTCTCGCTTGGCTCCATGAGCGTTGGGGACACCTTGGAGCAAAAAAGGTGCAAGCTCACTAGAGGAAGCAAAGCAACAAAGGACCAAGCGTAGAACAATGAAAAAGAATAATCCAAGCCTGCTCTGCCTGTGCGTGAGAAAAGAACGGTGCACCACAAGCACCAAAAGGGCGCCTATTACCCAGTGCACTTTGCTCCAGGCAATGTGTGGCAGGTGGACTTGCTCGAGCCACTCCCAGGAGCCAAGCCACTGAACAAGGGGCTAGCATTCATAGATCTGGGAACGCGTCAAATCGTCGTCCTCCCTGCAAGGAAGACCACTACTCCCGTAATTCAAGGATGCCTACAGCTCGCTTTCACCCATTGGCAAGTGCCCCACATCATAGACTCTGATGGAGGACCACCTTTTAACTCCAAAGGCTTAGAGCGGTTCGCAACAGAGCATAACGTTCAGTGGCATCATCATCTACCGTATCACCCGCAGTCCAATGGCATTGTAGAGCTCCAGATAGAACTATACAAGAAACAGTTAAGACTGAAGGAAAATGGATCATTTAAGAACTGGACTAAGTACAGCAATGATGTACTAATTGCCATGAACGGCACTAAAGATTTGTGGGATGAATGTACCCCGGTGCCACGTCCGCCTTGGAAGCCATGTTACTCAGCCCAAGAAACAGTGTGGCTAGCCATTCCCACAGCTACCAACAAGCACCCAATCCCAGCTCCCAGTGTTGTACTTAAACCCAGCAAGTACCTGAATACTTATTTTGTTTCTCTTGAAGCAGTCTCACCCGCACGCACCATCTTGGCCCACCGTAATTGGCTAAGTCAACATAGTACAGTTTAGTATACATTATTAATGAACCCCAAGCTTTGTTTTCCAGCCTAAAATGGTATAAAGCGGCCAATGCATGACATGGTGTGAAACATTGCATTGGTACTTGTATTCGGGACAACCATTGCCATGAGTGAACCCATTGGCAACGACCCCAGGAAAAAAAACACCATGCTGAATCTAGACAGACATGGTTAGATTCAGTACTATCAGACTTATTTGAAATTTTCATCATTGCTGTGCATTTAATTGCACTTTTGATACATTTTTTAGTACCTTATTATGTATTTGTATTAGATGTTGCATTTTATGTTTCAGTTTTGTATAAGACCTATTCACTCAAGTATGGGAGAAGAGGTTCTTTAGCTCAAACATATCTGAACTTGGCACTTAGTCAAGGGGGCATGTGATAAAGTGAAAGTGACCAAACGCCAAACACAAGAGCAAGTTATGCTTGTGGCATGGGGGAAGTGGTGGGTGCAGCCTGATAGCCGCGCGATCAGTGCATGCAGAAGAATCCGTAGCTCATGCAGCCCACTCAGCACACCAAAAAAGACTTAATCCTATTGGATATTCAGGCAGTATAAAAGCGAAACCCACTGAAAGAAAAAGGAGGGACGTCCACAATATTGGAGAGGCCTGATCACCCTCACCGGAGGTCCTGTGTACACAAAATCCCTTCCCCTGGACACCCCCATCACGACTGAATATATCATTCAGACGTGTTTAGAGCTCTCAAGTCACCCGTAAGCTTAATCTTGAAGCTGCTGTAAAAGAAACCACCTATACGAAAGTGTGAGTAAAGCATTTATTTGTTACACCGCCTCTTTAATTTTTTTCGGTCAATGGGAAGAAAGATAAGAGAAGGAGGAACAAGGTCCTGTAACCCTTTTGTCCCTGGCCTGTTCATATCTGAGGGTTAACCACTCCTCCGCTTCTTGCCATATTTACAAGGTCAGGGACTGTCAGGTAAGTGTGGTTAGAGTTCACTCAGACATAAAACTGGGCCTCTAAAGCTCTGGCCCAGTGTTGTAATTTATAGCAAAGTGCTCCAAGGTGGAATTTAAAAATTATTGAGTTAAATTTGAAAATGGTTCTATTTGTTGAACCTGAGGCTGTTTAACTGTGTGTTAGCAAATGTATTTTTTATTATTTAGGATAGTGGACTGCTGACAACATTTCTACTTAGAATGCTACAGCATGTTCGTCACTCAAACCATATAACCTTTTCAAAAACAGCTGAAGTAGTTAACTTATATATAATTAACACTTCACAACTAAAGTGATAAGACCTTGAGGAAACCCACCTGGGGAGAAATGCTTTTAAACTAAAGAGCTCTTCAAACTTTTGGGCCTAGGGAGAACCTAACTGAAGTTAAAGGAGAATTTAAACAAGGAGAATCAGCAAGAAATACTACTGCAGCTTGAAAGAAATCAGAAGCCTGATGCCAGGAATAATTATTTTGAGAGATGGGATAGTTGATGTACAATATTAGGAATATCTGGTACAAAGTATTTTGATAAACATTGCATATAAAGTCTGAAAACATAGCAAAATCTCTGTTATTAATGTTAAGCAGAGCCAAACATACATTTTTAAAGCATTATATGACAATTTGTAAAGAATTTAAGAAAGCTATAATTTTTTTTAGATATTTTAGTTGCTATCCTATAATATATGGATATCATACTTATTCAGTTTGAATACATCTTATCAAAGTTCAAAAAAAGTGATATGTACTATTATTATTTTTTTCTGGATTTTGTTTATATGTTTTAAATGGAACTGTTAGACCAAAGCCAACAGAAGACTTCAGTAGAATTTTAGCATCTAAGTTTAAAATTCTGGTCCTGAAAATGTTTTACTGCAGGCGCTTCACTTCCAAAGGTGCCTTACATTTTGGCATTAACTATTTCCAAATGCCTAAGTTTGTTCATCTATAATGGGCAGAGATGTTTCATCTTAAGGAGGCTGAGCAACTGAGTTCTTCATTCATGCCAGAACTTGAAAATAGGCATCCTACATCTAACTTCTGAATCCATTGGCATGTCCTAGCAATGCTTAATAAAGAACAACTGTATTGGACTTTGCACCGATTGCAATTGTGGCCACCACAGAGCTGGCAACTCCTTTTTGTAATGTAGTTTAGTCATTTCAGCATTTGCCAGGAAGTAAGATATCCAGATTCAAGTTCCAACTCTGACTAAGGAAGTTTAAACCACATTTACATCTCTTCCTCCACCCCTTCCTCCTCCCCTCCCACAAGAAAATGCTTTAACCAGCAAACTATAGGGTATTGTTATGGGCAGGAAATGAGGGGAAGAACTTTTCAATCCTTCTTTTGAAGCTGTGTCACAATGCTGAACAGAACTCAAGATTCACTGGGCAAGAGAAAGCACAAGAAGGACTATGACTGTAGCACAGAGTACTTACACAGCTAGAAAGTGGACAGGCCTTGACCTAAACACTGTTTCTGGATATAGTCCAACATTTGGTTAACATACCAAGGAGAAACAGTACTTGGAGTTGGGATTAAAACTCTGTATGGATGAGGAACTCAAGTCTCTCTTCCTGAGCAAGTAGTCTAATCATTAGTCAATATCCACTTACCACAAGCACCTTTCCTTTCAAAATCAGTCCTTCAAAAGTGGGGTGTGTGTCTTCAGTGGGGAAGCTTCAGGATGAGGGGAGTTCCTTTGCTGGTATAGAAGCAGGATGGAATATACCAAGCCAACAATGTGGCTCATGGCTGCCAAGATAGTTGTTGCTTCTGCGTGGGGCTGCAAAGAGCAAAGGTGGAGTCAACTGGTAACCCAGTCACAGCCACTGGAGAGACTGTACCTTCTGGCTGAAGAGCCACTGAGATGACTGAAGGTGAGTGAGCTGCTGCATGCAGTCTGTTGTATCTTGATGATGACTGTGTAGAACAGTGTGTGTCCTGGTATGATCATGCATGTGCAGGATGACTAGAGGTGAGGAGTTTCCAACATATTTAAACTTATAACCTTGATGATGTCATGACCTACTTTTGAGGTCTAAAGAGATGTGTGCTGGTGTGTGTACAGCATCTCTATTATGATGGGGGGGCAGAGGGGCTGGTGTGTGTACAGCATCTATATTACGTAATCATTCAGTAGAACAGTTATGGTAATTAGCAAGACAGTTATGATAAGGGTTTGCAATATTTGAAGTGATTGGTCCTCTAAATTTATGTTAGCAGTGTGTGAATTTGATTGATTAGTGAAATTAAGTAATAATTGGACCATCAGATGATTGAAAGGTGGCATGATAATAACATTATAAATCCTGTCCAGTGTAGGAGTTGGAGGCTTTTTCATGGTTGCCATTGACAGAGCTAGAGCTAGAGCTTTAGCTAGGACTTGCTCACTCGCTCCTGTGTGTGTATGTACTTTGTTGATATGGATGTTTGATTGGTTAAGCACTTGTCACTGATATTAAATTAGTGGCTGTAAAGCTAAAAGGGTGACTGAGTGTTTGCTGTGAGAAAAAGTGAAATACTTAGACACTGTAGCGTAGAGCATAACGCATGTCTGATGGGAGGAGCCATCCTACCTGCATTTCACTTGTCTTACCTCTACCATAGTTGGGTAATGTATTACCTTTCCCTTTTTCCTGAGGTGTTGAGTACCTTGGGAAAGTCAGGAAGGGAAAAGCCAGAAATCCTGGAGGGCTGCTATCAGGCTTTTCCTGCTGACTAGGCCTAAGAGTGCTTTTGCCTGCCACCTAGTGCAAGTAAATTGTCATTACCATGATAGTTAATTGTTAACTATCGATTGGCCTTAGGCTAATTGATGTTTGCAACTGTGTCATTGTTGGCTTCATTTTGTGTGTTGCGGTTCACTTGTTACAGGAATTGTGCTGAGTATTTGTTGCGCAGGTGTTTATTGTGAATTTGTTTCATAATATACATATATCTTGTTCAACTTACCTGATTGCATAGCATGCATTTTCATTTATTCAAAACCTCTCTACTTCCCAATATGAGTGATGCTTTTGAGCTTTGAAATACATGTATGACAAGTTCTACATAAGAACTAAGCATAGCTTTGTTAGGTGTTTGTTGTCGGTCTGGGCAATACCTGGCCGTGCATTTCCAAAAGCTGCTTATCTTTATTCCTTTAGTTCCAGTGAACTGGATTCTTATTGCTTAAACACCCCTGGCAAGGTGCTTCCTGAGGCATTCCTCAGTAGACTCCATGCACCCCTTGGAAAATACCAGCTCTTTGTTTTCATTTATTCTTACACTGTAGAAAAATCAAAGAATGATTCTTCTGTTGCAAAGAAATCAGAAAGACCTGAACAGGGCAGAAGGCTTTTAACACTATGTATTCTTATTTGAAATGTCTGGGATTATCTTGTGAATCACATTTATATACTTAACAGTTAACCCCCTAGTGGCTTTGCTCTCAGAAGGGAGATCACACTTCCTGTCCTTTCTGGTCTTGTTGAAACTGATGAGGCAGCTCTGCACTGAGAGCAGAGTTGCTGGGGCTTAAGTCCTGGTGGATCTGCTTTTAGAACAGGGCTGCCATGGTTTGGCAAGACCAGAGTATCATGGGGAAGCATGCTTACATGGGCTTTGTGGGGAGAATGAAAATGATGGGGTGGTTCTGTATTGAGCTCGCTTCCCCCAACTTTATCATCTTTCTGCAATTAAGCCAGCGAGAGCAGTTGCCCTCAGTATGGGGGTAGGGAGTGGAACAAGACCACTAGGGCATTTATAGATGTGTTCCAGGAGGTAGGTGTGGGGAGTGGAGGGGTGTCGCTTTAATTAGAGTAGCTCCAAGAGCTGATCTAATTAAAGTGCCCAAAGCGTCACATGTATCACCATCCCCATGTTTAAAAATGGTTGCACTTCAACTAACGCTTGTTTTTTAGTGTGGACAGGTGACACATGTGACACTGTAGTCTGCTAGAGCACAGTAATTACCACACTCCAGCGGACTTGATTAATTGAGCCTTCTCCCACTTACTTTAGTTACAGTGTGTCAGAGCAGCCTCAATGTATGTGTATAGATGCCCCTACTAGTTTTGGAAGGTAAAGTGTTTTACCTCAACTAACCATTCAAAAAATACCCTGGAATGACATGAGTAAAACATTTCAAAGTTCAACCTCATTCCGAGTCGCTTATCTTTAAAGTGTTTAGAGGGTACTTCTGATGGGTAAACACCATTTAACAGATCAATGCACCCGTTTTAAGTGCCTTTATGTGTTTTAAAGGTAACAAAGCCCTATATTTCCAGGAGGGCTTACTCTATGTCATACAGTTAACCATGACTGGAAAAAAAAAAGATATATATATATATTTACATTCTAACTTCCATAAAGAAAATTCATGTCTTATGTAACATGCAAGATAACATGGTTTATGTGTATGTGTACTTGTGTATAAGATGAGCACCACAAGCATTTCATAAGAAGGCAATGTGTAGGTATCAAAGGACCACCTAATGACTTGATACAACCTAACACATGGACATAATAGACATGAGAAAAGCAACATGCTGTGTTCATTTATTTTTTTTGAAATTGCTAGGATTCCTTTAGGAGTTGGTTTCTATAAGTTAATTCAAAAACATAATTTTTGGAACATCTCTCTCTCTTTTGCCATTACAGCTAGCATTAATTCCTTTGGCATCTTGTTGACATTAAGGATTGCTGTTCATGCTGTGACCAAGCCAGAGTGAGTAGAAACGTGAACGTGTAGAGTTTTACAAGTAATCATGGAGAGTTTCTTCAAGAATATGGATCCAAGGTCAACAATACATGGTGTTTAAAGCAAGATTGATGGGAAGAGATGAGAATGTTCCCCCCACTCCCTTTGATCCTCATGTCTGTTATCCTTAGTCCATAGAATAAGTCTAATTAGACCATAGGATAATTAGTTCATGAGCTAATTAAAACATACCAATTAATTGCATCAATTGTTATTTACATGATCTTATAGTCTTTTTCTGACAAATTTGCTTTGATGAGGCAAAGGAAGTACTTGACATTTTGCCATTGAAAGTTAATTGCTCTCCAGCTCCAATTAAAATGACACATAATTTGAACTGATTTGCTTAATGTGCTATTCTGAAGGAAAAAAGGCAATACAAAACCTGAAGTCCCTAGGCTTTAGGAGCACAGCAGTATTAATCCAGACAAATTAGTAATAAGACCATTAATATCATGACCATTAAAGATTACTTGTCATGCAAGTGAAATTCTTAATTTCTGATGAGATCAAAGTGTTTGTTCAATAAACTCTTAACCTTAATAGCAAATTCCATAACTAGTGGGATGCTGGTTACTAAGAGCAGGTTAAGACGTATAGCAATATTGGAGTCTCACACAGATTCATAGATTCATAGATTATAGAGTTGGAAGGGACCCAATGGATCATCGTGCCCAGCCCCCTGCCCCTGGCAGGAAAGAGGACCAAGATCAGACAACCCCAGCCAGGTGGTTGTCAAGATTCCTCTTGAAGATTTCCAAGTTAGGTAATAGCACTACCTCTCTTGGAAGCCCATTCCATACCCTTGCCACCCACACTGCAAAAAATGTCTTCCTAAAGTCCAACCAAAATCTACTCTCCATTAATTTGCACCCATTATTTATAGTTTCTCCCTGGGGCACTCTGGTAAACAGAACATCCCCAATTCCCTGCTATCCTCCCCTGATAAACTTATAGGTTGCTACAAAGTCACCCCTCAAATGTCTTTTGTAAAGGCTAAAGAGATCCAGATATCTCAACCTCCCCTCATAGGGAATTTCACGAACACCACTTATCATGTAAGTGGACCTCCTATGAACCCTCTCCAGATTCTGTGTGTCCCTCTTGAAGTGCTGCACTGAAAACTGGACACAGTACTTCAACTGTGGCTTGACTAATGCTGCATAGAGGGGGATGATCACTTTCCTTGATCTGTTGGCCATGCATCTGCTAATACATGACAAGGTGTGATTGGCTTTGTTGATGGCCTCATTACACTGCTGACTCATGTTCATCTTGGAGTCAGCTATTACTCCAAGATCTCTCTCAGCCTCTGAGCTACTGAGGAGGTAATCCCCCAACCTGTAGGTGTCCTGGGGATTCCTCCTTCCTAGGTGGAGTACCTTACATTTATCTTTGTTGAATTGTATCCTATTTCATTCTGCCCATTGATCTAACCTGTCCACATCGGTCTGTATCTTCTCCCTTCCCTCCAGTGTATTAACTTTGTCCCATAACTTGGTATCATCTGTGAACCTGGAGAGGGTGTTTTCCACACCCTCATCCAAATCGCTGAAGATATTAAATCAAATTGGTCCAAGGACCAAACCCTGTGGGACCGCACTGCCCACCTCATTCCAGGCCAAGAACAAGCTGTCCACCACCACTCTCTGGGCTTTGTCCCTAAGCCAGTTAGCCACCCACCTGACTGTGTAGGCATCCACTCCATAGCCTGTTAGCTTCCCTATGAGAATATGATGCGAAACTGTCAAAGGCCTTCCTAAAATCCAGGTACATGACATCGGCCTCAGCTCCTCTGTCGACGCAATGTATGACCTGGTCATAAAAGGCTGTAAGGTTTGTCAGGCAGAATCTACCTGTGACAAACCTATGCTGGTTTCCTTTCAGCATTGTTTCCCCTGCTGAGCCTTCACAAATGCACTCCTTGATGATTTTTTCCAGTATTTTCCCAGGGATGTCTCACCTAAAACTACCTGCCTCATCCCTTCCCCCCCCTTCTTAAAAATGGGCACCACGTTGACTTTTTTTCCAGTCCTCAGGGACCTGGATGGAGAGCTCAAATAGCCATGCCAGCAGCTCACCAATGACACTGGCCAGCACTCGTGGCTGGAGATCATCTGGGCTGGCTCACTTGTACCCATCCAGGACTTCCAAGTGCTCTTTAACTAGGTCAGCACTAACTTTTGGTGGTCTGGTTCCTTTTGGACATCTGTCTATGCTCAAGATGGGGGAATTTTCTTGGTCAGTATTAAGGAATACTGAAGCAATGAACACATTGAAGAACTCTGCCTTTTTCTCTGCATCAACCACCAACTGACCTGATTTGTCTTGCAGGGGTCCCATGTTACTCTGCACTTTCCTTTTGCTCACTATGTATCTGTAGAAGGACTTTTTATTGTTCTTAATTGTGTAGCCAGCCTAGGCTCCAGTTCTGCTTTAGCCTGCATAACTGACTCCCTGCAATAGTGCATCAGGGTGATGTATGCCTCTTTCCCTGCTTCCACTGCCTATAAACCTCTTTCTTTGCCTCCCAGTCTTTTCTGAGGTCTCTGTTCAGCCAAGGGTGATTTTTTTATCCCCTTAACCCCTTTCCTGCATAAGGGGATAGACTCTTTTTGTGCCCCAAGGATCACTCCCTTAAGAAACTTCCAAGGGATGTCAACATATTAGAATTCAAGAGAGACTTTAGATGGATATGCACATATGGGATTATACTTTTCAAGGGTTGTAAATGCAGAGAAATGAGTAAGATTATCCATACTCCTTGAAAAAAATGTGTTTTTAATTTAAATGGCTTATGTTTATTGCATTAGGAATGTACTAAAGGGGCATTTAAAGGGAAAAAAAAGGCAAAGCAAACCAGAATCCAAAATACCTGTGTGGATACCTTAAGAGTATTAGGATTACAGGAGGGAACAGCAGTACTGTAGGCAAGGTAAAGCTCTCTGAATAAACAAGCTTTATTATTATTATTCTACAAGCTTAACTCCATTGTCTTTTGAGAACAATACAACACCTAAACAGTACTATGGCCCTTCGCCTGCATTAACTTTTAAAAAGAGTTTTCTTCTCTTCATCTACAACCCCTTTTCCTTTAGTTTTTTCCTAGGTAAGTTATATGACTAACTGTCCATTTCATAGCTTTTCCTTTCTGGTCCTTCCTCCATGTGTCAATAAAAGGCAATGATCAGTTAGGTACTAAAAAGCTAGCTCTATCAAAGCACTTGTGTGCTTAAAAGCATACTTTTAAGATTACAGAATCATAGGAAAATATGGCTGAAGGGACCTCTCCCTTCAGGTCATCTAGTCCAGCCCCTTCCTCAAGGCAGGATCATCTATAACTAGATTACCTCAGCCAAGTGCCTTAACTTGCTCTTGAAAATGTCCAGGGATGGAGATTTTTCCTCTTCTTTAGGTATCTTATTGTGATGTTTGATCACACTCATAGAAAGTTCTTCCTACTGTCCAACCTAAATTTCTTGTGCTGCAGCTTGAGGCCATTACCCCTAGTCCTGTCTCCTACAGCCACAGAGAATAACTTGTTTCTATCTACTCTATAATCACCTTTTTTGAAGACTGTATTCAGATCCCTCTTCAGTCTTTTCTTATCCAGATTAAACAATGCTAGTTCTGTTTATTCTTTCCTTATAAATCATTTTCCCAAGCCTCTATTAATAATTTTTTTCTGCTCTTTCATGTACTCTTTCTAATCTGTCCACATCTTTCATGAAATTTGGGGCCCAAAACTGGACACAGTATTCCAGGTAATTCCTCACCAGTGCTGAATTGAGTGGTAGAATCTTTCCCCTTGATTTTAAAGTGTTACTCCGGTTAATAACCCAGCATGCTTTGAGGATTTTTTTGTTAATAAGAACACACTATTGGCTCATATTCAGTTTATATGTTACTGTAGCCCCTGGGTCCTTCTCTGCAGTGCTGTGTCTTAGCCAATTATTCCTCATTCTGTATTTGTACATACTTTGCACATGTCCTTGAAGAATTTCATTTAATTAAGTGCAGCAAAATCAGAACACCTAAGAAAAAAAGGCCCAGCTATCCAAACAAGACGGATGTCCAGTTATCCAAAAGGAGGGAAGAACAAAACACAAAACCTCAAACTCTGAAATTTTTTTATTTAAAAATTCTCTAGGTACTTAGAGTTCTAATCCAGTGCATTCCCATGACTACCCCATTTTTAAATGCTCAGGTGTCCTATCTAATCCAGGATCAGGCTCTTCACAAAGCAATTTTGACAACTCTCCCATCCCACTGCTATTTTTTTTCTGCAAGGATATGCAGTCTGCCTTTGTTATAATATGATAATGCTTAGCTACTTTAATGCTGCCTTATTTAAGATTTGGTGCTTACATTTCTACATATCTCTAGCCCCAATTCAGAAGGGGATCAATTCTGAAAGGCATTTAGGTGCCAAAAAGGTAGAGGTTTTGGTTTAAACACCAAGTAGTTAAAGATATTTAGGTTATTTTCTAAATCTTATCTGGGAGCTTTTTTTTCCTCCACGCCTAATTAAGGTGCAAAATTAAGCTTATTTTAGCTCTGTGCTGTTTTGGCTTTGCTTACAGTTATAGAAACCTCACTACAGAAACCCAAGCTGACAGATCTTATAGAGGAAGTTATGTCAAGTGCTATGTACTGGAATTCCAGTACAGGGAATTATCTAGAGAGACTTTCCCAGAGTGCCTGGCAGTGAGGGGCTAATTTATGGTATTTTTAACATTTTAAAAGGTTGTTTTCTATTTTTGTTGACTGGCAGCTCTTTTATATATACACTAACTAGATACTTCACAAGGGTATATAAACCCGCAGGATGGCTTAGCTTAATGCTTTTTGTCCTTTATTGGGACCTGATCTATTATTATTGCTATCCTATGTTCATATCTGTGCTGAAAAAATCCACTTTTTCCTAGAGGCCTCCAAAACCATTTTTTTTTCTCCCTAACAGGGTGTTTAGTAAACAAAACTACAAAATAAGCACTTATCTGCATAAAGTAATCCGTGCAACCAGAATACAATTAGGCATAGATTAAGCGATTTGAAATTAGTGTAGCTCTGTGCAAAGAAAAGCCAAACAGAAATAATAAACAGGAGAGAGACTAAACATTTCTTAAAGTCTCCACTTTGTATTGCCTATCATCCTTTACCTTTGGCCAAAACACCATCTTACTTATGTTGAGAATAACTCAGAACATTAACTTTGATTCCTCTGGAGTAAATGGAAGGGTTCTTTTTTTTGTTCTCAATAAGGCCAAGATTTTTTTTCAATAAGGCCAACACACTCCTCGTGTATTTCCTTTTTTTTTAAATGTCCTAACACGTAATTGTATAAAATACATTTAAAACACAATGGATAAAACACACACCATTTATTATAAATTCATCTTTCATTTAACATGGTGTTTAAAACCCAAAGATTTCTTAAGTTCAGCAACTATCAACTTACATTTTTTTTAAATAAAACTTGAAACCTTATATTAATTGTTTCAAGTTAAAGTTCCTTTCCCCTATTCTGACTTTGCTAGGGATGAACTATTAAAAATGGCAGATTTGATGCACATTTTAGGCTTATATTGAATCACATTTTGCCATATTTGTCTTTACCATCACATTGCCAAAGCATGTTGTAAAATGCTATTTCAGGTTGAAGCATAGTTAAAATAACTAAACTTTTTCTAAAGAAAGAAAACCATGGTATTAAAGTTTAAACAGCTGTCAAATATTAAGTCTCTCTAGACTGCAAACAAAAGATTATAAGAAATATTCTTAATGTTAGAAAGATTTGTTAAATTGTCCTTGCTCTAATTATGGAAGTTAGCTGACATGAGAAAGAAAGACAGAATCAGCCATTTTTTTTTATTCATTTACTATTGGAAAACCTATTGGTGGTTGAAATCAGGGCATGCATGACTAAATGATTTTTTTTTAACTGTGCCTTGTTAAGCTAATTGTCGAAACAGATATAGAAACTTCAGAATTTTTACTGAAAGCATTCTAGCATAAAATACACTTAGAAACATCTTTTGAATGGCTCATAAGAAATGGATCAGATCAGACTACCTGAGGACAAGCATATTCATTGTGTATCTGTTAAGTGGTATGGAAAATATCAAAAGGGAAGACAAAGAACACAATGAATGAAACATTTCAATGATTATAAATATGTGACACTGATGAATGAAGCATAATCTCCCATTCAAAGATTGCATTCCCCAAGTAGAAGTGTAGCTATAAGGTTCTGCCAAGGAATAAAGTAGTAGTTCCCTTCCACAAATGCAGCTCTTTTTAGATGAGGGCTTGCAGTGTCAACACAAAGAATCCAGACAAATCCCTGAGATCAGGTAGATTGATTTCACATACATTAATTTCCTTGCTGGTTCCTTAAGCTTTGTTTTACTTCATCTATATTTGAAGCTCTATGAAGTGACCTAATCACTGTTGAAACTTCCAGGCATAATTATCCCTATCCCACTGCTGTAAGTTCAAGTGAACACCATGAATCCTGGTTTTCTCTGATAAAAAAAAAAGTCCCTGTTTTTTTTTTTTTTTTAAAACAGTAACCTAACCCAAATTCCAAATTTTCCCATAATTAAAATGAAATACCACTAGTTTATATTCTGTCATATCTCATTTTAATCATGGGGGAAATATGGATTTCAGGTTACTTTTTTTATATAGATTTCAGGTTACTTTTTTAAAACTGAAAATAGGGATTTTTTTTTTAATCAGAGAAAACCAGAATCCCTGGTGAACACACTGCAACAATAAAGAGCCACTGAATAACAGTGAATAACCATCATTCATACCTAGCTAGGTGTCAATTGAAAGGGGTGATATTTGCTAGGGTGCACTGATCCAAAGATCTCCTAAAAACCACCTATCTTTTATACTTGCATTATTTTTTGAATAACCTAGCAACAGGCTAACATACATACACACATCTAGGTAATGCCCAATTATTTCACCCTTTTGCATTTGATTACATTACCAATTTAAATTGTTTACTACTTTCCTGGATTGTCGTCTCTGACATCAAGTCAATCAGGCAAATGTAACTTAATTACATTAATTTTGATGAGGCACAGAAAGAGAGAACATATAGTGTCTGTGTGCATATGTATGTGTGTATATATAGTGATTTATATGAAAATGTATTTTTGCATCAGAATACAGATCTGGCATATCCTTCTAACATTTCATGAACATTATTCAACAGACCAACAGGTATGATACCTGTTGGTTAACCAGTGATAGCCTAGTTATGGGGAAAGAGTAATGCCTAAATATTCTTAAAAGTAAAGTTTATTTATTGGTAAAGTCCACCTTGGAGAATAACAAACAAAATAGTAAACGACCTAAGAGGACTGGGGCTTGCTTAAAAAGAATAAGTCATTATTATGAATATTATGTGATACATGAGCTATAACTGACCTATCTAACTTGCATCCTAAAGCTTGTCCAACTTTATCCCAACTACGTAGTTGGTCCAATAAAAAATATTGTCCTATTATTTGCCTCTCTAATAAATTCTGGACCATCGTCACTACTAAATATCACTTTTGCACTACTGTGTTGTAGCAAAGTTACAACTTTATGCTGGAGTATCTCCAAATCATGTTAAATAACACATGCTCAGCTATCGCCAGACTCCTCCACAGAAATAATATGAGTTCAAGACAAGTGTGGTGATGGGTCTCAGCCACAGGACCACAGCAGAGGCAGTTTAAGACTTTTGTGAAGTACTGAAACTGGGACCAGCAATTAACTGATTGTCAGTCAGCAGCCACCCCACAGCATAGGAGTTGGTTTAAGGCTGCCAGCAGTAGAGACACAGCTTGTCCTATGGATCCAGTGCCAGGTGCAGACATAGCATGGCACCTTTTCCCAGGCTTGGCTCTTGAGTGAGTGGCTCTTGCCTGGCTTACCCTGGCATGCCAGCAGCAGATTCACAGATTCATAGATGTGAGGGTCGGAAGGGACCTCAATAGATCGTCAAGTCTGACCCCCTGCATAGGCAGGAAAGAGCGCTGGGTTCAGATGACCCCAGCTAGATGCCTATCTAACCTCTTCTTGAAGATCCCCAGGGTAGGGGAGAGCACCACCTTCCTTGGGAGCCCATTTCAGAACTTGGCCACTCTAACTGTGAAGAAATTCTTCCTAATGTCCAGTCTAAATCTGCTCTCTGCTAGCTTGCGGCCATTATTTCCTGTACCCCTGGGGGCACCTTGGTGAATAAAGCCTCACCAATTCCCTTCTGTGCCCCCGTGATGAACTTTTAGGCAGCCACAAGGTCGCCTCTCAACCTTCTCTTGCGGAAGCTGAAGATGTCCAGGTGCCCTAGTCTCTTCTCGTAGGACTTCACCTGCAAGCCCTTAACCATACGTGTGGCCCTTCTCTGGACTCTCTCCAGGTTATCCATATCCCCCTTGAAGTGCGGCGCCCAAAACTGCATGCAGTATTCCAACTGCTGTCTGACCAGTGCCCAATAGAGGGGAATTATCATCTCCTTGGTTCTGTATATCATGCATCTGCTGATGCACGATAAAGTGCCATTAGCTTTTCTGATGGCTTCGTCACACTGCCAACACATGTTCATCTTGGAGTCCACTAGGACTCCA
>JAGPOW010003316.1:118149261-118190168 GCA_030014935.1 Caiman crocodilus
AAAACAACCTTCCAGTCTCCCTGTGTATTCTGTCTTGGGAGGATGGCTCGAGGCCATTTATTAGGCCTTCAAAGAAATGGCTTGGGGTTATTCACAACACAATCACTTATACCAGTAAAACTGTAATGCCAATACCTGACCACACTGGATGCAGACAAAAGTGCAGCTTCCTACTGCCCCCATTGAGAATACTTTGCAGGAAGCTTTCTGAGTTATAATGATTTCCTAGGAAAAACAAAAGTCACAATGCAAGGTGAGGGGGGAATCTAGCTGCTGGCTGCCAGCCTACAGCCATTTTCCCCATTATCATTTTCATTATCACTGGCCCCAGCTCCCTGCCAGCCTGTGCTGTTTTCAGAATGGGAGGGGGGAAAATGGAGAAGAGAGGTTCCTCAGCCTGTGATGGAGGGTGTGATGGGTGAATTGGAGCCCCCCACCTTGGGCTCCAATACACCTGCTGCAAATTCTACTGGTGGTTGGAAAAAACCCCAAACCTAATGCCAAATAAGGGAATTTTTTTTCACCCAAATGGCCATTTTTGAAGCAGTCTGCAAAACCATGCACTTGTTTGGTCATGGCTATAGACTGCCTTCTGCAGCCAGATCAGGCAAAAATGGTCACTTTTGTCCATGCCCAGTGTCATAGGAAGAATACATGGGTACTGTTTAGTTCAAGGTCCTACCTAGTTTCTTGGTAGACTCCTACTAGAAGTCATTTAAGCCTTCTTTCTCTGGACTATCTCTCCACCTCAGTTTCATCCTAAGGTTGAGTTCTAATCACCCCTATTTTTTGTCCTTGTTTTCTTCACCTGGAGAAATGGGCAAAATCTTTGCACAAATTCTGCTGAGCCCCCTTGAAGGACCAGTTTGGTTCCTTCTGGGAAAAAAACAAACAAACAAAAACTTTACTATATTTGGTAAAAGTGGCAATCTCTGATAAAGATAAATCAAGGCTGGATGCAGCAGATGAAGAATGAATTGGCATTAGTGAATGTAAGCCTTCACAGGCATTTTAGGGTTTAAGCAGTACTATTGTTATAGAATTCAACATTGAGGACAGTGCATAGCTATACCCCTAAGAGCAAAACAAATGCCTTCCTGCCACTATCCCTTTCCAAGTTTCATGATGTAGATCCAAGTGAAGAGCCGCATCCCTAATTTATGCACAACATACAAAAGACTGCTGTGGAGCAGGGAAGGGCTACTGACCTGCTCCCTCTTACCCTGCTGTGTTTGTGTATCTACCTCACTGCCTTTTACTGCTCTTTTGAACACAGACTGCAACCGTGGCCTTAGACCATTCCACGGTGGAGGCTTGTTCTTCACTCCTGTAAAACATAATCTAAACCTCACAATTTTTTGAAAGGTATAACCTTTGATTCTTCAGAGAATTATACTCAACAGGATAGGTTGTTAAAGGGCCTCCTTGCAGAACATCAATGGCAGAAAGTGTGTTCAAACTGAAATACACACAAGCACAATAAAATGGAGTTGCAGAACTCCATTCACCCTCAAGATCAGATTTCTTTTTCTCTTGGTATCATGTATGCAGTTTAATATTTATAGACATATTCCAAATGGTTTTCTTTTTCAAAAGAGCTAATGCCACTGAATATTTAAAACAGAGGCCAGATTACTGGAAGATCTTAAAAAAATTTTCCCACTAGAAGGTTCCAGTGAGCAAATTTTGGATACTTCTCGTTCTTATGTTTTTCCTCTGTTCTTTTCTAGCAGCCCCACATGATATTTCTTTTCTGCTTCTTATGACAGCTTTGCTTCTTTGATCCACATTTTGTGTGAGCTTATTAATGACCAGCAGGTACAAGAAACATGCCTACACTTATTCAGTGTCTGAAAAGTTATTCTATTCATAATTGGATCCCTAGACTCCAAGGGCCTAGATTCTAATCCCATTTATACGGCTGTAAATCACAAGGAATTCACCAAAAATAACTGAAGACACATTTTCTAAAAGCAATATCAGAATCTGTCCCTAGAACCTTATGTAATTGATTTCTAATGCATTTTGTTTTATTTTTGTAAGTCTAGTTTATTTTTTCAATGTAATCTAATTTAAATATCTAGATGCTTTATTCAATGAAATCTAAACTTCTACACAAAACCTTTATTGCTGCTTCTGAACTGTAATTTCCCCCCCTTTCGCTCACTATTCAAACTGATAGCCTTCTCTAAATAGATTTTTAAATTAGATGCAGTGTGGCCCTCAGCAATCAACCCATATTGGATGTAGAAAGGGGAAACAGGATAAAATTAGTAATCTATTTTTGTTGTCACAATCATATCTTGGGTAATCTTTAACTAGAACCACGGAAATGGCTTGGAGATTTGGCATCTTTCCCTGTGATTGCTTTTAAAGATTTGGAAGTCCTGACAAATAAAAATTAAATTACATTTCACTCATAAATATTGAGTACTCCACAACTGTTGAGAAAAGGGGTACTTTGGAGACTGTAGAATAAAACAGATTTTTTTTCCTGGTTTTCATTACATCACACTACATTTGTTGTCTTGCTAAAAAGTAATATAGCTGGAAGATAATACTTGTGGGAGTCACATTATTCTTAATATGCTGGTGGCCTGGTACTGATTATCTGAGGCATTGCTCCTGAGCAGCTGTTTGGAATATTCATAAAATATGCAAAGTAAATAATTTTTTACATAGGTAATGATGACTTCATTTGCAATACTGACAAATAGGAAGCATCTTTTTTTTTTTTTCCACTAATAATATAGATCTTAAAGTCCAAGATTTAGATGACTTATTTTCAGGGATCCTGGTTTTCTCTTATAAAAAAATCACAAAATCTCTAATGAAAAATTGTGAATTCTCTGAAAAAAACCCAAATCCATTATTAAAAAAGCCCCCTGCAGCACCCCCCAACCCTGCTAGTGCCTCTCACTGCCCCCATAACAGTTCCCCCTTCCTATTCATGCCTCTTGCCCCTCACCCATAGTCCTTGTCCCCCAGCCCTGCTGGGGAGGGGGCAGCTTCCAGGGCTATGGGGCCAGGGTGCCAAGACTTCAGTTCCGTTCCCCCAACAGCAGGCAGCTGCAGCAGAAGCATCATGGATCCAGCTCCCCCACTGACCTGCCTGCTCAGGTCAGGGTGGGGCCAGCTCCTGGCTCTCCCCCACCCCCCTGCAGCCTTGCCTTGTGCCCTCAGCCATGACCTGCAGCCCCATAGCCCTTCCAGAACCCTCCCCACCACCAGCCTCCTGAAAGCCCCACTTACCTTAAGCTTCAGGAGAGGAGTAAGACTGAGCTGAGCCCAGCAGAGCCATGGTTGACTGAGTCTCAGGCCCCACCCTTCCCCACCCCTCAGGCAGGGCTGGGGTTTCCCACCCTGTCTGCAAACAGCTTTTGCAGGCTAGAGGTCAACCAGCCTGCAGAGCTATTTGCAAAAGCAGGGAATCTGTGAGTTTCTCTGCTAAAAGGAGAAATCCACATTTTCTCGGTTTTCCATGGGAAACAGAATATCTGGATTCCTGCAGTTATTTTACTCCTCATTAACACATGAGGAGGGAACTTAGGTTAACAAAAAAAAATAAAATACTTTGGGTGAAAGGTAGATAGTGCCATATAGAAGGAAGGAAGGAAGATTTTAAAACACTCTTTCGTACTTATGTCCTATATGTTTCTTCCTTCTAGAAAACTACCTGAACTGCTGTTCTAGGTCTTTCTGGACTTAAAATTGCAGAGACTTCTAACTGAGAGAGAAGCCATTCTCAGTACTGTTGATAGAGCATTCCAGCAGACCTGGTAGTCAGCTTGACATGCTATACTCAAAAGCATGATGTTTACAAGTCAACTTTAACAGAAAAATCAATAGCCAGGGTGTCTTGATATCCTTTTGGTTTATATTTGGAATTAGAAACTGGTATGTCTGGACTATGTGGGTGGGAAGCATTATGCTTTCACTCAACAACAAATCATGGTTTTGTCTCCCTAAAGTCTTTATTAGAGCTTGGTATATAAAATCCTGTTGTTGAAAAGTCCTTGTTGCACAAACAGTATTTAGAAATCAAAAATATGTTGGACTATGTCTACAGAAGTAGTGTTGAAAATATATTAATTTGTAAACTTAATTAACAGGATATGTTAAGGGCTTGATTATGTTATTGTCTTATTCAAATTAGTAGTGCAGTACATTAGAAGGAAAGGCTCTTGAAAGCAAGTAAAATGTGTGCATTGTTACTATACACAAAAACAGACAATATAATTTTAGCCTGCTTAAGTGGTGCTTCTCCTGGGATATTAACAATAAAATATTGTCAGTCCATCTCCTGCTCTTTAGATAATGGGAACTTTGTAAGTATTTGGCATGAACTATTTTGCAGCATGAATATAAATGAATATTACTGGGCTTTCAGGCATTATTTGTCATGTTCCAGCTAGAAACCAACAGCAACCTCAGATTCAGCAATTATAATTTTGAGTGGTATTTGTACTAGAGCAACTACATGGAACCACTACAATTTAAAATTGAAGTAATTAATTTAAAAGGAATAATAGCTCTTTTCTCTGTATTATTGAAGACATGTATGACAGTATTTTTCAAAGCCTGTCAAACTATCAGACAGAAAGGAAGAGAGAGTGAGAAGATGGTAAATCACAGAATTAATATTTCAAATTATATTTGAACTAAAAAGAAGAAAAAGAGAGCAGTCCCCTTATTAATCCAAATCTGCTGTCTTGAAGAGGCACATCTAAAAGTCAAAGAAAGCAAGGAACTGGAACGTGACTCTTTTTTGTTGTTGATATGATTTAGATTTATATCTAAATATAATTCTAATGTGTTCTGATTTTCGTTCATAATTTTGTGGTTCAATTAGTGATGTGTGTGTATATATTTTTAAAATCATAAGAAATTCAGAATAGGAACTTTGTTATTTTCTAGTTTCTTTAAGCACTTGGTTTGCTTTTGGATGTAAACCCATAGATCGATATGGATGCATATCTATATCTAGATATCTAGATATATCTAGATATATGTGTGTGTATATATGTATGTAAACCCATACACACACACACACGCACACACACACACTTATATATGGGTTTACGTCCAAAAGCAAACCAAGTGCTTAAAGAAACTGGAAAATAATGAAGTTCATATTCTGAATTTTTTATGATTTTAAATTAAGATGTGCCAAGGATGGGACAGAGAAAAAAGAAGCACAGTGACTAAGATCATAAAGAAGCAGTTATGTGGACCACAGAATAATTTAATTAAACACATTTTTTCTCTGTCTCTTCTTCTACATACTTCCAGAACTTTTACTTCAGCATTACAAAACTTCAGTAGCCAAAAGTCCTGTGGTTCCCCCCACATCCCAAATGTTCAGAATGATTTAAAAATGAATATATTTTATTTCTTTTGATTTCTCTTCTAATTTTAAAGATTGGGTTCTCACATCTGCTACAGAAGTCATGGCAGCTAGAAATACACTTTTCAAGAATGCTGCAAGTTATCTAATAAAGATGCTGAAATCTTTTACGAAAAGCACTGAACATTGCATAAATTGTAATATATATAACAAGTCTTTGTTTTTAATTGAGTAAAAAAAGAAGTATGTAATTGATTTTTGGACATGATACAATGAATGATACAAAATGGAGGCTGCTCATGGATACAGGAAATTGGAGGGAATGGCCTGAAATTACCGAATGTCAAGAAGAGTGATGGAGGATAGATAAAGGGAGAACAGATATCTTAGACTTAATGGTGAAATGGATAAGAATTTGAGGTATAGACAGGTGTGCAAGGGGGTATTGGTAATAGGAAAAATAATACCTAAAAATGAAGGAAGGAAGCCATGACTCAGTAGACTTAAGTGGAAGAATCCAGAGAGCAGCAGTGTAGGGATGTGATAAGGTGCCTGGGACAAAGATTTGGTGACTTAGTTTGTGATTACAAAATGCATGGCTGCCTGCAGCTGCCCCCCTTGTTTAGTTTTTTTGTACTCTTGGCCCACCAACCTGCCTTCAAGTCAGTGCCCAGAGCATTTGCCTCTATCACCCTCCCTAGTTACATCACTGCCAGAGAAGTCAAGTAGATGTCATGCGAAAGAAGGGACAAACTGAAAAAAAATGTAGGTTGTGACAGACATCAGTAATGACAAAGGAGATTGATATCTTTCTATACGCTGCTGATATGTGGAAATGATGTGCAGCAATACCATGGAAACCAGAAAGTACTCCTTTGAAGAATTATGATCTTCTAACAGTGGGTGAATTATACCTTAAGGAAAAAGGAGTGTCTTCAAATAGGATTTACAATACAAGTATATCAACTTCATTGTGTGAACCTCAATAACATTTTTAAAATAAAATTTAGGATTTTAACTGTACAACCTATTTGAGAAAACCATTATCTTTAAGAATCAGAGGTCTAGGTATCATCAACACCACAGCATTTACTAGGTTCAGAGTGGTGCAGGTGGTCACGTACATGGTTAATAGCCGAGAGGACACAAGTTTAAGGCTATAGCAGAAGTGTTTATGGCTTGTTCTGCAAATTCTGTTAAATACCTTGTCACAAGAACATGGATAGGAAGGACAGTATTTGCTAGGACCACAAATGAAGTGCTAGAAATTGATCCTGTGCCTGCTATATTGGCTGCAAATTTCCTAGCATGTGGCAAGTCCAAATCCAATAGCCATTTGACATAAATCTAATCCCAGGTTTTCAGAAATGTCTAATTTTTATAATGGCCCCGGTCATGAGTATTCATCAGTATGAGTAAAAAATAGATATTTTCCGTTTTCTCATATCATAGAAGGAAATACTTTAAATTTAGTCTTAGAAAGAGATATAGTTCAGACACTTAAGAAGTGCCTTTTTTCTCTTATTTGCTATTCCGTTCTGAAGCAGAACTCTGGAGAAATAGATAGAAAAAGAAAAGTCTTTAAGATGTTGAATAGTAAGAAACAACAGGAATTGGATTCTGCTGTCATGTCTGGGTCCATCCTCTATGGATTTCTCTTCTTGCTTCTTGGATAAAGGTGCTTTCGACTTTTTATAGAAACATGGAATGGCATTTAAAATGGAAGGAGAGGTGTGAAATCATTAAATCCATACTAGCAAAGAGTTGTGTTTTTGGAAAGTTTGCCCCATAAATTGGGCCCATTATTCTTATATTCCTATTCTCTTTCACCTTAGATATTTGTTTTTTCCAATTTTGAAATAGTCATAGGATCAGATGCCTGTCTCAGTATGTGGCTCAGCATATTTAATTTTACTGGAAAGTACTCAGATACTATGATGATGGAGACTAGAGAAAATCCTAATAGTGATAGATAGTTTACTATAGTAATCTATTGTCTACTTGAAGATTTGGCGTTTGCCATGGGATTTTCTTCAGATCAATTTAATTAACCTGAAAAATGGCTATGTCATATTTTACAAGTATAACAAAAGCTTCCTCAATTGTTACAGCTGGAGTGCATGCTCTCAATTCATTAATAGATTGTGCTTCTTTATCAGTTTCAATGTTTCACTTTCCTTACAGAAAGTGCATAGTGATATACACTGCATATATCTGATAGGAAAGAACTGACTGAAAGCATAGGCTGTATGTATGATATTTCAATTATGTAATGAATAAATCAGAAAAAGTGGTTTTCCACCATGTACTGTATCTAGTACAGTCTTTTTTGGGAAAGATTCCCCTGGATAAATGATAGAAGCATAGAGAAGTAGGTCCAGAAAGGACCTCCAGAGGTCATTGAGCAGGAAGTATGTAGAAGAGTTATGTTGAAGAAATGAGCTTACATATTTTTAATTTACTAACAGATTCAAAATGAGTTCATCACTGAATCCTTGAATTTCCTCAAATAATCTTCTTTTGCAAAGTATTCTATATTGTATTGAGGTAATATTAGTTTTATTGTATTTTTATTGTCTCTATATTGGTTAATGGTAACTTCTGCTTTAGGAAATACTGGTCACGTGTACACGAATAGTGGATGTCACGAATAGTGATGTCACTGCATGGTTTTTTAAAATGCTACTGTGCAGTGACAGTGAGCTATGGTACAGTACCATTACTTCATGGTTAATACCTGGAAATGCTACTGCATTGTAGCAGTGAACTTATTGCTACTGTGCAGTAACATCTTGTGTAGACATACCCACTGTGGTGCATTTGATGGTAGAGAAAGTATAACTGGATATTTGTGGAAAGTTTTGTCTCTATGCCCAAGCAGTGGAAAACCTTTCTGTGTAACCTCCAAAAAGAACGAATCTTGATTTAATAAACTTGCTGTTCAAAACCTCAGTGTGTTTATCATAAAATTAGCACTTACTAGGTGCATTTATACATGTTCTTTACTGTGCAGTAGACTAAATTACTGTTTAGTATAGTGCCATCATTTACACATGTGAGGCAATTGGGTTGGTGAACACTAATTTACAGTGCCATCAGATAATCCCATCAGACAATCTGAAAATGGAATAAATTACTGTGCTTAAATGAACGTGTAGACGATATCAGGATTAGTTTATTCCAGATGAAATTGTGCTGGAGTTTATTCAGTTGCATTAATTGTACATGTAGACCTGCCTTCTGGGGACTAAACTGCAAATGAATTACATGCCATTCACCTGTAGGGCACCAATCTGTGTACTTCACAGCTCAGTAAGGTTTAAACTTTGTTCCCATCTAATTATTTTGTAGTGGTTCTACATCAAGGACTTTCAGTTTGAGCTCCCATGTTGCAAACTCAGCACCACGTTTTGCACTAATTGGCAGACTCAGCAAAGAGGCCAAGAACTCCAAAGGTTAAGGAAACTGAACTATGTCCAGAATTCCTGCCCCCTCATAAAGGTTGGAGTATGCTGTCAGGTCAGTATTTGTGAGAAATATGCTCTGCTGCAGTCTTGAAGGCAAACAAAGAACTGAGTTAAGTTGAACTGTCAAAACAATGCCTGTACTATATTCATACAATTACTTTTATGCTGAATATTATAGTTTTGTTGTAAGCTTCTAGGCAGAAGGACCATGTTTTCATTCTGTGTGCGCTGAAGGACAGTGTCCAAATCCCTGACTACGGAGTCTAGTACATATTGCAATATAATATAAATAATGGCTATGCTAGTATATATACACTCATGTACACACATGCAAAAATGAACCAGTTGGTTCACTTGGAGCTGGATAAATCCAATGGTGTAATTAGGCTGGAATGACTGGGGCACCTGCCTTGGGTGCTGACTTGGGGGTGGGAGTGAGGAGAAAAGAAAACCTACTGCCATGGTCATGCAATTACATTTGTAGCAGGGCAGCAATCAGAGGTTGGGAAGACAAAGTGGGGGGTGGGGGAGAGGCAGGCTAGAGATCTGTGCCATGTGCACTAACAAATTATCTTGCCCTGGATTCCAGTAGTCTCAAAAGACATGTTAATCAAAGGGACAATAAGATGATAACTTTATTTCCTTTTCACTTTATCCAAACAATGAACCCCTATTCATTACCTATAGTACCTATTCTTCACTTCTAGAATCTTAGGATTGTATCAGTTGTTGTATCAGTACTCGTCCAAAGACTACATTCTGACATTTTGTACCTAAAGGAAATTAGAACAATATTACTTATAAGAGTGAAGTTCTTCCAGTCTTACAGAGGTGCAACAGAGCAGAATTTAGAATTATGCACACAGAAAAATCAGAACTTCATAAGTGCCAAACCATGCCATTGTCTCTGCATGTGGCTTCGTATATTTGGTGATCATCTGTAATCCTTTTGATGAATCTAACCCATTATCTCAACTGCAAATAACAGCAACAGAAAATGACAACTGAGGTGCTACTGTGTTAACAAGCAGACATTATCTCATGAACAGTCAGAGATTACTGCCATTCGAGTCTAAACAAAAAGACTAGAAGCCTGGAGAAATAAAATGCTTTTGATTGTAAAACCTGATGTTTTCAGGCACCACTTTATTAGAGAAAAAAGAGAGAGAAATCCCTGAAGCAGCAATTTTTGTTATTAGGCAATTAAAACTCATTTTGAACCTACTTTATTTCTAACCGAGAGGTCCTATACTTTGCTTGTTTGCCCCTGAGAGCTACAATTTGGATAGCGTGCTTTGTCATCCTGAATAAAATAGTGATAACTTATATGTACTGTCCCTATTTGTACTATGTTAATTTGCTGTCAGAGTTTAATTAGCCTTTTGGCACAACAGCGATTAAGATTCATCCTGTTCTATCCAAAAGTCATGTCCTGATTTTTAGTTGACTGTCAGTCTATTCATGTTTTCATGCCTGGTTTTGTTTTTTTTGTTTTTAACTGTCCTTTAAACATGTCCTTTATAAACTTAAAAAATCAGGACTTTTCCTTGGAAAAAATAGTTGTGCAACAACACATTTCATGGAGTAGCTTAACAACTGCACTTAAAGAATAAAGCTGTAAGTCTGGTACTGAATAAATCCGAACTCTAAGCTCCAGTAGTGGTCCAGCTCTGTGTAGTTACCTAGGCAGCATTCTGTTTCCAGGGAAAGTTGTATGGTATTGCCTTTTGGTTCTCTCAGCAATCAAATTATACCTATATTAGTTCTACTTATGCACATGACAGAAGTTTAATAATAGACTAAACATATTGATCATTGTAGGGCAAAGCACTCTTTTATTACATGTTGGAGTGGATGATGAGGCACAAAACCTTTTATGCCTCCCCAAATGAAAACTCAATATTTTTTCATTGTCAAGGTTATAATTTACATTTACTGGCCTTCCACTTGAAATAAGGTCTATGAATTTCATATCCCCTGTATGTTTCATTTACCTCAGAGAACTGACATTTTTCTACAGACCTTTAAGTAAAATAACCGTAAGGGACTGTGAGCTGATATATTGTCTTTCATCCTCTTGACACTAAAGTTGTTATCATGACTATGTTATCCTCTTGACTATAAAGTTGTAACTGCAGTAATTTATAAATAAGAATACTTGACTTATCTATCAAGGCATTTAAGAGATAAAGCTTTTTAACAAAGACTTACTACAAACAGTTGTAATTATTGTCATGTATTTGATTTCCAAATGGCTGAAAATAGTGAGTCCATGAGTTTTCTATGCAGTTTTTGTCTGTCCTCATGAAGCCTTCAGTTAGGGTTCTAATAAACTGGTATTAAGTGCTGTATATATATAGGTTGTGTGCTAGTGAAGTTAATCTGCAAAGCCATACCTAAAATTTGTTTTTATACTAGTTAAAACACACTTAGATGTTAATATAATGCCACAATTGGTATTGGAGGAATTTTATGCCCAATCCCAAAAGTTGTGTGTCCTGTCATACACTGGAATAAAATTTATTAGAATCTAATTGCATGGCTACCAGGGCTGGAACACAGATCAGGTATGGAGTTATGAACACAGAGTGCTGTGTTACAGCACAGAGAGCCAACTTGTGCCTGATCCCAATCATCAGAGTCTGAAAAGGACTTATGCATGTAAGGTTCATGCTGGAGGTATCTAAACTGTAATATTTCAGTTTTCGTCATTATTTTTAAAAGGATCTGAAGCTCTGTGCATGTCTAGAGGAATGTCTTTGAGGCTGAGCAGATTGGCCCCTAGTCATATCTAAGATCCATAAGTTATCCTCACTGGGAGGATAGATGGGTGAGGGCCCACACCTTGATTGGGTAGGAATTCTCAGGAATGCCTACTGAATCAGGATCAGCAAGTAACATGGCTATCCAGAGCTTCCTATTTGAAGGGCTGTCAGCAAGATGTCTGCTGCTCCACTTCTCACCACTGATTGATATGAGGGCTGCTTGTCATGTGGCTCCATCCCTCTGCTAATCAGTGCCAAGGAACAGCACTTCACACAGACAGCACTTGAAGCCAATCAGTGGCAAATGTTGGGGGGCGGGAGGGCACCATGCTGCACACATGAAATCATCTGGCAGCCACCATGAGTTAGGTAGGTCTCTAGATATAGGACCATTGGAAAGTAGGACATGAAGGGACCTTTCAAAGTAATTTAATTCAGCCCCATGTCAAGGCAGGATAATCCCTGATTAAACCATCTAATTTTCTCTAGTTTTTCTAACCTAATTTTCTCTGATTAAAAAACATCCTCAATTTTCGGATAAAGAGCAAAACCCAAATCCACATTTTTCCATGGTTAAAATTAAATGCCACAGATAGGTAGATAGACAATAACCTCAGCCGATGTCCTCAGTATTCTAGGGTGTATCCTATCTGACTCTGCTGAATGTAAAGCATCCAGCTTCTTGAAGAAATCTCTAAAAGCTTCTTCTACTATTTTAGGCTGTTTTGCTTCTTTCTTAGCAAGAATAGTCAGCAGGAAAGATATCAGGTATCTGTCCTTATTTGTGAAGACTGAAGTAAAAAAAGACATTAAATATTTCAGCCTTGTCTGTATCATCAATAAATAGATTGCCTTCTGCACTCTGTAAGAAACCTACAGTTTCTTTGGTCTTCCACTTACTTTTGACATGCTTGTAGAATCTTTTTATTGCCTTTTCTGTCCCTTGCCAGCTGCATCTCAAATCATGCCTTGGTCTTCCTAATTTTCCCCATACACACATGAGTGATACTCTTATGCTTTTTATTTGAAGTCCCCCCATAAGAATCTGGTCCTGTGATTTGGAAGCTTCTTTAAATTGTTTACACCTTTCTCCTGGTTTGGTGGCCCACAGCTGACTGCTGCCATGACATCCGCCTTCCTGGTTTCCCTTCTGACTTTTACTCAGAGCCTTAGCAGGCCTACTCACTTGCAGAGTAACCCAAATTACATTATAATTCCTGAATTGTACTAGGATGACAGTCTCCCTGTTTATTCTCTATGCATTTTGGATTTGTATATAAATACTTCTAGTATCTAAATGATTATCCTATACTCTCTAAGAATAATTCTAAGACTTCTGCTATTGCTTCCTTTTACTACATATTTATCCATGTTCCCATATTTATTTCCTTCCAGCGCCTAAGAGGATTCAATCCCAAATCTCTCCATCCCTCAAGAGTGTGGGCTAACTGCCAAACTAGGATTTATTTAAAATCTTGTTGAGGTTAGGGACACATACTTGCAGGACAAGGATCAAGATCCATTAGTTTAGATAGTAGTCAGAATCTACACATGTAGTCTAGGAAACTAAGCTGGGATGGGGGAGTCTTTAGGTGTAATTTCTCTTCTGAGATTTTAAAGTGATCAGAAAAAAAAAAAGGATTAACAATCTTAGAACAGGAATTATGACCCTGGAGCAGTCTATCAGGTGAAAAACAATTAGCATAAGGAGTCGCATTCACTCCCTGTGTCTCATGGAGGCAGTATGGAGGCGTGGCAGCAGGGGAGATCAAAATTTAATTCCACCAGCCTCTCCAGCATAACCTACAGTTTAGAACACTGTTTTCCTAGAAGATAAAGATATGGTTGAATCCTCTTAGGAAGAAGTAAGAATTGAAATCACATATCCAACATGATGAATGTGGATGGGCTGGCTGGTAGTGACTTAGCCGAGGTGTTTTGAAAGGGCAAAAGATGATTGGAGGACTTGGGATTCCCTTTCCTCACCAATCAAACCCCAGAGACTCACCTTCCATGTCCCCTGATTGGCCCCTTGGGTCATCTGGAGGAGGATAAAAGGGGCAGTGCAGCTGACTCAGGGAAGAGACCAGTGAGGGAACATGAGGAAGGAGCTTCAAAGAGCTTGCAAGAGCTGAGGGAATGGGGTGGGAACAGTTACCCCAGAAGAGCCTGAAGGAGCAGGACCTGCAGGCAGCAGTTGGACCCTCAGCAGATGTGGCATGTGGCTGGCAGGAGAGGCTTCCTTCTGGGCTCTGGGATTCCCTACAAGAGTCTGTGGTTAGCAGGAGAGGCTCCCCTGCTCCAGCAAGGATCTGAGCAGCGACCTGAGAGGTTCCCAGCTCGGCTTCCAGCTCCTCCAGTTAGAGATCAGGCAGCTTGACGTGAGATCAGGGCTCCAGGAAGGTAAAGACCCCTAGCAGCTTAGAGCAGTGCTACCAGGGTGGCTCTGTGGCAGCATTTCTGCCTACCATGTGGGAGGTCTGAATTAAATTCCTAGCTGAGGTGAGTGAGCTAACAAGAAGCAAATCTTCTTGCAGTGGAAAGGGGCCATTGTGCTTTCCCCTTTTCTCCCCCTCCAGGTACCTAGGCCCTCTATTTCCTTGCATTTGACATTCTGTATTTTGTGCCTTTTTGTATTTCACCAACCAGTATCGTTTGCTCTGCTGGTTGTTTTATATTTTGTTAATCCTGTCTTTTTTCAATGATTGTAAGTGTCTAACCTTTGTTGCATTCTGACCCCTTGGGGCATTGTCATGTTCACTAACCCCCCCCCCCCGATTTATGCCTGTTATGTTCCCAGTATTGTTCCCTCATTAAAAAGTATATGGTTAAGTCCCCATTGGTGGTCTAGTTCTGCTCTGTAGGTGGAGGAGAGTCCCTACACCTCCCACAGTGCTTGTGTCACCTGCTTTGAGCTCTCAGTTGGAGAGGGGGTACCTCTTGGAGTACCGCACAGGTTACAAATGAATATACTAATCCCTATGGACATTTACAGACATGATCTGGGAGGTGGGGCACTTTAATTAGAGTGGCTTCATGCATATGGGAGCCAGGCAGGGTGGTGAAGAGCAGCTTCTGCTGTTCCCTCCAGGTAAGTCTGGGATTAGGGAGACAAAGATGATGGGTATTGGGGGCACATCCCCCTAGATTTATGCATCCACAACAGGGCATGGGGCTGCAGCCTGGTCAGACCAGCTCTGGACAAAGCTTCCTCCACAGCCCAGCAGACAGGACCTGGTGCAGGAGGCAGTACCATGCCAGCATAGTTACCAAGGTAAGATGCAGTAGTGGTGCAGTTATGTCCCCCACTGCTGCCAGGAAGGCAGAGGGCACCTCACGTTGGTGGTCATAGTGTTGCTGCACTCCCTTTTGCATCAGGTTTTGTCTGCTGGGTTGTGGAGGTGGCTCTGCCTGGAGTTGGTCCAGCCAAACTTCACTTGCACACCCTGCTTCTGCTGTGAGTCCAGAAATCTGGAGGGGCATGTGTTCTCTACCACTCCCCACCCCCCGATATATCACTTTCACCCACACCTAGCCTTTCTTCATTCACTGGGGGACTAGGACCTGGAGGAAAGGGGCAGCATGTCAGGAGTGAGGGGCACCAGAAGGGTTGGGGAGTTGGCAGTGAGATGCCAGGAGGCCTTGGGGTAGGATAAGCATTGGAAGTGATGGGCAGGGCCAGGGTGCTGTGGGCCAAAAGTGAGGGGCAGAGGTAGGGGCAGGGCACCAGCATTTCAGGGATGCTCAGAATCACAAAGCAGTGCAGGGGGGATAGATGCAGCTGGACCCATGCCCCAGTGAGCAAAAGGGCAGGGGAAGCTCTGATTTTCCATGAAAAATAAATAAACAACAATCAAATGCCAAAATATATAGGTAATTATAATTAATTTTATTATAATGAAGCACTGCGAGGCTTTCATATTGCTTTAAGATGTTAAATATATCAGTAAAATACTGTGTTCAACAGAGTGCATAGCGACATTTCATTTTAATAATGGAAAAATGCAGATTTTTGGGGGGTTTAAAAAGAGAATTTGGGATTTTTAATCAAAGGATTTGGGATTTTTAAACAGAGAGAACCAGAATCCCTCATCAAACCCAACAAGCAACAACCACAAAAATCAGCAGGACATGCTGCACAAGGGAATTCACTCCCACACCCACAGACAGGACTCTAAGATAGCAGGGAAGCCTAGGGCTTCTGATGGCATGCTTACTTGCTTGTACACAAATGCCAGGAGCCTGGGGAACAAACAGAAGGAACTGGCCCTTCTACTAAACAAAAGTGAATGATTCCATAGGGATAACAGAGACCTGGTGGGACTCCACTTATGACTGGACCACAAGTCTAGATGGCTATACCTTGTACAGGAAGGATCATGTTGCAAGAAAGAGGGAGGTGTAGCTCTATGTGAAGGAGCAATACACATTCCTACAAGTGGAGATTGGCACCCAAGGTGGGTGACTTGAGACCCTCTTGTTCAGAATTCAGGAGGGTTATGGTGAAAGGCATATAGTGGTATAAATCTACTACAGACCTCCTAATCATGAGGAAAAGCACAACCATGAATTTGGTAGGGAATTTGCTTTCAGTCCATGATTGTTATTGGCAACTTCAACTACCCTGACGTCTCGTGGGAAAAGCAGTCACCCAAATCCAATCAGTCGTAGAGCTTCCTCATTTGCATTGACAAGCTCTACTTGTCCTAAGAAGTCTATAGGCTGACAAGAGGTAAGGCACTGTTGGACCTGATACTGGCCAAAGAGGATGATTTAGTGAGCAACCTGAGAATTGAAAGGAATCTGGGAGACAGTGACCACAAGCTGATCACTTTCTCTATATATTGCAAATCAGTCAGCAATGCAAAAGTCCTTAACTTTAGGAAAGCCAACGTCCACAAGCTCAGGAAGCTAGATGTTGAGGCCCTGAGAGACTGTGATCTGATAGGGAGGGGAGTCCATGACAAGTGGTAACTTCTTAAGGATACAGTCCTTGAAGGACAAGGGAAGTCCATTCCAGCCCATAGTAAAGGTAGCAAAAGGGCTGGGCAACCCCCTTGGCTCAGTAGGTAACTCAGACCCTCTGCACCTGAAAATCAAAGCTTATAAAAGGATGGAAGTCAGAAAACACCACTAAGGAGGAGTATTCAGCAGTAGCCCACACCTGTACTAAGCAAAGTAGAAAAGCCAAGGCTGAAACTGAACTCAAACTGGCTACAGAAATGAAGGACAATAAAAAGCCTTCTTCAAATGTGGGAAGTCAGAAAAAAAACCCAAAGGCAACACTGGACCTTTGATAAACCATATGGGACAGCTGACAGTTGACACCCAGGAAAACTAATCTCCTTACAATTACTTTGTGTCCATTTTCCACCAGCTCAAGGGGATCACCAGGGTAGGGCAAACATAAGCTCATCATTAGTGAAGATCTTGTGAGGGAACACCCTGAGAGACCGAGTATCCATAAATCAGGTGGCCTGGATGGAATGTACCCAAAAGTGCTAAAGAAACTGGCTGACATCATAGCATGTCCAATGGTGAGGATATCTGACACTTGGGAGAGGTTCCTGAGGATTTTTAAAGGGCCAATGTGGTGCCTATTTACAAAAAAGGGAGGAAGGAAGATCTATGGAACTACAGGCTAATAAATTTGACCTCAATCCCTGGAAAGATCCTGGGGATGGGAAATCAAAGAAACTATTAACAACAGGCTAACAGAAGGCAACATTCTAGGAGATAGCCAGCATGGCTTCATTGCGAGTAGGCCGTGCCTGACCAACCTCATTTCCTTCTATGACACAACAGTGGATCAAAAGCTGATGGCATTCAACATGGAGAAATACAAGGTTCTCCACCTCTGGAGGAAGAACCCACATCATATTTACAGGCTCAGCTGTGCTACTCTCACTAGCACCATGACACAAAGAAACTTAGGGGTTGTAACTGACCACAAGATGAACATGAGTCATCAATGTAATGCCACAGTCAGCAAAGCAAACAAAACTCTGGCTTGCATCTTCCGATACATCTCAAGCAAGATCCAGGAAATCATCCTTCCACTTTACCTGGCCTTGGTGAGGTCAAAGCTGGAACACTGGGCTCAAGAAGCTTGAGAGAGTGCAGAGGAGAGCCATGTGCATGACTAGAGGACAAGAGAGCAGGCCTTATGAGGAAAGGCTGAGAGCCATGGGACTCTTCAGCCTGGAGAAGTGAAGGCTCAGGGGCAACTTGGTGGCAGCCTATAAGTACATAAGAAGTGTGCATCAGGAAGACAAGGTCTAATGGTTACAAACTCCTGCAAGAACATTGTAGGCTGGGCATAAGGAAAAACTTCTTTACCTTCCAAGTTTCCAGGGCTCAGAATAGACTCCCCACAGAAGTGATGCAAGCACCTACTCTGGATACTTTCAAGAAACACTTGGATGCCTATTTTTGACCACAGCCGACTTCCTGTCCCTTGGGCAGGGGCTGAACCCAACGATCTTGTGAGGTCCCTTCCAGCCCTATGAAATTAAGGTATCTAAATCCTATTTTGGACTTCTACTTAAATCTTCATTAATAATTTGCCTCCTTAAGGCAACATATATAGATTTGTGTGTATATTATTTAAGAAATAAAATACTATTTAGATTGGTAAAAAAATAATCTTTTGTAAGTTATGAATGAATATATCATGATGACTCTAACTGATATAGCCCTATGGTATAGAAAAGCTACTGGAAATTATTAGTCACTGCACATGGTTTTCCAACCATTTGTCATCACTGAAATTTATTCCGGTGCTGATTGTATGGGTGAAATAATAAGAATTGTTCTTAGATTCCCTTCTTCTAATCCATAGAAACGTGATTGATTTGTGTTATATCTGTAGTCATATCACCAGACTTCAAGACATGTAATTATTTATAGAGCACGTTTCTTGTTCTAGTCAATTCACAGCCTTAAACCTTGGATGTAAAACTGATGCATTTTTACCAAAAAAGATATACTAAAGTGAATTTTACTAATGCTAATGATATTTATTTATACAAACATATTGTTTGATTCCTGCCTCATTATCATCTCTCTGTTTTCAAGGGGAGGGGAACAAAAACAAAAATCCAGCATTAGATTTTTTTAAGTTGCATCTTCCCAACTAGGATATTTGTGATTTTTATAATGATAATATTAAAGCCACTGTCTGACATTGCTGAAGTACTGCCTACCCTAATACCCAAAGAAACTAATCCCCAAACTCCTTCCTCAGGCAAAATTCAAACTGATGCACAGGCATCAGAATAGATCCCCAGTGGCTCTTCCCTAACTCCTGTTATTTAAAAAAAAAAAAGGTAAAGATCATTCCACTATTAGGCTAACAAGATATTCTCCATCAAAGAGGCAGTGATCACTGAGGTTCCTGATTTTCTCTAATTAAAAAAAGTAACCGAAAATCCACATTTTTCCATGATTAAAATGAAGCACTACTAATATATTTTAATCACAGAAAAATGTGGATTTTGGGTTATTTTTTTAATCCAAAAATTGGAGATTAAAAAAAAAATCACAGTAAAACCAGGATCTCTGGTGATCATGGATCTAAGTCAACAGAATTATTTGCCTGTATCCCACACAAGCTGAGGCAAGGGTGCCATCATGCAAAAACAGTGATGCAATGTGCCAGTGATCCTACATGTGCTAGATCCAGCATCATGCGCCAGAGAAACTCCATATGTACTGTATCTGACTCTGGGTATTCCTATAACCTGGCATATGGGACTGTGTCATCTGGTCATGAAACCAAAGTATTCAAAACAACCATCCTTGACCTTCAATATGCAGACAACTGCACCATCCTTGTCAACACTGAGGAAAACCTCTTTACCATGTTGTTTGTCTTGGGAGAAGCCTACCAAATTATGGGCCCCACACTCAACATCAAAAAAACTAAAGTGTTCTATTAGCCCACTCTGAGCCAGGAGTATGACACCCTTTCTCACATTACTATTTGAGGAAAGATACTTAAGATAGTCAAGCACTTCTCTGACCTTGGTAGCCACCTCTCTCAGTGTGAGCATTGATGGAGATCCAATACAGGATAAGCTGAACCAAAGTGATTTCATGAAGGACGTGCTTGTGTATTTTTATTGATTGTGACCTCGTGAAACATACCAAGATCCAAGTCTACAAACAGCATAGTCATCATCCCCACTCTTCTTTGGGGTTGTGAAATGTGAGTGACCCATCATTGTCATCTCAGTAGTCTGAAGAGATATCATTAATAATGCCTCCAGAAAATCTTCTGCATCATATGGGAAGATCACTATACAGACACCAGCATCCTTGCTGAAACCAAGGTTACCAGCATTGTTAGGGATCCTCAAACACCAAATTATCTAGACCAGACATGTGTGCCTAAATCCTGACTCCCAAACAAGTGCTCTACTCTGAGCTTATTTGTGACTTAAGATCTCACAACACCCAGAGGAACTGATACTAGGTCATGCTGAAGGCAAACCTCAAGAAAATGGATACTAAAATAAAAAGTTAGGAGGAGCTGGCTGCTAGCCAACTTCAATGGCACCAGAACTTCAACAAAATGACAGCCTACTTCAAAGTAAAATGTTTTCCCTTGAGACAAAAAAGCAGTGGAGGAAAGAAAAGAAAAGAAATCTTGGCCTATGGCCTACTTCTCCCCGCTCCTCCGAAGAAAGACCTTAAAATTGTGTAGATGGATCTGTGGCTCAAGGATTAGACTTTTAAGTCACATTGAGACCCATCAGTGATCCATGGTTGAAGCCATGCTTAATCAAGGATATTGCTGATGGGACTTTCCCTGGATCTGGCAATTTAACATTGTGGGAGTGGAGACAGCATTATTTGCTGTAACTTCCTGACCCATGGAAATTAACACTGTCATTTCTCCCCCCTGGCCAAATTTCCAAACCTCTGGGGAGCCCCACAGACTGGATAGCATGGTCCCATGAGCCAATTCTGAGCTTGAGGTTTGAGCACCACTACTCTAGAAGAAAGTTATTACAGATGAATCACATTCTTCAATAGCTCTGTCAAACACTTTTTTTTTGTGATGTAGTTGAGCTGTATGTGGTTATATCCAGTGGAACTTCTTGACATTTGCACTGACTGCACTCCAAAATCCAATCCTGTAATTTGTTATCTCTTATTGCACTACTAGCCCACAGCAATTCCAGCAATTCTAGTACAATAAAGGGCTCAGTCTGTCTGTCTGTCTGTCTGTCTGTGTGTCTATCTGTTTGTAACACTTTTGGGCAACTGCACATGCACTGCTGAGAGGGCTGGTGGTGATTGATTGTGTGGGCTCCCCCTCCTCTGGCAGGGAGAGGGCTGCCACCATCTCAGGCAGGGAGGTGGAAGCCCTGCTGCTGCAGGAGAGGAGGTGGAGGTGAAGTGGGGAGGGAGGAGGGAACCTCTGCCTCTGCTGCCACCTCAGGTAGGGAGGTGGTTGCAAGCACAGCTGCTCTAGGTGAGGAGGTGGCAGCAGAACCAGAGACAGGCAGGGGAAGGGAGCCTCTGCCACTTCCACTGCCACCACTGCCATCTTAGGCGGGGAGGCAGAGGCGGGGAAGCAGTTGTGGTTGCTCTAGGAGGAAGAGGTAGAGGTGGGCAGGGGGAAGGGAGGAGCTGCCACTGACACCACTACTGCCACCTTAGGCAGGAAAATGGTTGGAAGTCCTGCTGCCCTTGAGGAGGATGTGCCTGAGGTGGCAGCAGCAGAGGTGGGTGGGCAGGAGGGAGGGAGCCTCCACCTCCACTGCCACCACCCCAGGCACGAAAGCAGTTGCAAGCCCCACTGCTGAAGAGGAAGTGGAGATGGTGGCAGAGGCAGGCAGAGGGGGTGGGTGGAAATGAACAGGGCTGGATGTGGATTAGTGGGGGGGCACAGGGTTGCATGCAGAGCAGCAGGTAGTTGTGCATGGCTGGATGTGCAACAATGGCAGCACAGGCCACTGGGTGGCAGTAGCAGCTGCTGTGTGCAAGTTTTCCTCCCATGACCCCCCCAGTGCTGGGAGGTGTTGGGTGGTGGCACTCCATCCCCCTACCCCTGCCGCCTTCCCTACCCATCATTCTTGATGGGCAATTGGCTAGTTTCTAATAGGGGTACATTTCTTATAGAGAAGGATATCAGTAGAAAGCCAATTATAATAGTTTTCACCCCAGGCGCTGTGGCATTGACAGCTTTGTAACCCTTAAGGCTTATTTTGCCCTGAATTGTACTGTTAACTTTCTAAAGATTCCTCCTTCTAAAGTAATCACCATTTGTGAATCAGAATTAATGAAGAATATTAGGGAAAAAAGATACACAGTACCCAGGCATGAATATTGTATCATGCTTGTTTGTTTTATTCAAACTAAACCTAAATCTTTAAATTAAACTAAGTGATATCCACAGATACACACAATACTTTAAGAGGCATGTAGCTAGCATTGAGATGGTCTAGAGGAAGGCCACTCGCATGGTCAAGGGGCAACAAGGAAGGCCCTATGAAGAGAGGCTAAAGGGCCTGAACCTATTCAACCTCCAAAAGAGAAGGCTGAGAGGGGATTTGGTGGCCATTTACAAACTCAGCAGGGGGGACCAGTGGGAATTAGGGGATGCTCTGTTCCCCCAGGCACAACCCAGGGTTACTAGGAATAACAGCCACAGATTGTTAGAGAGAAGGATCATGCTGGACATCAGGAAGTATTACTTTACAGTTAGGGCTACCAGGCTCTGGAATGGGCTCCCAAGTGAGGTGGTCTCTCCTACCTTGGGGGCCTTCAAGCGGAGGCTTTACAGATATTTGGCTGGAATGATATGATCCCGGAACCCATTCCTGCCCGAGGCAAGGAATCGGACCTGGTGATCTGTTTAGGTCCCTTCCAACCCTAAATAATATAATGCTCTGATACTATTGACTTAATTGGAAATAGAATCTGGCAACAACTTGAGTGTACATTGGGGTTTGAAATGCATCCTTTTGCTGATGACATTACCCCTCCAAACACAATGAGTTAAGGTATCAGTTGTTACATCATACACCACCTCCAATTGCTGCTGGCTTTGAAACGGATAATATATTTGTTAATATTTAATTTCCTGATGTCCATAGTAATATCACTAGACTTAAAGAAGATACATAATTAATTATTTAAAAAAAGCACATATTTTGTTCTGTTTGATTCATAGTCTTTAAATTTAGACTTAAGACTGAAGCTTTTTCGTAAACTATTTTACAGACGTGAATTTTTACAAGGGTACTCTAGTGTGAGGCTAGCCAGCAGACAGCCTCTGCACCAAAATATCTTCATGTTCCAGCCAGCTAAATTAATATCTACATATGTATTGCAGCACACTAAATAATGTCACCTCAGGATAGTAGCTGTGTTTACAAATATTATCCTACAGCAACATTTATTATTTTTCTGCACCCTAATAGGGGGCACACATGCAGTCACTGAGACTTTACTGTAGAGTTAGTTAGTCAGCTCTGTAGTAAAGATCTCATGTAGATGCGCCCTTAGTGTGATAGCCTGCTCTTCACATTTCCCTTAACAGCATCTGATTAAGTGAACTCCTGCTGACATATTATTAATCTCTGATTCAATTAGTCTAGAAGGTGCACCTCTACCCTGCTTTCTGCTTGATCTCAGACTAACACATATAACTACTACTCATATTTGCTAGCAATCGGTTTATACCACTTCACCCCTGCTATAAAGAAAAGGATTATTAAAATGCTTCAGTCTTAAGTCCAAATGTTTAAGGCTGAATTGAATGGAATGAGGTACATGCTCTATAAATAATTAATTATGCATCTTCTTGAAGTCTGGTGATATGACTATGGATATTAGCCAATTAAATCAAATTTCTCTTAACTATAAGGGAATTTGAAAGTAATACTTATTTCACCCACAGTCTGCTCCTACATCAAATAAGGAATAGACCTTAAAAATTAAACATCTAGTTTCAGTTAATTAGGGTGACCCTGGAAAAACAAAAAGGGTGACCTACAGGGAACGCTATACACTGTCCTTAGAGGAAAAAAAGATAGTAGAAAGATGGCATCTTTAGAGAAAGTTACAGTATGTATTTTATAGACTTTTCCTGTTTATATGAACAACAAATATTAATAAAAAGAAAACTAGGCATAAGTTAGCAGAGAGTACATTCACTGCAAAATGCATTTAAGAGAACTATAACTGTTCATAAATTTGGGCTAATCTAAAAAAAATAAAGAGTTCTCTTTTAAAAAATGGGGAGATAGTCAACAACTTATAATTACTGCATTTTGAAACTTAAAGACAAAATGTTCTAATTGTTTGTTTTTTAAAAATTATTTTAGTTTCAAAATTGACCTAACTTTAAATAAATGTTTAGTGCAATAATTGATCAATACAGGGGAAAAAAAAACCAGGATCATTCCATGTGAGGTAAAACAAAACAAAACAAAAGGGTCAACACAAAATCATTTTATTTTATATTTCCTTTCAACCACGAACTACCTAAGAGGTATTCTCACAGTTCTAAGAAGACTTGAGTAATGTGGCAGCAGAAATAATATTTTGCTAACATTGTTAAAAAAAAGAACAATTTAAAATTGTATCCATGATAGGGTAGCTTCCCTCTTCTCCTGGGACCAGGAGAAGACTATTGCATCATCTTTTAGTCCAGGAGAAGACCAGGACTATTGCATCATCTTTTTCCTTGTCTGGACAACCATCCTTCCTCATCTGTTACCTCTGAGATATTAGACATACAGGGAGGAGGCATCATTTAACCAACTCTGTCCTGAACTGATCCAAATATTTCTACAGTAAACTCATTGCAGCCTTTCCTCCTCTTTCCAGACAAACTTAGGATTTATTTTCTGTATGAACTATCAAACACTCCAGCAAAATGGAGAAATGTAAGAATCTGAGTATGATAAGAAGTAGCCTAGCCACATTACTACTCCCAATTGGTTTTAATGACCATCACAGTGCATAGGAACTACACCTGAAGCATTTTAATAGACATTTAATAAAAGGAATTTTCTATTGATGCTTCAGGACAAGGGAATTGTTCTGTTGGCTAAACAGAACTGAAGACTTGTTCAGGGGAGAAAGAAGGGGTTACCTCATCTGCTGGTTGTAAAAGTCTGGGTGCAAAAAAGAGAAAGGACCTGAGGGATGGTAACGCACACGTACAAGATTATAGTTGGGGGGAAGGGTTAAATATTTTTTTCTCTAGGTTCTTTCTCTTTCTTTTTCCTGATGCCTGTTCATGTGATTTGTCTTTTGTCAGGTAAGGCAAGTACCAATTGTCTTAATGTCCTTAACGCCTAGAATGAGCTTCCTCTGCTACCTTTCCCATTCTGAAAACAGCTGGAGCTAGGGAGCTGGCAAGGAGGAGGGGCCATTGCTAGGGAAAAGCAGCTGCAAGCTCGTAGCCAGCAGCTAGATTCTCCTTCCTAGCTAGATTCCTTGAAACTCAGAACACTTCCTGCAATGGATTCTGTTGCAGTAGGGAGCTGCACTTCTGCCTGTGCCCCTAAACATCTCACTGGGAATCTGGATTCTCTTCCTGGTCCAGGTGCCAAAAGGTAAGAGTTGTAGCACATAAGGGCACCCAGACCTTTGTCAAGTCTGCTCCTAAATGCCTGTAAGCTTTTAAATGCGTATCAGAAAATGTCCTTAAAATCTTCCCAGGGATTATAGAGCATTGAAGCTGAACAAATGGCCCAGTATTTCTTGCTGTGAAACTGTTCTCTCTGTTTAAGCTGTCATGCCTTCGCTATCCTAGTTACTGTAATAGAAAGGGCCAACTGAACTTGGTAGCAAGTAGTTTTCATAGGGCCAATTGGAGTACTGTGTTCAGTTTCTCCTTTGTAGATCCTATGTTTCCAGTTTGGGCTAAAGTGCTTAGTCCAAGACGGATGTTATGGCATTTCTCCATATAGTGTGGAAAACAATGCCTAATTTAGTTTTCCTATGCCTATTATTAGCCAACTCACAAATTAGCTTTACAGAAGTTATCACTTCCAGGCCCAGTTCCCTTCCAGGCATATCCCATGACATTAAAGCTGTCTGTCACCTGCAGTTGGTTTGCCTAGTCCAACCTTAATAGGTCTGCTTGAATTCAAGCAGAGGTAAGAAAGACATTCTCTGGGTACATCTGCATGACACAATGCAGCATCATCCATGAAGAATTTTTTAATTGGACTGGAATTCATTTTTGAGAAGTTAGAATACTTTGTTGCTGTTTCTTTTCTGTTCATCTTGCCAATCGTAGTTCAGTCATTATTAAACAATTTTTCATGTGTCTAATTTAGATATATTAGATATTTGATGAGGCAGTTTTCTAGGCAACAGTCAAGCCATTTCTTTTTTTGGATAGTATCCAAAGCTATATAATATTTAGGACTTCTCAGTTTATTCAGCAGTGGTGGCTGAATTACTGCCTAAGCAGAGAGCTGAAAGCTTTATAAGGAGCTGATACAAAGTCCTCTAACGTCAGTGGGAACCATTTGTTTATTTATTGCTAGGCATTTGATGAAATTCAAGCCAAATACACAGCCCTAGGATTTTTCTTGTTAGAATTTTTGATACCTTACTGACAGAGGTAGAGAGAGCCACTTACTCTTGGCTACAGTTTAGTTTGTATACAATTTGGATGTCAGTAGATACCAATGCTGTTTTGAAGGTATCTAATCTCACATTATACTTGGGACATGTTAACTGCACTTAAATCCCAGTGTCCACATGCTTAAGCAGTCAAGCACATGCTACTAAATGTCAACATATTATAGCAAAACTAGTCATTTTTGTAAGAGAATTATCTCCAGATAATATTAACTGTCCATGTTCAGCTATCATAGGACTCCTTCACAAGATAATATGAGCTGTCTTCACTAGATCTAGTGTGGGAGCTGGAATGGACAAACAGCTGTCACTCATACAGCTAGCTTCTGCCCTATCCAGACCACAGACTGGACGGCATTACTTTGTAACTGTTCAGCACAAGTTCTAGCTAAAATCTAAATAAAAACCATGTTGAGTGTGTGTCCCATGTACCTAAACACTTAAAATTAGAACTATCTAAATACTTTACCTAAATACTGTCCTGTGTAAGTGCTCTACCTGAATACACATTTATCTAAACAGCTTATATATCTAAACTTTTATCTGTTACTGTGTTGTGCCAAATGAAAAGAACAGACAATCAAAAAACCCAAGGCTGAATTGATTCAATCTTTTCAGGTTAGTCTAATCTGCATAGATTGAACTGATCAGACAGCTTTGGTCAAGCATAGCCCATCACCCTGTGATGGAGGGTTTGCAGGGCTGGGGATGTGTGCAAAGCATCCTGAGATACTGGGTGACTACCATCCAAATGGTGTGAAAACTTGAATCTGGATTGCATCTGGTATAGAGGTTCAATAAAATGATTTAATCTCAATCACTTAGGTCTGATACTACATCCATCCAGGTTTATCTTAAACTGGTTGAAAATATTTTGAAAGCAATTTAAGTGCACTAACCTGAACTTCTGTTACATTACAGATTTGAAACAAATCATTACAGTTTCTGATCACTTAGACCAATTTATGTGTAACTTCTGTCCCTAGCCTAAACTTTCTTGCTATACTTGCCTGCAAGGCAGAAAAAAATAAGCATTGTTGACAAAGACTGGATATAGTATATATCTGTCAGGAAGGTGTCAGCTGTAGGCAGCTGGTGGAGGGAATCATGCTCTACTCACCCACTCATGGTGGCATGGGATTTTCTGGGCTTTGTCTGGGATTGGAGCACAGTCTTGGTAGGGGGAGAGGGAGGTGAGTTTTGTGAGATGCTGAGGGGATGCGGTGCCAGTGTTCACCGTGTATTCCCAGCCTGGTTCAGGCAGGCACAGTGTGTCCCTCTCCTGTCCCAGTTCCATCTGAGCCCTGAAACCATGTGCTAGAACAGCTCTGGGAAGAGCTTGGAGGAGTTCCCCCCCCCCGCCTCTCCAACCATCACCAAGTTCCCATCTGATATAATTTCCCTGCAGCTTCAGTCTCAAGCCCCTAGGAAAGTGATGGGTGGCAACCATGCCATTTCATGTGCATGGTGAAGCAGCTTCAGTCCCAAACTCAGCACTGGATCCAAGGGTGGAAATTCTGTGAGCCATTCCTGGAGTCACTCTGATAAACAGCACAAAGTGCCCCTCACCTATTCCATCTGAGCCCCAGGATTGTACGCAACTCCAGGAAGTACTCAGAGGATTTATTCTCCTAGAGCCAGTGCCAGATTTGGGGCTTAAGCTGCTTTCCATGCATCTGCAAGGGCATGGCTTCCCCTCCCCTCCCAGCCCCAGGGACTAGAGCCCTGCAGTTGCAAGGGAAGCAGCCTCAGCTGCAACTCAACTTGGGATAGGGGAAATCCTCCAGGCCCTTCCTAAAGCCACTCCAGTGTACAGTCCCGGGTCTTGAATGTGAGGGAGGGTTAGCAGGGCCCCTGAAAAGACTCCTCATATCCTGGCAGACAGCAATTTAACTTGATTCATGAGTAAACCTGGTAATGACATTCAATTCACAAATCTAACCTAAATCAAATAAGTTTGATACTACATCAATACCAGTCTACACTGATTTCCACTGCTTTTAAAGAAGTCTTTGTGCCCCTAACTTAAAGGTACATGAAAAAGGGATTAAAAGAAAAAGTAATCTTCCCTCTCTCCTTTGGGAATGGAGCTTACATTTCTGTTACAATATGTCATTCTAATATGTTAGCCAAGATTATTAAACACTGATATTTAACTAATTAGTTGACTAACAAAAACATATGTTTCTTAGGAACCATTTTGAGGAGTTCTTTTTTTGTTATTGGGGCTTTTTCAAATTTAATTGTGAAGTAATTGCAACTAGACAGGATGCTGTCTGCAATTACCTGTCCTCACAGAGGATGGAGAAATAACAATGTGTGTAGTTATAAACTACATTTGAGAACTTTTATGGATGACATCCACAAAGATTGTATTAAATGATGCTGGATGACTTTACTTATAAAAACAGAGTGGATATCTGCAGAATAGCACTCTTGGGTATCATTAGTCTAAAAATTATATTGCTACATTAGAGTATTTATTATGGATCCATATTGATCCATAATAGAAACATGTTCCATAAACCAATCCAGAAATTATTGGATAAGGAGACCATGGTACAAGTAGCTTCTCATTTATCATATCTTAGGTTAAGTACAGATGTTCAATAAGCTCTGGCATAAAGCACTTTATCACAGTTTCCTTAAAGTGCTAAACATTAAAGTGCATTTCAATTGAACAGGCACGTACTGTTAGGTGGGAGGCAGGACTTAATGGAATTACCTAGGTCAGCAGATCAGAGGCACTCCCACACATCTCCAAGGAAGTTGCTGAAACAGCTTCCTGCAACCCTACCTCTCTGCCAGCTGGGAGATCAACAGCAGCTGTGTTGTGTGGGGGAGAAGAGATGGAAGGGAGCATCCCCAGCTGTGCCCTGCAATGACAGTATAAATTCCCAGCATCGCCTTTCTCAGGGCTGGGAATTCTGGCAGGGGAAGGTGGAAAAGGAGCACCCCTGTCAGGTGTACTCCCCCAGCTTGAGTCATAGATGCTAGGGTAAGAGGGGACCTCAACAGATCATTGAGTCTGACCGCCTACTTAGGCATGAAAGAGTGCTGGAGTCATATGACCCCAGCCAGATGTCTATCCAGCCTTCCCCTAAGGTCGGGGAGAGCACCACGCCCTCCCTTGCAAGCCAATTCCAAATTCTGGCTGCCCTTACCATGAAGAAGTTTTTCCTGATATCTAGCCTAAATCTGCTCTCTGTCAGTTTTTGACCATTGTTCCTCATTACCTCAAGAGGCAACCTGGTGAACAAGGCATCTTCGATCCCTTGCTACATCCCCCTAGTGCATTTGTAGGTGGCCACAAAATCACCTTGTGGATCAGTCTTTTCTTGTGGAGGCTGAAGAGGTCCAGGTACTTCAGTCTTTCCTCATAGGGTTTGTCCTGTAAGCCACTAACCATATGAGTGGCCCTTCTCTGGACCTTGAGTCTATCAACATTCTTCTTGAAGTATGGTGCCCAAAACTGGATGCAGTACTCCAACTGTGGTCTGACCAATGCTGCATAGAGTTTTGGTGGGAGTAGAGCTGAGCCCATGACTGCCTTCCTCCTCCCAACACCCCCCCCCCCCCGCACTAGACTTCCTGGTTTAGCAAAAAACAGCACAGGGAACTCACACTGCTGCTTTTGTCCATAGCTGGGAGAAATAAATCCTCCTGCCATAGGGAAGGGCCTAGCTGGTCCCCAGCAGGACCTGAGCCAGGAAGCAGTTGGGAGGGGGCGGAGGGTGGCATATGGCAAGGAGACTTCTTTCCCCCAGCTGCAGCCACCAGTGGCAGCACAAAGTTCCTGCACCACTTTTTGCAGTTCTGGTAACTCTGGTGGGTAGGTTGGAAAAGGAGTTCCCTGCCACAGAGAAGCTTAACTTAGACCCACAAGATATCAGCCATCAGAGGGGAAGGCTCCCAGCTGCAGTCAGAAGCGGCAGCATGTGTTCCCTGCCCTGGTTTTGTTGCACTAGGAATTCTGGGGGGGTGGCTAGAGTCTCAGGGGTCCAGACCAGGCTCCCCCATAATAGAGGTGGCTTTTTCTCCACTCTTGCATGAGAGTTCCTGCAGTCATGTTGGGTGTGCCATGGGGTTGGTTGGCTACAGGGACACAAACTCCTCTTGCCAGTCCCCCTACCCATCCTCCCAGGCTCTGGTTTACAGCTGGCTGGCATTGGAGGCTGTCACTAATTTAGGTATAGTGACAGCCAAAGGAGTGGTGCCATTCCAGTGTGGGCACAGCAGACAACTTCTGTCCAAGGCCAGTCCCAAAGGGCCTCTGGGATGCTGGTGAATGCAACCTGCTTAACACATAATGAACGTGGCATAGATGTTCAAAAGAGTACTCTAACCTAAAGTGCTTTAGTCTGATAGTGCATCTATCAGGGCTTAACTTAGTGATCCACCCTTCTTAAAATACTTTAAGTGCCATGAATTTCTGCTTTTTATGGCTGTGAAGTGCTTTCTGCATGCTTAATGTGTGCTGGGTGTAACATCTATAACCCACTCATTGATATCAGCACAAGTAGCAATATTAACATATTTTCAGATCATGTGTATACAGGGAATGATATTTTTATTTTATTTCTTTCAGTGAGGTTCCTGAGAACTTCTCATAGCAATCTTCCATTTCCAACTACTTCAGTTGTATTTTATGTCAAGGGTTTTGTGTTTAATATTACACCTGTTTCTCTTACATAACATTCTTATGAGTTTGGAGAAGCTGTTTTAGTATTTGTTACTTATCCTCTTATTTAATTTACTGTTATTTCCAGCTGATTTATTCTTGTCTTATTACTGATTTTTTCTGCATCAACTTATGCTTCAGTTTACTCCATTATCTCATTGCTTGCATTTAATGAAGTTTCCTGTGGATTTAAAAAAAGATATCCTGTAGTGTTTGCACAATATTAATTAATTCTACCGCTGTATTTGTTGTAGCTGCTGTATTTTAAATTGTTCAATATTTTCTTAATAATCTTTCTGGTATTTAACTTCTAATTCTTTCTTGATGCAATATTTTGATGATTCAAAATGGATGAGTAATCAATGATTTTTAATTATACTCAAATATCTGAAGTACCAAAGCAAGACTGAGGCAATTGAATGATTTTTTTTAAAAAAATTTGCAAGCTTCTCTTATTCTACCTGGATGATTATCCAGGTAGAAAAGATGCTTGCAAAAGAGGCTTCCCTTTTTTATATAGTTTGATCTTAATTGTTAAACTAATTGTTGTATCCCTATTAGAAAGTAGTTTCTCACTTGCAAGCAGGGATCCTGGTTTTCTCCAACTAAATTTTTTTCCTGAAAAAAAAATCACATTTTTCTGTGATTAAAATAAAATGCCACTGGGTATGTGTGTGTATGTGTGTGTACACACACACCCCTAGTGGCATTTCATTTTAACCATGGAAAAATGTGGATTTTGAGTTCTTTTTTTTTTAATTCAAAAATCAGGATTTTTTTTTTTTTTTATCACAGAAAACCAGGATCCCTGGTCATAAGTAGTGAAATGCATCATTTAAGTCAAGAGAGCAGGTCCTGTAAAAACAGGAATAAAATTCTATTCTACATGTTTAAGGGCACTTTCACTTTTAAGACTACTCATTTGATTTAATATTAGCTTTACTGGTAAGCCTTTTTTCATAGTATCTAACTACCTGTAGGGAGGTCAGCTAAAGTATGTCTCTCAGACTAATAAGACTTATTTTAGCTTACAGGTTAAAAAATTCTACCAGGAAGTAGCACATAGCCTTCTTGCACTGTAGGCTGGCTACAGTGTGTATGGAGTTATTTCTCAGGCCAGCTCCTGCATAGAGTCAGTTCATGGGTCCAGCCCCAGGTTGCTCAGATCCAGACATCCATTACCCCAGTCTGAATCTGTGCCAGTCTGGTTTGGCTTCACAGCATGACTGTGGATGGCCCCGCTCTGCTTTTAGCAGCATGCACTGGTCAAACGTATGTTGCACCATTTTTTTCCCCACTTTATTTATTTATTTTTAACTGCTGGATATCCAGCTGTCCAAAATAACCTACCAAAAAATAAAAACCCAGTGCAGTGCACACTCAGACAGTGCAGCCTTGCAGTGTGGAGAACATTGAACTGTGTGGTATGTGGCACTGCAAATATGTTTGCTGTGCCACATACTGTATATCTGCATTCCTCTGGATACACTCATATAGTGTATCAGTTGGTAGGGCTGTGCAAAGCTTCAGATCACAATATGGAGATCATTTGTATGATTTAGAGGCTGAATCTATTAATCCAGATTGAATCGGTGGAAGCTTTAGGCTTTCTGAATCAATTGGGAGCTGCAACTGACTGTCTGTGTCTTGGGGCAGAAGCAGTTCCTGGCTGTGTATTGATTCTTTCTTCTTACTCTGTGGTTTGTAGGTGTTAATCCATGCTCATTAACTCATTATCCTCACTAGCTACTGTGTTACCAATCAATCGTGATTCACTCAGGGACCAGCTCCATACACAGTAGCTAGAAAGGATAACGAGTTAATGGGCAAGGATTAACACAGATGTGACATGAGTTTTGCTTTCAGGAATTTGAGGTGCAGTTTCCCAGAAACCCATGCACCCATCATCTTGAAACTTGTCACATTTCATGCTATTAGCTGAGGCTACCATCCCTGCAAGTCTCCTTTGAATCAGCCAAATGATAACAAAGTTATAGATATTTCATTGATTTCCCATTATACTCTCCGAATCTTATACTTCCCTATACTTCCCAAATCTCCGAATCAGCTCTGAATCTTGCAAAGCAATCGTCCAAATTGAATTGGAAAAACAATTCAGATCTCTGAATTGAATCTCTGGCATCCAAATTGGCTGAATCTGAATCCAAATTGAATAGTACCCTATTCTCACAGGCCTATCAGCTAGAACTAATAGAGTTACTATGGGGAAGAAGATCTTCTACTGTTGTTTATCTATTTTTTTTCAATGAGTATTAAATACAAAAGGCAGAAAAAAACCATTGGGTCATTGGCAGGAAGAAAAGTTAAGGCGTATATTTAAGGCCCCTTTCATTGCCTCTGATACTTCATCTAGTTTGCTTTGTTCCAGCCTCCATATATCTTCTTCTCTTGACTGCCTGGAGGGCTTACTTGAAAAAGATGAGTGGAGAACCTAGCCTGTGGCCTGTCCATTTTAGTACTTTGCTGAAAAGCTGACATACAGAATCAAGTGCCACATCTGTGTGTGGGGCCCTAGCTACTAGGCTGTGGGACTAAACCTGAAAACCCTCCTGCCCAGTTGTATTCTCTTACTCTACTTCACAGAATTTACATTAAGTTATTTGCCTAGCCGCGTGATACTATTCCACCACAGAAACTCTATGCCCTTAGAGGAGTCTGCTGAGTATGGTGAAAAGTACAAGCATGATTACACAAGTGTAAATAGAATCTAAAGTCCATGCAAGTACTAAAAATGGCACTTATGCCCCCATATTTGGAACGTAAGTACTGCTTAGACCCATAAAGGAGAAATAGGATTTGTATTAATGCAATGTTGCACCAATATCGTTCAGGTTATTGTTCCTAATTGTAATACTATCAGGGAATAAAATCAGGTTTATCTAACCTATTTTTCACAGACTATCTTGACTGGCATTGTATCCTGTAATCCTTTATCACCAGTACTTGAACTCCAAATATTTTTTTTTCCATTATTTTGCCTAGAATTGATGCCTGAGTAACTGACTGAGACTTGTCAGCCATCCTGTTTTCTCTTTAGAAATATTTGCGTACCATGAGAACTCTTTGTGACTGTTCTAATATTCTAGCATTAAAATACAAAGGAATTTTATCAGTCATCTGTCTAAGGACTGCTTGATGTATGTTATACAGGTCTGCTGATATAGATCTATATCTATACATAGGTATACACACATACCAGATTTTAAGTTTAGTTATCAGCAGTATTTTTGTCGTTCTCATGTAGTATGAGTATATTACCCTGCTTTTTGTCCTGTTCTTTCAAATACAGAACAGGAACTTGCAACATGTATTGAATATTTTTTCCACTATCCTGTTAGTATCTCTATCTTGTAATATTTCTTAATTGCACATAGGATTTCTTCTGACCCTAATATATTTAAATTCTTATTCTTAGTTTTGTCAGTCATAGAATGTTCCTGAAAAACTTAGCTTCACTTATCAGTTTCTGGTTTTCCTGCTTTCTGGTTTAAGTTGATTTCTACCTGTTATATGCTGTTATTTATGTGATTTTTGTTATTGTGAAAATATTTGGCTTATGCTCTAATCCCTTCACTGACTCTCAGTTAGCTGATTATAGTTTAAAATCATTGTTCTGATCTTCAAAGCAATTAAAGAATCAATTTCCAGCTACATCAAAACACATTTTTTTTAGTCTAAGAAGAATGTTGTGTATGAAAATGTAATAGAAAGTATTCTTATTGAGTGGATTCAGTTCTGGAACACCATTCCAGTAAAGGTTAAGTAAATTTAGGAACAATTATCAGAAAACACTGCTCAAAGACACTTTTTCAGTAAAAGAATGATACTTTTAGCAGTAACAGTGGAACCCCCTAAAATTTTTCCCAAATGTTATTCCCCCCCTCCCCCAGCAAATAAGACTTAAAGCAGGAAGTTCCTGGCTTGAGGGTCTTCCTTCTCCACTCAGGGTCCAACTGATCACCAAGGATCCTGGATTTCTCTGATTAAAAAAAATCCCCACTTTTTGGATTATATATAGATGTATATATAGTGGTGTTTCATTTTAATCATGGAAAAATGTGGATTTTTGTTTCCTTTTTTAAATACAAAAATTGGGATTTTTTTTTTAATCAGAGAAAACCAGGATCCCTGCTCATCACCCTATTTGGGATCAAGAAGGAGTTTTACCTTGTCAGATTGCAGGCATTCAAAAAGTCTGAGTCTGAATTGATTCAATCTTTGCAGGTTAGTCTAATTTGTCTAGGTTGAACTGGTTTGCAACTGCACAGACATTCTCCCTGGACTGAAGAATTCAGGCACAGCCTGCAGTGGCTCAGGCTAGAATGCAGGGAGTGCTAGAGCAGCCCTCTCTTCCCTTGCAGACTGCTGAATTAAGGGGGGGAGGGGCATGGCCAGCCCTTGGTAGGATCTCTGATTAGGGAGGGGTTTAAACCTCCACCCCATCTACACTGTTGCAGGCTTTTCCCCTCTTGCTGCTCAAGGGGCAGGAGTGTTGCCAGGCTCCAGCCCCTGGTTAGCACTCTGAGGCAAAGGGACGGTGCACAGTGCATGCATCTGTTGATGATACTAAGCTTTTCAATCTTCCTCACCCTACGTCTTCATACCCTCTGCAAACCTAACAGGTTAAGGAGCCAGCAGGGGGATGATAACACAGTATTTATCAGCCCATCAACAAAACAAAAGCCTCTGTTATTATTTCATGTTCTTCTGAAACAGCTTTTTCCAAGGAAGAAAGGGAGGGACATTACCAGCTGACCTGTTGTTTAGCTCCAAAAATCCCTAATCTCCAGACTGTTCTGTCTGTCCCAGTGAAATTGGGACATGTGCATACACACACACACACAACTCTCTCAGTATTTGCTAGCATACCACATGGCTGGGGTTTGAGCTGTGGGAGATGGGAGGGTTGAATCCCTGCTTGAGCAGCAAGCAGTGAGGGAGGTGGGAAGTAAGGCAAACTCTGTTGTGCCTGCAGTCTCCACCGGAGCTCTGGCTAGGGAACAGAGGGGTAGAGGCAATTCTGTTCTCTGGAGCAGACAGCACAGCCTGGAGCTGGGAAATTCTGGTTTAACTTAAACCAGGAAGGGATCTGGAACAAACATTACATAAACTGGTTCGACCCAAATGAGTTAAGTCTGATACTATATTCAACCAGGTTTATCTTAAACTAGTTTCAGCTATTTTGAAACTGGTACTTATGAACTTATGTTACTCACTGAATTCATGTTCTGTTACAGGTTTAAACCAATTTCTGATCACTTCAAATAGTTTAACAAACAAACAGAAAAAGTCATGTGCTTAAGGAGCCTCCTAATGTTATGTATTAATATAGTATAAAATAGAGAGAATTTTAGGTCTACAACGACAAAGGTGTCCAATTTCCAATTGATCTCTAAGTCCCTTAGTAATTTCCATTTACCAAAATGTTCACCAAAATGAAGAAAATGTTATTCTATTTTCCTATGTATCAGTGAAATTCATCTTACCAGTCTGGTTTTAATTATGACCAGGGATCCTGGTTTTCCTTTTAAAAAAAAATCCCAATTTTCAGTTTAAAAAAAGTAATCTAAAATCCTAATTTTTCCATGGTTAAAATAAAACAGCACCATTAGTAGTGCTTCATTTTAATAATGAAAAATTGGATATTAGGGTCCTTTTTTTTAACCAAAAATTAAGGATTATTTTTTATCAGAGAAAGCCAGGATCTCTGATTATATGACAGATATAAATATTCCTCTTTCAACAACAGTGGCATTCCAAATAATAGAACAATAGATACTGATCTATCAAGTGATTTCACTCTTATTCAATTCTTGTACCATGGGCAGAAAAAGACAGTGCAACAATCTCTACAATAGTGGTTGCATTGCACAGATAATTGCACAAATCATTACACTGAAAAATGTTTTATAGTAGATAATTTATCAGGTATCTCCCTTTCCCAGAAACAATGCTTTGTAAAATGTTAAAGAGACGACCAGAACAGGACAGATGTTCTGGTATGAGTGGGGCCAAGAATTTATGATCTTAAATTATGATAAACTGGGAGTGCCTATGTGTGTGCTTTCATGCACAGTAGCCTATTTTGCTGTGTATTAAAGCATCAAAAAAAAAATGTGCAATTACATTATTGTTCAGTAAATAATTTTTACTTTTTTACTAATAATTTTTTTAAGCATTGTGTCACTTAAAAAATGTGTGCTTTCAGTACTGCATATTAGTGCAGCCTAATGCACATTTATTTAGTACCTCACATTGGAGGTACTAAATTTAATGAGCATTAGGAAAAGCACATTAATGCATGGGTAGACATGCCTACTGTCCTAAACTAGTAGTCCTTCTTTCACACTTTAGTAAATTTAAAAAGTGTGAATGAATAGGATAGTGTTTATATTTTTTTCCCTTTGGTGATGAGAGTATTGCAGACATCTTCCTACAGACATTCAGACTGAAATATTTGATAGTGGTTATGAATCCAGACAGAGAATCTACATCCTGTTTTATTTTCATACTTGGTTGTTTGTGGCACAGCCTGTCTTTGTTATATTTTCTCACAATCTAGCGCTAAGGGCCTGAGGCATCTGTGTACTATTGTAGTACAAATAATAATAATAATACCCTGATACAATTTGAGTTATTCTTCTTTTCTGCTTCCTCTTCTGCTCCATTTAATATACTCAAAATATGAATATAGAACAAACTGTTTTTTGAAATACGAAGACAAATGCTAAAAGATAAAATGATAAAGTGGGGCATAGGTTTATTTTAGGGGAACCAGCTTTATATGGCAAGAAACATTGAGTGATCTTTCTCAATGGATTTTACCTTTTGTATAGTTTGAAAATCTTTGGATTGACTGTTTTGCAGACATTCATCTAATCTACTTATATTAGATTCTGAAAAGCCACACACTGAACAACACCCTGGGAATTTTCAGTTTGTATCCAAAATTTTAAGATAGTATGGAATATGTTTCAGAGGATAGCTGAGAAACTCTAAGCTTAGAAAGATCTATAGCCAGCAGAACACATTCTAGTGCAAATTGTAACCCCTTGCTTAGCTGTGGTAAATATCTATGGCCAAATACAAACAATCAAAAAACTCAAGGCTGAATCAATTCAATCCATTAAAGTTAGTCTAAACTATGTAGATTGAACCAATAAACAAGCGAACAGACATTCACATTTGATTAAAAAAATTCAGCCACGTGCCTACAGTGGCCCAGGCCAGAAGCTGGGTGTGTGCTGGGAGTATGCTTCCCTCTGAGCTGGAGCAGACAACTTGGGCCAAGATTAGCCCACGAACTCTGGGAGGAGGGGAGGGTTTCAGGGAGAGTGTACTGCATTGTGGGATGCTGGGGGACTGTGAGTTAGCTTAAATCTGGAAGGGATCTGGAAGAGAAGTTCAGTAAACCTTTTTACCTAAAATCAGTTAAATCTGATACTATATCCACCCAGGTATATTTCTAAATTGATCTCAGTTGTTTTTAAAACAGTTTATGTATATTGAACTTCTTCTGTGTTACAGATTTGAACCAGTTTCCCATCTCTTATAACATTTTATGTGTAATTTCTATTCCTAGCCTATTAGGGCACCTAAAGATTTAGTTCCCTGATTTTTTTTTTTTATGGATGTTTCATAGTTTCAATGTAGCTAGGGTAGGAGGGATCTAAACAGATAATCTAGCCTGACCCCCTGCCACAGGCAGGAATGAATGCTGGGTTCACAAGATCCCAGGGAGGTGATCGTCCAACCTCCTCAATGTTACTCAGAAACTTAACTTGTTAATTAATAATAAACACGTTAACTACATACACAAGAAATAATTGTAGTATAAATATAACTTTTTTTTTACTCAGAAGCCTACCTACATACAGCATTTACCTATGACTCTTAATTTCCAGTCACCATAACAGCTAGTTAGGTTGTTTTTCATATGTATGATCTTTCATATTCTATCTAAGCCATCACAAAGATTTTTTAATAAGACTACAGGCATCTTATCAAGAATTGCATTTTTAAGCATAATTTTAACCATTTAAATATTTCTAGTAACTTTCATTGTAGAACTGAAATGATTTCTCTACAAAACTTAGCCAGAGCCATCCCTAGGGGTGGGTGTGCAAGGCCCGGGGCATATTAGCCTGTGCAGGGCCAGGGGGTGAAGCTGGCAACCTCCTGCACAAGCTGGCAGCAGCAGCAGCTATGGGAGGTGGGGGGGTAAGGCAACTGCTCACAGAAGCAGGAGGGGCCTTTGCGACACTGTCTGCAGGGCCCCAAAAAGTGTGGGGCCCAGGTGGTCACCGTGATTCACACCCACCTAACCCTGGTTACAGTATCTGTTTTCTTCCACAATCATTTTTCTTAGAAAGTTTCTGTTTGAACTAGGGATAAACACAGATCATTAGAAAGTTCACATAATTTGAAATTTCATATCACTTGCTTTGAATGGAACATCTCAAAGTAAAAAAAAAAATCAAAGATGTCATATGCTGCAGGAGCAAAAGTGATGATTACATATCAAGTTCTCCTATAAAAAGAAATAAAAATTAACAGGTATGTCTACACATTCATTAATGTGCCCTAATTACTGCACATTTAGTTTAGTACTTCATTAAAGAAGTACTAAACTGAATGTGCAATAACTAGAGTTACTGCCCTGTAGTGTTGGGATGTGAATCATAATTTATAAATGCTAGGGTCAGAAGGGACTTCAACAGATCATTGAGTCTGACACTCTGCCTAGGCAGGAAAGAGTGCTGGGGTCCAATGAACCCAGCCAGATGTCTATCCAAAATTTAGTGACACTACTGTACATCGATGATTCTTATGGTAACTAATTAATGCAAAGGTGGGGGGTGGGGTTCTGTTATAATCCTGAAGGGAACCTCTTTGTTTGTTTGTTTTTAACTTTTATATCTCTCCTGTTTACCAGTGTACTCCATTAGAGAGAAATATATTCAAGGAAGCTTAACTTTTAAATGTTAAATATTCTTTTTTAAATGTTAAATTAGATCTTAACCCCTTTTACCCCTCACAGAGTCTTTTTGTGACTCAAGAGACTTGGGAAACTTAAGTAGAAAATAGCCTGAATTCATTACATGTCCAATGGTATCCCAACATAAGGCAGAGATGAAAAATGAAGGAAAGCAGTTACTTTATGTATTTGCTTCTTCATTATAAAATAAAGCTAAACAACAATTTAATCTTTGTGTATGAATATATTACACAGGAAAAACTATATGCTTGTGTTCTCTGCATCTCTTTGTGTTTTCTGCATCTAAACAGAGAACCTTGTTTGAATTTCTCTTAAATAATATATCAGCTTAAACAAATTTTATATAATCACATATATATATAGGAGCTGGGTTTCAAGAAAAAAAAACAAAAAACCAAAACCCACCAAATATTTTGAGATTGCACAACACCAAATCTCTGTCTTTAGAGTCTATCTGCCTCTGTCCATGGGCCCATCTAGACATTCAAGTAAAGGTGCAATAGGATATATGATCTGATGCATGATGCACACAGTCATGACTCCTGTCATGCCACAAGGTGCGTGGCATATGGAATGATTATGGGATCAAACATCAGATCCTATTACATCTTATTGCTGGTTCAGGGCAAGCCTATAATAATGATTCTGGGCTCCCCCTGCACTGGCAAGTAGCAAGCTCCCATGACTTTAGCTCTTTAGCTGATGGGGCTCCCAGCTACAAGAGTTTACCAGGCACCCCTAATGCTGGCAGCCATCAGGTGAGTCTCAGCTGTGAGAGCACATGGCTAGACCTCCTTGGTTGAGAGTCCCAGCCTGGCTGCACACTCAATTAATGGTGTGATAAGAACCAGTCATAAAGTTATTAATGTGTGGCTGGGTACTAATTCATAGTTTCATAGTAACTAGGGTTAGAAGGGGCCTAGAGCAGGCCATCTAGTCTGATCCCCTGCCAATGGCAGGAAACAAGTGCTGGGGTCACAGGACCCCAGCCAAGTACCTATCTAATCTA
>JAGPOW010003316.1:118190268-118207590 GCA_030014935.1 Caiman crocodilus
CTTTCCTCCCCTTCTTAAAGATGGGAACCACATTGGCCACCTTCCAGTCCTCCGGCACTTGTCCAGAGCTCCAAGAGAGCTCGTACAACCAAGCCAAGGTTAATCATGATTAATCAGACTAACTGGTTAATCATGCCTTAAGTGTAATTTGTGCCAGGGGCTTAAGAGTTATTCTTACACTCCCTGGTTTTGAGAAGATGCAACATGCGCATCTGCCAGGTAATGGAAGGCAAGATTTTAATGGTTGACCTACACAGAAAGGTTTTGGCAGGGGAAGTTGAAAGGAAAAGGCCAGACAATTTCTGTTGTTTGTTTGTTTTTTTAATTGAATTTGTTTGCATAACTGTATGTCCTCTGATTAGTCTTTTCTCCTCCGTTCCATAAGCCATTTTTTTAACTTGGCTTTACTTTCACCCTTCTGTCCTTAGTATATGTTTGTGATAAGGGTGACCAGAAATAAACTATACATGCTAAATCATTATATAGTGATATAATGACATTGCAAAATTTTCACTTATTTCTCAGAACTTAAAAAAAACCCATACATTCTAAATTGTGTTGCTTTTCCAAACACCACCGTGTATTTAGTTTTGTCTACAATAAAAAGCAGCTTCATGTCTTTTTCTTCAGTTGTTAGTAGTGAATTTAGAACCAGCAATATTTATGAATAGCTCGAATTACTTTTTATAGTTTTCATTATTTTGCATTTTTCAACACTAAATGTCATCCATCATCATGTTGATTGTTTTCTTAGCTTTGTTTTGTTCTTCTGTAATATCTTGTATACTTTTATAGTTTTGAGTAACCTCAGTAAGATTTGAATCATCTTCACAATGACCATCCATATTTTAAAAAAGCAATACAAAACAAAACATGACTTCAAAGAAGAGAATAAAAGGAACTTTGTAACTATAGTTAGGAAAAACGTATGAGATAAACACTCTTGTGTGAGAGGCTATTTTTATCTTTTTTCATATTCAAGCACTGAAAATACACAAGGATTCTTTGTAAGGGGAAAGGATTTCTTAGGATAGAACAAGTGTCTTCAGTGAAGTGTGATTAACTGTGCCATGACATGTTGCAGCACAACTGACTGTACTCCAGGTGTATCTATAGGTATTCTTGGTTGCCATGGCCCCCTGTCTTGGGAAGCAGGAGAATCCCTTACAGGCGTGAAGGGAGGAGGGAAGACTTGGAATGCGGTCCCCCCATCCCATGTTTTTGGATGGGTGTGGGGAAACCCCTCAGCAAGGGATTTCCTCCAAGTGCACCTCCAAGCATGGGGGCACATGGAGCTTGCACCTCACTTCTCTAATAGTGGACATGTAGGGGAAATCTCTTTGCAAGGCCCAGCTGTAGGTCTGTCTGAGTGGGGGGAAGCAAGGTTTTTCCTTGCCCAGCCAAACTCATGGGAGAGGTTAAGGAGAGAAGTATTTTCCCCTGCTCAGGAAAACTTGGGGTGTAGGTCAAAATTAGAACATTGTAGTATGCTAAGGTAGTATGCTAAGGCAAGCCATACCCTCTTAATAATTTTTGTTACTATGACTGAAAGTCCTGATTCTTTTCATTATCTGTTACATGAATTTCTCTATATGATATATGATTTTCTGAATAAAGATTCTTAATTGCATTAAAATAATACCTCAATATAAAATATGAAAAAGTCTTTTACTTGAAATCTTTGCAATGGATAAATTTACACTGGTATATTTGAATAGACTCAGTCAATTCCTTCTTGGAGTTTACCAAGCCAATGTATGATCCAAAAAGTAGGATTCTAGGACCATATACAGTCATATTCTACCAAGAGAATCACCAAAAGTGTGTAAGCATTCATATTCCTTCAATTTCTCCCAGGGAAACCTAGCCCTGCAGAAGATCTCTCTGTCATACTAGTTTCTCTTGTAAATAATAAATGCTTGAACACTTCCCCTCTTGTTCTTGTTCAGGAGAGACAAAGAAAAATACAACTGGTCTTCCCATCTCTTTTCCAGACCAGAAGCTGCCTGATCTGGGGAACAGGCTGGTGGTTTTGACCCTCTGTTCTCTCCCCACTCCTGGGGAGGCTATGGAAGCCAGCTTTAAAGTGCTGCGTATAGGAAAAGTTTCCCTCCTCATATGAGTTCTTTGTGATCCTGTGCTCACAGATCCACTGCTTCGGCCCACTCTGAAGGAGAAGCTGCTCCCCCATGGCTCCACAGACTGTGAGAAAACAGAGTACTCAAGTCCCCCCAGGTTAGGAAGAGGTGCAGCAGCTGCTGCTTCCCCCATCTTCTTCAGAATGATCCCCAGTCTAGTAGAGGTGGGTAGAGCTGGGGCAGGGGCAGTTGCAAGTTAAATGCTTATACTACTCGCTTTCCCAGAACCATTTCTAGCAGTAAGAATTTCTCAAAAATATCAACTCCTAGAAATTAATGTCCTTTCTGTTTCTAGGTTATAGTACCCTCTTCTAGGTTATAGTACTACTGGATCCACCAGGCAAAGGCAATGCTGGTAATGGTAAAAACTCACAGATGTAAATATTTACTTGTTGTCAAAAAAGTAGACTCAGTTAGATCTCTGCTTATCTACACTTTTCATTCTATACTTAGAAAATGAATAACAATAACTATAAGGTATCATATGATCAGTTTATTATTATATCAATAATCAGTTTTTTCCTGTATCAAGGAGATGCGAGTCACAATTTGAAGGGTTGGTCTCCCTTAAGCTGTTTTTTGACTGCTGTTTGTCCCCTTGTGCTTGCAGATGTTAACACAGAAATGTGACATGAGGTGGTGTAATTTCACCTCTCCACTGCATGAATAAAACTTCCTCCACAAATAACACAATACTTAGCTGTGTACAAGAAGTTAGTCTTTGTTCATGCACTCAAGTAGCATTTTTCACTCTGTAATTGTCCAACAAGTTCAACATAAGTAGAGAAAATACAACATATTGTCTAGAAACATAGTTCCAAAGTCATGTAAATTAGACTGAGTGGAACAAAACAGTACTACTAAAACAAATGGACAAAATAGTACTATCTACTTGGAACATGTAAATGTAAGTTAATGTCTGAAGCAATGTTTATGCTGCTTTATCTTTTTCCACCAGTAACTGTAGCCAACAGGGGGTACAGCAGTTTGCTACTTAATGAATTATAAATGATCTAATTAAGTGTCTCCTTGCAGTTGTCTTCACACTTCATTAGTGAGGTGGTTATTTATTGAGCTATGAATTTTATTGTCATACTAATAATTCATTCAGTTTTAGTTAAATATACAAAGGTTTTGATGATATTATTCTAAAGAGGAACAAATATATTAGCACAAAAAACATATTCTCAACGGAGAAGTTAGTCAATAGCATGTGCTTATTCACCTTTCATGCAACTGCCAAATAAAAGTCATTGTTTGCATACTGGACTTCTTTAACCATCTATTTCCTGTTCTGTATAGCCAAAATATTCTTTCAGATTTCCATTTTAATACTGGAACATTCCTGGATTTTTTTTAATTCTCAAATGCTAGAAAAATAGCAATTTTCAAAATCACATTTCCTGTTAGACTTTTTTATATCTTACCTGCATAGTAGCAAATTAATCTCTTGAAAGTCAACATTAATATCAAGGTTCCAGTAATGACAAATTATAGTGATTTGTAATATTTCATGGTTATATGCATTTCTGTGACAACCATCTTATGTGTCTCGGATTCCCTGTTTAGCTTATGTGATGTCATTAACTGCATTTGGAGGTAAATCTGTAGGAACCTGGCTGAGTGTTCTATTACGAGAATAAATGTATCATCAAGAGAACAATGGACAAACTGCAGAGCACCATTGAACTGAGGTCTAAATATATGAAAACACCCTGCTGTTTCTGGTGTTAAGGAGGGACTTCAATTCTCTAGTGCAAAGAAGAAAAAAAAACCCCAAACCTTTCTTTCTATATATTTTCTGTAGCATCACAGCAACAGGAGCACTCCACTCCTTCTACAATGCAAAGAAACTACTGCTTCATTGCATGTGACTTCTGCTTATGGTGAGACCATTGTAATTTAAGAGAAATCCAGGATGGAGTAAAGAAATCCAGGCGGGGCGGGGGGAAGGAGGGGGAGGCATGCATATAGGCATTCATATGTGCGCATGCACACATGCATAGCCCCAACCCTGCAGCTCCCAGGACCAGAGCCAGATGGGGCAGCATGCCATATGCATGACAACACATACACACCCAGACCTGACCCCATGGCTCCCTTACTTCTGCCATAACCCATTCCCTTGAAGATGTAAAGTTCTTCTCTAGGAGCCAAAGCCAGAAGGTAAGTATCTGAGGAAGCTGCAAATAATTTCCATGATTAAAATAAACACAGGTCCGTGTTACAGATGGTTACCTTTAAACCACCAAAAATGAACTTAAAATGGGTGCATTCACTCATTAAAGGTTGTTAATCCATCATATGTACCCTCTGAGCATTTTAAAGATAAGCAGCTCAGAACAAGATTTAACTTTGAAATGATTTACCTATGTCATTCTAGGTCATTATTTGAATGGGCAGGAGTGGTAAAATGTTCTATTTTCATTCTTCCAACATCCATGAATACACAATGCCCAGCTTCTAAATCCTTTACATACTTCTGAATGCTTGTGACCTCCCCATTCCACTCCCACTTCCCTTCCACACTGATAACAATACTTGCAGTACTTTAATTGTTTTCCATGGGTTCCATGTCCAGGGATCCTGTTTTTCTGATTAAAAAAAAAATCCCCAATTTTTGGTTTAAAAATAGTAATCCCAAATCCGTATTTGCCATGATTTAAATGAAACACCTTTAATATATAGTTATATATACAGTGGTTTTTCGTTTAAATCATAGAAAAATGTGGATTTGGGATTACTTTTTTTTTACCTGAAAATTGGGATTTTTTTTTCAAATCAGAGTAAACCAGGATTCATGTCACACTGCTGGGCAGCTCAACTACTTTAAGCATAGAGCTGCCATGTCAGCTTCAGCAAGACCAAAGAGCCCTGGGAAAGCCTGCTTTCCCAGGGCTCTCTAGCCTTTCTGACCTATGGCTCTGAGCTGCTGAGGGTAGAGCTGCTGGTGTCACTGAATAGTTCCCAGAATTGTTCCCTACATTACTTGCTTGATATAATTTATGGGAATTAGCAGTTTTGTGTAAGTTGAATGAATTCAGACCTATTCAGTGGAGTTAAGGCCCAGAGGATGCTAGAAGGATGGAACTTTTAAATCTCAATGTGGTATTGACCTACTTTCTACTCTGGACCATACTCGGTAAGGACCACCTCTTGGCAGGACAGAATGGGAGGCAAAATGAGTATCTTTGAATGATTGACGGGTGGAGTGGTAACATGGCAGAGCTGTATGATTAGCAGGGATCCTGGTTTTCTCTGATTTAATTTTTGGTTTAAAAAAAGTAACCTCAAATCTACATTTTTCCATGATTAAAATGAAACACCACTATGTGTGTGTGTGTGTGTGTGTGTGTGTATATATATATATATATTACTGATGTTTCATTTTAATCATGGAGAATGTGCATTTGGGGTTACTATTTTTTTTAACTGAAAATTGGGGAGGGGCATTAAAAACCAGAGAAACTTGAATTCCTGGTGATTAATCAGAGTGAGAATGATGCTTGTTATTGGGCTATCAGTGTATATAAGCTATGTATGAGAGAAAAAGTTATTGTCATTGTTCATTAATTCATTATCCTCCTGCCTGAAAGGGTCCATCTGGATTGAATGACAGAGTATGAGTGGCTTGCTGGCTTGTGTGCTTACACAGCCCAGTGTGAGAAAGTAGGCACATGTACACATCACCATACACTGATGTTGCTATGGTGCTGTGTTTTATTACTTCCTTTTTGAAGTACTAAAGCATGGCAAAGTACACGTGGTTACTGCACCATGTGCATGGAGTACAGCTAGATTTTGCTGCTACATCACCATAGTCACATTCTATAATGGGGGAACTTGCCACTACAGTGATGTAGTTGCCGATCACATGTAGACCCACATGATTACTACATTGCCATAATGTGACTTAGAGAATCACTATGTTACTGTAAGGTGACGTATAGGTGTGCCTAGTGATGGACGGTCTGGGAAGCTGTGGTGGAAACTTACCAGAATCAGGGAAGAGGCAGTGGGATGCCACACCAGCACTAATCATGACAAAAGTAAAACTGTGGTGGCTGGAGCTGCCATGAATGAAGATCAAAGAAAAAAACCCTGGCGGAGCTGGGAGGAGCCAGGAATGGTTGTCATGTCTGCCTGGGCACACTTTATAAAAGTGTGCCAAGGGCAATTGGCTGGGCAAGTGCCCAGCACCAAAAGAAAAGGTTTGGCTGGAAGTAAGCTGGGGGGACTAGAAACAATGTCCTTGGCTGGCCCAGAGGGGCCAGAACACCCAGACAATCCTGGGGAGGAGACTTGGTGGCTTCTTCGGAAGGGGAGCACAAAGGGAACGCTGGGCCGGCAAGGGCCCAAGGAGTCATTTATGGAGCTGGCATGGACTGAGGTCAGCAGCTGCCGCAACTGGGACACCAGCAAATATAATGAGGATGGGACCTTGACCCAGATGAGAGGCAGCAGGTACCAAACTTGGGGAACAAATGATGAGTCAAGGGGGGCTGGAGCCTGGGTAGATTCGGGCTCTGTGTAAGCTGAGAGCAAAGAGGGGCTGCAGGAAGTGCTCAGTGTGAGTATCACCAGTAGCCAATGGCCACAGCCTCCAAGAAACTGAGTACCATGGAGAGCCTGAGCATTAGCTCTGATGGACAACACCATAGTTGGCATTAGACCGGCTATAGGGGAAGTAGAGCCCTGAGGAGAAACAACCATGAAGATGGCCGAGGAAAAGTACCAGGGGAGACAGGACCAGACATCGTCCTTCCAATAGAAAACAACTTATCATCAAAGATGTGGCAGGTGAGACCACTGGAGAACTGACCCAAGGCCACTCCCAATTGCCTGGCTGTGCAGCCCAAGAAACCACGGAGAGTTTTGTGAAGAACCCAAACATGCAACTCTCAGGGGAGAGGCTCAGGAGGTTACAGAGGCCAAGAGCTACCATGTGTGTGTGTGTGTTCCTGTGTTCCTGACTGCACTTGAGACTGGAGGGCCTGGGAGGCCTAGGGTAGGAGCCGGTGTAATTTGGGTCCTCAGCTGCTTCGGTGACTCTAAGGAGGGTGTTTGCTTGGCCAGAGTCTGCGATTTGGAAAAGGGTCACTTTGGCCAGAGTGCATGTTTGGGTTGGTTCAAGTGTGGGTTTGCTTGAAGTGTCACTTGCCTCCCGTATGATGTATGTTGTGACTGAGTTAAAGCTGACTCTCCCAGGTGTCACTGAATTCCTGAGTGCATGTGATAGTTATTGTTGGCACTGCACTTATTGGAGCTTGTTGTAATGTCCTATTACTTCATTAGCCGTCTTTGTTCTAAACTAGCAGTTGCAGGCCATTTACATGGCTAGGCAACAGCTGCTGCACCAGCCTTTAGCTGTGTGGGACAGTGAGGCCATCAGACTAATTACTTACAGTTTGTTTACTCCTTTGTTTTGAATGTCTTGTTCCTGTTGCTAAAAGTGATCCTGTTTATAGCATGTCATTCTTGTTCAGTTCTTGTTGGTTAGTTGTTTGTTATGAATACACCATATTGTTTGAACCTTTATTGTTGGAGTCTATGATTATCAGGGATCCTGTTTTGTTTTGTTTTTTTATTTAACCCCCCCCCCGATTTGCAGTTTAAAAAAAGTAACTCCGTATCCACATTTTTCCTTATTTAAAATGAAATGCCACTGTGGTATTTCATTTTAATCATGGAAAAATTTGGATTTGGGGTTACTTTTTTAAATAAAAAATCAAAGATTTTTTTTAATCCAGGAAAATCAGATTTCTGGTAATTATTGGGCCAAATTCTCAGACCTATTAGGCTGGGCTGGTAAGAGCTTAGTTACTCACAGCTTTCACAGTGGGAGGGAAATTTTTGGAGACCTAACAGCCCTCATTTACATATATAGATTTTCCCTTATTGTACACTGGTGTTAAGCCCTGGATGCTTCACTCTGCATGGAGCTGCTGCAGCCTGACAAGAACAACATGCTTTCCCAGGCTCTCTGGTCTCACTGAAAGTAATGCAGCAGCTGCACACTGAGAATGGAGATACCAGGGGTTAACTGGTACATTTATAAATGTAATTTCAAATAAGAATCCATCACATTAAAAGCCTTCTTCCCTGTTGGGGTCTTTCTGAGTTCTTTGCAACAGAAGGATCGTTCTTTTATTCTCCTATAGTATAAAAAATGAATGAAAAGGAAAAGCTGGCATTTTCTGAGGAGTGCCTTGAGTCTATCCAGGGGTTGCCTCAAGTAGTACCTTGTCAGGAGTATTTCAGTGCATACAGCTCCCTGGAGCTAGAGGGATAAAGACAAACAGCTTCTAGAAGAAGTAAACACCTACTAAAGCCATGCTTAGCTCTTATGTGAAACTTGTCATTCATGTATTTCAAAGCACTTTGCATAAGAAGCTCAAAAGCATCTCTAACATTGGGGTACAGAGGATTTCCAACACCATACAGCAAAGTAAGCAGAGAACTGGGGCTTTCCTGGCTCAGCGCTCCTGGCCAATGTTTCAGAGTATGAGCTAGACGTGAGCTTGCTTTTTTGGGCCGTGTCAACACATGAACAATATCAAACATGGAATGTTGGCATGGAGACCTCAGGCTGCAGCTGAGGCACGTAAGTGGATGTTTGCCCTGTTTCTGCCTAGGTTATACCTATAGTATGGATAAATTCAGGACTTCATTCTCTTGGGCACCAGCACTAATTCAACCAGAGGAAAAAAAATCTCCTTTTTGAGTCCCCCTTTGCCCTTCATCTCCCTCTCCTTTGCCTCCAAACTATATGTTACCTCTCTCCCATCCTGGGGCAACAAGAGTCTTGGCTTGTGTCCAAGCCCCTGCTTGCCAGCCCTCTATTGGCAAGCCTCAGTTGTGCAGATCTGAGATGGCATTAAGCCTTAACCTGTGTCTGCTCTGAAATTGTCTTAACTTTATGGCTGTATAATATTCCACAGATTTAAAATATTATAAAGGCAGTCTCTAACAGCACTCATAGGCATCAGAGATCATATAGCCTAGTCTTGGAGTCCAAGGAACTAAGGGCTCACTCTATCTAGAAGCAACCTCAGCTGACTTCAAAGGGGTACTCAGAAAAAAAAAAACAGTTTAAGGGCGGGGGTCCTAAGTGCTTTTGTGTAGAAACTAACACCAACTGACCTGCAATTATTATTAATCTGTTAGTATTTACAACAGAAGAGAAATGATGAGATCTGTATTAATAGAAAATCAGTACTCTATGACAAATGTTTCATTATAATTGTATTGTTTTTCTCTGCTGTCAAAGCCAGAAGAAAAAGAGTTATAATAAATATATAATTAAAGGTATTTTGACTGCAAGATAACTGTAAACGTGCAATTTTGCAATAGTGAAATATCAGAGGCAGCCACAAAACACCTTGTTCTTTATCTTCAAAGGTTCTCTTCCTTGTGCTTTTTTTCATAATCCCATCTTCTCTTTCATTTTGTTTGTATTATGTCACAAAATATAAATCTGATATCACAAAAATATCCTTGAACATAGAACAGATTAAATATGTCTCATTGAACATCAGCGTACCAGTCAGCTAAATGCAGCACCAATTCAAGATCAGTTTGCAGGTTATTGCTTGTCTTCAATTAAGATTAAAAAAATACTGATTTATTATTTTTGTACTGCCTTTTGTGAATACAAAAAAAAAAATTCAAAGTATTTCCCAAAACAGGTTAAGGCTTCAAAATTCAAAGGTGTGATATCAAACATGAAGATGCATTTCTGGGGGGAAAAATCATGTCTTTTTCATATTGCAAGTATTTGTTTTAATGTCTTTACCAGTATTTACTGTGAACTATAGGGGAAAAAAAACCTGATAGGATCTTACAAAACTATTTTTTTTTTTTAATATATTTTTGAACGCACACATGATATGTTTACTAGAGGCAACTTTCTTGTATGGAAGATTTTTTGCAAGACTATTGGATTTGGTGAAATGAAAGATAAGAAAACACAACTCCCAGACAAGGAAATGTATTGATAGAAAAGACAGAAGAGAATCCTTGCTTTTTTTTAACATTATACACAGAGAAAGAAATGCCTGAAGGCAAAGCCAGTGCTAACAAATAAGAGATTTACTAATGAGATTCAAGAAATACACAGTTGCTAGAATCAGCTCTCATATACATAAATATTCCAATTATTTTAAGCAAAAATATATGTGCTCCACTAGCTTTTTGTCTTACCTTTCGTTTTCTTTTTTCCTCCACTGCAATTTCCTGACTGCTTGAGCCATCTTGGACACATTTCAGTCTGCCTTCATACATGAGACACTCATGCTCCAGCATGTCTAGTTGGTTTGCTCACTTGAAATCAGAGTGGTCTTAAATCTCTCAGGCTGTGACATTTTATTTGGTAAGTAAACTCTGTGGGTGTAGGCACATTTGCATCATGATACTAGCTATGAGTGTGTACATTTATGTCACTATTCTCTTTGTATATTTATTTATAATGAGAAAAAATAATTGGGTGATATTTGTCTTTATGTAGAGGGCCCACACAAGGCCCATTTGTCACAGAATCAACACCAGTCTCAGAGGAAAGCTTAGGACTGGCTGAAGCCAGTCCTAGCATGGTTTCACAAGGGGCAAGTCTCTGGCTTTGGGATCCTGACTCTTTTCAGTTCCTGGCTTGGCTGGAAATCTATAGCACCCCCAACTCTAAAAGCACTTCTTTTTTGGTCAGCTTATGGAAAAGGGGACCTTTTATTTTCATTTTAATGGAGGAGGTGTATCAGAATGCAAACATCCCAAACACCACAACAGACTCTACTCCAGAACAAACAATTTTAATTGTCCTACTCCAGTTCCCTCTGTCATTCATTGAACTCTACTATGTCCTCCCTGGGACTACCTTTCTCCACTCCCAGCACTCTCACAGCCTCACTCTTTCAAACCTCAGGTTCAATCAGCCAGACTTGGAACAACACAGATACAAAATGCTGGTATTAGTGTGGGGGCAACACTTGACCAATAAAATGAAACATTATCATGAGAAACCAGTCAGGGAGTAGAGTCTTGGCACTGGTACTAGGCAGAGGCTTCTATCTCTCCCCAGAGTGAACAGGGCATATAGATGTCTTGCTTATAAAACTATTTATACCAACTATTTCACATCACCGTAAGCTGAATTGAGCCCCACCAAAGTGTTGCCAACAAGAACTCAGCCACTTAGTCTCTTTTGTCACACCATGCAGCACTGTAGGCCCATATTATGCCAAATCAGGGACATCTGTAGTGAATAAATTATTGTGTTGTCTAATTTCACAGAATAAATTTCACACCTGAGTAACATCTCTACTTAGTATTCCATACCTTCCTTTGGATTTTTTTGTACCTCTTAAGTATATCAGATTGTTATTACTAACAGCAATTTCCTGTTTCCAAGACAGCCTATACAGATTTTTGGGTTTTTTTTTAATATTTTCTGTTTAGTCCTTTAAGACACTGAATCAATCGTATTGTTCTTTTCCCAACTTTTGTATAATTCAGCATCAAATTCTTGACATTGAGACACTCAGAACTGCTAGGGTGTATTGTTCAGGGTACAGTTTCACTAATTAAAAAATAAGGAAAATCACACTTCAACCCAAGACTCCTTTTCTATGTAGTTTAAAACTGCACTGGATTTTTATTTATTTATTTATTTTGCTGTATGTCACACTGAAGCACATATCTTATTTGTTGTTCTGTTCACCCTTAGGTCTTTCTTGCCAATACTGTTTTCCATCTTCCCCTTCCCTCCTAAGGGTCTGAATGGATTGTTATTCTGCAAATGTACGGTTTGCATTTTTCCAAGTCCAAATCTCATTTTATTTCCTGCCAATTATTCTAACCTCTCTTGGTCCCATTTTATTATTTCTTTGTCCACTCTGATATTTGCAATCCATTCCCATTTAATATCATCTGCAAGTTTAATAAATGTGCTGCCGACTCCTTCTTCCAGACCTGTAATAAAGATGTTAAATCAAACTGGCTTAGTACCAATCACTCCAGCATCTCAGTGCACCACCTCAATCCATTAAGTTACTGTTTGTTGTCCTTCATCCAGTTTTCAATCCATGTGATTGTGCTCATATCCAAGACCATTTCAATCAGTTTTGTAAATGAGTTTGTGAGGCTCTGTATCATTGCACCATTTACTAGATATCACATAAGCTGAATTTCCTTTTTTTCTACTAATTCCCCAAATCAATAAAAAAGGGAACTAAACATGTCCAGCACATTTTTTTTTTTCATTACTGGCCCATTTTCCTTTATTGTTCCTGGTCCTGTTAACTATGAAATGTTCCAGAATTTCTGTAATAAGATTCAGAAATACTCCAAAATGAAGTAAAAAATCCTTCCAAATTTTGGGAGAAAAAAATCAAAGCACTACTATCTCTTCTCCCCTCCTAGGGGTACATACCCACACATACCTCCTCCTCCCCACCCCACCCCCAAATATTTTCCCCAAAACAATAACAACAACAATTTATCCTTTCCCCCCAGTTCTCTAACATCACCACGGCACTTCAAAAACAATTGCCAATATCTTGTAAAATTGACACACAAGCTTATTTGTATATACACCACTGTATTAATTCTGTCCACCTTCCCCAAGTATAGTAATGACTAGTACTTTCATAAAAAGATACTTGACTTTCTGCTCCACTGCAGACAAAGAAATATCATTATATTAGCATGAATGAGCAGCTAGGGGGGTCTTTTTCACACCTTAAGGTCCACTGGGATTCTCAAATTAGGTACTGCTCTAGCCTTCTCCTCTAAGTGTCCAGTCCAGAGGGTGGGCTTGGAGAACACATAATGTGTATTCACAGAATCAGTCAATGAACAGAAACACAGCTAGTTTTATTTTTTTAACAAAAAGGTTGTGATTTTGAAAGCAGTTATTTTCACATAGTAGCTCAAAAGCTAGAACACTCATTCAGGATTTGGAGCAATTGGATTTTATATCCCCCTCAGCCTTAGGTGGTTCAAATCCATCTTTTATTTCCTGGAAGAGCCCATACAACATTCCATTAGCTTGCATTGGATCTTTGTGGGATAGCATTCTTCATACCTATAACCCAGTGGAGGCTATTCACTTTGCAGAAAATAATTCAAGCTTCAGAGAGTAGAAGCATGACCCATTCTCCTGCTAATTCAGACATTTGATGGGAAAAGAAGACCCAGGTTCCAACCCCTGTTTCAAGGTTGGCTTCTTTTGTATGTGTTTGTTTTTGAATTCAATCCATTATTTCTATAATGTAAAGACATTTTTAAAAATAGGGACACCAAAGTTCCTTAGGTCTTTAGCCATACCCTAAACCAGAGATGGCCCACCTGTTGAATGACTGCCACAAATCACACAGGCATTATGTGTGTGGGTGGGGGTGAGGACAGGGTCGCATCTCTTTTCCAGTAGGGGAAACCCTGGCTTTTTCACTTGCTAAGACATGCCTGGGAAAATTTGGGATGCATTTGTACCCAGCTTTCCCTGCTTACAAAGACACACTGCAAGATTTCTCAGTCTGTAAACAAGGCAGGTGCTCCCAGGGTTGGAGGGGCTGAATCCTATATGGAAAGTCCCAGGGCATGCAGGACTTCATCAAGCCCTGGGAGAACACATTACCCATTGTCCTGCAAGATCAACAGACAAATCCTGACACAGCTGATCCACTTCATTTGGCAATGACTATTTGTAGCCTGGGACATGTAGGTTCAAAGTATCACAGGGGAGAAGTGGAAAAGGAGTCTCCCATTTCCTGGAAGAGTGTCCTAAGTCCTCAGCAATTAAGGTTAAACAATAAAATATCCTCCTCACTTTGTGGGGAGGAAGGTCTTATATGCAGGTACATGCATAGAGAGTCACATAACTATTAAGCCTGAATGTAGCCTACTATGCACATTTGTGATGCTTATTTATCATACAGGGATACTTCCTGCATAGGGAGCAGGTTCATAAATTGTGCCTAACTGCCAAAAAATAAGAACATGATGGTGGTTTAAAACTTAGGTCTCCTATGCACTAAGCAAACAACTTAGCTATTAAGAAAAGATGGTGATTTTTCATTTTATTTGTGACAGACATGCATGTAGGACAATTTTATTCTGCCACAAGTAAAAATAGAATACAAAACCATCTAAAAGTGTCATTGTGAGGCTAGGTAACTGCCAGTTATACACTTTAAACTGAAATGGGATATAACCTTATTTTTTTTAGCTCTAACAACAAAAAAGAAAAAAAATCTATTGGCATCGAGCAATGTGCTACACATTATTGTTAATAACATGGAGAAATAAAAGTTCATTAGTCTGTCCAAACTGTACTATCTAAAAATAGTCCTCTGGGTGTGTCCAGATGAACCCGCACATGCCTCTTGTCCTGCCTCAAAACCTTATGAGGTGGGGCAAGAAGCATGTACGAGAATGAAAAAATGTTGCAGCACAGGGAGAAAATTAGACCCTTGGATATGCAGGGGTCTAAAATAATGGAATAAAAAAAGCAGAGCAACCGGAAGCTGAGTCCTCCAGGAAGACACTCTGGCTGCCAGAGAGTCTCCATGACTGGCCCCTCACCCTGGTGCTGACATGCTGCCAGCCAAGCCACATGTTCAGCACCAGGGCTCCAGTGATGGAAAGTAAGGGGTTGGGGGGGGCTGGAGGAGGGGATCATGGGGGTGGGCCCTGCCAGCCCTGGCCACTCCCCCAGCTCCCCCTGATACTCAGGCAGTAGGATCTGACACAGTATGCGGGGACTGTGCACTATGCCTGCCAGCCGCAGGAGCAGCCCCAGGGCTGGTAGGACCCGTCTGGGTACAGTGCATGGTCCTTACATGCCATGTAAGGTCCTGTCGCCCTGGGTCCTGGTCCGGATGGGTGTCACAGGGGCCCCAAGGGCAGGCAGGTCGTGCCACCAAGGGCCTAGCCTGGCTTGGCCCAGCCCAGCAGCAAAGAGGCCCCAGGACCTGGCTGGGCCCAGCATGTAGTTACCACGTGCCATGCTGGGTCCTGCCAGCAAGGCCCTTACCTGACTGAGTGACAGACAATCCCCAGGGCCAGCAGGACCCTGCTGGGGCCAGCTCATGGTCCCTGCATGCCGCGTTAGGTCTTGCCACCATGGCTCAGAGTGCCCCACTCCTACTGCTACTGCTAAAGGTAAGTTTTGAGGAGAGGCTGGGGCTCTTCAGGGTGCCTGGGATCCTGGGCAGGTGGGCTGTAGCCCTCCAGGGGCAGCTGGTACCCTGGGCAGGAGGGGCTGTGGCCCTCCAAGGGGCCTGGGACCCTGGGAAGGAGGGCTGGAGCCCTGTGGGGGATAGGGGCTGTGGCCCTCCAGGGGAGAGCTGGGTCCCTGTGGGAGGAAGGGCATTCCATGTGCTTTTGTGGGGGGCTGCACCCTGTTGAGACTAACCCCTCCTGAGGAATTCCCCTGCAAGGTCCCCCACACCCACAGTCCTCTCAGCAATAACTCCACACCTACCCACACACCAACCCACATCCCTCCACATACATCTACCCACCTTCCCACCCCCTTCTTGCAAGCACCACATCCCCACATCACACACCCATCATGTGTGAAGAAAACCAAAAGTACACATCAACACATATAGGTATTTAGAATGTATTTTATCATGATGATAGAGATACTGGTAAGATTACACACTGCTTTAACATTGTAAATATACCAATAAAGCATTGCCCAACTGATTGCTATCTTTCTGTCTCTGTCTAGATATGCATGTGTGTGTGTGTGTGTGTGTAGAGTGGTCTTTTGTGTTAATTGTGAAAATACATGGATTTAGGGATATATATTTTTAATGGATTTGAGATGCTGCTGCAGCAGTCCAGCTGACACAAGGTGTAGTGTCCCCAGGTACCAAGTGGCTGAGGCCCAGAAGCTCTGGAGAGCAAGTAGCCCTGAGCTGCTTGCCTGGGCAGCCTTTTCTACAGATGGGGCCAGGACAGGGCAGCTTTTTGTACTGCTGGGGATAGCACAGATTCTGGCCTCAGGCTCTAGCTCCCCCTGGCTGCAGATCCAGAAGGAGCCGGGAAGGGTTATTTTGCCCCAAGTAGCACAATTTGCTCCACAACAAAGTGCACGTCTGAGCACACGTGCTGAGACAAAAAGCCCTAGCTCAAAATTGCACTGTTTTTATTTGAGCTGCTGCAAGTGACGCGCTTGCATGTGTGTACACACCCTCTGAGTGCATCTACATATTAATTAATGTGTATTAGATACTGTGCATTTAGTCTAATAAAGCACTTGCTTAATAAAATACTAACTGAATGCACACTAAATTTACTGCAACGTAGTGCCAGCACACAGTTATTTTGTGATGCTTACTGAACATTAGCCTAATAACCAGGGATCCTGGTTATCCAGGGGATAAAACAAATCCCCAAATTTCAGATTAAAAAAGTAATCCAAAATCACATTTCATAGTTGGTAGGGTTGGAAGGGACCTGAGCAGATCATCAAGTCCAACCCCCTGCCATGGCAGGAAAGGATGCTAGGGTCAAATGACCCTGGCTAGGTGATTACCTAGCCTCCTCTTGAACACCCCCAGGGTAGGACCGAGCACCACTTCCCTTGGAAGTTGTTTCCAGATCCTAGACACCCTGACTGTAAAGTAGTGCTTCCTGATATCTAGCCTGAATCTACTCTACATCAACTTATGGCCATTATTTCTTGTTACTTCCGGTAGTGCGCAAGAGAACAGGGACTCTCCCATTGCCTGCTGGTCCCTATTGGTCAGTTTATAGCTGGCCACCAGATACCCTCTCAATCTTTTGTGGAGCCTGAATATGTGCAGATCTTATAGCCTCCCCTTGTAGGGCCTGCCCTGCTGCCTCCTGATCATGTGAGTGGCCCTCCTCTGGACCCTCTCGATACTGTTCACATCCCTCCTGAACTGTGGCACCCAGAACTGGATGCAGTAGTCCAACTAAGGCCTGACCAATGTCACATAGAGGGGGAGAATCACCTTCTTGGACCTGCTTGTGATGCATCTATGGATGCATCACAAGTGTGGTTAGCCTGACCATATCCCTACATTGTTAGCTCATATTCATCTTGGAGTCAATCATGACTAGGCTCGCCGGGGGAGGGGGAAGATGAGGGCGGAGGAGACCTTGAACTGCCAGGCCTTGCGACAGCCAATGAGCCCGGACCGTCGGTCAAACGGGA
>JAGPOW010003316.1:118207690-118276158 GCA_030014935.1 Caiman crocodilus
CAGTTCGCTGCCGCTGTTGCTGTCAGTCCTCAGCTGCTGCTCCTTTTGCTCTCTGCTCTGCAAGGGCTCACATGTGACCGAGACCACACATGAACCCTCTCCGGGATAAATACCTGCCAACATCAACATTTATGTAAGTGTTCAAAACATAAAATTAGACCTTGGAAAGTTGAAACTTATTTTGAATTTTCCCAACCAGCCTCCTGGTAATTTGCATTATTGCTTGCAACCAGCATCACTGCTATTACCTACAGAATGGGAAGTTCATAAACATCACTTTCAGGGTGCATTCAGCATAGCTTACTGAATGAGTCTGGTCCTTTCATTTTGAATGCTTCTTCTAATTGTTTAATTTACCTCCAGAAAAGAGTTTGGCAACTCTTTTATGTCTAGTTTTTCACTCCTTTTCAAAAGAGGATCAAGTTCTCTTTAAGAAGGTCAAGTCAGCAGTCATCCCCATACTCCAGAATGGAAATGGAGTTATCTTTGTTGGAACCTGTGTTGATTAATTGCTACTGTCATATGGGGATATGTTTAATGGTGGGCAAGACCAAACATCATATGACATTTTCAAAGATAGGTTTATATATTGTAGCTGATTGTGGCTCCATGTAGCTTAAAATTTGTGATGATTTTAGTAAGACCCCATTCTTTTCTGATACTCAACCCTCATGTTACCATCATTCTAGGATAATTTATTTATTTATGTGGATTATATAACTGATTCCAGGTTCTGGTTTTGTTGATGTGGATTATATAACTGATTCTGGGATCCTGGTTTTCTCTGATTTAAAAAAAAAGTCCCAATTTTCAGGTTAAAAAAAGTAACCCCAATCCACATTTTTCTGAGATTGTGTGTGTGTGTGTGATTTTCACCTTTAAAGGAAAAATACATAGGAAATCATAGGTTTTCCATGGCAGGCTGTTGGAGTTTCAGCCTGCAGGGTGCTGCTTGGAGCCGGGGGAAGTAGGAAGAAAGCAATCAGAGAGGCTTCATATGCATGTGTGACGAGGCAAGGGGTTCCACATGCATGTCCATGCACACACATGCATGTGGTCAGCAATACAGCCAAGCAGAGTGATGTAGAGAAGCTCCCGCATCTGCCTGCAGGAAAGTCTATGGGGATCATAGGCAATGCATCTGGAGAGGCATAAGCAACATGTGGGAGGGTGGGGAGCCATAGGTGATGCACAGGAGGGTAGGGGGGCACAGGTAATATATGGGGAGGCTGAGGCAGTGGCAGCAGCTCATGCCAAGCCCACACAGTGAAGGAGGGGACAGGGCAGGGACGGCAGTTGACAGATAGGGATAGGGCTAATGGCACTCTTCAGTCAGGGTGATACATGGTGTCTCAGGCTTGGGATTAGGAAACTCTGATTTTTCAAGATAAAAAAACAAAATAAAAGCCAAAATATATAGGTATTTAGAATTCAAAATGACTGAGGCACTAGTAGGCATCCAATGGCTTTAGAACTGTAAATGTATCCATAAAACTTTGTGTTCAACTGATACCTATATAAACATAGAGGCATTTCATTTTAATCATGGCAAAACACAGGATTTGGGAGATTTTAAATCAGAAAAAAAAAGATTTTTTTTTTAACAGAGAAAACCAGGATCCCTGTTCATCAGGTAGATCAGTTCAATTAACTGGGTAACTAAATCCTTGAATGATGGTGTCACCATGGACATAGTCTTTCTAGACTTTAAGAAGGCCTTTGACACTATCTCTCAGCCCATTCTCATTAATAAATTAAGCAACTGTGGAATTGATGCCTACATATTTGGATGAGTAAAAAACTGGCTGATGGGGCACACCCAGAAAGTAGTGGTGGATGCGTCATACTCAACCTGATGAGATGTGAGAAGTGGGGTCCCCCAGGGCTCAGTCCTTGGGCCTGCACTGTTTAACATCTTCATCAGCAACTTGGATGAGGGGGTGGAAAGCACATTGTCCAAGTTTGCTGATAACACTAAGATGTGGGGCAAGGTGGACACACTTGAAGGGAGAGAGAGGCTGCAAATAGATTTAGACAGACTACAAAAGTGGGCAGATGAGAACAGGATGGGGTTCAACATAGATAAATTTAGGGTGCTGCACCTTAGGGGAAGGAATCCACAGCATACATACAGGCTTTGGAGTTCCCCTCTTGAAAGCACAGAGGTGAAAAGAGATCTTGGAGTCATTATTGACTCCAAGATGAACATGAGCCACCAATGCCAGACCACAGCCAGCAAAGCCAGACAGACCTTGTCATGCATCCAAAGGTGCATCTCAAGCCAATCCAGAGAGGTGATATTCCCCCTCTACGTGGCATTGGTAAGGCCTCAATTGGAGTACTACATCCAGTACTGGGTGCTGCACTTTAAAAAGGTTGTGGCCATCCTGGAGAGCTTTCAGAGGAGGGCCACGCATTTGGTGAGAGGGCAGCAGGATAGGCTGTATAAGGAGAGCCTGAGGGACTGGAACCTGTTCAGCTTCAGCAAGAGGACACTGAGGGGGCATCTGGTGGCTGCCTACAAGCTCATCAGGGGAGATCATCAACAAATAGGAAGAGCCCATTCTCCCCAGCACTACCTGGAGTGACAAGGAACAATGGTAATAAGCTGCTGGAGAATAGGTTTAGGTTAGAGATCAGGAGGCAATATTTTAGTCACGGTGGCCAGAATCTGGAACCAACTTCCCAGGGAATTGTTCTTCACCCCTACTTTGGGTAAATTCAAAACGAGTTTACATGATCACCTGTCTGGGGTCTTGTGAACCCAGCATTCATTCCTGCCTGTGGCAGGGGGTCAGGCTAGATGATCTTTCAGGTGCCTCCTGACCCTAGCTAATCTCAAACTATGAATTGTACGCCCCTGAAATAAACATTGCATTTCATACAAGAGTCAGCTTTGCCTTGGTTATCTAAAAACAAGTTCACTGAGAAAAAATGAGCATGGAACCTAGCTCAGGTTTCATATGATTATAGCCTCAAGCAACATGAGTAATGAGTTGCATAATTTAAAGAAAACATAAATGACACATTTAAGGTTTTGGGATAATTTTAACACTGTTCTGCAGAGAGTATAAACGTACATTGTTATTGAAACCCAGCTCTGAGTTTCCTATTGAAAAACTGTATCACTAAGGATTTGGATGAGCTTTGTAATAAAAAATAAAAATTGAATTTTGTGAAATGGCCTTAACAATTTAAGCAATTGTTTCTCTACTTGAATTTATTGAATAGGAGTATTTGTGAATTAACTGGAACAAGAATTAGTCTCACATTCAAGATGCTTTACCCATAGAGGTAAAAAATAAATGTCTAGAAAATGCTGATGACTATGTATATGTAATGCAAGGTGACATGCACATGCAATCCAGTGATGTATAGAAAGGTACTATGTCACAGAATTTCAACAAAGCACACAGGAAAGGTCACAATGAAAAGCACTCTTCAATTAAGAGCTTGTTATTGTTATTATGTTAATTCTTTTTTAAAAAACTTGATCATTGTTTTTCAACAGCATTTTTCTGGTTAGATATTTGCAGAACTGTTGTAGGAATAAAAAAAATAATGAATTTACAGCAAAAGTTTAAGAAAAAAAATACCAGTAACAGAGAAATAATTTGGCATCCTAAAAATGGATTTAAGTGCAAGTGCCAAAAAGGGTGAGACATGTTCATGGGCAGAAATAAAATGAGTATGTATGAATGGTTGTCAAGATTCAGACAGAAAAAAAAATGGTGCTCCTCTAGAAGACCTAGGGCAGAGAGTTCATGCTATTTTTTCCCTAGATTTTTATTATGCTGATATTAAAGCTGAAGTGTAGAATAACCACTGTGTTTGGGGACAGGCCACCTTACAGATCCTGAACTGTCATTTTACTCATTTGGAATTGATGATGACAGCAGATTGTGGATTTCATTGTGGTTACTGTCACTGTCAGACAAGGTCTTAACAGTTAGGATTAGACATTGGCTATACATCAGGTAAAGGAGAAGATAGTGTGCAATTACAGGAGTTCATTCAGTACTCAGTAAGGATGTGAAAGAGTGACAGAGGATTGATTGAAAGGAATAGTATTAAAGATAGCACTACCATCATCCTTAAGGGCTGTGCCCAGACCAGCACAGACATTTGTTTCCCTGGGGACAAGTAGCAGCAGCATACCTTGTGCCACTGCTACTTTTCCCTGGGGAACACTTGTGCCACATGTGTTCTTGTGCATGGCAGGTTACCCCAGGTAGGGTAGGGGAGGCTGGGGCCAGAAATTGTGCTGGCCCCAGCAGCCTTACCTGAAATCCTGGGGGCCTTGAAGAGCTGAAGCCACAGAGCTCCTGCATCAAAGAGCCTGGGCGGTAGCTAGAGCATAACTCCAGTTGAACAAGTTCTGGTTTTGTGCACCATGTGTACTGCCACCACATGCGCCATGTGTGGGATCGCCTGGGGTCAAAAAAACCCTGTGCTGCAAGGCAGCAGCATGGGGAATGCCTGCATATGTAGTGTGTGGCACTGCAGATATATCTGCAGTGCCACATATCACATATCCACACTTATTTGGACATGGCCAAGATGTTTGCCTCTCCTCAAGAGACCTCTCAGCCTTAGGTGACATACTGTTTGAGAAGAAATAAAGAAATATACATTTATCCAGATTACATCTAGGACTGTCATGAAGCACTGTAACAGAAGTCTTCATAATTCCAGGCATATTATATCCACCATATTCCTCTTATCCACTAAACTGCTTACCCTTTCAGGATGGGAAATCTTGATGGTTTGGCAAGATTTTTTTTCTAAGGAAACCCATGTTTGCTGTTATGAATTGAGTGTATAATTTGCTCTACAACCCCAAGGTAATTGAACTGAGACTGACCACTCCATATTTCCCTGTGTCCTCCTATACCCCCTTTTTAAAGGTGAGCACTATATTAGCATTTTTCTAGTTCTAGTGCCTGCGTTTGTTATCAGGGTTTGCAAATATTATTGCCAGTAGCCCCAAAAGTGTTTAGCTGTTTCCTTCAGGACCCTGGAGTGAATTCCATCAGGACTTACATTTATTCAAATTTTTCAAAAATTCCCAAAGGTGCTTTTTTTCTTATGTTCTCTGACCTTTCCCCTTAATGACTGCAAGTGCTTCTCTGTGTTGTGGTTTATCTTTCTCCTGTTTCCTCTTATCTTTCCTTTGTATTGCAACAGCTTGATGTTAAACCTCTAATATAATGTCCTTTAGGATTTGTCAGCTCTTGTGAGCTCCTTTTTCTCTTAAATTGGCTGTGCATGAGATGTTACATCTTCAGTTAGTTGAACTCTGCCCTTTTGAAGTTCATATGGATCTTTGTGTGTCATTTTCCTTACATTCATGAAAGCTATCATATCATGATCACTTCTTCCCAACTTTCTAACCACCTTCATATTCATAAACAGTTCATCCCTGCTAGTCAGAATCAGATGCAAGGTAGATAAACTTTTAATAATTTCCTCATCTTTCTAAAACAGCAAGTTGTCCTCCACACATATTAAAACTTTGTTGGACGTTTTGGATAAGATTCTAAGCCACTTATGGAGGTAGGTACCAAAGTGAAATAATGTATCCTCCTGTTTGAGTTAATGGAAAACTGTTAACTCAAAATGTGAGTGGACCCTCCTAATCATTGAGATATTTTTGTGGTTAGCAGACGGCCTAGTTTTCTCTGATTAAAAAAACCCAAACAAACAATTTTCACTTTAAAAAAGTAACCCAAAATACACATTTGTCTGTGAATCATGGAAAAGTTTAGATTTTGGGTTATTAGTTATTTTAACGGAAAACTGGGAATTTTTTGGAATCAGAGAAAACCAGGATCCCTGCATATTACTCTGTATCTTAGATATTTTTGTTACCTACTTAAAGAATGCATTATTTTCTCCACTTCTTTATTTGATAGTTTGCAATAGATCCCCATCCACTTCATAACATCGCTACTATTCTTTTATCTTCCTCAAGACACACACAACAGACCTAATATGATCTTCCCCTTAAATTTTACAGGAGGAGAATATATTTTTGATGTATCATTAATGCCTACTCTTTCTAACCCCACCATATCTATACTTGTGGAAGAAAGTATACCCCTTAATGATTATATTCCAATCATTCGAATGCTACCAAATTCCTGTAATGGCATTTAAGTTACAATTATCTTTATAGACTATGATTTCCAATTCATTCAGCTTCTTCCCTATGTTCCTTGAATTCATATACAAGTTTCCCTCACCTTATGCTGTAGATGTGTTCTTGAAAACCTGCACATAACTTGAAATTGCATAAAGGGGACCCACTTTACAAGGTAACAAATAGGTAGATGTTCTAAGACCTCTACTGCGTCAGCAGCAGGTAAGTTTTCTGTGGCTAGGGTGGCGCCCTGCTCTCCTGGGTGGGGGCCTGGGCCAGGCTGTGTTCAGAGTGGGCACTAGCAGTGCTGGGAGGGATCTATGGGAGGGAATGCAGCCATCCCAAAATTCACTGTAGCTCCCACCACCCTTCCTAGCATCTACCTTGAGTGCAGAGTGGCCCCACTCACCCTCCAGGAAGATCCTGGCCCCAGGGGCTGAAGAGAGTGAAGCCTTAATCTGTGCTCCAGTGGTGAGGGAGGAAGTGGGACTGGGACTGGGGCAGAGGCAAGCACTGCACAGCTGTGGTGGGGCACAGCTCCTGCTGCTATGGGCTGGTGCCGTGGGCTGGGTGTGGGGGCCATGCTGGACTCTTCCTGGCTTAGGGGTTGGGCCATGCTGTGCTCAGGGTGGGCGGTAGTGGTGCTGGGAAGTGGGGGTTGTGGAGGGCTAAGGCAAATTTTGGGGTGGCTGCAGCCCCACCCCAGCACTGCCCCCATAGCCCACTCCCAGCACTGCCACTGCCAGTCCCAAGTATGGCCCAGCTCAGCCCTCAGCCCCAACCCACAATGGCAACTCATAGCAGCAGAAGCCATGTCCCCTGTCCCATACCCAACAGTAGGGTTGGGAGCAGAGCTACAGAGGGGCTGCAGCCACCCCAAAATTTACTGTAGCCCCTCCAGCCCTCCTCCCAGTGCCTGTGGTAGACACAATGCATAGGGGGCCCACTGGGGCACACATGCACCCCCTGAGAGTGTCAGTACACCCCCTGCCAGGCCACACTCCCTTTTTAGCCTGCAGGCAGGTGGGATCACCAGTGTCCCCCCTGCAAGTGCCAGCCAGGGAGCTTGGCTGCCAGCCAAAGTGGCCACGCTGCTTCTGGAAGTAGCTGCGGGATCCTCCCCCCCATTCAGTGGGATTGGCTGCCAGGGGCTTCCCCATCAACAGGATAGGCCACTGCAGGACCCCCCCTATCACTGGGATCAGGATCTCTCTGGTCACTGACTGGTGTCAGGGGGGCATGTGCCCCCCCGACTCAAGAAGCACCAGACATCCATGGCCAGTGGTGAGGGAGGGAGTAGGGCTAGGGCTAGGGCCTGACCCCAGCCCACAGAAGCAACCTGTAGCAACAGGAGCTGCACGCCCCATTCCACACCCCACCCTGGTTGTGCCTGTGCCCCAGTCCCAGCCCCTCTCCCTCCCTAAATGCTGGTGGGGAGCAGATCAAGGCCCCATTCACCCCATCCCTTATTCCCGCTTGTGCCCTGCTCCTTCCCTCACCACTGGGGCCTTGATCTGCACCCCCCTGCCCACAGCTATTTCCCTTCCCCCCACAAAGGTACATACTGCTGATCACATGAAAGTGAATTTACCTTGCAGATAACCAATTTTGGGCATAAAAAGGGTCATCACATAAGAGTGAATTCATATATACAGAACCCACATATAGCAAAGGAACCCTGTATAGGGAACCAAAGTAATTTGGCAGACTTTCCTGTTGTTTTTCCTTCTTGTATCTTTAGTCCTATTATGGTTTCCAGATCAGGCCTTAAACTCCCCAGCATAGCACGTTTTTTCCATTAGTGAAGGCTTCTGAAAAAGCATTTACTATTAGGCTGCAGTTCCCTTATGGAGTTGTTTTTATTGTCATCTGTGAAGTAAACAAGAATCAAAGGACACTTCTATGACTGACCCCAGGAAAACTGTTTCTCCTTCCAGCATGTAATGACAATATGTCTGTCAACATTTTCATCAAATTTATTTATATAATTTTTGATAAAAAGGACATTTTTTTCACTTGAAGTATCCTTATGTGTAACCTGGTTTGATCCTGCCTCCATATATAATTTTCCTAACAATGCCTGCATAGTAGAAAAGTCTAATGTTATGATTACAAACAGGTATAAAAAGGGATAACCTTGTCATAGCAGCTATATGGGGACTTCTAGAATAATAATCTTGTAAAAAAATAGATAAACAAACTAACTATCATTTCTCCTTTTTTATTTATTTTTCCATTCTTTTGAGCCATGGTTTGATATTTTGTGCAGAAAGTTGTGCGAGCCTCTTTTTTTTCCCTAAGTACGTATTGGCCACACAAGATAAGTAAATACATTACTTAATTTTTGATATATAGTTGTTATTTATTGCCAGTGATTTGCACTACCAATTTTAATAGAACATGGGCCAGAGTCACATATGGAATAGAAATGTCATAACTCCATTGAAGTCAATGAACTATCTTGATTTATACCAACTGACCCCAACATCTCTAATCCTATATGTAGGATTAATACATTTATTTAACCAAAACCATACATGGATAAACACCTAATCCCTGAACAGGGAGAATTTGCCCTGGAAAAACAACAATGAGCTAGCTGTTCAATCTAACTCAAAATAATGAGGATGGTTTGAAAGAGACCAAATCACTGGAGCTGTGTTCATTGACCTAACAGCCATGTATGATAGTTAACCACTGATGACTACTCTACAAGATCCTGAAAATGACAAAAGAGGTACACCTTAGAGAGCTGGTATGAACCCTTCTTGAAAACAGATTTTTTTTGTCAAACTGGATGTGAAGCGAAGCAGGTGGAGGCAACAGGTTACTCCCCGCTCTTGGAAGTGTACTTGAACCACTGTTATATAAGTTCTATGTGGATAACTAAACAATCAATCCCAAAACAAAATATTTCATCTATGCAAACAACCTATGCATAACAGCCCAAAACACTGGCTTTGACCTGTTGAAAAATCCCTAAGTGAGGCACTAATTGGGCAACTTAATACTACATTTAAAACCAAGTACACATCAACCCAATGAAAACATAAGCTTATGTTTTCCATCTGAAAAAGCATGAGGCCAGTCTCCAGCTCAACTTTACATGGTCCAGAACACCATTATCTTACTGTCAATCAAACCCTCTCATACAAAAAAACGCATCATAAAAACAAATCCAAAGATGAGCACTCATAACATTTTTTATTTGCTCATCAATTCAAAATGCTGAAATACTTGAAAGATCCTCAACCATCTGAACCACTGCTCTGATTCTCAGCTTCTCCTCTGCTGAGTATGCATGCACTTTATGCAGAAGAGCTGTACAGGTTAAGTGCCTTGATCCCAGACCCCATTCTGTATGATTGCTGCCAATGTATCATAAGATGATTGAAGTCTACCAGCCTAAACAATGTGTACCTGCTGGCTAGCATTGCTCTGCCTGACATCAGAAGAGCATTGGCCAGAAGGATAGAATGATCGGGACAAACTGAAATGTGAGACGTATGGTGTATGACCATCTCACAGCACATCATGCAAGAGCTTCCTCACAAGCACCCAGTCTCTCAATGCCACACACAAGGAGACATAACTACAGACATGGAATAAGATGCTGAGGAAAATAGTTAACAGTGAAAAATGAATATTCTATTAGCTGAATCCTTTCCACCTGGGTCTGATGAACTATGGGAAAGGTGGTGATGTCTAAACGGCCAATGTAGCAAAGTTGGGTGCTCCAAGGAGCTAATGTTTCAACCACTTGTGACTGTGACATAGAGCCTCAAACTATGCAACACCTGCTGAAATTCTGCTGCTTGAAGACATGTACAATGAAAGACCTTGCAAAATACAATAAACAAGCACAAACATATGTAACAAAATGGTCAAATATGAGGTAGAGACCATATGATGAAAAGAAGATCATATCCAAGGCTATATGATGAGAAAGGAGCATAACCGAGCTTTTCTTAAGACAAGAGGCCAAGTTCTGATTATGTTGGCTACAAATGTCCAACTCGGGATCCTTAAGATTCTGGTTTATTAGGCGGATTGAAGCACTGTACTGAAGTTAAATCATAAACCTTGGGGCTGGTCCCCCCCCCCACACACAGTAGCAAGCTACAAGAGTCAGGTATACCTATTCCACAGGCACTGAAGTCTGCCATTGAAGCTTCTTTCAGCGTGGTGTTATCTTCCAGAAGGGGGTTGCCGGCTGGTCCTTCTGGCTGGACAGGTCAGGTGTTGGTCAAGTTGGAGATCAAGAGGGCGTCACTGAGGGTCACATTTCACTCCTTTTTATCTGTCCTTTACAGACTTTGGTGACTCCCCAGTTTTCAGATTTGCCCAATCCAGGGGTCATTGATCCTCATGAGACTTACCCCTCGGTGTCTACTGGATGGCATCTGTCAGCCCCAGGGGTCATCCTCATGTATGTGCAGGTTTGGGAGTCCATTGATGAATTTTGAATAGGGCTCTAGGAGTGGTCAATCTGGAGATATTCAGCTCAATAGTTGGTCCCCGGTGTTGATTAACTCAGGCCAGGGCTTCTAGCCCTTGATCAGTGATGTTTAGAGATGCCTCAGTTGCTACATTTCTTCTATTGATTTCGTCCGTTGGTTGATCTGCAGTTTCCTTAGGTGTTAACTGCTGCCTGTTACTGTGTTACACATTTAATCACTGATTCACTCACTCTTTCAGGGGCCCACCTGATACAGGGAAGTGGCAGTTTGACTCCTGCCCTTGTTAACATTGTTACTAAACACATTTATAGTTGAAAGTTGAAAGGTGAGGAGTATAAAATATAAGCTACAAATGCCATTGCAGGCAAGATGAAAAGGGGTCTTTCTGCTACAGTTACATTTATATTGGTGTGAACATGTAGTGCAATTTACAGAGCATGGAGTATGCACTGATGAGTTCAATGTGGACGTGGCTGTCCCTCCCACAAGTTGGGCACACCCATGAACTAGCAATGCTCTGAATACAAGCAGCAGATTCTTTCCTTCTCTGATGCTGATCATCACAAACTTGTTTCAGTCCACCTTGCAGTGCCTCACTCCATCTCCAAGCCAACTCCAACCAGAGAGGCATTCTGCATTCCTTTCCCAATCACACTCAGAAATTCCAAAGGATGCTAAGTCATCCTTGCAAGCATACAGAATTATATGCAGTGGTCTGCCTCTCTTTCCAGACCTTTTGCAAACTTCAGAGTACAGCACATTCTTCAGGATCCTGTGATTTGGCATTCACTTGACATGACCAAAGCAGCTGAGTTTTTTCTTACTAATCAACATGTCCATGAATGACATACCAGCATGACTTAACACTTTCAAATTTGTCACTCTGCCTTGCCATCTTATTTGAAAAATTTCATACAGGCATCTGATATGAAAGCTGTTTAGTCTTTTGATATGTTTGGCATAGGTTGCCCATGTTTCTGAGCCACATAGAAGAGTGGATAAAACACATCTCTTAAATATGGATTTTCACTTTAGTTGACAGTTTGTTATTGTTCCACGGTCTGTTTTGCAAAAGACCAAAGTTCCTGGCTGCTTTGCTGACTGTACTAGTAAGCTGAGCATTAAGATCTGCATTTCTGGTAACAGTAGAGTCAAGGTAGAAAAATTGATCAACAGCTTCTAGACATGTACTATTTAGGGTGATGTCTGGAATTGGTTCTGAAGAGACGTGATGCATGATAACAGTCTTCAAGCTTATTGTTAGCCAAAGATTTTGCATTAATCAGAGAACTTGGTAACGAGATGTTGTAGAACATCAACACTGTGAGCCACAAGGGATGAATCATCTGCAAACAACAGGTCCCTTATGATGATCTCTTTTTCTTTCTTTTTAGCTCTGAACCTTACAGTGTTAAACAGTGATGAGATAGACACCCTCTTGAACATAGTGGAGTTCATGTTGAAGTAGGAAAGAGAAACAAATTGGGAGCCAGTAGACAGCCCTGCTTCACTCCATTTTGATGTTGAACAAGTCAGACTCTTGGCTTTCATGTATTACAGTTGCCTTTGTGGCATCGTGTAAGGATTTCACAAGGTTTAGCAGTATAGGTGGACAATGAATTTTCTTCAGAATAGTGTAAAACCCTGGCTGACTAACTGTCAAAGACTTTTGTTAAATCTGTGAAAGCTATGTACAGTGGGATAGGCTTCTCACTTTAAATTTTCCCACAGTTATCTTACAGAGAAGACCACATCTAGAGTGGACTTTTCCAAGCAGAATCCACACTGGCTCTCAGAATAGGTTCTCTCAGATAAGGTTTGACATTTAGGTAAAAGAATACAGCTTAAGATTTTTCCCACAATATTGAGAAGAGATATACCTCTTTAGTTGTTACAGTCACTTCTGTCTCCCTTGTTTTTATAGTTGGATGAAATGAGTATCCTTGAAATCTTGTAGAACAGTTTCTTCCTTCCAACAAAGTAGCAGTACCTCATGCAATCTTTGCAGCAAGTCTTTGTTTGTACATATGTAAATTTTAGCATGTAAATAGTGAGATTCTGAAGCTTTGTTATTGGGAAATTTTTTGATGCATTGTTCAAGTTCCTGTAGTGTAGATTTGGCATCCAGTGAAGCCATAACTTCTAGCCCAGGCAATTTGATATACTCCCCTGAGTATATCATTCCACCTCTCAATCCACCTCTCTCGTTGCAAGTCTTTCAGTGGAAATGTCTTGTACAGCATTGGCCCAATGACCTTTATAATGCTGCCAAACAACTGTCTACTGTCCCCTACATCAGCCACCTGTTAGATATTGTTGCAGACACTCAGACAAAATCCCTGAGTATACCTCTTGGGACTTATTTGAACAGCCTTATGAGCTTCTCTTAGGCTGTTGAGTGAATCAGTAGTACGAGTAGATTTGTAGGTGATTAGGGCAGTTCTTTTTCTCTCAGTGAGTGGCAGTGACAGCAGTACCTTTAAATGGTCTACAAACCAGTTGATATTTTTGTTAGTATTCTTTCTAAAACTCTTGATTGATGCATTCTACATGCTTATCTTCAGGACTTCCCATACATCTGATGCAGTTTCATTCATTCCGGCTAACTTTGCTGCTTCTCTATTGAAAAGCCATTTCTTGATGAGATCATTGATCTGGCATAAGTCAATACAAAGTTGTCTGGCAAGCTTACTGCAGTGCATTTTTTTAGCTTGAAATTTCACTTTGTAGCAGACAAGGGAGTGGTCTGTGTCACGGTCTGTGCTTTGAAAGGATCATGTATGCAGGAAATCTTTCAAGTGTGGTCTTGTCAGTACCAAGTCCAGCTGAGGCAAATGCTTGATGAAGAACTTGGGTGTCTTCATGACATTCTTCTTCTGATGTTACCAGCAAAGAAAATGTTGGCCACTGATAAGCCTTGACTAGCACAGAGTTCAAGAACCCTCTGACCATTGTCATTCATATGCCCAATGCCATGCCTACCCAGAATCCCAGGCTGGTTCTCAGCATTGGACCCAAATCTAACATCCTAGTACTCTCCAAGTACTAGGATAGGTTCCTTCCATGGAATGATTCTGATCAGTTTTTCCAGGTGTTGATAGAAGCTGTCTTTCTCTTCATCACTAGCCTGCAAATTCTGAGCATAGACAATAATGAGGTTGATGAGTCCCTTCTGTAGTCTAACTCAAAGTGTCATGGTGCATATGGACACTATAATCAAAGCTTCATACAATGACACAATTTCATTTTGGAATACAAAACCTACATTATGCTCACTCCTTACTTCTTCAGGTTTGCCATGCCAATAAATGGTGTATTTCTTCTCCTTTATGAAGTCTGTATCTGAGAGCTGAGTTTACAAAAAAGCTGCAATATCAACTATGAAACATGCAAGCTCATTACTGAACACAGCCATTTTCCACAGGTCTGAATCCAGACCAAAGTCATATCAGGGGTCAAAGTCCATATATTCTGTCAAGAAATTATGTTTATAAAATCAGTTGAGTCAGGATGTAAATAAGGCTTGTTTGATCCACCTTTTCTAGGGTCAGCATCACAAAAGGCAAGCAGGCCATCCCTAAACAGGGCTGTTTGGAAACCTCAGTAGCTGCTTCAGGGCCCTTAAGTCTTTTTCAGATCTCTGCAACCATCTTGCCAAGACATTCAGTGCACATGCCTAGGCAGAGTTATGGAGTAGTGGAGGCTGCCATAGACCTGTCATCCCCACTTTAGACCAGTGAGCCAAAATCCAAAGGCCAGAAGAAGTCTAGACGTTCAGTGACACAGAGTTTGTAGCTTTGGCTAGAGAGCAACTTGAATAGAGCTACTAACTTCCTGGATGCCTTTCTTCAACCAAGAAGTGTCCACAAGGCAGCAGAGGCTGCACCATAACGTCAGGTCCAGAACAGGAATATGTAGTAACATTTTTTATTTCAAAGCGCATGTAACCAGGATATGATTCTTGATCATATACAAGTTAGAAAGCAACAAGACTTATGCAAACTGCTCATTTTCCATGGATATCGACCATATATTATTACTCCCAAGTGAATAACTGACTATTTTACTCACTATTGTGGCACAGAATAGGCTTAATTCTCCCCATTCTGTGACACTGTACCAGATCTATGACAGGGATGGAACCAGGGTCAGGGAATTATCCTTAATGTAAAGGCAATGTAATTTAATAAATTACTTGGTGTCTGGTCCTCCCTTGCAGCCCCTTGGTTAGTGGCGAGTATTTTTCCTCCAATTCTTCCACTTAGAGACTTATCTGTATGCTTCCAGTTACCATCATATTAGCTACCATGGATGTTACATCTTTACACACTAATATCCCTCATGACGATAGATTGCAACTCATAAAGAACTTATCCTCAACAAGATTGTTGCTTCTATTTCCATCATACTCTCTTGTATTATCTTTACACATAAGTGTTTCAGAGTTGGGGACTTCATATGCCAACAAACAAGCATCATTGCCATGGATACACATATGCCTCTGACCTCAAACCCAGAATGCTGATATATTTATGACAGACTTTTAAGTCCAATACCTCCACAGCTACCTTCTCATCCCTTTGGTATAACCTCATTATACAGATGCATGAGAAGAACTCTCTAGAGAAATTCCACCAGGATTTTAAAAGCTTCTATCTCTGTCTCCAACTGACTGGAATATCCCTCCTAGCAAATAAATTTATTTGACACTAGTGTGACTTTTTCCATGGCTACATCACAAGTCTGTTTTATGAGAAACAAACTGACTATTACACCTACATCCACACTAGCGACATTCCTCCTAAGCACATCACTAGATGCATCATCTCTAACTGAGTTCTCCATTATAACTATATCTATTCTGATCCCATTAACCAGCATGCCCACCTTAAGGGTCTGCAGCAGGGATTCCTGCAATTTCAATGCAATCCTAAAATGGTAGCCACACAAATCAACAGAGCCAAACCCAGGTTGACAAACTGCAATGCCAACCCCAAGCCAAGGACAACATAATTCCTCTGGCTGGACATGTCTACATATGCAATGAATGCAACTGAATAAATTCTGGCTCAATTTGAGCTGGAGAAAATTAATTCTGATGTCACTGTCTGCATGTGCATTTAAGTACAGTAAATACTGTGGTGTCAGATACCACTTGTATCTAACAGAACTATCTGGGAGCACAGCAAATTAATCTACTGCACCCTAGTTGCCATGCATGTATAGACAGTGACCCTTTACTGCACACCAAATTAGTCTGCTGCACAGTAAAGAATCTCATTTAGATGTGCCTGTTGTCACCTACAATCACCAGCTTGAACACCTTGGATGTATAATTAATGATCTCCAACCCCTCTTTTAAAATAATGGCTATATTAAGGTAGCCATGGAGGGGGGTGAGGCAAACCTGTCCTTTCTTACAGGCAGCTTCTACCCAACCACAAACAATATCTCTTGAGCAAGACACTACCTAACTCCAGGTAAATTACAGATGTGCTTTACTGGTCAGGAGGCTAATTTGCTATGTAGTAAAGCATCACTGTTTACATGTGTTCAGCTATTAGACCAGAATTCAAAAGCAGAGTAAATTACTACACTTAAATTCACATGTAGACACTGAGCCTGGGAGTAGTATACTCTGCAACAATTTGCTTCACACATTTTTCATGCATATTAATTGCACATTTAGACACACCCTTTGGGATAGCAGGGAGAGATCAGATCTCCACATATTCCCACTGTACTGAAACTGGCACAGCTAAAATGGGTCAGCCACCTTTCAAGAATGCCTGACAGTCACCTGCTGAAGAAAATCTTCTACAGTGAACTGTCAAATGGAGTATGCTCTCACAGTGTACCAAAGAAACAGTATAAGGGAACCCTAAAGATATCCCTAAAGAGTTTCATCATTGACTCAGAGTCATGGGAACAAATTGCTTGTGACCATCCATCCTGGAGGTCATCAATCCAGAATGCAGCACTGGCTTTCAAACAGCAATGCACAGCAGAAGCAATGAGGAAATGTGTGGCCAGGAAAACAAAAACTTCTCAACCTAGTCCTCATTGCTTTCCTGCCCCTGCTGCAACAGATTGTTCAAAGCAAAAATTAGGCTTATAAATCACCTATGTACGCAAGTGATCTAGCCTTCCCCCACACCTCCCTTCCCCTTATTCTCTCTCTTTTCTCCTTTTTCCTTTTCTTCCCTCCTTTCTCCTTCCCTCTTTCTTCCCATTTCTTTTCTCTCTTCTCCGCCTTCCGCCTCCCCAGCTGGATGAGTTCATTTTCACCTGCAAAGGACAACAACAGAGACACATCCTCCTATTCTCATCTTTCTCTGGACTCAAATGCCAGCTGTGCCCCTTTATATGGACCAAATAACATGGATTACAGATTTATTTACATGCATCACTATCAGTGTCATATATGCTCTGACATGTTTACAATGCCCTTCCACTATCTATGTTGAACAGATGGGACAATCCCTATGTATAAGAATGAAAGAACACTGATCTGGCAGGACACTTTAAAGTCCCTCGACTTTCTATCACTTACTTCACCGTGACTACTCTTAGACACCTAAAGTTTAAAAACAAACTTGAATAGGAAATTGCTGCATAAGAATCATTCACAGATGGATTGCATTAAGTACAGTCTAAACCAGGACTAGAAATTCTCATCAAATATCTGGATTAGCTTTTATAAATCCTGTGTCACTCAATGTGTTAATGTGATGCTACTGCACAGTAGTAATGAGCTACTGCTCAGTCAGTGTCACCTAAAAGTTATTCAGGGATACTATTGTGCAGTAGCTCCAGTTACTGTGCAGTTATTTAGTGTTTATACATATGAGTACTAAATGACTATGCAGTAACAACTGCACAGTCAGCATCTCATGTAGACACAGCTTTTGTAATCTAACCACTGATTTCTATTTAGAAGACATTTTCTGCAGTCCCTTTACAGCATCTGATGAAGTAAGCCCTGTGCTTAGGAATGCTTATGAAATACATCTCTGATTTAGTCTATAAAGTGAAAATCTGCCCTGCCTTCTTCCTGTATGGCAATCACAGACAATATCCAATAGAGAAAGCTTCTTTTTTCTTAAAATTAAATCTGCAAGTATATGCTCTTGCAGTACATTTTGGTTTTTTTTCATTAGTATTTTTACACATAGGAGCACATATTTTATGAACACATATTTTATTTCCTGATATTTACTAATTTCTCTTTTTATTTTTATCTCCAGGATACAGTTTTAATAACATAACACAAATAATGTATCTCAAAATTCATCTTGTATTTCTGCCTTTGTATGATGTACATGCTGTGATTTTAGCTTTCAAAGCACTACTATATATCTTCAATACCTTCATTGATTTATCTTATAAAGCAGTGGCAGCACGTGTCTAACATCCTATTATCTGGAGTAGTATATAGTATCAGATAAAATTTCAAGCATAGCCAGTCAGATGACTAGCATTTTGTCAGAAAGAAGGACCAGTGATAGCAGTAACATGATTAGAGCATCAGAAGCAAGTGAACAGTGTCTAGAGTTGAGAAGCAGAGGTGCCTGAAAGCAGTCAAATTGAGATATTTAAGAGGGGAAGGAAAAAGGAATCAGCTCTGGAGTGTTTTCACTAATTCTCCCCAGTGCATAGATAAACTAAGAGGGTAAGCAGAGATAAAGTTGGAGTGATGCCAGAATAACTGGAGTAATGAGCAAAGATAATGAGCAGTGAGCAGTAACACTAGAATAATGAGGGCTAACAACACTGGCATATTTAATGCAAGCAGTTTACAGAAATTATACTTGCACCATCCATAATCAAACATTACTGGTGCCTATTATCATTACCATATTAAGTAAGCATAACCATAGCAGCAGAATTTGGTGACTGACAAAGTACAACATAACAACATTAGTTCTCAGCAAAACTTTTTTGAAAGGAAAACAGCCTGAGAAGCAAATTCCTAGAGTAAATATCTTAGCAAGAGAGTGTCAATTTTGAATGAATTAAATGAAGTTCCTTCCAGACTTATTATTCCATTTTTGGTGTAGTTTCAGTTAATATGATGGGGTTACTCCAAGACCCAATTAGACTCTCAGGTTATATACAGTGATCATCACCAGGGATCCTGGTTTTCTTTGATAAAAAAAAAAACAAAACCAAACCAATTTTTGGTTAGCAAAAACTAATATATATAATAAGAAATATATATATGTGGTGTTTCATTTTAATCATGGAAACATGTGGAATTTGGGTTACTTTTTTAAATCCAAAAGTGAGGGATTTTTTTTTTTTTTGTATGTTAGAGAAAGCCAGGATCCCTGTTAATCATTCTTGGACCAGTACATTTTAATATATTCATAAATTATCAGGATTTGGGTGTCAGAAGTGGACTGATTAAGTTTACAAATGACACCAAACTTTGGGGTAATATGGTCATGATAGAGGGTAGGATAGAGATTCAGGCTGACCTGGACAAGCTTGCTAGGTAGCCGGATCAAAGCCTGATGACATTCAACACAGAGAAATGCAAGGTGCTCCACCTTGGGAGAAGGAACGTACACCATACTTATAAGCTTGGCAGGGCTACACTCACTATCATCATAACCAAAAGAGACTTAGGGGTCATGATTGATCACAGGATGAACATTAGCCACCAATGTGATGCCACAGTCTACAAAGCAAATAAAATTCTGGCTTGCATCTACCAATGAATCTCAAGCAAGACCCAAAAAGTCATCATCCTGCTTTACTCACCTTTGGTGAGTCCACAGCTGGAGTACTGCATCCAGTTCTGGGCTTCAGACTTTAGAAAAGACATAGAGAAGCTCAAGAGAGTACAGAGGAGAGCCACATGCAGGATTAGCAGTCAAGAGAGCAGGTCTTATGGGGAAAGGCTGAGAGGCATGGGAGTTGTCACAACCCAGTAAAACGGTGCCCATGTCACTAGCAAGAAACAAAGCCTAAACCTCTCCTACATCACAGCCAGGAAGTGAAAATTAACACTGTTTCTAAGTTTGGAAGTAGAAAGGCTACTGCCTTACTGATAATCAGCATTTCACTTGGCAGCTTGTCATTGGCCAGGAGTAAAAGAAAATCCCTACCATAAATCCCTGGCATAAAACCCTAGTGAAAACATTAAATAATTGGTGATTCAAAGTCAAACCAGATGGCATGGCCTAAAATGATTGGTCATAACGCAAGCAAAACCATCCTGCACATCCGACCTTGTCTATAAATAGTTATGCAGCTTCTGCCCAAGTCGGAGAACTCTGAATAATAGGACAGAGTAACTTGGCGGTCTGATCACCCACCAACGACTCTCCGCCACGGACTGCCCTGGTGTATCCACGAACCTACTAGCTCGCTTCCATCAGCACCTCATTTGTCACACACTGTCAACTGTAATTGAATTTGCATGCTTAACTGTAACTAAAGCAAGTCTCCTGCCTGCGTCGTGCCTCTGAGCGGCGTAAGTAAAATCTTCCTGCAACCAATACGTGTCAGTGTCTGGTTAATTCCACTCCATCTTTAAACACCCACCTGCTGAGGCGAAGGCCCAGGCATTTAACTAACAGGCCAAACGCAACCACCCGGCAGTATTAAAGCCGACGTAGACATGGCGTCATGAACAGGATCCTGGGGAAATGCAGTGGATTTGGAATTAATTAAGAATTGCCCCAGCACAGTGGGGAGGCACCGTGCAAATGACGTGGATGAACTGTGGGCACACATCGCCTATCACCAAGTGAGCGGAGCGGGGTCAGAGTGCGTTGATGGCTACTTTTCACTAAAAAAGGAAGAGGGAGTCACTAAGGAGTGGGTGGCAGATCTATCCCTCGGGGTGTTTGGCTGCGTTATGGGTGGTGACCGGGTTCTGTACAGACCACGGAAAAACACTGAGGTAATACCCCTGGCCCGAGTAAAACTGGCGGGCACGGCGAATCCAACCTCTGCCCAAGAATATGTCCACTGCATGTGATATGTGAGGGAGGGGGGGAACCAACGCTGGCTGACAATTTCAACTGCCCGACTCTGGCACTTGGGTCGCGCGGCCATGAGCTGCTCGCACAACTCCACGAAAGTTTAAAGACGGAGGGCCGCACACCAATGAAGTGGGCAGGTCAAAAATGGGACAAAGAAAAAATGGTGAATGTGCTGTTTCATGCCTTTACGGGCCTGTTACAGGAGAATGCGGACTTAGAGGCCCAGCTAGTCACGGTTGGGAAAGCAGCCGCAGATGTGGTGGTAAAAGAAAGTTCTGAACCACCACCTGAAAATGGTGCTGAGGAAAAGAAAGGGCGTGACAATGAAAAAATTCCACAAATTCCACAAGGAGGATGGTCAGCCACGGTAACATCCACAGCCCCACCTCCTGAAGTGGCGCTACCTGCTGGTCCACCCCTTGAGGCGGCACCAGCCAGGGATCCGCCCCCTTATGAAACTGAGATGTTATATCCGGCCCTCCCGCCAGATGCACAGGCACTGTCAGCAGTTGCACATCCCATAGCTCTGGTAAAACAAGTGATTGACGAGCAGGGCGATTCTCACACTACTGTTACATACTGCACCCGTACATGCCCCGAACTACAGGATTTATATAAAGAATCAAAGTTAACCTCAGGTGAAACTTTAGTGGTGTGATTGGTGTGACTGGTGGTTGAATACGGGTCCGACACACTTGATTGCGAGGAGTACAGCTTCCTAATGCATCAAGCCTCATGGAGCAGGGGGGCATGGTATTAACGTGAGCATAGTTACGAACAACAACCACTGGCCCATTCTGCTCCCAGCTCTCGTTGCAGGTCAAGTGTGTAACAAATCTTATGCGTGGCATAATAGATGACCGCCAAACCTGTCTGCAGAGCAGATGCTGCTAGCCATCATTGGCGTGTCCTACGCTTCCTGGAACCTGTGAGCAAACCAGTTGAACTTAACATGAGAACAGGCCAGGGAGCCATGGCCTCATCGTTTCCTGACACGTCCCGGTGATGTACCTATGACCATGGGCAGTATTGAGGCATGCGTAGAGGTTTATGGGGGGAAAGAAGCCATCGCCCTTAGCTGGACAACTGTCTGGGGATCTGCTAAGCCAGCTGCCACGGTTGCAGGCCCCAATGGATGCCACGGAGAAAACCTCTGGTGAAAGAAAACCACGTTCCACGGCATACCCAGTTGAGGATTCAGGGCTGCCATGGCACCAGCCCGATTTTCGGCGTGAACTACAGCCCTTACCACAAAGGACACGGGAAGAAAGGGCAATGTTTGGGTTCCTTCTGAACAATACTCAGCTTACAAAGCAGCAGCTACACGTCCTCGGGGATGAGGGCCAGTGCCACCTACCATCTGCACTGGGCTTCAAATACCAGCCAAAAAATGAGTAATGGCCACTGGTCACCCCGGTGGCCTATTTAAGCCCTACTCTACAGACCCTCGCCCCATGCCAAACTTACCGTTTGTGACTCTACTGACCCAGTTATACGATGCAAAGTTCTTTTTCTCCTTGACACCGGGGCTCGGGTTAATGTCATCACCCCGACGACACCTCACATAAAGAAAAAGAAGGCCATCAAGGTCCAAGGGTTAAACTCCATCGCCACTATAACAAAAGTAAGGTTCACCGTGGTCGGACACCACTACGCATTAGAGGCAATCCTAGAGGGCACCAACATTTTGGGGATCCCTGGACTGAAAGCACTTGAACTGAAGGAACAAGTGTTGCAAGCTCTTCCGATTACCGTTTCGGAAATGGATCAGCACAGACCCACAGTCTGCAACACATCCACATAACGTTACAAACCAATCCCGACTAAAGGCCCCTTACAGGAGAACCTTATCAGCCTCCTACAGCACCTCAAATAACAGGGATGCATAAGACCAGTGGCTGCCAGTACCCACCTATTCCTGGGGTGGGGAATTACCAAACCTGTGAAGCCCAGCAAGGTATGGTTATTAGTTGGCTACTGTGAGGCCAATAAATGATGCCAGCCACTCATGCAGCCCAACACTTCTTTGCTACCATAATGCCCACTTGAAATGGCACAGTTCCAAAGAGGCAAGTGGTACGGAACGACCTTTGATCTTAAGGACATGTTTTACTCCATCCTGATTGTTGACAGCGACAGAATCCTGAACGTGTGTGTTGAGGGCACTATGTACCAGTGGACAGTTTGCCCGCAGGGATACCGCAATGCTCCAGCGTTAGCCAGGGGCACCATGAATGACACCCTTAAAGACTTTTGCACCTCCTATGCTTTATTTGCGGAAAGCAAATTAAAGATCTGGAGTTATGTTGATGACCTTGCCATCATGGATCGTGACCAACAAGTACTTGCCGAAGTAACCAGTTGCCTGACTGACCATTTCTAAGCCAAGGGATGGACAGTTAATTTAAAGAAATCGAACTTACAGCCTACAATGAACATCACGCTTCTGGGTACCAAGTTCACCAGCTTTACCAGATCTGGCATAACACACAAGAACCCAGATCTCAGCCCATTTGAAACATCATTGCTGACAAATAAAAGACAACTTCAACAACTTTGGGGACGTCTTAATTGGTATTGGCACTATATCACTCCACATCACCTCCCGGTATTCACAAGACTTCAACGACAAACCCATGAAAAGTCATGAAAAGCCATGTCTTGGACCGGAAAGGACAAGAGGGACCTTCATAATCTTCTACGTGCCATCAAAACCATGCCACTTCATACATTTGACTTCTCCGAGGCACTAGTAGTAACTCTGGGATACACCGCCAACCACTGCCACTGCCCACAACCCCCAGGGCGAGTTAGTTTATACCTCACACAAAACCCTTCAAGCGGCTCAGCATCGATATGGGGCCATGGGAAGAATCCTGTTAGCAGGACAACTCGTGGAACTGCTATTCCATGGACATGGAACACTCCGAGCACCAGCCGCCACTCTCCTACCCTTGCTGAATGCCAAAAAGGTCAACCCACAATTCCAAGGGGAACCAGCTACTTGGAACGAAATGGTACTCAACCACCACTACCATTGGTGTTGCTGGAAGTGAGAAGACCTACCACCCAATCCCGGCGCCCAAGAAGACTCCGCACCCACACTCTACGGAACTACAGCCCCGGCCTGGATGGCGTCAGACAGTACCTCTCGAAATGGAGGGAGCTACGGGTTCTATTGTAGGCCATGTCACGATGTAGAAATATTTGACGCTCCCAAAGGGGCCACAGCCCAAAGAAATGAACTCCTAGGTTTTGAAACTGTTATCCAACATTGCCTTCAGTATCATGACGGGATGCTTCCAACTCCCGTCATAGCCATCGATTCCCAGTACATCTATAAGATTGTTACGGGCACAGTTACAGTGATGGAAAACCTAGAGGATTGGGAGTAGATTTGGGACATGTTATCAAAGTTTGCTGTTCAACCACTAATAAAGCACACCAAATCATTCTGACTCGAAACTGACCCCATGCACAAAATCATTGACAGACTCCTAGAAGACCTTCTTCGAAGTGATATTGTTCTGGCTGTCAAGATGGCCGACCCCAAAACATACTCAGACCCGTTCCTCACGTGGCTTCATGAACACTGGGGACACCCAGGACCAAGGGCTAGTCACTTAGGCTGGTGATCTACTATGGCGACCCCCGGGCCCTATGGAACAAGGTCTGATTGGGACTGGGTATCTCAAGCTTGCGAGACAAAGAAAAGTGTTATTGGACGAAAAATCAAGTTGGAGCACTAGACTCATGACATTTCACACTCGGAAAGGTCTGGCAGGTGGACCTTCTAGGACCCCTGACCAGAGCCAAGTCACTAAACAAGGGACTAGCCGTCATTGACCTGGGCACGCAACAATTGCAAGTAATTCATCTATGGAAAAGCAATGCCACAGCTGTCATCACTGCGCTAACCACTGTATTTGATACTCGGCAAGCTCCTAATGAAATCCAATCAGACAGAAGGCCCCCATTCAACTCCGTAGCACTTGACAAATTTTGTCTCACCTCTGTAGCGCACGCCTCCATAATGCTACCTGGCACCTTCATCTCCCCTATCATTCCCAATTGAACGGAGTGGAAGAAAGACATATTGGCATGTACAAGGAGCAACTACGCCTCTGGGGAAGTGGTAGTTCCGAAAACTGGACAAAATTTAACCATGATGTGTTAATCTCGCTCAACGAGACCAAACCTGTGAGGAATGAGTCTGAGTCTCAAAAACCTCAAGCATGGCAACCAAAGTTTGCACCAGCCGAATCCATTTGGGTCATGATCCCACACCCTCGTCAGCCACACCTGCAAGTGCATAAAGGGGTTATCTGCAAACCTGAACTGTACCCTAACACTTACTCCATATACCTTAATGAAAATGAAAACCAGTTGACAATGCTAGATCACCATAACTGGTTAACCTGTCATTCTGTCCTACAAACAGACTAACTGTTGTAAACCCAGTTACTGCTCTTAATTTTCTTTCCCCCCACAGGTCTAAAGCTCAAGATGCTTGGCAGTGGCGAACCCAAATCGAGAGGAGATGTCACCGCGACCATCTCACACCAGACCACGTCACCATGACACACACCGGCACCTTCGTAATTGGACTTTGCTTGGTCAGCCTAATTCCGATGGTCATCCCATCTGACGCAGAAAACTCCACATCGATTAACATCATCCTAACCCTGTTATCAGCCTGGGCCGATGCCATGGGCTACCAAATGGGGAAAAACGGTCTTACAGCTTGTCTACACCTTCCCCTTCCCATTAACGACCCTGTCTTTGCCCCCTACTTAACACACTTAAATGTTACTAACTGGTTTGAAACTAGATCCAAAGAGTTGTGTAATTTTATGTTTGGTGGGGACTGTATCCTCCTGCCACAGCAGCATGGAGCTCCAAACCCCCCATTCTGAGATTGTGATCAAGGAGTGGGGATGCTGGCCCTGTGGTCACAGACCTGGTGCTGGGAACTCATTGCTGGCAGGGGAATCTGTTCTCCACCCAGTTCATTCCTTAAGGACCCAAGTGGGGTACAAGGCCCACGCTGTTTCCTTCCCGGCTCCATGACCATGAAACTGGGCAGAGAACAAGGACCCCAGCCTGATCCCTCCCAGCTCTGGGCTTACAGAGCTGAGTGGGAAACAAGTTGACCAGCCTCTGCCCTGCATGCAGGGCTGGGGCTGGGAACTGTCCTGGTCAATGCCCTGATTGGGTTGTCGAGACACAGGGCTTAGAAAGATCTTCAGGGGTTGAGTAGGTCCCAACCGCAGGTCCCAAACCTGATCCACCGGTGGTGCAGCTAGCAGTGAGCTAGCTGCTAGTTGTCCCACTGGCAGATTGGGGTAGGGAGCTGGGACCTTCCCCTTCCCTGCAGCTCTTTCCAAGTCCTAAGCCCCTGATTGGGGAGCCAAGGCCAGGAGCCCCCTACTGCTGGAGCAGGGGGACACTATCCTTGCCCCAGCAGCAGATAGCAATCTGCAGGAGACAGCTGTCTCCTGGCCCAGTAATCCCTTCCAGCACCTGGGCTAGCACCCAGGGGAAGTCTCAAGTTCCCCCTGTGGCAGCAGATTCCTGTTGCAGGGCTGCAGGAAGTTTGGTGCTAAGAGCAGAAAATGTTCTGCCTAGTAATGGATGTGTAGACATGTGCCTAGAAGCACTTAATCTGCAGAAGTTTACTGCAGAGTAAACTGAGCCCAGATCACATGCATGTGCAGATACTTACTGTGCAATAATTTGCTCTATTCCACAGTTAATTTGCTGCAAATGCAGGTAGCAACTTAACTGTGGAATAGTAACTACACAGTAAGTTTTTGAGTAAGCATCATGGGGGCAAAGCCGAAGAACAATGTTGTCTCCTGGCCCCATAGTCTCTGTCAGCCCATGGTTGCCACAGGGGGGCAGAGCAGGATAGGAACAGCCCTCTCGGGGCTGCTCCCATTGGGATCAAATCTACTTCCAAATACCTGCATGTGTAGATGACTGCCCAGCCTGGGTTTACTCCATTGTAAATTACTGCATTTCCAGGAGCATTTTCACAGGTGCATGCACCCATTTAAATCAAGGACACCAACTGCAGAATGCTGTGCTTCTCAGTATTAATAAAGATGAGAACCTATTTTTTCCACATGGCAACAAGGAATAAGTATAATTATTCCCCATTCTCAGTATAGACAGCTTTAACTAGCTGAATAGGCCTTCTCTACTCTTACAAAACCTGTGGACTAGCCAGACTGAACAACAACATTTGAATTCTGTGGTCCTTGGATAGGCCAGCAGGAGGTGGGGCCATGGAAATGCCACCATTTCTGCTTCGGTCAATGAGTAGCACTCATTCAATGTGGGAAGGCAGGTTACAGTGTAAAAGTAGTAGTAGTAGTAGTAGTAGTAGTAGTAGTGGGTGAATTACCTTCTAAGCTTTCTTCGGGATCGCTTCCTGGTTCCTACCAGATCTCTTCCTGGTTATCTTATTGAGGTACTGTGGATCTGCACTGTTCCTTGTTTGTTATTGTGTTAAATGACACATTTTAGCACATAATAAGGTTATGTCAAGAGGTTGTTGTGTTTCTGAGCTCTGCTATGCTTACTGAAATTGCTTTTTTAAATTCTTTGAAACATGTTAACCTTGTCAATACAAGAACACTCATTCAAATGCTTTTTACACATACAGGTAGTGGAATTCCTTGTAGTACATCAGAACAACAAGGAGTAATATACAGCAACAAATTTAGTTTAATGTTTTTTTTCTATTTAAGATCACAAAGTTCCATTTACACCAAAATTTATAATACAGTATATAATAATACCTAAGAGTTGCAGAATCTAATGAACATAACTATATATGGCAGGTATGTTATTTTAATGTGCACTTTTATATCCAGTCTTGCTTCAGTTTATGTAAGTGTAAATCTATCATTGCATCCTCATAAGACTTGTTACTGGTGTTATAGCAACTGCTTACATTTAGGATGGAATTTTAGTTTGTACACCTTCATGACACTTACCCAGCTACGTGTACGGACTTTTTAGCACTTATGCATAGTTAGTAATTCTGTTACCCCTTCCACAATTATTCAGCATGTGCAGTAGACTAGGCAGGCCTGCAGCTATTTATATGCATACCTAATGCATATAAATGCATATAAGAAAAAAGATGGAAGGTCCTTGAGAAGGGACTGGACATTGCATAACCTGTGGCTTGGCAATTAGAATAAATGAGAAAGATGCAGGTTCAAGCCTCTTCTAGGAGTTGGGGGTGCAAAACCCAATTCTTCTTGGCAGGTATCTTCACTACTCACTTACTGGGGTCAAACACAAAAGATAGCTCTCCTCTCTGCCTCCCTGTACCCCATCTCTTGGGATTTTCTCTGAATACAGTTTCACAATTTACAGTTCCTCAGTGGGTGTGCATACATAACTTCATAATTGCCAGGAGACTGAGTAGGCTACTGCACATATTTACTCTCTGTATGTGCTTATGCATCCACACTGCACCAGTAATAGCACTAAAAACTGTGCTAAGTGCCAAAAAGTTACTTACACGACTATTCCATCCTTAGTTTGCAAATGTCAGCAGTAAATCAGCTTGTATATTTGTGTCACAGATGTCACTGCTTCACAATGCCCAGTGGGATTAACTTCTTTCAAGTGGGACTCTTTCTCTTAATTTCTTGTGCCTGTATTTATTCAAAATTGAAGAATAATATTTAAATATAGCACTTTAGTTATTAATTACTTATTTTGGTTGCCCCACCTTTGATTGTGTTACCAATTCATTTTTGCTTACTTTCCATTCTAATAGGTGTTGGGCAAGGCAGGTTATGTTTGTATTCATATTGACCTAATTTAGTGTCAATTGATATTCGTAGTGCTATCTGCAATTAGCCCTCTTCAGCCATAAATTGAATACACGTATCAGTGTCTGATGACCTATTTTAATAACTTGTCTTGTCCAGAAACAAGAGGCTAATTCAAAATTAAAAGGGTCTTTTGCTCCCCTCAAAGCACAATTTACATAATTTGAGTCATAAAATAAAAACATTACATATTTACGCAGACTACGCCTGCACTAAATTAAATTATTGAGTACACCTACACTCCCCATTTTTGGAAGACAGGATGTAGAAAAGAGTATTTTTTTTGGAATTGTGGCCAACTGTGTGGCAGAGTATCAAGGAAGTGTGACATCCTAGGGGACAGTCTGGGTAAGGTGGAAGGAACCTCCTCGTGTGGCAGGATAGCAACAGTGCTAGGCACCACACCTGTACAAGGACAGTAGCAAGACTGTTAGTCATTTCTTGTAAATTGTTCTTTATATATAAGCTCCAGTAAATAATAGTGTTATTTCAATACCAAAAGCCTCATCAAGACACCACAGACTGCATGCAGCAGGTCACTCACCTTTGACCAGGTCAGTGACTCTTCAGCCAAAAGCTACTGCTTTGCCAGAGGCTGCAGAAAGGATAAACACTGGACTCTACTCCTGCTTTTTGCAGCCCCAGGGAGGAATAGCAACCATTTTGGCAGGTAGAAGACACATGGCTGACATGCTCTATTCTACCCTGCTTCTATTCCTGCCAAGAAAAATCAGCCTCCTGACTTAAGATACACACCCCAATTTTAGAGGGCTATTTTCTAGGGGAAAGGTGCATATGGTATATGAGTATACAGAGTACCTTCACATATTAGTGGTCTCTATTCATTATCAGGTGGCACCAACTTAAACTCTTATAAGTGTTCTCACTGAATTTTGCTTCTAAAATAAGCAAAATATTTGCTTAAATATTTTGGCCTTAAATATTGGCCTTAAATATTGTTTATGTTTCTTTAACTGGATTCCTTGGTATATAAATTGAGTGCAAGTATTGGTTTGTTTTGTTTTTTGGCAGGGGTTGTTTTTTTTTTTCTCTCTTAGCACAAAAGTATTTCTATTAAATTATTGAGTACAAAGTGTACACATTAGAACTTGCCCTAAATATTTCAATATGGTGTCCTGGTATGTGTTTGATCTCTCTAGTCTCTCTCAAACTGTGTAAACATAACACTTCAAAATGCAACTGATGACAATTTAGAAACAAAATAAATAAAAGGTATGCCAAATAGCATTGAAACTGATAAACTGCTGTTTGGAATTCTGTCTGAACTATAATCAGAGAGAAGTAGTTAGTCTGAAGTTAGGGAGAGTCAATTTTTATCTTATAGACAAACTAAAACAGAGATATATAGCATCAGCTTGCATGAGCATGAGCTCATTTGATCAGATTCAATGAAAGGGCGTGCACAAAGCAGGCTATCAAATAGAGGGTGCAGCTACATAAATCATTTAATGCCCATTGGACTAAACGTCTACTGCACATTAGCATGGCTGGCAAAAACTGTGCTAATGCACTAATGTACAGTAGATTAATCCAGTGGAAATTAAACATCATAAAAAAAAGTCATTTCTGCTAATGTGCACTAGTGCTAATTACAATGCATTAAGTTAGTATCTTTTATTTCTGGAGATCCTGGTTATTTAGGATTAAAAAACTCCAATTTTCAGATTTAAAAAGTAACCCAAAAGCCACATTTTCCCATGATTAAAATGAAACACCACTATATACATATATCCACTATATATTATGGCTGTGCAAAATTTCATAGGGGGTTAAATTTTGAAGATGTTTTGATACATTTTGAGCTCAAAACAGCAAAAAATAGAATGAAACCTAAGGTTTTGAAACAGCTTTGAAATGAAACAAGGGCACTCAAAACATTTTGAAAGTTTCAAAAAGTTTGGAGTTTTGAAGCTGGGCTCACTTGCAGCTAAACAGAAAGTAAGGAGAGAGAGGGGGAAAGGTGGGGTGGAGAGGACTGTTCTCATGTTGACATCTAGCTGCCAGTTCAATTTCCTAGCTCTCTGATTGCTTCCACCAGCTCTCTGATCATTTCCGCAGCTCCTCCCAGGGGCTGTGGGCCCCAAATCTGCATTCAGGATTTCATCAGGCTGCCGCTGCCGACTGGGGCCAGTGGCAGCTGCTTGGCACGGCCCACACTGAGCGACAGGAAAATGGCAGTGCTGCTGCTGGGCCCAGCCAGCAGTGGCAGCCTGCTGAAACCCAGTTCACAGATCCGGGGGCCCGCACCCCCCAGAAAGAGCTGGGGAAAGTGATCAGAGAGTTGGGGAATTGAACAAGGAGCTGGGGACATATTCAGGTTCCTGAGCATTCCCCCAGTTCCTGGTTAGATTCCCCAGTTCCCCACTCTTTCACCCAGCTCTCTGATCACTTCCTCCAGCTCTGCCTGGGGAGTGCAGGCCCCTGGATGATGTGGGATAACAGCAGGCTGCCACTGACAGCTGGTGATGGCAGTGGCTCTGGGCGATTTCCCCAGCTAGCAGCAGCAGCCTGCTGAAACTCTAAGTGCATATCCAGGGCCTGCACCCCTTGGGAGGGCTTTGGGGCTGTGCCAGCCTCCCCCCGGGGGGGGTGCAATCCCTGGATCTGCATGTGGGATGACAGCAGGCTGGTGCTGCTGGCAAATGATATGAGTTTACTTTGAACTGTTTAAGATGCAATTTTCCAGAAGCCCTTGGCAAGCTTCATGCCCTCAAAAGGGGCTACAATCCCAGCAATTTTCATCCATATCAAGCACAAAATGACCAAGTTATAGGCATTTTCATGATTCCCCATTACAGTCTATAGGTGAAATGTCAAAATAGCAGTGAAACAGTTCCAACAAAACAAAACAGAAAAGTGATTGGAAACTGAAACAAAACACTGTCCCTTTGAAATGGTGAAATGGAAGGCAAAACAAAACAGTGCTATTTCACACAGCCCTGCTAGCTAGCTAGCTACCAAGCTAGCTATCAGTGTTTCATTTTAATCATGGAAAAATGTGGATTTTTGAGTTACTTTTTTTTTTAAATAACCCCAAACCCACATTTTCCTAGACTACAATGAAATTGAGTGTTTAATTTAATCATGGAAAAAAGTGGGTTTGGGGTTACTTTTTTTGATCCAAAAAAATGTTTGTTTGTTTTTTGTTTTCATAAGAGAAAACCAGGATCCCTGATTATTCCAAGTGCTAAGCTTAATGTGCTGTAATGATGACACATGAATGAACGTGTAGATGTGCCCACTGAGAATGATTTTAATACAAGACAGGGAAGGGAGGGGAGAAGGGAGACAGAGGGCAATCCATAGAGAAGCAAAAAAGCAATAACAGTATAGGGACAGAAAAGGTTCACCAAACTTAATCCAAGTAATTAGATAAGAATCTATTGTCTCCTTTTATGCCATACTAAAGACATTTCTTATTCCATAGTTTCTTCTTCTATTTGGTTTTTCCAGTCCAAAAACAGTTTTCCAATCTATAAAGTTTCCAGTCTAAGAACAGTTACTCTCAGGTCAGTGATGGTATATGTCCTGAGAGTTCAAGTTTTCTTTTTGCCACAGCCTTGTATGTCTTTCTGGAAATTATGTTAGCTCATAGTTCAGGGATCCTGGTTTTCTCTGATTAAAAAAAATCCCCAATTTTCAGATTTTAAAAAGTAACCCTAAATTTACATTTTCCTGGGATTATATATATAATTACTGGTGGTTCATTAGAGTAAATATCTATATATGTAGTGATGTTTCATTTTAATCATGGAAAAATTTGGATTTGGGGTTACTTTATTTATCCAAAAATTGGGGATTCTTTTTTAAATCAGAGAAAAGCAGGGTCCCTGGCATTCATTCTTAGACATAGTCCAGTACAAATCCTTCCATCCAAACTATAATGTCAAATATATTTTGATACTAGAACATCAAAATGAATCCACTTTATGTTCCTGATTTCTTGTAATTTTTATTTTTCTACCTATCCCCTGTCCCAGCCCTCAGCCTCTGAGACTGCTGAAGATTTTTTCATCTCTCCATGATTGTTTTACTTTCCTCAGTTACATTTTTTTCATTTTTTTCACCAGGGCATCTCTGAGCTCTGTGAAGTTGCAGTACTAGCTGCTCTGCTGCAAGTGGCAGTGGTATGGTTAGGTACCAGCTGTATCAGGACCTGTGCCTTCCTCAAAGCTGGTGCTCTGGTGCCCAGGGTGGTCATGGTAGTGTCCTCCCCACTGTTATGCTACTGTCTAACAATCTGCCTTGCTTCCGATAAACTAGTTTCTTGCTTTTGTTTTCCAGTCTTCTCTCTCCCTGCAAATTATTTGGTGCATTTAATTCCTCTGCTCTAAATAACCTATTTTTAAGGATTCTAAACTTGAATTTCATTTTGCTGATAGATGGAGTCTATCTCTAGTGTTATCCTAATGAAATTCATCTTGTCTTGTTTGCTTCAGTGTTCTCCCTTGCAAAGCTGAGAGATACACTGAGCTTTACATGGAATACCATTGAATCAAAGGTGATTTTGGTGTATTGGAACAGAGACAAATACTCTTGGCATCACCAACAAAGTGCTTTGAGTAGATAGATATGTATAGGAACCCTATAAGTAGGAAATAGAAGGGGGATGAGCTCCTGGCAAAAAGCCTGAAAAGACATCACATAGAAGTTAAGTTTGGAAGACTGCATAAAGTGCTGGAGCCAGAACCAAATTGAATTCAAAGCTTTCAGTGCACGCATATACATGTGTGCTTTACTGAGATGTTGACTTAGTTCTTCAGTAAAGTGTCAATATCTTATATGTGTGCCCATATTAGGGTGCAGTAAATTAATTAACTCTGCTGTAGGATAGTAATGTCTGGGACAGTACTATCTTACAGTGGTGTATTATGTATACACATCTACGATGCATGTGTAGATTGTGACAGGGGCTGGCTGGGACATGAGAGTGCTACAGTGTGGAGGCTGCCTGCTGACTAGTCCTGCACTGGAGCGTCTTTGTGCTTCAACCAGCCCTTCCATAGCACATTAAGTTAGGGCAGAGCAGCCCCAGGCTGGCCAGCTGCCCCACTCACTGGCTGTCAGCCCAGGGCTTCTCTGTCCCAGCCTCCTGCTGCCCCAGACACACATCAGTTTATTTCTTTGCCTTAATTGCAAGTGTATGTTTATATTGGGTGCATAATCTCAAATATGAAGATTTATATACACATTGCTTCTTTGCAGCAGCCAGCTACTAGCCACATAGTACCAATTTTTGCTATATTAAGAGCACAGATATAAAAGACAATTCCTGCACCCTAGGCAGCAATGATAGCATCATCTGGGGCAGCAGCATTGATCACACCAACAGTGGCAGTAGCAAGCTAGTAGCAGCAGTGGTTGTCATTTTTGCATTACCTCTAAATCAGTGTCAAGGGACTAGTGCCCTTCTCTCCCAACCCTACTTCCACTACTGACTGGGAGTTTAACTAGTTTTGACAAGGCTTCATAAAATTTTCATCCCGATGTAGATCAAATATATAACTTAGGCACCTTAAGTAGGAATAAAAAATGAAATTAAGGCACCAAATTCCAAACAGGAAATCTGAAAATGCCCACTCAGTTTCTGCCTATCACTCTATTCTTTGGTCCTAAAGTTCATCAGGCATCTAGAGCTGTTTATCTGTGTTAAAGGGGCCCCTGATCAGTCTTAAGGGGATTAAAAGGGTTAAACACCTCAGTTCCTAGCTCAGAATCCAGAAACTAGATATTTATCTGCCTAAGTCTTCTGCCTAAGTCACCTGCCAAGTTATCTTTTACATAACTTGGTGGCCAGGAAGTGAAAAATATAGATTCTTGGCCTCTCTCATCCTGAAACACATCTAAGCCTTCGTTTCTATCTCCCAGGAGCGTGAAACCATTAGTTTCTAGAATATTTTAGGTATTTACATTTTTTAAGCTGTACCATGAAACAGAGAATAATGTAAGATGCCTTGGGCCAGAGAGATAAGGGCACGGCGGGGGTGGGTTGGGAACCTAATGATGCTAGCCAGCAATTAGGTCTGTTACTTGGGAAGTGGAAGATACTGTTTTGAACACACTTAGACTGTGTAGAAAACTTATGTCTTCCATTTTCAGGTGGATATTCTAGCCCCAAGGACATTATACCAGTAAAGCGTGGCACTGGCATTACTGACTCATGTTCAGGGATCCTGGTTTTCTCTACTTAAAAAAAATCCCCAATTTTTGGATTTAAAAAAGTAACCCAAAATCCACATTTTTCCATGATCAAAATGAAACATTATAATCATACTTAAAATGTGGATTTTGGATTATTTTTTAAAATCTGAAAAGTGGGGAATTTTTTTATCTGAGAAATCCAGGATCCCTGACCATCAGAGACCCATTATAGCGATCATGCTCAAATCAAGGAACTGCTGATTTGTACCTATACTGTAGGACAGGGGTTTTCAAACTGTGGGTCATGACCTCCCAGGAGGTTACAAGCAACTTAAAAGGGGGCTGCAAACTTCCCAGGGCATACATGCAGCAGCATGGGGAAGTGGTGTGTGGCGGCAGCACAGTCATAGATGGCGGCAGTGGACAATTACTATATCGTTAATTTTGGGACTGCAGTGCTTCTTTTGCTACATACTTCATTCAAGCTGATGTTGAGAAAGTTCTTCTCAAGCATAACTAGGAACCAGTGAGCATCCTGTTGCAGTATCATTAGTCATATTTCATATTAATAATATTATCTTTCATTCATACTCATATCAGTGTTCATATTTGTTATATTTGTTCTACAGTGGTAGAAAAAGCATCATAGATTCACGACTTCTGCACCCCATTGCTTTTTTTTTTCATTCCCAAAACAGATCTGAAAGATCTCCTTGAAAATACATTTTTGTAGGCTCCTATAAAGCCTTAAAAAGCAATAAACATGCAACCCCTAGGAAAAATCTTAGGAAATTTCTGGGCTGGAGGAGGAATATCAGATTTCTATCTTTATGCCCCTACTTCTTACATAAAAGAAACTATGGTAACTTGAATTGATACTCCTAAATGTTGTCACCTTATGACCATACCCATAACAATGTAAAAACAAACAAAAAAATGATATTCACTGAGCTATTTATCATTTTTCAGTTTTCCCACAAGATCAAGGCATTTTTACAACCATTTATTTTATTATTGTGTCAATATTATTGTATTCATGTTATGATATTAGGGACCCCAAGCATTTAGGGCCAGATTGTGACTTGTGCAATATTGCCATACAAGGTAATAAGACGAACTAAAATACTCTTCCATATCCACCTCCCATCTTCAACCTTTAATCCATGTATGCAATATGACAAAGGCATATCTATATGCTTACTTCCTCCTTAGATGGTATGGGTGAACCCTGGTCTTCAACTTAGTTTTTACAACAACTCATAATATGGCAGGGGAGATTGCAGCAGAGTAGTATTTTACTGATTTTAGAGAATCAGGAGAAAGCAGTGGAGTCATCATGATTCACAGGGGTATGCTAGAATTGTTCCTGGGATAGTACAAATTATAAATACTCAGGAAAGTACCAAAAATTATACTCCGAGCAGCAAACAATTGTCCATATTGTTACTTAAAAAAATTATGAAATAGTTCATTAGTAAGAATTCATTAATAATAATATATACTACTGCCTCCCTATTCTTATAATTATGCCAGAATAAAATGTATAGCTTTTTCAATAGTTGCTAAATTAATTTTTATCACAGAAAGGATACACAATGTTAATAGCTGAAAAATAGGCAACTCTGTTCAGGCTTAAATGGAAATGTTCCCCTACATAAAGTGGGGCTTTCCAATCTATGTGCTTGGTGAGGAATAAACATATTGTAAAATGATTTGCATTTATTTTTTTTTAAACAGAGATATAATTCACAAATAAATACTCCAGTGAAACAAAAGGTTGTTTGTAAAATAGTGCTAGATAGGGCATGCAGAGAATCGTATCTAGGTCAAACAATGACGTCTGCGTATGAGGATTCAAAATTATTTTGCTGGATATAATAAATGACAAAATAGACGTGTAGTGGTGAATGAATATAAGCATTTAAATATGATAAATATGGTGACTTATTCAACACATATTAAAAAATGTAGTAAAACAAATTTGTCACAGAGGGAGAAGCCCTGGGGGCATTCCGAAGCTCCCCAAAGGAGCTGCGGAGGCAGACGCGAGCGGCAAAAGGAAAGGAAAATGGCAGTTACTCACCATAGGATCGCTGAAGAGCCCCACACGCAGTGGGAACAACGGCCTGAAACACCTGTGGTCGGCAGGTGACGTCAGCCCGAGGCACCGGGTGGAGAGGATAAAAGAAGAAGCCACAGCCAGGAGAGGGGGGAGCACGTGGCTGCTGGGCGGAGACTACTGCTGAAGTGGCTGGAGTGGCGGAGCGGGTGGAGCAGGCTCCGAATGGGAGAGCGAGCCTGGGAGGTGCAGCTCGCTGGAGCCGGCTACCGACGCGTGCTCCGGGTGAGAGAGCAAGCCCGGAGGACGCTGGACACCAGAGCCGGCTGCCAATACGTGCGCTGACTGGGAGAGAGAGCCCGGAGGATGCCGAGCAGCAGGACCAGAAACTGACGAGCCATCTGGAGGCCGCGGGTGTTCCTAAGGGAGACAGAGGCCAGAGAGCAGCATACCCAGGACGGGTGAGCCAGGGAAAAGCGGGGAGCAAGCCACAGGCATGTGGAAGGACCCATGGATTGGAGAAGGCCCAGAGGGAGGACTGCATCCCGAAACAGACCCAAGTGGGAAAGAGGAACATCGGGGCTGCCCAGAGAGAGAACGGCCAGACGGGTGGGAGCCGGGAAAGGGGATCTACGACAGGGAGAGCACAGACAGGGGGTCTTTCCCAAGGGAATAAGATAAGAAGCGGTGGGTAGCTGGCCAGGGAGGCAAGGGCTAGCAAGCGGAGTTGCGGGTAGCGGCTCAATGTGGGGGCTAAGACCCCGTTAGGGGAATAGTAGCGTTTAAGTTGTTAGAGCATTACTTTGTTTGTGTTTCCCCAGATACAAAGGGGCTGTGGTGTGGGAGTAGGCAGGGAAGAAAGTCATTCCCCATTGGTGGTGGCTGGAGAAAGCAGCAGCAAGAACATCTGAAACCGCTGGGCAGGGTAAGGGAGAGGTGAAAGGGGTGGAGGAGCCTCACAGAAGATCTCAACTACAGGTAGCCAAAGGGGACATCCGCCCAGAGGGAAGCTCCACCCACTGGAAGAACAAAGTCATGGCAGGCGAGAAAGGGGTGGACTCCAGTGCGGAAAGCCTTGGACCTGTCCCAAGGCTTCCTGAGACGGCTAGCCGGACACCCACAAATTCTTGGGGCAAAGAGGCCCGAGCTAAGATGTTCGACGCCTGGCAGCTACAAAATTAATAAAAAAATAATTAAAAACAAATCTATTTGGTATAGGTCTGTAGATGGTAGTCATCACCAGGCATCCTGGTTTTCTCTGATTAAAAAATTAAAAATCCCCAATTTTCAGTTAAAAAAAAGTAATCTGAATTTTTTTTAATTTAATTTTAATATTTTTCCCAAACAGGAAGCAACTGTGATCACCTGAAATCTAAGTTCCTGCTCCTTTGTTCCAAGGTAATTTGCTTTCATGCCAGCTATGAACTGACTGCCCAGACGAGTTTTCCATCTATTGACTCCTCCGTGAAATTCTATGAAACATGAACTTTCATTTCTACCCAGGAGAACATTTACAATCTTTTTTTTCAATGACTGATGAAGGGTGTTTGTGCTCAAAAGCTTGCAATGAAATATATATATATATATATATATTTTTTTTATATATATATATTTTTTGCAAAAATCTTGTTGGTCTAATAAAAAATATCAAGTCTACTATGGGCCCTGAGTGCCTTTTTCTCTAGACCAATACAGCTACAACCTGGATACCTCACCCAAAATCCACATGTTTCCATGATCAAAATGAAACACCACTATTTAATCATGGAAACATGTGTATTTTGGGATACTTTTTAAATTCCAAAATTGGGGATTTATTTATTTATTTTTAATCAGAGAAAAACCAGGATCCCTGGTCACCACCATATTATCTAAGCACCCTTCAACAGAGCATTTAGTAATGTGACTTACTTGGATTATTGATACAAACAAACTTTGAACAGGCTACACTTAAACTGGGAGTGCTTATTTCCTTTCAGAGGGGCCAGGCAGTGGAGGGCAGGAGACTGGTCAGGCAGAACAAGGCTGAGCCTCTAATTATCTGATTGTCTCTTCACACCTCGCTTATCTGCTCACACTATGTGGCAGTTTTTCCAAGGATTTGGCAATACACTAGTGTGCACAGCATCTTACTTGAGATCACTGTGTTAGAGTTCGAAAAGATACTCCTTGTATTTGGAGTGAAATTTCTAATAGGGCTTAGTTCTAAAGGGTTCGTTTCATAGTCTCAAATTGCTCCCCAAACCTCTTGATTCCTGCATAGATGATTTTTGCCTTTATCACAGAAAGTTCTGTTATACTAATAACTAAGTGCAGCTCCCAACCAAAGAGAATACCCTGCCTAAGTCTATGCCACTCTGTTATATCCTTCATCTGCTCCCATCCAGCCAGCAAGCTCCTCTCATCTCAGCCCTAGTGACCCACATGTCCCGTAGTTCAGAGTTCCAATCTGAAGGTTATTACTCAATTTAATTTGAGCGTGGACCTTGATTTACCTCAGAACTCTTTGCTATTTATCCTTGGATATGATGGAGAGAAAAGGCAATTATGTTCTGCTTTGAACAAAAAAACCCCCTCAGAACAGCATCATTGCTTATAAAGGCATTCTGCAAAAAATGAAAGGTAAGAAGGAAAGGATTATACCAAAACCTCCAAAAAACGACACTACATGAATTAGAAGATTTTTGCAACTTATTAAATAAATTTCTCATAGGGAAGGGAAAGAACAAATGGGTCAGAATTCTATTTCACCTAATTACACAACTGCAACTTTGATTCAACTCTGGTTATCACTGATTGTTCTATTACCCTCTCTGGGGCTGGTCAAAAACTATGGAACTAAGGACCACCAGAGGCCTCACCAGCTTCTGGTCCTCTTTTGGTCTGGAAGAGCACTTCCTCAACCTTCCTTCTATAGCATAAACACATATATCATGTGATCATTTGGAAGAGAAAGAAATACAGATTGAACCGTATTTAATAGGTTAACAGTGTCATTTCAATCACTACTGGAATGTGCTCAGTGATTAGGTCCTGAGATTCACACACAAACACAAGCCAATTGTCTGTCAAGAATAACAAGGCTGGGGGGAGAAGTGGCTGGGATGGAGTGCCATCACCTGACATCCCATGCTGCCATTGTTCTGCCTCTTCCAGGGAGTGGGGAGGAGGAAATAAGGCCCGCGCTCCTGGTCTGGGCTCCCTCACCCCCTGTTTGGTCCTCAGTGCCGCTTTGGAATCATGACAGTGCTCCCCTATGCTTGGAACACTCTGATTGGCTGTTTCTGTCAGCCAGAGTGCAAATAGTGTTACAGACAGACATAAGCTTTTATAATATTAGAATACATTCACGGGCCTGAACTAGACTGGAATGGAATGGATTTTTTTGGACTATCTATGACCTTCCTCTGAATTTTCCAGGCAGTGGTTTTAAATTAAATCATGATAACTAAGGGATCTGTCCTATTGCACTATAAACAAGTAGAAGTTTTCTAGCTGTGTAACTGCCACGTTTGGCACAGTTTAGGGACGGTTCAGAATCACATGCCAAGTGCTGCATGGATGTATAAGCACTCTCATAGTTCTCAAACATGCATAATAACCTATACTCTGTCGGCTTAGGTATGCATTCCATACACAGCTATGCATAGTGAGAGTAGGCACATCTACATGAGATGCTTACCTTTGAAGTAGCCTAGTTTACTGCACAATAAGCATGCATGTCTATATGTGTATGCACTTACTACATAGCAAAACCCCTCATCACTCATAAATTCACTTCCTGTAAAAGTATATAGCAAATATATGCACATTTAGTTACTGTGCAGTTATTTAAGTCCAGATGTGGCTTGGGAGCAAGTTTATTCCCAGGTCCGTCCTGCCACCAGTGGGGCTGGCCTGAGGCTAGCCCCTGGGCTGTGGGCAGGAAGCCTTTCTTGCCTGAGGGCTGGGCTGCCTCTAAGGCAGCCCCTGCCTCAAGCTTTAAAAGCCTGCAGGCATTTTGATCCCTGGGGCACACCAGCAGGGAGCTTGAGGCCACTCCAGGCCCCTGTGTCTCTCTGGGCAGGCTGCAGGCTAATCTCATCAGCCTGCCTTACCACTGTCCCATCACCACCGCCTGGCACTGCACTGCTACTTCCAGGCTTGTCAGCCACCAGGCTTAACTACAGGCAGCTTCTGGCTGGTAGTGTTGGCTACAAATGCCCAACTCAGGATCCTTAAAATTCTGGTTTATTGGGTGGATTGAAACACTATAATGAAGTCAAATCAAAAACCTTGAATCTGGACCCCTCACACACACAGTAGCAAGCTATAAGAGTCAGGTATACCTGTCCCACAAGTGCTGGCATCTGCCGTCAATGGCCAGTTGAGGCTTCTTTCAGTGTGGTGTTATCTTCCAGAGGGGGCCGTCGGCTGGTCCTTCTGACTGGATAGGTCGGGTGCTGGTCAAGTTGAAAATCAAGAGGGTGCTTTCGAGGGTCACTTTTCACTGCTTTTTAATCTGTACTTGGCAGACTTTGGTGACTCCCCAGTTTTCAGGTTTGCCCAATTCAAGGGTCATTGACTCTCATGGGACTTCCCTCTCAGTGGCTACTGGATGGCATCTGTCAGCCCCAGAGGTAGTCCGCATGTACGTGCAGGTTTGGGAGTCCATTGATGAATTTTGATTAATTTACTGCTGTCATGAATAGGGCTTTGGGAGTGGTCAATCTGGAGATATTCAGCCCCAAAAGTTAGTTACCAGTGTTAATTAACTCAGATCGGGGCTTCTAGCCCTTGAACAGTGAAGTTTAGAGAATTCCCGGTTGCTACATTATTTCCTATTGATTTCTTCAGTTGGTTGATCTGAGGTTTCCATAGGTGTTAATTGCTACTGTGTTATGCATTCAGTCACTGGTTCACTCCTTCTTTCAGGGGCCCACCTGATACAGAGACGTGGCGGTTTGATTCCTGCCCTTGTTAACATTGTTACAGTGTATAATTTACTTCTAAAACTAAAATACATTTACTTAAAAAGGTGAAGAGTATAAAATATAAGCTACAAGAGTAATGCCATGGCACACAAATAGATAAAAATACCAAAATACAAGGGGAGATACAAAATGCACACATAAAAGAGGGGTGCAAATGCCAGCAAGAGGAAAAGGTACTTTCTGCTACAGCAGGGCCAGCTCCACCTGCCTGCATCCTATTCCCAGCAGTCTGCCGTGAACCTGCAGGTGCTGTGGGGCATTGCCACTGTGGCATAGCCTCCAGTCCCATGGGTGCTGCAGGCAGATGTCCAGGCCTGGCAGCACAGGGACAGCTGTACAGGGCCCAAAGAGCTGGCATGGTATCCCTGATATCCTCCTCCTTGCTCATGCCCGTGCCCACTACCCAGGTCCACAACTGGTCGAAAAAGAAGACTAGTGAACACATGGCATAGTGGGGTGAGGCAGAGTTGCAGCACCAGTGCAAATGGGATGGATCTCCAATGTCCACATTTATGAAGTATTGTCAGGATGGATACAAGAGAGCAGGCAAAACCAGTCAGTGCAGCAATGCCTCATAAATGTCAAGACTTTCTGGGCACAGTGGGTCACTATGACTGACCACAATCATAGTTCCAGCAATGCCCACAAGTCAATGCCCTTTATGAGGCAAGTGATAGACATTTTGCAGCCCTAGGACCCAGGCTGCAGCCATGTAACTACAGCAACATAGGTGGCCTACCTGAGCCCATCCCAAACAAGCACCCTTGATGACACATCACCACCAGAGAGCACCTCAGGCATCCAGTAGTCCATACCACCAAGAACCTTGGCTGCATCTTTTCCACCAGCGGGTTGAGAAGCCCAGGTCACAGCTTGCCTCACCAGCTCCATAGCCCCAGGGCTAGGCACAAGGTTAAATCAGTCATGACACTACTGGCCACCAGAATTGCCAGGTTCCCTTTTGGAGGACCCTCCAGCTGGGTCCCTGCCTGCTATGGCCTGCTATAACAGGTCACCTTCCCTTGGACTTTGCACTGGAACTCTTATGTCTCGCCCTCTACTCTCCTGCCATGTCTTGATGGAAATTATTATTGTTGTTCTTGTGAGCGGCAGACTGCCTATTGTATTTTGTATGTTGGGGTCTTTTGCCCACCTGGGCCTGACACATTTTTTTCTAGCTAGGCCGGGTAACTTCAGGACAGTCAGTCTTACTTCTATTCCTGGGAAAATGCTAGTGAAAATAATCAAAGAACACATTTGTGCAGGCCCAGCAGGGGAAATGATGCTGGGTTTGTCACAGATAGATCCTGCCTGACAAACCTCGCAGTCTTCCATGACCAGGTCACACACTGCCTGGATGCGGGATCCAAGGCTGATGTCATCTTCCTGGACTTTAGGAAGGTCTTCAACACTTTTTTGCACCACTTTTTTGCACCTATCCTCATTTGGTAGCTAACAGACTGTGTAGTGGATACCTACACAGTCAGGTGGGTGGCCAACTGGCTTAGGGACCGCACCCAGAGAGCGGTGGTGGATGGTTCCTTCTCAACCTGTAGACAGGTGGGCAGTGGGGTCCCGCAGGGTTCGGTCCTCGCACTGATATTATTTAATATCTTCATCAGCAATTTGGATGAGGGCATGGAGAGCATCCTCTCCAAGTTCGCTGATGGTATCAAGTTATGAGGCAAAGTTAGTACACCAGCGGGCAGGGAGCAGATTCAGGCTGACCTGGACAGGTTGGATCAATGGGCAGAGAGAAATAGGGTGCAATTTAATAAAGATAAATGTAATGTACTCCACCTGGGAAGGAGGAGCCCCCCCACACACACCTATAGTTTGGGGAGTATCCTTCTCAACAGCTTGGAGGCAGACAGAGATTTTGGAGTCATAATTGACTCCAAGATAAACATGAGCTGGCAGTGTAATGAGGCCATCAACAAGGCCAATCGCACCTTGTCATGCATTAGCAGGTGCATGACTAATAGAACAAAGGAGGTGATGCTCCCCCTTTATGCAGCACTGGTCAGGCCACAGTTGGAGTACTGTGTCCAGTTTTGGGCATCTCACTTCAAGAGGGATGCGGGGAATCGAGAGGGTCCAGAGGACTGCCACTCACATGATTAGTGGCCTTCATAATAGACACTATGGGGGGAGGTTGAGAGAGCTAAATCTCTTCAGCCTTCACAAGAGACAGCTGAGGGGACATCTTGTGGCCACCTATAAATGTATTAGGGAAGGTCAACAGGGAATAGGGGAAGTGCTGTTTACTAAAGTGGCCCAGGGAGTGACTAGGAATAATGGGTGTAAACTAGTTGAGAGTGGATTTAGGTTAGATATTAGGAAGAATTTTTTCACAGTAAGGGTGGCCAGGATCTGGAATGGGCTTCCAAGAGAGGTGATGCTATCACCAAGCTTGAAGGTCTTCAAAAGAAGGGTAGATAGCACCTGGCTGGGGTCATCTGACCTCAGGCCTCTTTCCTGCCAGGGGCAGGGGGTTGGACACGATGATCCATTGTGGTCCCTTCCGACTCTACAATCTATGAATCTATGACTGTGAGGCTCTAGCCTTCTCCAGTGTTGGACCTCATTACCTTTTGCCCCCCCTTGTCCTCCTTAGGTTCTCCACAGCCCATCTCACTCTATGCCTCATGGGTGCCTGGGCTCCCCACAGCCCTGTCTTGCTCTGTGCCTCACTGGAACCTGGGCTCCCTGAAGCCTTGTCTTGCACCTCACCTCATGGGTGCTTGGGGTCTTTGCAGTCTTGTCTCCCTGTCCACTCTGTGCCCTCTCTGATGCTCAGGCTCTCCATGGCCCTATCTTGCTCTGCACCTTCCCTGGCACTTGTCAGTTGCTGTCCCTCCTCTGGGGCTTCTCTCTGTCCTCTCTCTGGGGCTGGGGTCTCCAGGTTGCCATGGGTCCCCTATGAGGCCTCCTCCATCCCCTTATAGCCTCACCCAAGCCATTAAACAGAAAACAAAAGGCAAGCCCCTGGGCTATAACATAAATTCAAGCCATCCAGCTAAAATATCATTCAAGCCACCCCAGGGTTTCTCCATCTCTCACCAGTATCAGGAGCTGCTTGGGCCACCAAGCCTCTCCCTGTTGCTCACTCAGGCAGAGCTTCTTCCACCTTGGCTGCCAGCAGGAAACTGCCCTCCTGGTCTCAACCCTGGTGTTTGTGTGTGGGCCAGGCCCCTTCCCTTCCAGTCAGCTGACCTCTGTCAGGTGTGGGTCACTAGCCCCCTCATTGTATAGCTGTCCTGGCAACCTGCACCTGGGTGTTTCTTTCTACTCCTAGAGTAGCAGACACCTTAGTGCCCTGCTACACACCTCCACCCACTAAAACCTAGACTCACCAGGATGGGTCTTCTTGTCCTTGCATACCAATGATTTGAATACATAGAAGCAGAGGTTTTCAGGCACCTCCTTCTTGTCTTTTGCCCAAGGCGCACCATGTGGGATTTTATGGGAGTTTCTCCACCAGAGGCAGCCCGCTGCCCCCCCCCCCCCACATGCCAACCTTGATAGGCTTCACTCTCCATCAATTGAGCTCTTTGCTTAACTTTTAGGGGTTTTTTTTTTCCCTCTCACATCTGACTCATCTGTCTTCGACCCCTGCCTCCTGGTCTCTTTCTTAGGGCAGATTGTGGGGTTTCTTGACTCTCTATGACTCCTTCTTCACCAGCTTTCCATGCCCAGAAGGTCCTGGCCTTAAAGGGGTAAACCTGTTTCCTCATGGCAGGGTTATGGCTCCCTGTTACACATGCCATCCAAGGACACTTCCCAGAGCCACACACAGTCACCACCATCCAGGACCAACCAGAGTGGACAACCATGCCAGCCCCAGCCATGTGGTAAGCCCCACACTGTGCGGAGGCCCTTCCCCACCTCTGCCTCTGCCCCTGCTTTGCCCCTGCCTTTGGCCCATATCCCTGCACTGCCTCCCTACCTGGCCTGACCACACTCCCCCGACCTTGGTTCCCAACTCCACTGCACACAGGCAGGAGGGAGACAGTGCAGAATTTTATTGAGCATCCCATGCCCCTGCAGCTAGGAATGCATGGGCCTCTCACACACCAAAAAATGTATTGATGTTAGTGATGATGTCCTCCTTAGCTGGGGGACAGGCTATATAGTGATGTCATAGCCCTCCAGATGATGACAGAGGTTGCAGGGCAGCCCAGACTTGCCCCCCACACTATCTGGGATCCCTGTGACCCCTGAGCCTGGGCACTGTAGGCTGGGTGGCAGCACAGGAGAGTAGCTGGCCTGCAGGAGAAGGGTGAGGAGCAGAGTCTGGAGCCATGGCAGCAGGTGCTACCAAAATCAGGTGCTACCTTGGGAGTGAGTGGGAATGAGGGGCTCATCTGACAGCCACTTGTGCCTGGGCCTGCCCAGCCAACTCACCATGGTCCCTGGATACCCATGCATATCCAACCCCTGAGCTAAGGCACTGATACAGAGCATGTTACTGAAAAAAATTGCAAACTCTCACAAACTGCTTCTTTCTCATGGTTAGGGCATGTCCTGTAGCTGCACACGAGGGGGAGGTCCCACTTGGCAGTGGCATGCAGTCTCAGGGTCACCTCTGCTCACAACAAGGGCCCTGTGGATGCACTAGCTGTGCCAGGGTGAACACAGGGCCACTCTGTCCTCCTGTAGCAACTAATGGCCATGTTGGAAGACCAGGTAGAGGACTCATGGGCCTGGCAGGTGGAGTATGTCACCCAGAAAGATACATGGGAATGGGTGGACCAGAAATTTCTGGGCACAACTCCCTTCCTGGAAGGCAAGTGGCTCAATTTACAGCAGGAGAAGAACATGATCCTGGCCTGGACAGGGCAGGCCACAGATGATGACATGGGCAGTGCAGGCCGCTGCCACCTCATAAGGTGCTCCTGCTGCTAGGTGTTTTCCACCCACTGCACTTCCTCTGCCCAGTCCTCAAAGAACATCTCCCCCTCAGCCTCACAGATGTTATGCAGCATGCAGACTGCAATAATGATGTTGTGGAGGTTGTCCTTGGTGAACTTAAAGCATGCGGTGAGGAACTGCTAGGGTCCCTGAGATGACTGAAGGTGCACTACACTAGGGTGTGGGCCTAGCCCAAGCAGTGGTTAACCTGGACCTGGCAGGGGTCCAGGTGGACAGTGTAGGGCTGTATGAGCCATGGCAGAAGTGGGTACACCTCCAGGGTGGTGTCCCTGGTGATGGCTTTCCCCATCCCAAAGAGACTGCCCACATAGCAGAGGTAAGTGATTGTGGCCAGCTGGAGAAGAAGAAAGGACAGCTGGATGTTCATGAAGAGGAATGATTGCATGGCAGTATCTTGCCAATCTAGATGGGGCCAGAGCTGCTTGAGAAGGTTTTGGAAGGTGGTCGGGTCATGCAAAATGCCTCTAACTAATGCTCATCACCTCAAGTGTGCTGGACAATGTGCAGCCACCAGTCCTGGCTAGCCCAGTAGGCCTAGAGGTGGTGGAGTTGGAGGGCCAGGAGGGTAATAGCAGCCTTGGTGATTGTATTTAGAAGCCCATCATCAGCATCCCAGATGGTGGCCGCTGTGTGGCACTGGCAGTAGACCTGGGGCAGCAAACTGTGGCCAGGCAGGGAGTCACTGCATCTGGGGGATCTGGGAGGGCCAAGATGGCCTGGTGGTGGTCAGCACAGCAGGCCAGCAGAGCCAAAACAATGGCCAGAAGTGAGGGGCGCTGGTCATCGCTACTAGGGGCAGGAGCTGGAGTAGCCATGGCACAGGTATGTAGAGTGGAAAAGGAGACAGTTGCAGCATATTGTTCCTGTGCTGGGCATGCTGCTTCTGGCCAGGAAGTGGTTGTTCAGAGAGCAGTGACCAGAGTTGCCCTTTGGAGATGGCTGTTGGCTACTGATAGCTGCAGCCACAGTTTGGAGCTTCCCCTGGTGGCAGCAGGAATCCATTTCAGGGCTGCAGGAAGTTTGGTGCTAAGAGCAGCAAATATGCTACCTAGTTCTTGAATGTGTCGTTGTTTGCCTGGGAGTGGTTAATCCACAGAAATTTACTTGTGAATAAACTGATCCCAGATCAAATGAATACACAAGATGCTTACTGTGCCTGAGCCTAATAACACTGCATAGTAGCATGGCAGTTAAGAAGAGTGTTAATAGTCTATTGTGCAATGTTATTGGGCTAAGGTGCAGTAAGCACCATTATAAAATAACCATGTGCTGGTGCTACTGAAAAATAACTCTACTTACTGCACATTTAGTTAGTACTTCATTAAACAGGTACTAAACTAAATGTGCAGTAAATAGGTTGCATTATTTAACATGTAGACACACCCAGTAAGTCACAAAATTCAACCTGGCAAAAGCCCATGACTTGGGTAGTGGGGATTAGATGCAGAAGGAGGACCTTATGCCATTTTTGGTTGTATAATATGAGTGGCTAGGGCATTAATCCATCAAGCAGGACAGAGTTGTAAAGTGCCCTTACTCATATCTATTTTCTGATTAGATAATACAAGGATCAAGAGGACCAGGTAAAATTCTATAGAGCTGAAGCAAATGAAAATAGGATGACTAAGTGTCAGAAAAAGAGATCAAGGAGGAATTTGTTACATCTATGTATTTTAGAGACTGCAGATAGCATCTGAAAATCAGCTAGCAGAATGAAATAATGAAGTATGCTCACAACAGATTTCCAGCCATCTAAGGGAGAAAGAAGGCCCTTGTCAGGGATTCTTTCTGAAGAACAGTAATAACTCTTGAAAAGGACCGATGACCAGTCCAAATGGAGACCTGAATTCAAGTCTACATAGACATCTGAAACTAGAGGGCAAATATTAATTAATAAGGAGTGTGTGACAGACAATAGTCATGAGCCCCCCTCCCGCCCCCGCCCTGCAGTCAGACTGATCCTGAGTCATGACCTTTACTCCCGTCTCTCAAGGCTACTGCCTTTTCCTTACCTCCCATGATTCTTTAGGTGCCCCATGTATATATGGGAGGCTGTCCTTGAAGATTAAGAGTGAGCCCTGAGTGTTTCTCTCAGATTGGCCTCAATCACTTATTGTTTTTTGGCCTGATCTTTCTCTTTCTTTCTTGATCACAGTCCTAACGGCTTTGCACATGCCTTAGGGCACAAATTTTCTTAGAGGCGTTAATCATGGACTTCAGTCACCACTATAGCTATTCCTGTCTTGCAAGTTTCACTTAATCATTCTTTCACTGTATCTATATTTGCTTCAGTCCTTCTGAGACTCCAAACCCTCCTTGCAGAAATTTACCCTAACAACTTCTACTCCTTTACTGCCTAGACCCTTGGCCTTTTCATGGCTCCAGCCCCTGTGTGCTTCAGCACCTTCTTCCAGGCTTTAGCATCCTGGCCTTAGTTCATCTTTGGGCCCCTTGAACTGACAAACAAGTGAATACTTTTGATTCTGGAAATGCAGCCATATGCTTGCCATGGCTCAGGCCAGAAGCTTGGGTACACTAGGCCACACCTCCCTACTTTCCTGGAGCAGACAGCTTAGGCCAAGGCTACCCTGGTAAGGGAAGTTTGTTGGGGAAGTGCAAAGCATCCTGGAATGCTAGGGAGCTGTAAGTTAACTTGAATATGGAGGGATCTGGAACAAAAATTCAATAAACTGATTTAACCTAAATTAGTTAAGTCTGATACTACATCCATCTAAGGTTTAGATGGATACTACATCCATCTTAAACTGTTTCTGGCCATTTTGAAAGAGGTTTTTGTGTACTGAACTTCTATTGTGTTACAGATTTGAACCAGTTTCTGATCACTTATACCAGCTTGTGCATAATTTCTGTCCATAGCCCTTTAGCACCTTGAAAATGCCTGCAATATGCCACTGTCAGTCATTTCCAGGGATCCTGGCTTTCTCTGATAAAAAAAATCCCCAATTTTGAAAGTAACCCCAAATCCCCCTTCCTCCCTCCGTCTCCCTCCCCCCGTATATATATGTGTGTATGTGTGTGGTGTTTCATTTTGATTATGGAAAATGTGGACTTAGTGTTACTTTTTTTTAACGGAAAATTGGGGATGTTTTAAATCAGAGAAATCCAGGATCTCTGATGATGGTCTACTCCACATTAATAGTTATAAATCAGGAAAGCGGTCTTAGAAATATTGTGCTTGTGTATCTGAAATCGTCAGCCCAATATCCATCACAAATCAAGACAGTTAATAAGTTAGAAAATATTAAGAAGGAAAATGAAAAAAAATCCAAAAACTTAAAAACAGAAAATATCAACATGCTACTGTATAAATTCGTGTTACATCCACACCTTAAATAATGCATACAATTCTAGTCCCCTACCTCAGAAATGATAGAGTAGAACTAGAAAAAAAGACAGTGACAAAAATGAATATAGCTATGGAGAGGCTTACGTACAAAGAATAACTGAACAGGCTAGAACTTTTCAGCTTAGAAAATATAAGAGGTGTTGGCATGATAGAGGTTCTTATTGTCAATAATGACTGGTATGGAGAAAGCAAATAGGGGTATTATCTTTCAATATTAGGACTAGGAGACCTGCATTTAAATTAATTATGAAATATAAGAAACAAAAGGAAATTCTTTTTCACCCAATGTGTGCTTAATTTGTACAATTTACTGCCATGGAATATTGTGAAGCCTGATAATTTAACTGAGCTCAAAGGAGGACTGGACAAATTCAGGGAAGATAAGGTCATTAATCAATGTTACCAAACTTTTAGGATTTAACTAAGCCTTTGAATTTTTGAAGTTATAGATGGAAGGGAATGGATCATATTTAATATTCTCTGTTTAAGTGCTTTCCCTTAGCATCCACTCTCTGGACACTCAGGTAGACAGACCTGTAGTCTGATGCAGAATAGTGATGCCTATGCTCTTAAGCATTTCTCATAAAGCTTTTATTCCATTTCTTTTATAAATATTGCCTCTCATCTCTTGTGAATCCTTTCCAGTTTCTCTACACATTTCTTATACTGTGGTGATAAAAGCTGGGCACAGTATTCCTGCTGAGGCTTAACCTGAATCAAGAATGATGCAGAGGTGTAGCTGGACAGCTGACAGTGGCTTTCTGGTGATGCCTTTGAGACTGCTCAATGTGCAAGGTCTAGCAGCTGAGGTTGTTGCACTGTGGTTGGAAGTGGGAAGAGAACCTAGATCCACTCATTTCACTGTCTGGCTTTTGCTGTTATTGTCCACTGACATCCCTGCTCAGCTCAGACACACCAGGACATTATAGATAGGTATCCCCACCTGATCCTCAGCCCTGGCACATAGGTGTCTGCCCATCTAGCAACCCAGAGACAACAGCAGCAGTTTAAACATTATCACTAGGCTATTGCACAGCCTCTGCTACCATGTGGAAATGCCTCATGAGCCTCTGTTTCCAAGAGACAAGAGTAGAGCTAGACCAGGAAATGGCTGGGGCATAGGAGGATACTCCAATTTAATGCAGGTATTGGCGCAATTCCATCTGCATACAACAAGAGGCACAACGGCACGTCTGAAAACTTCTTATTGCTCCCTTGTTGAGAATCACTACCCTAAGTCCTTCTCAGCACGGCTGCTGTCAAGCTAGCAATACCCTTGGCCCAATCTGTATGTAAACACTTGGTTTTTTTCTTCCTTTTATGCATAGCAATTACATTTGCCTTCCTTGAATTTTATTTTCCTATCTGTTCTCCAATTTATCAAAATTATATATCTCCTGAATTTTAATCCTGTCCTGCAAAGTAGACACTCCAAAGTGTTTTCAGTCTCTCAGTTGTGTTGTGTTAGCTAGTTTGATTAGTATACTCACTATTTCTGCATCAAAGTAATCAATAATAAAAAATATTAAATTACAGGCATCCCAGAACAGATTCCTGTGGAACCCACTTGCGGCCTCCTGCCAGGCTGACATTGATACATTTATAGTTAATCTTTGCTTGCAGCTAGGCAACCAATTATGAATTTTGTCTAACTCACATTTCTCGCTTACGTATGGGAATGTCATGTAAGAGTGTGTCCAAAGCCTTACTGAGGTTCAGGCATATTCTGTCTACTGCATTTTTCTTACCTGTCAAAAAGTTATTACCACATAAATGAAAGAAATCAAGATGGTTTGGCACAATTTGTTCTTAGCAAATCCATTTTGGCTTATAGTATCCACAACTTCTTTCTGTATATGTTTGAAACTTGACTGTTTTATAATTTGGTCCTAGGTACTGAAGTCAAGCCAAGTCCTTTTGGCACTCTTTTTTAAAGCTGGATGGTCAAATAGCCTTTTTGCAGTCTTCTGAGACCTTTCCTGTCCTTCATGACTATGATAATATTCTTGCCAGCAGCTCTGAGATGTCTTCATCAACTTTCTTTTAGCACTTTGGATGAATTTGGTCAGACCCTGCTAAGTAAAATTAACTCATATTAGACAAATATTTTTTATGTTCCTTTCTTATGATTTGCACCTCTTCCCTTTCTATTTTTTTTTACTTCCGTTCCTATAGTCAGCTGATCACAATGTTTTAAGATTGAAGCAAAATCTTTAGGCTAAGTACAGCCTGAAGCAACAAGGCTAAGTACAGTTATTCAAGGCTGAGGTGGAAGTGCTCTAAGTAAAGTGCTTTACTCAAACCAGTCTAGATTAGGTTGGGATACAACTAAACACACATAGGCTGTTTGGTGGGGTGGGCTTGGAGCCTGCCTGAACAGGCTGCAGCCAGCGGTGTAGGAGTGATCCCACACACCTCCCAGGGGGCTCGGGGAGCAGCCATGCAGCTGTCCACCCCTGAGTGGCCAGCAGGACTCCCCTTCCCCAGTCCTTCCCTGCCCTTCCACAAGCCAGATAATGTCAGTGCCTGTAGCTGGGGCAGAGAGTGAAGGGAGGGGAGAAAGGGGAATGGAGCCTCCCTGGCTTGTGGACCCAGACAAGTTCCCAACCAAGACCCACATCCACAAGCTTGGGGGAGTGATCCATGTGGCAAAGAGGCTGTCTTTCCCTAGCTTCAGACAGGAACCTAGGGAAAGGGAGTCCCTCTGTTGTATAGATCCAGGTTGTAGAGCTGCCGGGAGAGATACCAGACTTCTTTCCCTGCAGTGCCCCCCGTCAGGCTACCAGGAGAGAGACCCCAGATTCCTTCCTCCCAGTGCTCCCAATCAGGCTGCAGTGTGCTATAAGGCCAGGGTGGCTGTGGGGACAGAAACTGCACTTTCCCTACTCCCTATCCACCGTGCTGTGCTCAGGGGTGGGATCAGAGGCTGTCACTAATTTGGATCAGGTACAGCTGAAGGAGTGGAGATGACCCAGTGCTTGGACAGAGCACAGGAACTCTGCCTCAGGGTAGAGCACATCCCTGCACAGTGCCACCTGGGATGGCAGTGATTGTGCTTTAAGTTAATCCTTGATGGGATCTTGCACAGACATTTGATAAAGCACTGTAACAGAAAGTATTTTAATGTAATACTCCATCCATTGATGGTTAGTTTAGAGTGTGAGCCACCATTTTTAAAGTGCTCGAAGAGCCATGAATGGCTGTTGAGTTATGCTTTAGAGCACTTTCTGTCCACTGAAGATGAAATACATATAGCATCTGTACATAGTCTGTACCAAATGGCTGTCTTTTTTGCATTGCATATTAATATTTCACTTACTATTGAGCAGTGGTTTGAAAATTTATCAGTCACTTCATATAAACACCACCTCTTATATTCATAAAGACATGCAGGGTACATATATGGCAAAGACCATAAACAGTGTTCCATCACTAGACACGTTTAGTTCCTTGTCTTATATAAAAAAATCTTCTCAGGACCTCTACTTGCTTTTTGAGAATATCTGTTCAGGGGGAAAAAAACAAAACAAAAAAACCTTGCACTCTCTTCAGCAAAACTCCCAGGGGAACCATGTTTGTTGCTTCACTTCTATTTGAGAAAACAGTAATAGAAAAGCTGAACACAACCCTGCAGTTTGGTTCTGTTTTCTTGGACTAAAGTAAGTATAATAATCAATGATCATCTTCTTTCTTCAGCAATCTCTCACAGTTAGGATGATTGTCTTCCATGACTCTCTTACCTGTATGTCCAAAGATGTCTGACGAGGCCTATCTGGGATCAACAGACTCTACTGAAGTTCAGACATGTGTTTCTGTGTTGGGTGGGTAGGGGCTGGATTATTGATTTGATCTGGGGCACACCGTTTCTGTCACTCCCAATTTTCCATGAGGTTTCAAAATACTGAGATACCTGCAGCAGGCTCTTCCTCTATTTGGGGTAGTCCTAGGCAATAATATCGTATGAGTTGACATTGATGTTGTATTTTTTTAAGTTCAAGGACATCCCTGAAGTACTTTCTCTACCTTCCTCCTGAGCATACACCTTGACGGCATTGGGAGAATAAAATTTGCTTCAAGAGCCTAGAGTCATATATCCAGATGACATGGCTGGCTCAACCAAGTTGATGTCAGATGATCATCACCTCAATACTCATGGTGTTTGCTTTCAGGGTATTAATGTTGGTGTGTCTGTCTTCCCACTGGATTCAGAGGATCTTGCACAGGCAGCGTTGATGGTACATATCCGACAATAGTAGAAGTCTCCTGTTCGTTGTCCATGTCTCAGCTCTGTACAGCAAGGTAGGGATCATGACTGCTTGATAAACCATGAGTTTGGTTTCGGATCTGATGTTACAATCTTCAAATAGCCAAATGCAGCCTTTCCTTAGGCATCCAGAGACTGCATTTGTACATGAGGTAGCATTGGGTTTCCTCGTTGATGCCAGCCTCCTGTGGAAGAGTTTCCAAGGTACAGAAAATACTCAATGTTCTCCAGAATCTCCCAGGGATCTGGATTATTAGAGTTGAGGACTGTTCATTAGGAGCTTCTTGGAAAAGGACCTTAGTCTTCTCAATGTTAAGTGTTTCATTTTCTTGTATTTTTCAGTAAAGACATTGACAATTGCCTGAAGGTCTGCTTCCAAGTGAGCACACACTACAGCTGCATCAACATACTGGAGCTCAGTGATTCAGGTTGGGGTGGTTTGGTTTTGACTTGGAGTAGGCTGAGGCTAAACATCTTACCATACATTTGGTAGTTTAGGTCCACTCTAGCTGGAAACTTGTTGGTAATAAAATATGGTATCATGATGAGGAATATTGAGAAGTGTTGGAACAATGACACAGCCTTGTTTAATTCCCATTTTAACCTTGAAGGGATCTGAGATAGATCCATTACTGCAAACCATCATGGAGCTGGCAGAGTATGGTGACAAATTTCAGTGGGCTTTGAACTTCAGAAGGATCAATCCTTCACAATGCTTCCTGGCTTACAGACTTGAAAGCTTTCATGAGGTAAAAGAAAACCATGTAGAGAGTGTTCTATCATTCATTGCAGCTGGTGAACTGTGAAGATAGTATCAGTTGTGCCTCTTGATGCCTTAAACCCACACTGAGATTTCAGGAGGAGTTCTTCAGCAAGTGGAAGGAGGTGGTTCAGGAGAGTTCTAGCAGTGGCAAAAGTGAGGCCAGGCTGCTCGTTCCATCACATGGGGCTCCTCCTTGGCTGTATGCAGCTCTGGCCAAGTTCTGGGAGCTGCATGTAAGCCACAGGGAACCCCACTCAATGGAACTGGGTTGCCCTGGCCGCACTTCCTGCTACCATGTGAAGCTCCTGGAACTCCCGCAGAGCTGTGTGCCCTGGGGGGGCTCTGCCTGCATGGGCCATTAGCACCCCAAGGGCATGCCATTTGCTGCAGCCAGTTACAAGGGCTGTGCACTAAGGCAGTGTGTGTGGGAAGGCCCATACTTCCACCCAAACCTCACATGCACACCCACTTACAAAACCACACCCTCACCCACACCTATGCACAACCCCCTCACAAATCTCATACACACCCACAGACTTCTCCACATCACTCACAAACCCCTCACATACCCTTCCCCAAAACAACCCCCATGCTCCCCCCCACACACATCCCCAACCATACCCCACACAATATACAAATGTAAGTGTTTCAGGGGAGCTGAGGTGGCAGGAGAACCCCAGGCCAAAAGAGAGCACCACTTACTTATCACAGAGCCTGGAGAACCAGAGGAGAGGGACGCGGTGAAACCACTGGTGAGGGTAATTAGCCACACGTATATACAGCTGCGGCCGACAGCGTGGGCGGAAGATGCCACCTAGGAAAGATAAAAAGCAGCCCTGATGATGCAGCGGGGTGGCTGATGAGTGGAGGCTGGAGGGAAGAGCTCTCACACGGAGGGAATCAGCCACTGCACCCGGAAGCGTGGAAAGCCTGGGGCAGAGCTAGGAGAGGCTCTGAAAGAGTCGGCAGCTACGCCAACAGTGGAGCTGGCAGGGAAGCTGAGTGTAACACAGAGAGCCGAGCCAGCAGGGAAGCCAGCTGTAACGTCGAAAGCCAAGCTGGCAGGGAAGCTGGCTGTGACACCAGCAGCAGAGCCAGTTGGAAAGCTGGCAGAGGCATCAGCCACAGGGGCAGCAGGAAAGCTGACAGTGATGCTGACAGGGGACTTACCAGCTGCACCTGTGCAGAACCAGCAGCAGCACCAGCAGAGGAACCAGAGGCAGGAGCCCAGAGAGCAGCATCGGGGCAAGCTGGTGCTGAGAAGCAGGCGTGAGTCTGCCCAGAGCCTCAGAGAAGAGGTAATGAGAGGGCATGTCCAATGGGCTCCCATCGGGCTGCACAGGAGGGCAGCCGAAGACCTGGAGTGGGGTTAGACAATGGACCTTTGCGTCCCATAACAGCCTTAGGAAGAGGCAGGGACTCAACCCCGCAGTGGGGTGAGCCACCAAGGCTGTAGAACCCAAGCCCAGGGCTATCCATGTGGCCCAGAGGCCAGAGGAACCCTTTTGGGCCTCCTGGACCAGTAGTTTAGGAGCCTTAGTTATCTCGGTGGTGGGATAGGCACGCCACGTCACGTCACACGGTGATTAGTATAGGGCGATAGGGAGTCTTGTGGGAGGGACCAGGTTGGAGGACCTCGTCAGCCATACACCTGGCCCAAAGACTGAGGCACACAGCCAGCAAGCTGTGGGCAGAGGTTGGGGGGAGAGCTGAAGACACCAAAGAGGCCCGTAGATCAGCAACCCAAGGTGGCAGGTGGCCAGGGTGTAGGGGGGGTTGGAGCCCCGTGAGTGTCCACCGAGAGGCACGATGACCCTGGAAGCTGACCCAAGGGGGAACCCCTCCACTGAGGTAACATCCAAAGTCATAGCAGGCGAATTAAGGGGATCCCTTGACATCAGCAGGTGTGGCCTGTGGGGTCCACCCATGACCCCAGGACAGACATGATCCATAGTCTGGGCTAAGGCCACATGGGAGCGCTTAATTGAACAGAGGCGGGCATAGTAAGACTTTATTTTGAGCTATTATGTGGTTGTTTCTATATACACAGGATAAAAATAGCTTTTGAAATAAAATTAAAACATGTTATGTTGATTTTTAGTATATTATTTGGGTTTTTTTTACAGCTCCAAGATGGCAACCTCTTGTGCCCCCCCCTTCCAAAAGGAGAATATTCAGTGGTAAGGGAAGCGACTTCTGGTGGCAAAGATCAGGGGTTAGGGGTGGGACTTCTTGTCCCAATATAGCAGCTGGAAGCGGGACACTTGTGAAGGGGTGAGGCTTCTCTTGTGGCCCTTGACAACTCACCAAAACTTATCAAATGGCCCTCCAGCTGAAATAATTGTCCATCCCTTCCCTAAATCATTATTGTTTACTGAAATTGATGTGAAAAATGTAGATGTACTTAACATGCATCCTAAATTGTTAATAATTTTTTTTTGCTTGCTTATATAATACTTGGGGAGTCAAAGAAGTAGCTAGCACACTGTATACTAAAGAGATTGTCTTTTCTGTTAGACAATAGGTTTACATAGGTTTTGATAGTATTATTTTGAAGTTTAACTTGCACAAAGTTTCACTTTTTCTTTATTGATAAGAGTTGTGACTTTGTTATTTAGTTACAACTGCCAATCAAACCCTTTCAGCAAAATCTTTGTAATCATGCAGTCATGAATTACTTATTTTAGCAAAAAAACTTTTATATGCTAGTTTCCAAGGTAATTGTAGTTTTCTGCAGATAAATGAGGCAATGGGAATAAAGAATATAGTTCAGTTTCATAATGAAATGGAGGTTGTTATGTTTGTCTTTCTCTTTAAATAGATACATGTTCTAATGACTGAAACCAGAAAAGTTGCAATTCAGGGTGCAGGAAGAATGTGAGAAAGAATGCAAGCAAGAAAGCAAATGAGAAGTGGGTTAAAAACAAAAGATTAAAGTATGACAATACATGACCCCAGAGGCTCAGCATAAAACACCTGTGAGAACAAAAACATTTATGTCACTGAAAGGCTAAGCAACAGCTAGAACATACAATAAAAAATTACTTCTATACCTTGCCCCATATTTTCTACCTAAATAGGCTACAGTTATTTCATCAGGCCAAGAGAGCTGAATCTATCCTCTTCAACTGGCATTGCTCATAAGCAGAGGCCCTGGTTTTCTCTGATTTAAAAATCCCCAATTTTTGGATATAAAAAAAGTAACTCAGAATCCACATTTTCCCATGATTACAATGAAACACCAGTATTCTAATATAATAAAGGGCTTAGTCTGTCTGTCTGTCCATAATGCTTTGGATCAAGTGCTCAAACTTGCATGACAGGACCGGCAGCAATTGGCTAGGTAGGCTCCACCTCCTCAGGCAGGGATTTGGAAGTGGAGGGAGCAGTTGGAGTTTAATATTTACTTGCCCCAGGATGCCTGTCAAAGCTGATAGGAGCCAGGGACAGTAGGACTCAGGGGGAGCCCTCAGCATGACTGAGCAGCCCAGCCTCACCCACCCACAGCCATTCCCTGCTTCTTGTCCCCACCCGGATCTGGCACCATGTTACTTCTGACTGCATCACTGGATCGGGGAGAAGGGAATCCCACTGGTACATATGTTGGAGCAGTGTATGTGTGTGTGTTTGTGTGCACATGTGTGTCTTCAGGGACAAAGTTTGTGTGTGTTTGTATGCGTGCAAGCAGGGGCAGAGTATGAGTGCATTTGTGCATAGGCAGGGGCAGAGTACGGGTGTGTGTGGGGGGGCAGAGTGTGAGTATGACTGTATGTGCAGCTAGGGGCAGAGTGTGGGGGTGTAGGTGTGTGTGTGTGCAGACAGGTCAGAGGCAGTACGTGTTCAGGCAGGGGCAGAGTGTGTATGTTGGGGGGAGGGATGTCTGTAGGCAGGGGCAGAGTATGGTGGGGGTGTAGGCAGGGGCAGTGTATGTGTGTGTGTGTGTGTGCGCGCGCACGTGCAGGCAGAGGCAGTGTGTGTGCATGTAGGCAGGGACAGTGGGGGGGGTCTTTTCATAGGGTAAGTCCCAAATGCACACTCCATTGTACAGCTGTACCCACACACCCCTTTACTGCTGTACACACAGACCCCCACACCCACACCCCTTCACACAACCCCCCACAGACCCCACATCCCACTTATCCACACACACACCCATATGCTTCCTCACCCCACAAACCTATACCCCCCCATAATATACAGGAGTTATGCTTCATTTTAAGCTATTGTGCAATCACCTCTGAGTACACTACACAAACACGTGCAAATCTGGACAAAAATATTTTTGAAGTCAAATTAATGAATTCTGTCAATGTTTCCTTTTGGAATATAATTTGGTATTTTTCTGGTTCCAAAATGGCTAAACCCCTTGCTGAAAGGACTACTTCCGGGGGCAAGGGGAGGGGCTTCTGGTGGCAAAAGTCAGGGGGCAGGACTTCCAGTCACAAGAAGGTGAATAGGGGGTGGGACACCTGCCAAGAGGCAAGCCTACCCACGTGGCCCTCGACAGCTTGCCAAAACTCAGTAAGTGGCCCTGACCCAAAATAATTGCTCATCCCAGGTTTACATGGCTGGCCCTGAAGAGTGAACACCCCCTGGAACACTGTCATTCATGATGGGCAACTAGCTAGTGGGGGTAGGTGGGTGTATTAATGGTGTTTAATTTTAATCATGGAAAAATGTAGGTTTTGGGTTACTTTTTTCTATCCAAAAATTGGGATTTTTTTTAATCAGAGAAAACCAGGATCCCTGGTTATGAAGACTGCAGAAAGGTAATATTTAGTGTTTTCATTTAAGTTTTCTTCAGGGTCTAAACCTAAAAGATGTATGGAGAATCTTTTGTTTGTTTGTTTTGTGAAATTAATGCATGAATCAGTCCAAAACACACCAAATGCATCCAGATCGTGCCATGGCAAGAAATGTGAAACCTGCCAACACATCCCCACCACTCCCACAATTACTACACCCCACAACAGAGCCATCAGCATTGCTGGATCTTACAGCTGCACCTCCAGAACTGTAATATATCTCATCCAATGCAACAAATGCCCTGATGGAAAATACATAGGAGAGACCAAGCAACACCTGTGCACCTGAATGAACAAAGACTATCAAAGACAAGAACACCCAATTACCTGTCGGGGCAGATTTCCCACAAGAACACCACTCTCTCTCTCCAATCTCTCAGTTCTAATCCTCAAAGGGAATTTACAGAACACCTGTCACAGATGAACTATGAACTTTGCTCGATGAATCTCTTGGATACAAAAAATCATGGACTAAATACATACAAAAAATAGAACTCTTGGTTCCAAAATGATACCTTTTATTAGACCCCTGGACTAAATATAGACATTTGATTTATGACAAATTATAACCTGCCTGACATCTGATACCCTAGATCCCTCTGCACTATTTACTAGCTACATTCAATCCCCTCCCAACACCCCAGCCTGTCGCTCACCCACTGACTCCTCAGTTTGCATCTTCACTGACTGCCTTTCTTGCATGCATGCCAGACTCTGGCTTCTTTACTATTCATTCCATCCAGGAAGAGCATACACCAACTGCAGAAACTTCCTCAGCCTGACAAAGGGTACTTATACCTGAAAGCCTGCAAAGAAGATTTTTTTCCCAACCATTTGAGTTGGTCTAATAAAAGATATCAGATTTGCCCAAAGAACCTTGTCTGCCTGTGTCCTTAGACCAACACAGCTACAGTATACACCTGTTTCCATTTTAAAGACATTCAGAGAAAAGAAAAGGAATTTTAATAATAAAATGAAAAATGCTTGATTTAAAGACAGAGAATAATCACAAACTATGTACACATATAGGTCTGTACAGTATATACTTTGAGATGGCAAAGGAAATGGCACTGTACTGAACACAATCATATTTACAAAATCATGGAGAAATAAGAATATGACAAATGAACTGTGAATTATATGAATACAATATGGCCATATGATGGGGACAATTATAGCTTCTTTTCTTTGTTTCTCTTTTTCTTTGTTTTTACATGAAGGAAGTTGAATTATTTCCTACTGGTATGGATTTAAAAAAAAAATATAGTGGTATATTATAATGAAGTTGTTATCTTGAAGCAAGATTTTCAAAATATGTGTGTTATGTAATAGTAGTTTTAAATGTCTGCCTGATTCTTCCTGGGATGTTATTTCCAATTCTGGGCTTCTCATTTCCAGATAAAGACTTTACACGCTAGCGGGAGTTTGAAAAATAGCAATAAGCTGAAATAACAGAAGCAAATGCTTTAGAAGAAAAATGGGTTATAAAAGCAAGCTATACATAATTTGACCAGGTGATGATTAACGTTCAATTTGACAGCTTACAAGTATTAGCAGGCTATAAACAGAGAAGATAACAAAGAATTATTCCTATTACTTGTGCTTATTTCAGTTCAAGCAAAGCTTAACTTTACTTGCAGATGTTTTCCTGTATTTGATTTATGTATATATTTGGGTTGTACACAGCACTCTTTATTTAATCACTAGTAAGGTACTTTCATTAATGTCATACAAGCTAGAGTAACTGGGAGCAAGAAGTAAACTAAAAACTGGGAAACTGTATCCAGAATATTATTAAAAAAAAAATATTACTTACTGCAACATTTTCTGGGATAGGCTATGACATAATCTGCAAAGGAAAAAAAGTACAAAGAAAGAAACCCATTACCCTATTCTGATCAAGGTACTTACGTCTATATTCCATTCATAGCCCATTTATACCCATATCTACAAAAGGACTTGGGAATAGATCTAGCTATTTCCTGTAGGAACCTCCACAATGAGATTGCAGAGGCAACCCCACCCCCAAAACCACCAAAACATGTATCATGCCCTAGGATAGGGATCTGGTTTGACAGGTTTCTTCATCTAAGTTCTGAATGCAAAGATGGTCAAGAGTTAACCCCCTTAAAAGTATGCTACACATGAACATGCCAAAAGTCATCTAACAGAAAATTTTAAGTACAAAATGTGTCTTATTTCCCATTCCTGAATACTAAGTACCTCCATGACCTTAGAATCTGAGTTCCCAGGGGGGAAGCATTTATTCAAACCAACAATATTCAGTTCAGTACAGCCACTTTCACACAAGAACAGAAAAAAGATACCTGGATAGATGTGCTTAGCCTGTACAAAGCTAAAATTGAGCTGCAGGTACTCAGCAGTTAATAGTCTGCCTGGCTGGAAGGTTGGTAGCCAGATGCAATTGAGTGCAGAGCTACAGAGAAAGTTGAGAAGTCCAGGAGCAGAGGGCAAGAGATGGAATGATATGCTGGTAGAAAAGCACAGCACCAGGTTGTTTCTCTCTAAATCTTCAAAAAAGCACAGGCTTGGTTTTGCTTGCTATTTTCATATTTGCTATTTCACTGTTCAGTTTGTTTGCCTCGTTTACTGTGGGGACAAGCTTGTCCTATGTAAAATAAACTGACTGGAAACCTGAAGTCAGACTCAACTGGCCTTGTTGAAGAAGCTGGGTGACTGACCAGCATACAGTATTCCCCTATTTATCTAGGAAGTGGGCAGTTCAAGTTGTAGATCTTCTTTAGCTTGAGGTGACTCAAACACAAATCTCCCAACTGCCTAAAGAGTGACAACCATTAAAATAGGTTCAGAAGCTTAAATCAAGGTTCATAGGAAATTTTTCAGACCAAAATGGAGGCTAAAGATTCTAGGTTTTGAAGCAGCTTTTTTCAGCCACTGGACCAGGATTGATCTGGATTCCTTTGTGTCTTAGGAAACTACATCAGTTATTAGGATCTGGTTCTTAGGCTCTTCAATCTAAAACTGTTATCTGCAGAACCCCTATTCCGTCAGTGCTGGAAGATGCACATGTTCATTTTCAAATAATTTTCTATCATTAAAGCTCATTGAGTGGCTAAAATTCTGCTTCTTCCTCAGTCTTTTGAGTATTGAGCAGATCATCTCCAGCCTTATGCTTAAGCCTGTTGGTATACACGAACTGGACACGTTTAATGAACATGCACTGGGGCAGAGAAGAGAACAAGAATGAACATGACTCTCCAGTTAAATGGCTCATTTTGTAAGTGACTTTTGTTAAATTAATTACAGGCAGTATGACAAAAAATATCCCCTTGAGGCATATCCATGTGTTTTCATAACACTCATACCATTGTATATTACTACTCAACATTAACATATTTAAGTATTATAAATTAACAGAATGGGTTCTCACAGAGATATTTTGGCTTTGTTTCAGAAAGAATGTATGAATCAGATCTCATAAAACTGCAAAGAGTGTTCTCCTAGGAAACTGCTCTGATTGTATTAAATTTTATTTGGTTCTTGTAATTTCACCTGAAGAAAGACATGAAGGGCTACAATTACATACAAAAAGTAAAACATTTTAGCCAACTTTACAGACTTTACAGGATTCCCAGAATTGTTCTTTAACTGTCAAATAAAAGAGAATGTAGAGAAAAAATCCATAAATATTGTGATTTATCAATACTCCCAAGATAAAACCTGCTGTCCTAAGAGTTAATTCATTCAGTAATTATACCCAGTCTCTCATTAGAGGACATTGGGATAAGAACTTTGGGTTACAACACTCTCGCTTATCTAATTTGGCAATGCAATGGCTTCTAAAGTTCTGTGTTTTGTTGCACAAAAAGTTGCACAAAAAGTCTTTATTTTGCAATGCAAAAAATGTGTTTAGGATACTGAGTGTCATACACTTGTGGAGGTCTTCACTAGGTCCCATCCATTTATTCATAGCTGTAGTCAGGCTTTCAGGTCTCGGTAAAACGCTGCTCTGTGAAAGCTAAGGTTCTAGGTCAAGGCTGAAGGCTTGAGAGAAAATAGCATATTCACGACTGGTAGCTCAGTGCTCACTGTCTTATAAGCATTCTCAGTTTTTTCATACGAGTTTATTTCTCTAGACGCCTGCTGTTGTGATTCAGTGATAGAATAATTATCCCCCATGCAGGAGACTCAGAATGAATTCCTGGACACATATATAACTACAGCCATTCAGGCATCAAACTTCTAGACTTACTGTGGCCTTTGGATTCTGTCTCAATAGTCTGAAGGGAGGATGGAAGATCTGGGTAGCTTCTGCTCTTCCATACTCCGGCCAAAGTGTACGTGTCAACAGTCCTAGTGACCTCTCATGCATACACCATGATAAGGAAGGATTAAATGGTTGCCTACTACTGTTATGGGACTGCAAGCTCCACAAATACCACATTTTCCCCAAAATTACACCTTGCAATTATTTTCTGAATCAAAATTCATGCCTCTAAAAAGACTAATTTAAGACATACAGTACTTTTCAAATTTACTGCAAAACAATTAAACTAACTCCTACTGTCCTGGCTACCTTCTGTTCTTTTTTATTATTTTCCTCAGTATTTCCACCTATTTTCAGGAATAATTCAAATTCTAACTACTTGTGGTGCCACATCCATTTCTGGGTTTAGCAGAGGAGTTGTAGTACACTTTTAAAAATAAATAAACTAAAATGAACCAATTCTAACATACAACAGCCTGAAGCACCGGCTTCTAATCAATTACCCACTTCCAGTTCCACACTTACTTTCATACAAACTTCTTAAAAAGCCAGTATCTTTACAACTTCCATTGTTTAAAGCTGTCCATTAGAGGAAAACTCAGGCTTCTGTGAAGCTTTATTCTGGTACCTCAGCCTAGACATCATGGGAATTCAGACATAATCTTTTTGTTAAGTGAATAGCTATTAAGTAGCTCTAAGCAACTTACCGCTCAATGTCTGAATCAAAGTTCATAGTAATGTAACTCTTCCTTTAGAATATCGAGGGAGTGTCTGCATGAGGTACTTAATGCCCATTAGCCTACTAACACTGTGCAGTAACATAGTGGTTAAAAACTATGCTAACAGCCTACTGTGTAGTGATATTATCAGAGATCCTAGTTTTCTCTGATAAAAAACATCCCAAGTTCTTAGCTATAACCCTCTCCCCCCCCGAGATAAACATTTTTCCATGATTAAAATGAAGCACCACTATATAGAGATGAAATAAAGGTGTTTATTTCAATCATGGAAACGTGGAATAGCACAGTTTTTAACCACCACGCTACTGCACAGTGTTGTTAAGCTAATGCACAGTAAGCATCTCATGTAGATACACCCTCTATATCCTATATGAAAAGTTAGATCACTACAAATGTTGATACAGACATTGAGCAGTAAATTGCTTAGAGCTATACATAGTGGGGTCTAATTTTAATCATTGAAAAATGTGGCACTCAAGAGCCAGGAGAGGAGGGAGTTGGGTACACATGTGCCTCCTTACTTGACCAGAGGCAGAGGTGGATGCAGCAGCCAAGGCAGCAGTGGGGGAAGCAGCAACTGATCCCCCTAGAGTAAGTGGGGCAGAGGGAGCTGGCACAGCTGAGCCAGATCTGGAGGGAAATCCCCCCAGATCCCTTTTAGCTGAGCTGGCAGGGAGCCATGTTCCCAAGACACACATGTGAACAGAGTGTACTGGTGTTTGTGCTGGCATTCACACAGGTGGGTTAGTGGGAGGGGCCAGGAGGAACTCTTCAGCAAGGGAAAGGTGAAGGCATCACACCAAAAAAACCCAACAAAATGGTATCGATGTGGAGTGCTGCTAGGACCCCTGCCTGGGGGGCACTGCATACTCGGTGCTTCTCTGAGGCCTCCACCTAGATGGAGCCCATGGGGGAGTTGGCATCACCCTGCCCCCTGGCCTGTGGGGGATGCCCAGTGAGGCTGGGGAGGCAGGTAGGGGGAGTCCCCATCATAGGGCCTTGGAGGGGCAGGTGAGGGAGCTCCAGGAAGAAGTTAGCAGGCTGAGGGGGATCAGAGAAGCAGAAGATGAAATTGATGGGCATTTCTTTTTCTGGCAGGGCCATGCACCAAAGGGAGAAGCACCCCAGGAGGTGCCCTCCACAGCAGAATGGCAGAAGGTTCCCTCCAGAGTCAGGGCTGCTTGTGGTAGTGCAGTACCAATTCCCTGAGTCCAGCTGGGGAACAGGTATGAGGCCCTGGTGACATTGGAGGAAGAGGAAAGAGAGGAGGAAACCTCTGGAAAGGCCACTCTATGCACAGAACTGGATGAAGGAGGCAAGCTGACCCAGAAAAAGAGCAACCGAGTACTCATCATAGGTGACTCTATCTTGAGAGGTACAGAGGGTCCCATCTGTCACCAGGATCCCTTGACACATAAGGTCTCCTGTCTGCCCAGAGCAATGATTAAGGATATGATGGAGATGATCCTGGCCATTATTTGGCCCACTGATTACTACCTCATGGTCCTAATCCATATAGGCACTAATGACATGACCAGGAGCATCCCAGATCACCTGATGAAGGACTACCAGGCTGTGGGGGGGCAAGCTGAAGGAGACAGGGGCACAGATGGTCTTCTCATTTGTCCTTCCAGTGAGCAGACATGGATGACACCATGAGACCTGCATCAGAGAGGTCAATTTGCAGCTTTGGAAATTGTGTCTCGAGGCGGTCTTTGGCTTTTTAGATGATGACTCATATTTCAGGACAAGAGACATGCTTGGGTGGGATGGGCTTCACCTCCCCCCCCCACAGTAAGCATGTGCTCTCATTCAGGTGGCTGATCTCCTCTGACAGGCTTTAAATGAGGCTTGTTGGGAAGAGGAGAGGATGAGGACAGAGGGAGCCATGGAACACCAATCCAAGGGTCACCCACAAGAACAGCCCAGCCAAGACAGGCAATGAGCACAAGAAATACCCAGGTAAGAGACAGGGGCCTGGATAGTTCTGGGATTAGGGGGGCAGTGCATGTACCTTCAGGAGACTTTAAATGCCTCTACACCACTGTTTGTAGTATAGGGACAAAAAGCCAGTAGGGCTCACTGAAACTCGGTGGTATCCAATGCACGACTGGGCAATGAATATCAAGTTTTATAGGGTGTACAGGAGGGTTAAAACAGGGAGGAAAGGTGAGGGTGTGGCGCTCTACATCAAAGAGCAATACACATCCTCAACAAACAGCACTGGGTCAGAGGAGGGGAAGACTTAAGTGCTCTGGGTCAGAATACAAGTCGGGAAGGGGGAAAGGAACTTAACGGTGGGTGTCTACTACAGGCCACCCAACCAGGGAGAAGAGTTAGACCAGGAATTCTCAGGTCAGCTTGAGGAAGCAGTTAAGTCAAAGGATGTGGTGATCATGGGTGACCTAAACTATCTAGGTATCTGCTGGAAAGAGCAGTCAGTCAGGTTTGACCACTCACTAAGGTTCCTATCTGAGTTACAGGACCTCCATCTAACCCAGGAGGTGCACAGTCCCACTAGGGTAAATGCCTTGTTAGACTTGGTCCTGGCCACAAGCGACAACCTGGTGAAGGGACTGCCAGTGCTTGACCACCTGGGCAATAGCAATCATCGCCTACTGGAATTGACCATCCAGCACAGGGTGTCAAAAGCCTAAAGCAAGGCAGCAGCCCTGGACTTCAGGAGGGTGGATTTTGATGAGGAAAGGAGTCTAGTTGGGGAGGATCTCAGGTCCCAGAGAGGAGGAGAGTTGGGAGTCCAAGAAGAGTGGTCGTTCCTTAAGGAGAAAATCCTCCAAGCCCAAAGGGTCACAACTCATGGTGCTCTGGTGAGGTGCCAAAGGACTGGAAAAGGGCCAATGTGGTCCCAGTTTTCAAAAAAGGGAGGAAGGAGGACCCAGGAAACCATAGGCCCATTAGTTTTACCTCTGTCCTGGGAAAGCTGTTTGAGAAAATTTTCCAGAAACACATCTGTGAGGGACCAGCAGGGGACATTATGTTTAGGGACAGCCAACATGGGTTCATTAGAGCAGATCTTGTCAGACCAACCTGGTGGATTTCTATGGCCGGGTCACAAAAGCCTTTGATGCAGGTGTCACGGTAGACATAGCTTTTCTGGAATTTAGGAAGGCTTTTGACACTGTTTCTCACCCCATTTTCATTAAAAAATTAGGAAACTGTAGTGTCAGTGCCTACACAGTCAGATGGGTTGCAAATTGGCTGGAGGGCCGCACCCGCACAGTGGTGGTGGATGGGTCATTTTTGACCTGGAGGGATGTGGGCAGTGGGGTTCCCTCAGTCCTCAGGCCCTCACTGTTCATTAGCAACTTGGATGAGGGGGTGAAAAGCACCTTTTTTCAAATTCATGCACGATATTAAGATGTGGGGAGAAGTGAGCACACTAGAGGAGAGGGACAGGCTGCAATCAGATCTGGACAGGTTAAAGGGGTGGGTGGATGAGAACAGAATGGGTTTCAATACTGACAAGTGCAAGGTACTGCACCTGGGAAGGAAGAATCAGCAGCATACCTACAGGCTGGGGAATTCCTTTCTTGTCAGCACAGAAGCAGAAAAAGATCTTTGAGTCATAGTTTCATAGTGTTTCATAGTGTCTAGAGTCGGAAGGGACCTGGGCAGATCATCTAGTCCGACCCCCTGCCTTGGCAGGAAAGAGCACCGGGGTCAGATGACCCCGGCAA
>JAGPOW010003316.1:118276258-118331713 GCA_030014935.1 Caiman crocodilus
ACCCTGGCACTCGTTTCCTGCCAATTGGCGGGGGGTCAGACTAGATGGCCTGCTCTAGGCCCCTTCTGACCCTAGGTACTATGATACTATGATACTATTGTTAATTTGGTATACATTTACAATTTATTTTTGTTGCATGTCAAACATTAGATCATGACTTGTCCTAATAATTTGAGACTAAGGGACAAGAAAAGGCCAGCTAAGTCATTTTATCCACATTAAGTCTACCCCGAGATCACGTTGCGGTCCTCAGGAAAATACAACAGCTACAATTAGCACAGTTCTTCTCAGTGTTTGTCTAACCAAACTGCAGTGTAGTCTGGAGATACACAATTCATTTAACTAGCTGGGTACCAATATTCCTCTAGCTGCGGCAACACAAAGCTCAGCATGAGCTAATTTATCCTGTTTCTTATGTGGTTTTACACCCTGCACTGAGGTCTGTGCTATAGTTAAACTAATGCCATTGCATGAGATACCTAGTTTAAAGCTACCTCTACACTATACACTAGCCACCAAATCATTTTTTTCTGGATGATGGACAGGGACAATGCACCTGGTGAACTGCTTAGCTGAACAGTAAAAACTGTAACTTTGCTTCAAAAGGTCCTGCTCCTCCACTCATCTGGTGCTCACAAGCAGGCCTGAGTAGCTGATTGGAGAAGTGTGATGCCTTTGAAGGTGGAATCTCCGCACACAGCTGGAGCACCTCACTGGTCCTGCATAGTTATTTGTTGTGGTTCTTTACGTCTCTGGTTACCTTACAAACCCTGCATTTACAGCATTTACTTTATTATAGAAACTTATGAGTGGAAGATATACATTATTTTTGTGTAGTATGTCCTTGAGTAAGGCAAACAGGAATTGGGAAGGTGCAGGTTGGGCTTCATCTATACACTAGCCAGTATAACAGACATAGAACAATAGAAAATTAGGGTTGGAAGGGACCTCAGGAAGTTATCTAGTCCAACCCCCTCTTCAAAGCAGGACCATCCCCAACTAGATCACTCTAACCAAGCCTTTGTCTAGCTGGGTCTTAAAAACCTCCAAGAATGGAGAATCCGCACCCTGTCTGGGTTGCCTCTTCCAGTGATTTACTACCTGCCTTGTGAAAAAAGTTTTTCCTAATACCTAACTTAAACTTCTCTTACTGCAACTTAAGACCATTGCTCCTTGTTCTGTTCACTACTTAAAACAGTTTAACTCCATCTTCTTGGAACCACCCTTCAGTTAGTTGAAGGTTGTTATTAAATTCCTGCTCAGTCTTCTCTTATGCAGGCTGAAAAAGCCCAGTTCCTCAGCCTCTCCTCAAAAGCCATATGCTCCAGTCCCATAACTAATTTCATTGCCCTCCACTGGAATCTCTCCAGTTTGTCCACTTCCTTTCTGTAGTGAGGACCCTAAAACTGGACACAGTACTCCAGCTGTGGCCTCACCCGTGCAGAACAGAAAGGAATAATCACTTCTCTTGATCTGCTGGCAATGCTTCTATTAATGTGACCCAGTATGCTGTTAGCCTTCTTTGCAACAAGGGCACACTGTTGGATCATATTCAGTTTATTATCCACTGTAACCCCCAAGTTGTTTTCTGCAGAGCTGCTGCTTAGGCAGTTGGTCCCCACCTGTATTGGTGCAACATCATTCATGAGAAAGCAGTAAGTTGAAGCCTTTCAGGGTAAACAGTAAATCACTTTACTCCATGGAGTATGAAGCATATCTGAAATAATTGTAGTTGTGTCCAGCACTTCCTAGTGTAATTCTGAGCAAGGAGAACTGTGCATCAGTGCATCCATATGACCAAATGAAAAAAAAAAATCAGGTTGTGGATTGATAAAACTATGTATACAGCTTCAAAGGGTTTAAGGGAGTGGGGGGAGAAGTACAATGCATAGTACATGTCAGTTGATCCATTGTCACAGCTTAATTTCTCTGTTTCTATCCAAAAGTTAGTGATGCTAAATGGAGGCAGCTTTCACAAAAACGAGGGGGGGAAAAGGACACAAGGAAAAAATAAAGAAGTGTACAAAAAAATAAGTGTGTAATGGAGTAAACCTTCTACTGACATTTTGCAATAGGTAGAGTTGTTCCATCTGTCTTAATCAGCCTTAATTGAGCGCTTGATGATGTTCTCCTTTCCTTTTATTCATAACACATGTCAATGCACACATAGCCTTTCTCAGAAAAAAAAAAAAACAGTTTCCTTGTTTTGGTTACCTGAGCAACCACCATATGGAGTACAGTTCTTCTCTGTATTTGTGTATAAGAGTATACACAATTTGTGCATAAGAGTATATTTATTAAATTTTCAGGTGGCTGGTTGATTCTGTTTTGTAAGGGAATGTTTTCAGTATGCTTTTAAAGCCTGCTCTTTAACCTAAGCGGCCTTTTTTTATACTGTTTTTCCACTGAGACTTGGCACATCAAATGCTTTCACTATGAGTGAAACTGGTGTACAAATTAAATACAGTAACAGAATCAGTAACAAAAAATATCTGCATGAATCTGTTAAAATGGAGAAATGGCAAAGTTGTGACTTTGATTTGTCTAATAGGTTTACTATGAAATTATGTATTCAAATACAAGGAAAGATAAAGGTACAAATACATTTGCCTAGAAAGGCTTGGGCCAGTAGAAAATAGTTTCAAATAAGGAGCATCCACTCTAAAAGTTTCAATTTAACCTCTTCGTTAAGAGGAGACTTTCTCTTATCTGTCACCAGCAGCAAAGACTAAAGGAAAGTAAAGACCAAAGATGTCATTTTGTTTGGCTTTGCAAAGCTAACCAGGAGATATTTTCAGGGTTTTAGTCAGTTGGATTTGCTTTGGAGTTTTAGGGGTGAAAGGTACACAGCTTTTTTACTATGAACCCATTTGACATCTGTTGGATTCATTCATTCCCTCTAAAAATCCCTTCTCTTGGCAGTCTTCTAAATCTAAGAAGATTTTAAGAAATGGCATGAGTCATTGGCCCTGCTTTGAGACAGGTGTCTGATTTCACTCTCCTACTGGAATTTCAACAGGGAGCCAAGGAAGATTTTCCATTATTGAAGATTTTTTTTCTGAGGGTCATTCCCTCTAAGCTGCACGGCATGAGTGGCCATGTGGGTGCACCTGGTAGTGCAGCATAGGCATATATGCATGGCCACACCTGCTGCAAAGCTTAGCAGGGATGCTGGTGGGACATGAGCCTCACCTTCCTGTTTCCTGTCCCCAATCCCTACAACCTTCCTGCAACAGCTCTGGTTCTGGAAGAGAAGAAGGCAGGATAGCAGAGGTGGTGCACAGCCCCTGGGAGGTGGTGGTACACAGTTAAGTATCGGTAGTAACTGAGGATTTGCCGCTAAGGGGAAATATGTCACCTTCCCTCCTCCCTTCTCCACCTGCATCCTCCATGGAAAGTAGGGTTTAGGTAGCCACTTGACACATGAAAATAGCAAAAACAGGAGGCGATATTTCCCCATACAGCAGTGAACCTCTGGCTGCTTGCTGCTCCTGCACTGTACTCACCCAAGGAAGAAGTGCCAAGAGCATAAAACTGGCCAGTTACACTTCTGGGCCCAATACTCGTTGTTACAGAAGCAATGATCTTTTCTCTCTCAGTATTGCACAGAATAAGTGACATATTTTCCCTTTAAAAAGTATTTTTGGGATTGCAGGCACAACGTCCTAAAGTATAGCTTGCCATACTTTCAAGAGATTTAGGAGAAAGTCCTTCCAGAAATTAAGGAGAAAACCCTTCCAGATTCTATTCCACATATTAGGCACTTCTACACATTGCCACGCAGCAATGTTGATGTGGCCCTATGCTTTAGCGTGGTGCATGGTTAGATTTTGCTGCTACATTGCCATAGCAGTGCCTAAAATGGGGGGCAGCATGCCACTAAGAAGATGCAGCTGCCAATTACACACAGACCCACGTAATCACTACGTCATTGTCAAGTGCCATACAGTGACATGGCATATCACTACAGTGACATAGGGCAATGTGTAGATGAGGACATTGTGTAGAAAAGTTGCCTGTGATTTTATACTACTCTATTACCCAGCTCAACCGTAGGAGTAGCTATGCCTATGCTCTACTGCAGAAGTGGGCAAAATATGGTCTTTGGGCTGGATCCAGCCCATGGTGGGTTTATATCTGGCCCACAGCAGGTCCCTTGACCCAGGCATCATCTGGCTGTGAAGGTCGTGTCAACAGCTCTCCAAAACTCATTAAGCGGCCCTCCACCTGAAATAATTGCCCACCTCTGCTCTGCTATGAGTATTTTCCATGCTTCTCAGTTTTGCTTGGTTGGGTATGGGGCCTGGAAGGATGTTTTTCCCCTCCTGGTGCTACAAGTGTTTTTTTTTCTTCCCTTCCAACCCCTCTCCCCCACCTTCCTCAGAAGCTTTGGGAGTTGATTGTAGCCAATACTGGAGATATTGACTGGGATTTGCCTCTTGCTAGAATTAAAAACCTGGAGATTCCCAGCTAGAGGGTCTTGCCTACCCACTCAGGGTCAAAACAATTGCCACACTTGGGATTGGAAAGGAATCTTAACCCATGGTCAGACTAAGATTACTGTGGGGGGGGGGTTGTCTTCCTCCATAGTGGGTATGTGGTCCTCTTCCTTGGAACTCTTGAGCATTATTTTAATAACCCCTGAAGCAACAGAACATTTGCCATCTTTGTTCCCTTGTTTCACTTGTTGCCTGTTAGGGTGCTATGCTTTTTTTTGGTTTTATAACAGGATTGTCTGTGTATTTTTAGTAATGGGTTAAACAAGGATTTAATTGAGATGATTTGGATAGGCAGAATCCTACCTAAGGCAAAGGGTTGGACTAGCTGACCTCCAGATGCTCTTCCAGCCCTACAATTCTGTGATTCTGTGCATATTACATGTATGTGGTTTCCCATGCATCCAGGTTACAATAATTATCATTAATTTAAACACACTGATTTCTTAAAAAACAAAGATTTAAAGTGCATATCAGATTTTCACTCCACTACATTAGACTGGCATTTTGTGAAGGCTGCCAGAATGTTTATTCTTAATTGACAAATGTCTTCTTTGGTTTCTGTTTGCTTATTACAATTATAAAGATAAACAATTAAGATCAAAGGGCTTTATGCTCTCCACACACAAGTGATACTACTAAAAATCACACAAGAATAGAGAAAAAGTTTGACAGTATGTGCATACAGATCCTATTTGAAAAGATAACTTCAAAAGATCCTTTCTAAAAAATAATATTAAAATATTTGCATGTTATATTCTGTTAGGGAAATCATACCCTAGAGAGTGATTTGGACAAATACCTTTTTGCTTTCAGAGCATTTCTGAAATTCTACCAATGAACAATGAATTAATTTGCTAATGACTTGAATGGAATTGTCATTTTAATTAAAGAATTAAATGGTATCATATATCAAATACTGAATAATATATAATTATATGATTTATAAGAAGTCTTTTATTCTAATCAACGTAGCTAAGGGCTTAGTCAGCTAATATAGATGCCCTGTTAGTTTAGTTGCAGCAGGATGAAGACGGGCAATATGACATCTGTGTTTGCATTAGCATAACAGCTCATCAGACTGTCAAATAAAGGACATGGGCCTTTAAAAGTAGCCAAGTCCAGCCCAAAAAACATGTCCATTTTTCTTCCTTGATCAGAGGATTTATAATTTAAGGAGTATATGACTGTGAATAAGGAAGAAAGAAAGAAATCAAAGGTGCGTTTGGCTTTTAAGGTTGAGAAACACTGCCTGCATCTACACGGGACACGAGCTCAATATTACTGTGAAGTAGCTTGTTACTACTACACATGGTAAGAGAAAGATATTAGTCTATGCACAACTGGAAATACCCTCTATGATTAGTAGCTAATTCATTCTAAAATGTTATATATATATGTGACATGAAAAATTATGAAAAATATTGAACATATATATTTTCATCTACAAAAATTTGTAAAAGATGTTTTTTGCTAGAGCAGGACTGAACATAAGATTTTCCTAATAGTGTAATGTGCCATTCATTGATGTATTTAAACAAGAAAACAATTTAATTGGGACACATTTAATGTATACATAAAATCAACCTTAATTAGTCTGAGTCAAATTAGTCAACTCTTCCTTTTTGTATCTTACTTTTTAGCCTCTATACATTGTGCTCCCTATTCCTCAAGCAAAGCAGAAATCAGTTTGCCTCATTTTCCATCTGTGCTTGGCTCTAGAGATAGAAAGCGTCTGGCAAAAGAATTAAGAAACAGAAAGCTGGGTGAACACTGCTGGCAGACTCCCTATGCTTATAGCCTGAAGCAGGCAGGCACTGCAAACAATGCAGAGATGGGCAAGATAGAAGCATGCTCAACCTTGGGCTTCTGAACATCAGCAGAGCTTCTGGGCTTGTGCTGGAATGCTCCCAGGGACAGGCTTTGGAGTTTCTGTGTAGATGGTCTGTCTATATAAGCTGGAGGGCAGCTCTAAGGTTAATTCTTAGTAGCAGTATAGATATTTCCAAAGATAGTCATTCCTGCTTTCTAGGAATTCCCATTTATAGCTAGTTTAAGATTCTTTTGCACAATTATGATGGCAAAAAGTGATAGCCCCTGATATGGCCAATCACACCTTAAAAAAACATAACTACTTATATGACAAGGTTTATTATCCTTCCCTCTGCATGCCCCTGGAGATATTCTGAAATGAAGACTAGTAAATATAGTGCAAGCTAAAAAAAATACCTGTCATCACATTTTCAGTAAAATTAGTCATCATATAAAAAAATACAATGGAGACACTAACTGACAAAATTAATTTTATGTAACAAACTTCAAAGTGTCAAGGGATAATTCCTTTTAATGATTCTGTTTTCCAAGACATCGTTCAGGAAAAGTGCATAGAGTTAATAATGGGTACTTTTATATCATTCCAGTCCTTATGACAATTAAAGGAGCACATTAAAAGCTCATATAGAAATCTAAAGACAAAGGCTTAGGTTTTTTAGATTTACTTACAAACATTTTTAGCCTTTGTATTGTAAGAAGTATACAAAATCTTTCAACAAGTATGAAAATGTTTAGACAATTAGAAGGCAATTAGACAAATGTTATGCACTTAAGTCCAAGAAGCACGCTAAGAAGCCCCAGATCATTGATCACCTAACCTTAGGAATGCCTTAGTTCATTCAGTATGTCCTGTTTGTTGCAGTTTTTCTTAGTTGCCTAAACATAGATTCATACAAGTGAACTGGAGTGCCTTACTTTGACCAGGTAGGCACTGAAGTCCTGCCAAAATTTTGTTGATAGCCAGATAGAAAAAAGAATAGCACCAAAACATTCCTTAGGTCTCCACCGGACCTAATATGTTTGGTGTATTCGGAGCACACCTAATGCACAATAAAAAAAAATGAGTTCAGTATAAAGCCCAGTGTTTTTAGTTTGTTTCATTTAAAAATGCTGGAAGAAAAGTTTTTGCAATATAGTGGGTAAACATTTCCCTAGTTAGGGGACATGCTAAGCCCTCTTTAGCCTGAGGGATATTGAAACACATATCTACTACTTTTCAAGAGTGTGCTTTGACTACAAAACCACAGAATAGGGGAGCTTGGACGCTATATCCCTTCTGCAAAAATTATGCCACTGAGTAGCCAAGAATTCAAGAGGAAAGCAAGCAAGACAGTGCCTGATTTGCCTGGTGGTTCAGAATCAACTGTAGGTGTAATCTTAACTCTGGTGACATTGAAAGACACTGTTTGACCCTAATATTATTTAGGACACTTGCAGTTCTGCCTCTCCACATGCACACAACTGCCTACCTGAGTAATGAGGCACCTATCTCCTGCCAAAAACCATGTCTATTTCCAGGAATATTTTGCTTTCAATTTCAGTGAAGGTCCACCTATACTTGGCCAAGTTATAATCCTTTAAATACTGCACAACTGTCCAGTTGTGATTTGGATTCAGTATATTTTGGAATTCTAATTTTTCTTCTTCCCCAGATCTCAGTGTTGTGTGGTTGTGTCTTCAGGTGTTAGCCTTCTTTACTGCAACTATAAAGAAAGTTTCCCTTTTTACAGGGAAACATGCTTACAGCCTTTTCAGTTTCATTCGTATGCTGTTATGACTATCGTACACCCTCTTTTAGGTCTGGGATGGAGCGTAAATTAGTTCAGCTGTCACATTCTTTCCTTAGCTTTTCCAGCATCACCTTCAAAGGAACCTTGGCTGGGATTCAATATGTCTGAATTGCCTGACTGTCCACAAATGTCCCCTTTCTTCCTGTACCTCTGAACATTAGCAGGCTGCAGGCTGCCACTTTGTACCAATCATTTTGAGTAATGTCTCTTTGGAATTATGTAATGCCACTGGCAGTTTTGTTCTCTAATGCAAAGCTTAAATTGCTATTATTAGGAAATGACGACAGTGTTTAGAAATCAACACAGATATGGTATCAGAATCCCTGAAGCTATCTCATTGTACATCATGACTGACCTGCCCAGAAGAAATGTGTCCTTTCCTTGGCAAAGAAGAGTGCTATGTTATATTAGGTCAGGGCATCTGGCAATATACATTGCGGTCACATTGAACTAGTTTGAAACAACGAAAGTAAAACGCCAGGGGTGTGAAACTCACCTGGGGCCTTGATCTAGATTTAAATTGCAGGGCTCTTCATGGGCTGGATCCAACCTGAGATATGGAGGCAGCAGAGGTGCAGAGGGGTCTGGCACTGGTGAAGGGTCTAGTGGAACAGTGTCTAGAATAAGTCAAGAAAACCAGCAGCAACAGTACCATGAGGTCTAGATGTCATGGTCCAGTTGTGGTGGGTGGGGCCTAGGGGCATCCAAAAGGCCCCCAAATTCTGCAGCAGGCCACACCCCAACAGCTAATGGTCTAACGGTTGTTCAGAGAGCCAGATGTTTACTGTCTCGGTAACATACTTAGGAACTGTTAAAGACTTCTAAAGAACTGAGACAGTTGCCTGTAAAGCTGAAAGTGTTAGTGGACATGCATTTTTTGCTTAATTCATTGTGATAAAATTACATATCTCCTTCCCCCACAAAGTGCATGTGTCTGTGTGTCTGTGTGCAGGTGTGCACACACACAAACACAGTTATGCACACATATATTACTATGGAACAGATAAAAACAAATTCAGTTTGCCACACAACAAAGTAGAAGAAAGCCAATCAGTTCCCTTAAATATTTAATATTTTAGTCTTTTTTTTTACTTAAACACATTAAAGAAAAAAGTAACAAAATTAGATACAAAACTTTTGTGAGGTAGGAAAATATTATCTACATTTTATAAATAGAGAAACTGAGGCTTGAACCTGAAATGGCTTGTCGAAGGACACACAAAAATGTACAAGTGATCATATGGCACCTTTGTTACTGTGCTTTCTTTTAATATTTCCTTTTGGGAGTCATTCACAAATACCACAAACATATGAATCATGACAGAAATGTCTGATATAACTGAGATACTGACCAGCAAAGGAATCTTGTTAAGAAGTGGCAATATACTTATAATACTGAAGGCCAATAGTACAGCCAGGAATCAAATTATTCAAAAATATTTGAGTGAGCCTGTGTGATTTTTCAAAGACTGCTTGTTTCTTCAAAAAAGAGTTGTAATACCAAAAAAATATGTAATTGCAAATAAGTACCATTCCTTCACATTGATTCAAATTATAGTGCCACTTAGTAAGTAATTTATATACTAAACCCAATCTGAATGATAAACTTGGCCAAATGATTCCAGTGCCACTGTACAATGTTCATGTCAAGCACAACAATCATCTAACTTTAATACACACATGATTCACTTAATTCATGTGATTAAAATGGATAGCCTATGCAAACAGAAAAGAGGTTTAATCAGATAATCATCTAAACTTAGGCACATGAAAATCCCAAAGAGAGGTGTAGGATTTATTTCTCTCCCACCTCAGAAAATGCATGTAACCATGGTGTGTAGGGAATCATCTCAATCTGGAAATAACATCTCTGAACTCTCTTCTATAGTTAGTCACTTACACTATGTTTTTCTTACAAAATGGAGCCAGAGCAGGAAGTCACATCCTCCTGCCAACCATGATCTTTCTTTACAATAGAATTGATGGTAACAAGAATCTCTGACAAATGTGTCCTCCTATCCATTTCTTATTATAGATTTGGCATTGCAGAAGGGTGAAAAGAACCTATTGAATTATTCAATTGCTTGATTTATTTTATTACTCTATATTTAGTGTTAAAAAAACTATCCAGGTTGATACCAGAGTGATTTAAGATTCTTTTTTAATTGAAAATTTCCATTTGCTACATGAAATAGACATCTTCTTTTATTCTGATTTATTGATGGTTGCATTAAAATTATTGGAAGGATTATTATTGCTATACATAAATAGCAGCTAATATATCAATAGCTTGGCCTTGATTCCAGTTTCATTCATTGGTATAATACTGTTCACTTAAGTTGAACAACTTCCAATTTACCTGGTATGGATTAGACTACATTTTGATGACTATTTTCTTCATTCGTTTATTTTTCTGGTTGTTTATCCTAGTGTAGCAACCCCTCCCATTTTGTTTTGTTTTTTTAATTTTAAAATACATTCCCTCTACTTCCCCAGTCATTTCTGACTTTTTTCTCCCTCTCTATTCCCTATAGATAAGTATAAGTGAATTCAGATTTAGAATAAGCTTTAAACATTTTTATTTTGGTAGCAAGGTTTTGGTTTTGGATATCCACTGTTTTATATTGTATTATTATTATTCGGTTTGTATTGATTTTTAATGTTGTGGATTGTATTAGTATCATTTTCATATTGATTTTTATTGTTTCATCTGGATATAGTATGGCTTAGAACTGTGTTTGTAAATGAACCAAAGTCATGTCAAGTTTCCATTTTATATGTCAAGCCTCCATCTTCTGTCCTCTTCCTGGACATCCCCTGTGTCACAAACGGAACGAGTCATGTATCCCTCCCACGTAAGCTGGTTCCCAGATGAATGAGTGTGATTGGAAGGGACTGAAATACAATAGTAGCAGGCCTCTACTGAAGGTCTGTAATGACTGGGCCATCACCTCTCATTGATTCACCCAAGAACTACGGACCTCACTCAGGAAAAGAGACAAGACCAGCATTTGAAAGACAAAGGACGCTGCAACTCTCACCATCACAGTCACCTGAAACTGCACATCCCTGCATGGAGCACACATGATCAGTACGCCAGGGGCTGACCCTTGCCTCCTGTCACTAGGGTCACAGAAGGTCTACCCCTATAAAAAGGGCAGTGAACACAGACCCAGTGGGAACACCATTTCCATCTGGACCAGCACCATGCCACACAACCTATCCACCCAGAGGCCCTGTCAGCGGCCCCTCTCTGGACAACACCTAGTGGACAAGGACCTTTTCAAGCCCGGATAGGGAGATATTATCTGCATACCTCCTCCTACAATTTGGACTCTCTCTGTCTCTCCTCCTGGACTTCAGCCCCTGCACCAAGCCTCTTTAACCCCTGCTGCCATTGTCGGTGGGTGGGTGGGTGCAAGGGAATCAATTTGACATTGTGTCACCATCTCTCCTGTTCAATAAAACCACTGTCATTTGCTTCCCTGTCACCTGCTGCTTTTCCTGTGATTTTCTGCTATCTGTCTCTCTGTTTTCAGGCTCCCCCCCTGCCTTCTGTAATCCTCCCCTTCCTGCCCCCCCCCACAGCTTCCCAGATCCTATTAGCTCTCTTGTAGTTTGCTTCAGCAGCTGGAGCCTTGCTCCAGCTTCCAGCACCTACTGCTTCTCCCTGAAACTTCTCTAGCTGTTCCAGAGCCATCCTCTGGCTCCCCACAACCAGAGCCCCTCTTTTAACACCCATACTTTCCCTTGGTCCCATTTTTCCCTCTCTCTACCTACCTTTTCAGCTCTCCCATAGCTCTGGCTCCAGTCCCAGACTCTGTGCCAGCATGCTTCCTTGTTCTGCAGGCTTTGGGTGTTATCTTTTAATCAATTAAGATCAATTAACCTAAAGTTATCCCTGAGCCTCATTTCTTCTGGCCCCTGTAGTCTACCAGTTCTCATCCCGGTCCTAGTAACTTTAACTCCCTATACTTCTACTTCCTTACCTTAAGCTTTCCCCAGGTATCCCAAGTATACCAAGCATATACATACATACGTATCACAATACCAAATTTAGAAACTCACTTGTATGTATGTGTAGCTGGGTGGTATATGTGTGAATTAGTGAATACACACACACACACACACACACATATACATTGTATATATACAATGTATATATACATTGTGTGTGTGTGTGCATGTGGTATATGAATTAGTAATCCATGCATGTGTATTGGATGTGCAGGTGTTGGTAACTGGTAACTAATTCTGTCTAAATTTGCTGTGTATAGTATGTATGGGCTTAAACTGGTGATAGACGTGCATGAACCTAGACTAGTTATTTTGAATGTGTCTGTATCTGAGTTGCTAGTGTGATTGCATGTGTGGTGTGTGTGTGTGTATTCCCACTGGGTCTGTGTTCACTGCCCCTTTTCATAGGGGCAGACCTTATGTGACGCAAGTGACAGGAAGCATGCTCAAGCAAGGGTCAGCCCCTGGTGTACTGAGCACGTATGCTCCATGCAGGGATGTGCAGTTTCGGGTGTCTGTAATGGTGAGAATTGCTGGTTTTGCAGGGTCCTTTGTCTTTCAAATGCTGATCTTGTCATTATTCCTGTGTGAGGTCCATAGTTCCTCAGTAAATCAATGAGAGGTGATGGCCCAGTCATTACAGACCTTCAGTAGAGGCCTGCTACTATTGTATTTCAATCCCTTCCAATCATATTCATTCATCTGGGAACCAGCTTACGTGGGAGGGATATATGACTCATACAGTTGTGACACAGGGGATGTCTAGGAAGAGGACAGAAGATGGAGGCTTGACATATAAAAAGGAAACTTGACATGACTTGGTCATATATATATATGTGTGCGTGTGTGTGCGTGTGTGTGTGTGCGTGTGTGTGTGTGTATATATATATATGTGAAAATATATATAATGACATTGTGTGCATGATATACGAATTAGTGATCGGTGTCTAACTTTTGGGGTGTATAGTGTATGCACTTGAATTGGTGATAGGTATCCATGTGCCTAGGCTGGTTTGAATATGTGTGTGCCTGAGCTGGTAGTATGTGTGTGTACGCACCTAATTTATTTGTGAGTGTTTTGTAGATGTGCAATTGTGTCACACCCTCCTGTCTAACAGGGCAATATTGAGATCCTGAGAGTTGACCTGACCCCCGAGGGCAACACTAATATATCTACATATAAGCAGGAATTCCAAAAGAAGTGCTCCGAAGTTGGCTCTCAAATAAATGACCTGATTTTCAGAAGTTCTTCATTAGATATCTTTAAAACAATTTGCATCAAGTTTTTTACATAGAGAATGTTGTAAAAAAACAGCATAGGATTGAACACTTCTTGTCCGTCCTTTATCATCAAGGACAAGCCAGGAAGCAAAGCACAGGCTGTAGCATCCAACTCACCCAAAAGTTCTGAGTGACTGATGAAATAAAGTAGAGAATTTAAGATTTTTCACTTTTAAAAAGCACACAAAAAGTGCAGAATTGAGTTCAGATAGTGGCCTGAGTGAATCCTGATGGAGTTTCTGGTTGACTTCTGTGTTGTTGGTTTTTGTTTGTTTTGTTTTTATTTTTATATATCTGTACTGTATGAAAAAATGTTTTTATAACAATACAAATAGCTTGTTGCATTAGTTATCTCACTGTAAAATCATAGTGGAAAATAGGCTCTGAAGTTTTTATCACAATGTAGCTAAATGAGGTACATCTTTTGAGGAGTGGGTGATTTGTTGACCTTGCCCCATTACATTATAGTTTAATATGATATTTTCTAACAGGTTGAAATATTTCACATAGTCTTGCAACTCAAATAAGACACATACCTTGTTTTAGGGAAGCAGAATATAGAAGAGTTTTCCATATTAAAGCTGAATTCTGATTTGTTGGGATCCTGATTGTATGGATCAATTCTGATCATCCCTGCTCAGGCAAAAAGCTAGTTTTATTTACTACAAAGCTATTGTTCAGCCAAAAATTACTGCCAGCTCTGCACCATCTGTGAAAAGGACAACAGAGTAGCTGTGACCCTGAAGGGCAAATTCCATACCCAGGGCTGGAGCAGGGCAACAATGATCTAGTGGCTCTAAGTTTCCCATCCATCATAGTATAGAAAACAATCCCCGCACATACATTTAAGATATGGACCCAAATTTTGGAGTTTTGATTGTTATGATAAGCTTATGTGTGGGAAAACAGAATATGTTTTACCTATGTTGCTGTAAAATTACTATGCTTTTTTTCAATTGTAAAGACACAGACTAGAAATAAACTAAATCTTTCAGATAGTCTATTTCCTTGGCTTTGTACCTGATAGGACAATGCTTTGCTCAATAAATTATAGAAATTAACAGCACTCATGCTTAAGAAAACCCAGAAAATTTCAATAAAACTTCCCTATGACATCTTTCAAAAAGACTTTTTCAGGGAAGCACAATTTACCCTAGACTTTTCTACAAGGTTAGATCTCTTTCAGTGACAAAAGGCATCTATATATGTGCTCCAGGAGGTTGGGGGAGGGAGGCACTTTAATTAGAGCGGTTCTGAGAACCGCTCTAATTAAAGAACCTGAAGTATCATGTGTGTTAGCATCCCTGCACTGAAAAATGGTGGTAGGGGTGCTTTAACTAAAGCTCATTTGATGAAATTAAATCCCCACCACCACCATTTTTCAGCTCCAGAAGATGCTCCAGGAGACTTGATTCATAGTTCCAGGAGACTCAAATATCAAGTCTGCACCAAAGCACTGTAATTACAATGCATTGGAGCAGCCTTGATGGATGTGTATGAGCACACAAATGGTTCTATTATATGCTCTCCAGTTAATTTAGTAAGCTCCCCATTAAAACACAGAAATACCTCAGAAGGTAAATTCTAATCAATGTTATTGTAATAATATGTCATTGCATATTTCATATTTGAATGGGCTTGCATGATTGTAGCTTATTGTAGTAAAAAAAAATAAATAAACCCAACACTATTTTATTTTCCCTTCTTTATTTTCTTGTAGCCAAACAGAACTGATATATCTGGGCATGACAAAAGTTTAAAATCTTTGTTATAAATAACTTTATTCCAAATATTTATTTTCTTTGAGACCCAGAATGAAAAGTTTTATATGCATATCTATTATGACAGAGTTTTTATCTTTCCCTTTATATATATGATAGAAACAGAAGGAATCTTCTGTTAGTTCTACTAGTAGTTCATTAATACACCCATTATCTGCATAAGCCTCATGTGTTTCCAAGAGATGGGCACTGAAAAGAAAGGGAAAATTGAATGATTCTGCCTTCCATAATGACCACCAGCATCAAAGGAAGAATTTCTGGACTAAGCTCCTGAGATGTCTTGGTTTAGGAACCATTTGCTTTATCAGTTCAACAAGTGTAGAAAATGGCATTCTTCACCAACTGTGAAACTTTACTGGCGCGCTAGCTATATTTTGAAGGGGATTTGTATTACTTAAAGTGATGCTAAGTGGTGCTGAAAATATATTTGGGTACTTACACTATGTAACAAAGCTAAAAGTGTAAACCAGTGTTTCTTAACCTTTTAAAATTTGAGATATCCCTCAATTGATTTAAGGAACACCTCAGAAAATACCTGCTCTTAATGTTCTATTTTTTCTTTCTTTTTCTTTTTTTACTAAAAAAATAACAAAGCAAATCTTTATGAACAGAATTCAGAAAGAACACAAGGTCAGTATGTTTTTAACACTATGGATTCTTATTTGAAAACTTTGGGTTTATCTTATGAGTAACATTTCCACACCTAAAAGTGCTAACATTACATGTTACCTGTGGAATCTTTAAAAGTATTTCAAGGCACTCAAGGGTACCATGTCATCCTAGCTAAGAATCACTGATCTGAACAAATGACCTGAGACAAGTCCTTCTCCATCTCTCAACCACCTACTTGAATGGTTGGGCTTACTACACATAGTCATATTTAAATGCTGCCATTATTAATCAGGCATCAACTAAGGGTCTTAAAACAAGGATCTTCATCATAACAATGTATGAGATATCATGATAATGTCTGCAAGGTCTTTTCCCTCCCCACCTTCTTACATTAGCCTGTGCAGGACAGCAGACATTACTGTTACCTTGTCTTGTCTTGTCTTTGAGTTTAATGGCTAGTTAGGCCTATTGTAATCCTTAATATGATTGCTGAACTGTGTGTGGGGGGTGGAAGAGCAAGGGGGAGATGGTGACAAGTTGGATAGAAGTTGCTTCATTTCCACCTATCATTTTTCACTGCCTCCAGGACATGTTGCCTTTTGGAGCTACCTTGTTTTTTTTATCTCATAGTAGATTTGGCTAAATCTTAATATTTAAGGCTACTCTTATGGTACTTTGCTATTCACAAACACCATTCAAATCATTTAATGAAACAGCCTGACACAGGTTAAAATCAGTCTCTGATTAATTCTGCTGAGAGCAGTGTAATCAAATCAAGGATAAATGTAGGGACCTTGATTAAGTTTAAACTAACTAAGTGGAGTTTGTATCACAGAAAACCCCATGGGTTACTTTTTAAAATCTGCAAATGGAGGGGGGAGGACAGTGTTTATCAGAGAAAATCAGGATCCTTGTTGATATGAGTGTGCTCAACTCCATCCCACAACACCCAGTCAGAGATGATCTTAGAATCCCTACAACCCTTGATGAGGTCAGGAAAGATGTCAAGCAAATGAAGAATGACAAGACATCTGGAGCTGGTGGAGTCCCCACTGAAAACTTCATTCAGGAGTAAAGGAGCTCATATTACAGATCCATGACCTCATCTTAAAGATTTGGAATGATGAAGAATTCCCAGATGACCTTACAAATGCCATAATTTTGACAATCTTCAAGAAAGTAGATTAATCCAACAGTAAAAATGACAGAGGGATCATTTTCCCTATTCACCGCTGGAAAGATCACTGGGTCCAGGACCCCCGCTCCCCGAATAGACTCCTTCTACTTCCTGAAGAGTTTCTCCCAGAACTGCAGTGTGGGTTTAGGTCATCAAGATGCACAACTGACAATATCTTTACAATTCACCAGCTACAGCAGGAAAAATACCAGGAACAACATATATGCCTCTCTACATGGTCTTCTTTGACCTCACAAAAGTTTTCAACTTTGTCAGTTGAGAAGCACTGTGGAGGATCCCTCTGAAGTATAGATGTCCACTGAAATTCATCAAGCATTCTTTACTTGCTCCATGGTGGCATGTGAATGCTGGTTTTCAGTAATGGATCCAGCACAGATACCTTTGAGATTAAAGCAGGAGTTAAGCAAGTTTGTGTTATGGCTCCAACACTTCTCAAAATTCCCTACCATGATGCTACATCTTTCTACCAACAAGCTAACAGTCAGAGTGGAGTTAAACTATGAGTGTATGGTAAAATGCTTAATCTCAGCTGACTCCCAGCTAAAACCAAGACCACCCTGACCTCAATCATCAAGCTCAAGTATGCCAATGATATTGTAGTTTTTGCTCCTTTGGAAGCAGGCCTTTAGGCAATCTTCAACATCTTTACTGAGGCAGGCATACAAGAAAATGGAACTGATGCTTAACATTCAGAAAGTTAACTTTGTATGAGCAGTCCCCAGCTCCTGTAATTCAGCTTCATGGTGAAACTCTGGAGAACATTGAGTATTCTTCATACCTCAGAGCCATCACTCACAGAAGGCTGGCATCAACAAAGAAATCCAAGATCACCTCAAATGTGCAAGTACAGCCTTTGGATACCAGAGAAAATGGGCGTTCAAAGATCATGACGTTAGATCCTAACCCAAGCTTATGGTTTTTTTCAAGCAGTCATGATCTCTACCTTATGGTAAGGAGTGGAGACATGGACAAGGTATAGAAGATACCTCAATTCATTGGAGAAGTATTATCAATGCTGCCTGTGGAAGATCCTTCAAATTCAGAGGGAAGATGTACACCCAAGATTAGCATCCTCTCACAAGCAAACACCATAAGCATCAAGGCAATGATCATCCAACATCAACTTTGTTGGGCCAGCCTCATCATCCAGATGTCTGACTCCAGACTCCCAAAACAAATTTTATTCTCCCAGTTCAGTCAAGTGTACACTCAAGGGGCAGATGGGGGTAGGGGGAGAAGAGGGGAAACAGAGAAAGGACTTGAAGGACAACCTCAAGGCTAACTTGAAAAAATTCAACAACAACTTGTGGGAGACTGTTGTCCAGGACCACCTTAAGTGGAAGAAGAATCTACTGCAAGGATCTCAGTACTTTGAAACGTTACGATGACAACAGGAGATGGAAAAGTTGGATCAGCAGATGCAGTGTGTTACTGACCTAATCAAGAATCCAGAGTCACCAACCCAGCACAGAAGCACATGCCAGAACTGTAGCATAACTCTGTGGATCCTGGATTAGCCTCGCCATCCATCTTCAGATCCAGAGCAAAGGAAATCATGTCCTCAAATGTGAGGGATTGCCAAAGAAGGTCAGTTAATGCTAGTTTGGGGTCTTTAACTTCTCTAGATTTCCAAAATTAATCGTAACGCTTCTATCTTTGCCTTCCTTACCCCTTCCCACCAACCTTCTCCACTCTTTTGTGTTTCATAAAAATACTCTTCTTAGTCATTTGTATAAATACACAAATATATTTAAAGATCGCAACATTTTAAAAAAGAACACATAGAGTATTCATATGGTGTGAACTTCTTTTACTTCATATAATGGAAAAGGTTTGAAAAGTCTGTGTACAGAAAGTGAATTATTAGGTATACAAGAAAATTATTAAAGATTAAAAAAAATGCTAAAGAGTTGTTATCCCAGCTGAATCATAAAATGTTATTTGTCTTAAAGTTGTGCCATTGTAGTGACACTTTAATTCTACATAAATATTCCTTCGTTTTAGCAAACGGTTAGAATTACTGACATAATAATTCACTGTAATAAAACAAAGTTTTAATGTTTCAAGTGGAATATCTTTATTATAATAATCAATATTGACTTTACTGCAGTACTTAACATTTAGATTCATTTTCTACCTTGACATAAGATTACCTGTGACTGCTTTTATTTAGCTATTTTATCTTGTTCTGAAAACAAATTATTTTTATTCTCTTGGAATAAATAAAGGAGTCTCATCACAGAAGGCATTTCAGCAAAACCATTGAGCATAATCTACACAAATGTAACTATCAAGAGATGTTAAAAGATCCATATAATCCTCAATTGGTTAGTATAGTGGAAAAGCATATGTGTCATGGCTGATGAGGCTTGAAACAAATGGTTTAAACTGAGTAGTCTAGCTAAACGAAGTTATATCTGTCAGAACTAGTTGTGAGATCTTAACATTTGGTTCGCTATTGACGCATGCTATAGACAATGTGACCTGGTCACATAGAGCTGTGGGTGACATAAAAAGTTACGTTACTCCTCTTTGTTACCTTGCCACATCATTGCAACTGATGGGAAGGGGAAGGACATCTCTTCATGCTGTTAATCCTTCTTCATTCCATATACTTGGGGAAAATGTTTGGAGACATATGGAAAGTACCTGGAACTCTATTTTAACTCCCCTCCTATTTCAGTTCCAGTTCCAAGCTGGTACTAATAAAGCACTAATGAAAGGGGTAATAAAAGCATTATTAATTACACAATTCCATCTTCTTTTGGAACAATGTGATCTCTGTGGGATAAGACACAAAAACTCAGTCTTGGTCAGTAGCCTAGTGATCTATGTAAGAAATTAAAGGCTTCCTATATTACAGTATAGCTTAGCTTTTGCTACAGGGAAAATCTTATCATTCCAAAGGACTGTTAGCACTCATCAAGTAAGACACTACTCATCAAGATTAAGGGAGATGGAAATTGGAGCCTTAATTAAGCACAGGTTTCTGAAATGCAGCCTAGTGCCAAGCTAACTTGATGGCCTTTCTGAACAAAGGAATTTGTTAGATGAAAAAAGGGAACAAGCTGAAGATGAGTTATTTGATGCTTTAGGAAGTTTTTGACACACCATGGTACAGAAGTCTTATAGAAGAAATCAAGGAAGCTATCTGGATGCTTAGCTAAGAGGAATAAAATCAACACAAAAGATCCAGAATGAGTTCTATCATTTTTTTATTAGGGATGGGGAAGTAGCTGGCAGGTTTCAAAAGAGAATGTTATTTAATTAGAAGTATTCATAAATTGCATGCAACGTCCTCCCTCCCCCTCCCCCCCATTTTCCAAAATAAATGTTACAGGACATTTATATTACAAGATTAAATATTTAAAAGTTAGAAAATGAGACAAATAATAGTTGCACGTGTAACTTAAATTCAGCTCCAATGCGTAGAAGCATTATAATAGGCATTCATTATATAATTGTCTTTTCTTTCCCTCACATGACCTCTCCATCATTTCCCTCACATGACCTCTCCATCTACCCAAAACAGACAGTGCTCACTGAATAAGCAGTTAATCATATATTACATTCTGTGTGTGACACCTACCCTTTTTTACTGCACTCTTTTTAAACTCTAACCTGAATAAAGAATTATTAACTTCTTCACGGACATTCATTACTGTGGTATGAGTGCTTACCAAACATCAAACTCAGATTTACAATACTTTCTTTGAGATTTAGGAAGATTAGCCCCACAGTAGAGTTCAAGACTGAGGTACAGAGGTAAAAAACAACATTATCTACTACACTTCACAGCCCAGGTTAAAATATATATTTTTTCAAGGTATCTTGGATTTTATAGCCCTTCCTATTTTCAAATCATATCTCATATCATAATATTTCTTCCTCTTCCTCTTCTCATGCCCTTGTCATAAATTAAAAGGTGGGGGTTTTTTTGCCCCCCATAATCATCAGGGATCCTGGTTTTCTCCGATTAAAAAAATGCCCAATTTTCGGGTTAGAAAAAGTAACCCAAAATCCACATTTTTCCATGATTAAAATGAAACGCCTCTAACATATATATATATATACAGTGGTGATATAAGATAACCCCACAATATACAAACAAAAGCAGTTTTGCAATAACCTTCTAAAAACCTTACCTTTTTTTTTCTTTTTTCCCCACAATTGAGAGACGATGAAATTTGAGGACATATTCAGGCTTTGTATTGAGTTTTACTTATTCGTACAGCTACATGCATTAAACATGGGTTTTTTTGTCATAAAAGCACTAAATAATTATCAGTGTACTAGAATTTGTGTTTCTGGAAATAATAGTATAAAAAGTCCCCTGTTGTATTGGTTTTGTTCAGTATAATACATGAAATATTTTATTTTTCTCCTCATGATACTATTGCCATGTTAGCATTGGCAAGAGCTATAGCAGGCCTGTTCAACAAAAAGTCACAGTTATAGCCTGCAGCCCTTTGGACTGCAGAATTTTTTTTTTTAAGTTTGCATTGTGTCATAGAAATAATAAGGTCATGTCAATAAGGCAAATGAGAAAACTGAGCTTTTCAAACTAAGAATTCTTTCATGGCTACTAGAGATTGTACCTATATACATGTATGAAATCATTTTAAAACTATCAACTGGATATTAAGAGTATCCATTAAACATAGTGACAATATAAAATAAAGTTGCATATTGTGGATACTTTTTTATGATATCAGGTATATTGTCCATATTACTTCCAAAGTTTAAGCTCAAAAATAAAGTTTTCCTTCATCTATAGATGAATGCCTTGGTCTTTTAAAAATGTACTTTTATTCTTCAGTGTCCTCCAAGACATGCATGTACTTTTTTGTTTGTTTACTTTTACTGTGATTGTTGATTTTTCTATTTCTTACTTGTTAATAATATATGTGTACATTTATAAAATATCTTGCTGTATCCATGTGAAGTTAACATAACAAATCCTGTTTGTCCTTGAAAATGGAGAGTCTTTTTAAAAGTTGCCCTGGGGCTCTCAGACCTTTGATACAAGTCTTACTAGTAAGTTCATGCAGGATTTTTTTAAATAAGCTATAATAGTTCAGTCTCTATAAAATATGAGCCCATCGGAGTTCAGCAAACAGAAATAAAACAGAAACAAAAAGAATGCCCCCACCACCACCTTACTCAAGCATATTACTTGCTGAGATATACTTCAGTTGAACCACCCTCAGGCAGAAGTGCTGGTAGGTCTATTTATAATAGGGGATCTTGAAACAGTATAACTATAATATTATATTTAGAATGATGCAAAAACCCCAAGATCTACTGCAAAGGAAGATTACTCCAGTACATGTTTGAATTATAACCAGGGATCCTGTTTTTTTCTGATTAAAAAAAAAATCCCATTTTTTGGATGTAAAATGTAACCCAAAAATCCATATTTTTCCATGATGAAAATGATATATATAACTTGATGATCTATTGATCAATAGATGAATATAGATATAGATATATATCTTATCCCTCACAATATAGGGGTAAAAGTGTCCATCTGCTTGGAACTTCATGCAGATCTGGAAGCTAAATCAACTAGAAGATTTTGTGCAGGGAGCATTTTTTACAGTCAGTAAGAGGACAGATTACTTTTTGGTACAATGTTAAACTGAAGTAGCTGCTTTTAATGTTTACTGGAAAAGCACTTCAGATGTCACTGACGTATGCATGGTCAGTGTCAGAACTAAATGGTTAAAAAGTGCCTTGACCCAGCTATGTGTTAGCATATTGCGAGTACCTGGTGCAAGGATTTCCCCTGCGGCGGGAAAGAGTCCTTGGTGCTAAATCAGCTCCTGCCAAAAGCTTGCAGCTGCACCGTTGAATGCATACTTTCAATTAACTCAAAGTAAATTATGCACATGTGGTGGCTAGCAATTGGCTCACTGGCTGTACAAAAGGCTTGGGAGGTACCCGCCCAAATTGGAGGAGAGCCTGGATGCACAGAGGAGAGTTTTGCATGCTCAAAGAGATCCTTACGTGTACTCCAGAGCCACATTGGGTCCTGATCAACCACCAACGACTCCCTGTCGATGTATTCCTGACATACCACGTACCCTACTGTGCCACACAGAGTTTTCTTTTCTGTTTGCAACTCTTCTAAGCACGCCTACACTGCATACCTTGATGCAAGTCCCTGTATCACAGCTTGTAAGTAAAGGTTTTTTTCTTTGCAACCACTACGCATGCTGTGCCTAATTCCTCTCCATTGGCGGCCCTATTCCAGCCCATTTCTCTGCCCCCACAGTCAGACCTAGAAGTTTGAAAATAGGGGTGCAAATGATATCCTGCATCATCACCAGAGATCCTGGTTTTCCAGAATCCCCAATTTTTGGATTAAAAAAGTGACCCCCAAATCCAAATTTTCCATGATTAAAACAAGGCACCACTAATATAGAGAGTTATATAGAATAATATATATAAGTAGTGTTTTGTTTTAATCATGGAAAAATGTTGGTTTGGAGTTACTTTTTTAATCCAAAAATTGGGGATTTTTTTTTCAAATCAGAGAAAACCAGGATTGCTTCTAATAAGATAGAGGCCTAGTACCTATGGATGAATGTGCTTCAGGAGTGTGGAGGAGGGAGGCAGGGACTTTAAGAGCATCTAGGGTATCAGCATCTCCATGTTTTAAAATGACAATGGGGGTACTTTATGTAAAGCTAATCTAATGAGTTTTAGATAAAGGGTCTCTACTACCACTTTGAAACACAGGGACACTGATACATTAAGCATGAGAGGCTACTGGAGCATGGTAATGGCCATGCTACAACAGACTCAGTTAATCAAGTCTGCTCTGATATGCTGGAATCACAGCACATCAGAGCAGCCTCCCTGATAGTGTATAGGCACCCTATGACTCAGTTTAAGATCAAAGCAAAACCACATATATAATATGGTGAGCATTCCAACAAAGTTATATCCAGTTTAAAATGCTCTAAAAGCTATGCAAAAGCTGATAAAATATTCACAAGATGTTGTTTCATTACTCCTTTAGTTACTATAATTAAATGTGCATACCTTACTCCATTTTGTAAAACAAAATTTAACCTTCTTGGCTAAGTACAGAAAGACAAAACACCCATGACTGAATCATTTCAGTCTTTGCAAGGATAGTCTATACTGTGTAACTGGCCTTGTTATGGCTTCAGCCCCATCTTCACTACAGTTGCAAGCCAGTCCTCCAGTCAAATGAAACACAAACATAGACATACTGGTCTCTAAGCTAAACTTACACACATTCTTGGGCATCTGTACTTCTGCTAGGTCCCTATCTCAACTCAACTAGTGCCATGCCAAGACATTAAGGTACCTTTCCTGGTGTGCACTTTCTCTTCTCTTTCAGTTTAGGCTTATGGGAACTCTTTTCCCTCCTGAGGTCCAGACCAGACTGCCCACTCTGTGTCAGGAACCCAGGTTTATATTTCCTGAGCTCCACCTCTTCCAGTCAGGTAAATAAGTAGCCTGCCCCATCTGCTGCAGTTTGCCTTCCTACTTTTCTAGAGTTCTCTCCTCTTGTCTTGTAACTGGCTTCCAAGTAGCTACCTTGCATCCCTAAGGCCCCTATCTTTTGTTTTTTCCTGGATACTTATTCTCTTGCAGATGTCTCTGCATCAACTACCTACACTAATTACAGCCTCCTAATGCTCCATCCTTATTGTCTAAGGAGCAAATATTAAAGGACTTTGCTACAGGACTGTATAAATACTAATGACAGTCTCTTTTCATGACACCCCATAGCTTGTAGTTGATTTCAGAGGTGTCAGAATCATTCATATCAGAGACCTTGCTTAACTGGAAGTGAACTGCAGACTAGATAAGTGGAATATTATAAAGTCTTTGGTGACTATGAAACAATAGAAGAGTAACCTGTGGAGTTTAGATGAGAGAAGTCTCAGTAATAAATTTAATACAACCACTCTTCTAGTGAAGAGGATGGATATATTAGTCAGGAGAGCATTTAACTGCCATCATCAAGGGAGGAGGAACAAAGGAACATTCATTTTGCTTCTTATCAAGATGGCAAGAATAAAAGTAATCAAGGCATAAAGTGACATGAAAAGAATCTTTAGTAATCTCTGTCTCGGCCGACCGAGGGGAACGGTGTTTAATTAAGTGGATGTCAGGCGGGCTGGTGGATGGAGAGGCGGGATACAGTGTATTGGTTGCAAAAATAACTTTTACTTAAGCTTTACTTACACCGCCGGTGGCTGCGACGCAGGCAGTAAAGTTGCTTGCGTTGTTACAGAAAGAAGATAACAAGTCAACAAGATGAACCTGTAGATGCAACGGGCATGCAGGACAAGGAATATGTCAGGAACAGACAGGGAGATTTTGGTGGGTGATCAGTCCACCAGTTTTTCTCTGCCGTGTGGTGAGCTCCTCTGAACCTTACCATGTGTTCAGAGCTCTCCAACTTGGGCGGAAACAATGCAAACTTTTATACCTTTAGAATAGCCAATGAAAGTTTGCTAAGTAGGAATACTTAATTAGGTGGAACATACCAAATTTAGAACAATGCTAATCATTTGGAGGGGCGGTTTATTGTGTCAGGGACACTCACTTAATTTGGTTATGACAATCTCTAACTAATGTTAGGAGCTTGCATAATAAACAAAGAGATCAGAATCTCTAATGTATAAATATATATTTAACCTATTTTGTCTTACTGAAATCTGGTGGGAAGATCCTGATTCAGATAACTGTAATATTAAAATCAAAGGTAATATTCCTAAACTATTTAGGAAACATTGAGAATGGAAAAAGAGGATGAAAAAAGTACTCTGTCAGATAAGGTACTGCTTCTTTTGGAGTCACTTACCAATCTGAAGTATCTGATTTTGAACAATTACGGATCAATATTATACTAGATAAAATATAAAACTAGGCACTCAGTATCAAAATAGAATATTGAATCAATGTGGTTTGGGTGGGAGGGAAGAAGACCATTTCTTGAAATATTAATGTATATGGGGGGAAAAAATCATATTAATTGTATTTCAAACTGAGTGACAGAAACTGGAAGTTTCATACTGCCAATACTAAAACATACTTAAGTTTCTAAGAATGTTAATGGCAATTTTCTAAATGTAAGAGCATCACATACACATGGGAAATTCAGTGGGTTAAGACAAATGTAACAATTATATCACTATCAAAGGACACTGATACAAGTTGTTATTATGCAACTGTGGTGTTTTCTGGAGCCTGTAGCAATACAAGAATAGCAAAACTACTCCAACTTTTACCCTGATTTATTCAAAGTACAAGTAAGGGCAATTTTAGCTAATTTGTATTGCTATAGGCTCCTGCAGATATAATAGTTAGATCATATCAACTGTCTACTCCCAAGTAGGAACTTTTCCTCCCCCTTTAAGGAAGTTAAATATATATATTTTTTATACATACATATATGTGTGTGTGTGTGTGTGAGTATACACATGCACACACACACACACACACATATACATAATATGATAAGAATATCTCATCTAGTTCTTTCCCAAATACAGAAGAAAAGAAAAATGTGGAACACCTCTGTTTGCCCTCTTTTTATTGACATCTTTATCATCACCTTGAAAAGAAGTAAGTAAATAAAAAGTATTTTTATCGGCCTTACCTCTAGTGATACAAAATTTGTTCTCATAAATATTATTCTCCTATTTATATCTTTATCAGTTTTTTGCAAGTACACACACATACACACACACCCTATTTACCCTAAATTGAAACTCCATTTGATAGGTAAAACTCAATTGATCTCAAAACTAAAAATCCATAATTGCATTTATACAAATCATTATAGCTTCACCACATTCCTGGTAACCAAAGATGATGAAGTCCAAATCAGCAATATGTGTTGCTGGAAATTAAAATATCTAAGCTGAAAGCTGAAAATGATGACAAGATGACTAAGCTGGAAGACATGGAATCAGAAGAAAATAAAAAGAATGTTAATTCTAACTGTTTAAGAGCATTTTCCTGGATGTCACAAAAGCCACAGTCAGGAAAGAAGATGACTCTGGTTGAGGTGGGGAAATTATCTATATGTCATAAATAAATAAATATTCCTAACTCTCAAAATATAACAAATACAAGTGTGCTGGCAGCACTGTTAGGCATCTTGCTGTACCTCTGGAGGCATGAGTTTATGCTTCACTCTGGACTCATGCCAAAGCCTGAGTCAGCCCAACTGTAAATTGATCATTTGGCCTGGGGAATCAAGGACCAGTCATGCCCAGTCAGCCCAACTGTAAATTGATCATTTGGCCTGGGGAGTCAAAGACCCAGATGTGATTTTGGCTTCATTAATTTCTTAAGCACACTAGCCCAATAGGCTATTAGCCTCGGGGGCATGGGGCTTTTAAATATCTAACACTTGGGAAAAAAAGGCAATATTGGTAGCTGTAAATTATAAATTAGATGCTAGAGAGTGAAGAAAACTGATAAAGATATAAAGAGGAGAGTAATATTTACAAGGACTAATTTTGTACCTGTAGAGGTAAGAGGAATATTTTATATTCCAATAAAATATACTTTTTATTCACTTACTTCTTTTCAAGGACATGAAAAAAATGTCAATAAAAACAAGGACAAACAGAGGTGTTCAGTCTTTTTTTTCTTTTCTTCTGTATTTGGGAAAGAGCTAGATGAGATATTCTTATCACATTATGATGATGGAATACTTCAGCAGTAACTCAGGAGGCTATTAATATATATAATCAGCAAGGCCAAGCAATTTATGTTTATGTGTTTTAAAGCATCAGCTGAGGAGGTCTCTATATCACACCACAAACATAGAACAACTCACAAAACCAAAAACTCTCCATAGCATGCTACAGGTAAAAAGCCAGGGAGAGAAAGATACCCAGAGTGCCCGGCTGTTGCAATAACAGAAAAGTAATTGGTTAATATGTGCTCAGTGGATCCCTGAATTAGGAGCATGCCCTACTATAAAGAGAAAGACAACCCTTACCCCTACTTCTTTCCACTCTGAAATATTCCTTCTGAACCCCAAGCTAATGATCACTTTGACCCTGAATAGAGGGTTCCTCTATAGGTTTATACATAACAATAGAAGCACCATTGCACGCCCCCACCAAAAAAACCCAAAACCTTTTGTTAACATCAACCAACGTTAACATCCAATGTTACAATTGTAACAACCAATGTTAACCATTGTTAACATCAGCCAATGTACACTATTTTAGAAAACCAAAAGCATTTACGAGAGGGGGAAAAAAATCTTTCTTGTCCCTACAGTGCTTGTTTATACTGGTCCATGTAATGATATGGCTAAGCATGCCCTATCACCTGAGTCCAGAGACAGTTTGGCAGTGAGCCTGAAGTCATTGGAGTTTTAGCAGATTAAACAGGAATATTATGCAAGGGACCTAAGTTGCACATATACCAGTATACATACTCAGAAACTGGATTAAATTCATAATAGAACAGAAGCTCAATGCACATAAACCAGTTTCAAAATGGCTGAACCCAGTTTAAGATAAAATTGGATGGGTGTAGAATCAGACTTCACTGATTTAGGTTACGCAATTATGGAATTTCTGTCCCAGATCTCCTCCCAACACAAGATATGTTCCAGTCCCCCAGCATCCCATGATGCATGAGCGCCCCCCCACTTACCTCCCTCACAGGGCAGGTGGATTAACTTCTACTCAGCTATCTGATTCAACTGAGCTGGGGCCATCTCTACCCCGCAGCTGCCATGAAGCTGAGGAAGCAATGGCTTCTGTTCTCCAGCCTGGTTATGCCTGCCCTTTCAGTCCTGTGAAGCAGCAGGGCATGGATGGGGAAGTGGGGTAACAAAGCCTGATAGCCCAGGCCCTGAGCCCTGTGGGAGGGCTGCTCCCAGGACAGGCTGGTGAGAATCACTGACCAATTGAAGGGTTGGGAGAAAAATTCCCCCTTCCTGAGGCAGGGGAAGAGATAAAGAGCACCCTCTTCCAAGGCCAGCCCCCAAGCCTGGCATTTGCCCATGTAGGGGGAGCCCCAGCCCTGGTGTTGGGCCTGATCTTGCCTTTATGGAGACTTCCCATTTCCACTGCCTGGTGCAAGTCCCCCAGGCCTCCCAGTATATTTCCCAGAGCCTGGCACCAGCAGTAGCTGGCAAAATGCACTATGCAGCCCTAGGGGCTTGTGCTAAGTGGTGGGGAAAGCATTAGTCCATAGAGAATAGGATCAGGCCCCACTGCCTGGTGCAAGCCCCATAGGCTTCCTGGTGCATCCCCCAGAGCATGGCACTAACACCAACTGGCAAGACATGCAGGGCAGGCCTAGGGGCTTGTGCTGGGAAATGGGACCTGATCCTTCTTGCTATGAAGCCAGCATGACTGGGCAGGGATAGGGGAAGCCCCCCCGACTCCTGCCCCACCCAAAATGGAGGGTGAGACCAGGGCGGGTAATTTTGTTCTCCCCTCTCTTTTGCATGTCAGTGACTTGTGTAGCCCGCTTGCTTCCCCTTACCCCACTGCTGGGCAGACCAGGCTGGCCTGGGGAGAGACATGGGATTCCCACCATGGCCAGTTGCCCAGCTCAGAGAGTCACCACTGCGGTGGAGAGTTGGGGGATCTTCTCCCTCTGGGGAGTAGGAGGGAATGTTGGGCAGCTATTTAGGGGTGGCCTCTGCTTGATAGGGCTGGATTGGACAGCAGCTGGCAGGCTGACAGGTCTGCACTAGCACCTTCCCTGTCACCTTCTAGTCTGGGTCAGTGCAGGCCTTTGTTTCGATCTATACAACTTAAAGGAACCTGCAAAGATTGAATCTATTCCTCCTTGGGCTTTCTGACAGCCTGTAATGAGCCTCTGTATCTTCTGGTATCATGCAGGGGCCAGACTATACAAGCACAGTGGTTTTATTTCATCTTTAAACCTATAATTCTATTAATAGAAACATCAGGCTCTTTGTGGACATCCATCTTTGGAGTATGTTACATTTTCCTTAGAGTACATGTTAACTATTTCTCTACTAAAACTATGTCAGTTTTCCACAAACACAAACAGGAATTCACTTTTAATGTTAGGAAGCTGTATGATGTTTGCTAACAAATAATTTGATGGTAAAATCTATCTTTTTCAACAGCAGGAATAAGGTAGGTTGGGCGGGGGGGTGTTGTTTGTACTTTATTTCCTCATATAACTGTATTCTATCACTAACTTGCAAAAAAGAATAGGTAACCACAATATAAAAGAAATCAAAGAGACTTTCAATAAAATTATTTTAATAAAAGTGATTTTAAAATGTCCGGCAATAAGCATGCACTGGAAAATAAATCATAGGTCTTACTGCAATTTAACACATTAAAGATTCCAAACATTATTAACATTTTTATTGGAAACTGACAGTTTAGTAAACTCAAAAACTGGTCATGTGCATCGAGAAATGACCAAACAACTGCTGCAGCCTATTTCTGTCTCTGAAGAGGAAAATTTAAAGTCTTAAAGGATGCTATCAAAAATTTTTCCTGGTGACTGCTATTGTGTTGCTTAGAGACTTCCAAGAAACCCTGTGGAGAAATGGTAGAGAAAATAACATTGTAACCAACACTGAGGTGACATTTTGTGGGCTTTTTAGAATGCATTTTGTTGGATTTTTATAAAAAAAAATATTCAAATCCTGAAATTCTTGTATGGAGAAAATTACTGTTTCAGTTAGTGGCATGTCTATCTGTAATACCTGTATATTGTAATAAGAAATACTTTTCATTACAACAAATGAGGCCTCATATAATTGTCTTTTCCTTGGGAGGACAGAGATGAGTGAGTAAGCATTCTGCTTAAATTACTGCAGCATCAGTCCTGCTTTTCCACAATGTCCAGAATGAATTACAAAGAAATATTTTGTGTATCAGGGTGAGAGTTTGAGAGTTTTGTCGATATTTATCCTATAAACTGCTCTACAGTTATGCATGCATCTTATGTCAGTTATACAGATATATGAATAATAAGCAGGAATCCTGGTTTTCTCTGATTAAAAAACAAATCCCCAATTTTTGGTTAAAAAAAATAACCCCAAATCCACATTTTTCTGTGATTAAAGTGAAACACCACCTATATATATATATATGTGGTAATCATGGAAAAATATAGATTTGGGGTTACTTTTTTTAACTGAAAATTGGGGATTTTTTTTTAAATGAGACAAAACTAGGATCTCTGATAATAAGAATATATTACAAAATACATTATAATATAAATATTAAAGATTCACTATACAAGCACAGAAGAAAAACAACTGCCATTAGTCATTTGTATTTTGCACATAAGGTAATTGATGTGCAGCTTAAAGAGGATAGGATCATATTTCCAAGACTGACTGCACAAAGCAGAATGCTTCTATAGGTCTGTCTCATGCTAGTAGCAGAACACAGTATGCATTTGGATGGTAGACTATGCTCAAACTCAGAATGGGAAGTTTTTGCAAGGCTAAATACAGAGTAGCTCTAATTTTCCAGTAAATAGAGCTTCTTTCATAATACTAAGCCTTATAAATTCAAGCATTTAACTCCATACAAAAATAGGGACCCACCTAAATTGCTGTGGAAGTTTCTAGTGCAGCATTAATTGCCTCTCTACCACTCAGCATGGATGGGGAGGTGTGTGGTCATAAGAGGGAGATGAAAGGTGCCACTGCACTGTGATCTTCCACCACAATTTAGGTAGGTCCCTACAGATAAAGCCAGATTAAATTGCCTACTAGTCTAAAAGGCTCATTTTCCCATATTTATCTTCAATTGATTAAACATTGTTCGTGGAATATTTATTTCATTTTAATTAAACAAAATAAACAGCTTGTTGCTTCACTTAGTGAGAAAACCTCTTATGTAGTTATTAAAACAGTTGTGAAATCATGAAGCAGGAAGTGTCATTTGAACTGACACAAGCTTGTAGAATAATACCTATCAAGGTAGTTTATATTCCCTTCCTCATGACAGTATCTGCATATCTTTGTGGACACTGAGGCAAGCTCCGGGTGGCAGTGGAGGTCCTCGTGCCTGATGCACACCCGGTGAGGTGACTGGGCGGTAGCACCAACCCAGGTGTGCTCTGGGTCCTGGGTAGAGAGGGCTGCGCAGCTGGAGCAGAGAACTCCGGAGACGGGAGTAGAGGTAAATGTAGAAAACTTTACTTACTGGAACTTATATACAAGGATGAGGTACAGGATGAGGCAGTCAGTCAGTACAGGATACAGACAGAACACAGGTCGCGAAATCGGTGCGGTGGCTGCAGCCAGTTGGCAGCGTACTGCAAGCCAGCTATCTTTAAAGTCTGCGGTCCCCAGATCTCAGCTGGGGAGACCTCTGAGAGCAGGGGTGTCACCACCCTAACTGATATCCACAACCCTCAGAGTAGACCTCTGATCCCTATACCTCGCTAACTATCACCAACGCTCTTAACTCGCTCCTTACTCCCACAACACCCACACGCACTCTAGGGCGAGGTCCCTTATATAGGCTCTTTCGCCAATCAGGGTGTTAGTTCAATCGACCCTTCTGGAAGCCTGTCACTCTCCCATATAGGTCAAGCATCTTCTATATAGGTCAATTCTTTAACCCTTTCAAAACAATACTAGTCATGACATAACAATCATAGACAATAGAACGTAAAATATCGTGAAACAAGTATAAGGACCATTAACAATCTGGAAGGGGGTCACGATTTTAAAGTTTTCTATGACAATCTTTAGCTAATTTTGGGCAGAAAGTTTAAATATTTCCAATTTATTGATGGTGAAAAGTGTTGAATGAGAAAGAATGTACCAGTTATGCACATGGTGCATATATGCTTGCTTGATTTGTTGTTATTTATTATTATAGAAAATACTCATTCCAAAAAAATAGTTTGCCATACTATAAAATTGAACTGTACAAAAAACCTTAGTTTTGTATTAATATTTTAAAGTAAACACATGTGATGATGCATTGGCAGTTCTGGAAAGTGAACAGTCTGGCAGTACAGGAGTAGCAATGTCAGCTTTCTCTCACTACTCTATTAATGCATTTAAGAACACCTCTGCCACTGAAAAGTAGGTCAGCCTTTATGTTGATCAGCCTTAAGCTGCAACAGGAACTTCTGGGAATTTAGCAGTTTTGAAAGATTATGCCATGTAAGTAAGTGTTCAAGGATACATTTAGTAATTTAACTTTAGGCATGTATTTCTGGATCACTTGGTCCATGGCAAGTTTTTCTATATGAGTAGATACACACACATAATAACAATGATGTATTAAAGAGTACATTCCAGTGCATAGAGAAAAGATTGCAGGGTTACATAACTGGGTGTCCCAGTATGAAAATGGGAAAATTGAAGTAAAATATTGAATTGATAACCTTCACTTTGTTTTGCTTTGTTTACATTGGTTCAGTGTGGGGGTGGGAATGCAGAAGAGGGGGAAATTTGTCAGCTGACTTTACTGCCTGAGATAGAAAAAAAGAAATAGGTATGTTTCAGGCTTGTAATGCTACACATATGATATGTAAAACATAGCAAGTGGCTTAAATTAATATTGGAAAGTGTCCATATGTGTATTGCACATTTTAAAGTAATCACCAGATAAGAATTTAATTAAATATGATCAAACATTTTCACTTCTCTTCCTTTCTTTCTTTATTTAAAAAAAAAGTTCTAAGGGTTCTTTAGTTTTTGAAGTTTCTTTAAGAGCTTTAAGTAGTCAATTATAGCAAAAAAAAGAAAAAGAAAAACAACAACAAAAACAAGCTTGAACAATTAGTTTGTTTCTACCTTATTCCTGTTAAGTAGTAAACTTACCCACTGAATGGTCTCACTGAAATTGCTGGGGTTGATTGTTTATATAAATATGGCCCAGGCCAATGGTTGATAGAAAAGACTCTAAGGACCGCCCCTTCCCCATCCCTGTAACAGCCCTAATTTGTATTTTACAGGCAGTGCTCAGAAGCATGCTTCCTTCCCTTCTCTGCATAACTTCTGAATTGTTATATATTATCAACACAGTCTTAAATGGCATCAGCAGATGTTTAGATTGGCTATTATGAAGAATGTTCTCACTATGAGGATGGTTAATCTTTGGAACAGATTACGTAGGGAAGTTGTAAAACCACCAGTCTTGGGAAATTTTAAGAGCCAGTTAAACAAACACCTGACTAGAACTGTTTAGACAAAAATAATCCTGCCTTGATCAGGAGGTTCCACTGCATGACTTCCTGATATCCCTTCCAGCCCTACTTCCTCAGGATTTTAAAAGGTTACATGTTGACAACATTGGCAAATTCTGCTGAATTGGTAATAGGGGTGTTTCATTTATAAATTGTTAAAAAAGAAAAAGATGTGCAAGTTAAAAAAAAAACAAAACAAGCAAAGTAACTATGTCAGTGATGCACTTGCTCAGTTTCTTTCTCTGTTTTATTTGTATACTTACTTCATTCATATTATGCAGGTGCCACGCTGCACCTGCATGATGTGATATCTGCCATGTGGATGCCAGGTAGAGGGGGGTGGGATCCCCACTGCCTCCCATTGCCCTGCACTATGCAGGAGGGGCCTCTGTGATCGAGGCCTCTGTTGGCTCATGGTGGAGCTATCCCCTATGCAGCACAGGGCGGTGGGGAGCACAGGGTCTCACCCCCTCCACCTGGCCCCTGTGCAGCAGCTGTCACATCACATGGGGGCAATGCAACTTGGCAGGGTGCTGCACACTGTCCCAGAGCTGGGTTGGCTCCAGTAGTCACACACAGCCCAGCATTGCTCAACCTGAGCATCCCCAGCTCCTGGACAGTGTACAGAGCCCTGCAGCACCCTGCCGAGCTGTGCTGCACCCACATGATGTGACAGCTGCCACATGGGTTCCAGGAAGGGGGAGCCAATCCCCACTGCCCCATGCAGTGTGGGGGGGCCCTGCCATGAGCCCCTAGAGGCCCTGATTGCTACTGCAGCAGTCGGTGAGTGGAGGGCTTTTTTTTTATTTTAAGTGCTGGGATGCTGGGGCCGAGTGGGGTATCCATGCGGGGGATGAGGGAGAGGGCAGGGGATGGGGCCAGGTGGGGCACTCAAGGTAGGGCTAGGGAGCCAGCAGAGGATGGGGTTGGGTGGGAGTCCTCCCATGGCCCCCTCCCCACTCCTCCAGCCCCCTTACCCCTTACTTACTGGCATGGAGCCTGGCTCAGATCCCTGCAGCAGCGAGCAGGGACTGCTCAAATCTCTGAATCAATTTGGATGTTTCTGAACTCATTCAGAGCCTTCCAATTTCATTCAGACCTTTTAATTGGGCCAAATTGGGTCAAATCTCCTCTGAATCGAATCAGCTGAATCAAAGGGAAGCTTTGCACCCTTTTATCTATCTATCTATCTATCTATCTATCTATCTATCTATCTATCTATCTATCTATCTATCTATCTATCATTAGATTTCATTTTCATAGTTTCATAGTTGTTAGGGTCGGAAGCGACCTGAACAGAACATCAAGTCCACCCCCTGCCATGGGAGGAAAGAATGCTGGGGTTAAATGACCCCAACTAGGTAATTATATAGCCTCCTTTTGAAGACCCTAGGGTTGCAGCGAGCACCATTTCCCTACTCCTACTACTTCCATGGTGATTCAGAGTACCTAGAAAAACTGCTTCTTTTTAAAAAAAATATGAATTTAGATTTCATATGTTTATCTTGGTGAATACACAGTTAAAATGTTGAATTAACTATAGTAAAATCTAGACATTCTTGATGTGTTTATCTTTATTGATGATCAAGGCTCCTTGTTGTCTCTGCTTAAAAAAAAAAATCCCCAGGTTTCAGATTTAAAAAGTAACCCTAAATCCACATTTTCTGTGATTAAAATGAAACACCAGCACTCCTAATATATGGCTATATATTAGTGGTGTTTCATTTTAATCATGGAAAATGTTTTCTCTGATTTTTAAAAAATCCCCAATTTTCAGATTAAAAAAGTAACTCCATATCCACATTTTGATGTGATTAAAATAAAATACCACTAATACATAGACATATATTAGTAGTGTTGGTGTTTCATTTTAATCATGGAAAACTGTGGATTTGGGATTACTTTCTTAATCCAAAAATTGGGGATTTTTTTTTAAAGAGAAAATCAGGATACCTGATGATGACCTATTTTAACAAATCATTTAAAATGCTTAATGTTGTTAAAGAAAGACTAAAACACTAATATTTTGGTCTTCAGGTAAATGAAAATAAATTATAGTAGTGTTGTACTTTGATAGGTATTTGCATATCTGAAGTAACAGTCAATTGCTTTCAAAAGAGATAGAGAAGGGATCTGGAATGAGGTACTAGTAACTATTATTGCAGCCTTCTAGCTAACATTTTGGATAGTAAGGTAGATTTACTTTAGGGATCAAAATATCTTTGTTTTATTGGGTGCATCTGCATGTGCTATTAATATGCTATAGGCTTACTGTGCAGTAAGCCTTCCTAGGAAGCACACGTACATGTTATCTGCTGGAAGCAGATCCACTCCCAACAGGAGAATTCTGGTACAGGATACCTCCTGCTCTGCTCTTCCCCCTGTAAAAGCCAGGGGGACCTCCAAGCTGCTCTGGGGTGCTAGCTCAGAGATGGAAGGGAACATGGGGGTTGGTCCTGATACACGTGGGTCCAGGAGAACTCTTTTGGCTGGAGTAGCAGATGTCTCCTGGACCCATGCAGATCAGGAGGGGTCCTGATCTGTATGGGAGCATTAGAAAGTTGCTGCTGCAGCCAGCAGAAATCTCCCAGCTCTTTGGAACACACAGCTGCCAGTGAGCCCCCAGCTGGGCAAGGATTCCCCACCCAGCACTGGGCTGGCCAGAGCTGTCCCATCCCTCCCCAGCCAGGGGTTGGCTGGAGTTGTCCCAAATGTGATGAGGCTGTCAGCAAACCCCTGGATAAGTAAAAAAAGAGAGCATTCCAGGCAATGCCAGGAAAGTGGGGCCAGAGAGGAACCCTGTCCTAGTGTTGATTGGCTCCTGGGGCTGGTTGCTGAGTGCTAGGACCAGGGACAGAGAGCTCCCCCATCCCCTACGGCCCTCTGCTGGTGTAGCTGACCAGGAGTAAATTTGCTCCCTGTCAGCATCTACATGAGCACTACTGTATAGTAGCTATTGCACAGTTAATCATCTCCCTGTATTTAAAGGTAGTAGAAAACTGTGCATTAGCTTAATTTACTGTGCAATAAATTTAGACTGAGCAGTAGACTAATGCTTTACTGCGCCATGCATTAGTCTACCTCTCAGTAAAACGTGCCGTGTAGACATGCCCAATATATTGCATTTCTTAACTAAAGGCAATGGATATCCCTTTCTCCTCCAGAGTGACCACTAAACAATGAAAACGGAAAATTAGCTTTGTTATTAGTGCGCTATGTTTCTTCTCAGTAAATGATGAGCATGGGATCCATTGTGGTTTGTTGTGAACCTCCAAAGTGACATTTTTCAATAGATCTAATGAAAGCCAATTAAAGCAAGGCCATAAATCACATCCAAAATAAATAACCACAGGATAATACTACAAGCACACATTTCTAAAAGAAAAGGCACAGTTAGGAAGTCGCTGGCCTCAATCCAGATGATTTTTAAAGTTTTCCCAATAGAAACAGAGCAAAAAGTTGTTTCAAACAAATTGTGCTGCTGATATAGACGATGTCTAATCTGTTTTACTTGATAGTCCTCTGGCTACAGCAAGAAAGTAATGTACAAGTAAAACACCTCAGGAAGGGAGGTGAATCCCATGTTCAGAGACAACAATGTTTTCAGTCCACATAAGCCAATTACTCGGTCAAAAAGATTTTGACTGTGAGTAAATGCCACAATAGTTTATTTCAATAACATGGCATTGGCAATCCCTGAGCCTACAAAATATGTAAGGTAGAGATATGCAGACAGCAAAAGGGTTTGCAGCTAATGAAACAGCATCTGCTTTATGTAAAACACCTTATTCATGATGTGCCAAAATGTGTTCTCTTTTCACTCTGGCTATTGTATCATTTTGCAACAGAAATACAGCATAGAAAAAAATTAGCTTGGCAGACAAAACCTAAAAAGGTTTTTTGGCTTTTTTTTTTCCCCAGACCAGAGTCCTGCTATTATCTTGTAGCAAATGTTTGGTTTAATGCATTCTGGCAGATAGCAGTGGTGTGACTGAAGTGTCACCATAGCTGTGGAGTCATCAAACTGACACACAGCTGATATTCAAGCCCTTCAGTCTCTCTAATGAGCATGCTTGATGTTTGGCAAAGAGGCTTATAATTGGGAAATGTGAAGGTCATTGTGGTTTTTGAACTAGTACAGTTCACTTGTGGAAAGTGAAATTATGAAAGCTGCTAACACAGAAATAATCTAGATATTTTGCTTAGTTTTCTACCAACATGTATTTATTTAGGCGGTATGAAAATAAAATTCCAGGTACTAGCTCGTGGCCATTAGGAAAGGATGAAAAATGCAGCTGCTTAAAACCCATTTATACATGGAGACACAGAGCACTTCTGACAGCTGTAAAGTCCATTTGGAAGGTGGAGATTTCCCTTTGACTGGTTTAGGGAAGAAGTGTCAGCAAAACAAATTAACTGTGGAGTCTGACAGAGGACATCATTTGTTTTCTTTTGCATTAGTTGTGCAACTACCAAATGTTCTCCACCGCATTAATCCTAGTGAAATCCAAAACTGGATTCTTCAAATCCCTACCTCCCTCCTTCAAGTAAGTTCTGGATGTATATTTCATCTGAGAAAGAACCACAGGAGCACAATTTGGAGATATGAAAATTTTGCTTTTCATTCTTGCTGCACCACGTGCAAATAAGATGGGCTTATATTATGACTTCCCTGACCGGCTTTTAAAAATACACTATGATGCATCATTGTATTTTCTGATGCTGAAATATTTGGGTTATGCAAGAGATCAGTAGGAACTTCTGTAATTTCCTCTTTCCTTGCCTATTTCCTTTTCTTTCTGTGAGCCTCCTCTGCCAATCTCTCCCTCTCTTTTCTATGGGAAATTATGCTCAGCAGGGCACTGTGCGCTATCCCAGAGCTGGGTGGCTCCAGCAGCCATCTGGAGCCTGGCAGCGCTCAACCTGAGTGGCCCCAGCTCCCAGACAGTGCGTGGAGCCCCATGGCACCCTGCCAAGCCACACTGCATCCAATTTGGTGGCCAAATCTCCAAATTCAAATTGGCTGAATCAGATTACGACAGTGATGTGACTCACCAAATCAAATCATTGTCCCTCTGAATCAGCCAAATCCAAATTGAATACTTTGTGCTTCGCATAGGCCTAATGTTTATCTCTCTATATATTAGTGGTATTTCATACAAATGTGGATTTGGGGTTACTTTTTTAAATCCAAAAATTGGGGATTTTTTTTTTTTATCAGGGGATTCCAGGATCACTGCTAATGAATAGTCTTAGATACACACTTACCATTTTAAGTGTCTCTATCAGATATTCTTTTTTTTTTTTGGCTTCTATTTCAGTATTAGACAAGATACTTTACTGCATTGGTCAGTAAAAGCTTTTATAAAAATTGTGAGTTAAAATTATCATTCATTTATGGCAATATTGGAAGCTCAACAGTTACTAGACTTAAATGTACAAAATTATTAGAAATCCAGATAAAAATGTTCATCTGTGAGCAAGATGTCTAAGAACATTTATACCAAGAGATTATTTTCCAAAAGGAACTTGAATAATTCTCAAATAGGTAGTCTATGTGTATGTATGTCCTTTGTATTCACTCTTAAAAGTCTTTCAAACTTGTTTACTAATTGGACTATTTAAAGTAATATTACACTTAACATTTTGAAATAATGTAATAAAAACTATTTTTTTTCTGTAACTTCCACCATACTTTAGGCCCAAGCTTTTTATTCTCTGCTTGATATGCCACTTCTTCACCAGAAAGTAAAAAAAGAAGGTATTAAATACCTGACCTCTGATATCGTGCATGAGTTGTAAGAAATTCCCTTGCTTCTAGTGATTCATCTGCACTATTATGTGAAGTTAAGACTGAAGTGCAATTTCTATTATAAATCCCTTTGCCTATGTTATGAACCCTGAAAGAGAAGAGCAGAGTCTGAGAGGTTGTGTTTAATGAAATATGAAAAAAAGAGATCATCAAATAGATGCACTCAGTTTTAGAAGAGGAAAAGAAAAAAATAGACAAAACCAATATCCTGTTTTGTTTTATTTCCCCCCCCCACTTTCTAATCCAGTTCCCATTGATTTGGACATAAAATTCAAAGGTATGTAAAAAAAAATCAGATCGCTCATGTTATCTGTACGGATTAAAACAGCAATAAAAAATAACAACAACAAGAAAGATTCCAGTTGGAATCATCATATTTTTATGGAATCTAAAATTTCTTCATACAATTTACACAGCTCCTGCCATTCTCACTTCCTGGATGAGTGTCCTTAGTACTCAGCAACTGTCATGAATGCATGGCAAGATTCCTCTCCTTCATCTAATAAATGTCAATCATGGGTTTCTGCTAGTAAGAATTTTGTGAGTTATACATACCCAGTGTAAGTTCATATCCAGTCTTACACGTGCCCTGCCAATGAGTATTCTATTGCACATGCTCAGTAGCCATATGGGTTATGCATCTACAGATCCAAGCCTAAATGCCACATATGTGCCTGGAAAACTGCCATTTTCAAGTGTAAAATGGGATATAATATTGTCTTTTTCATCCTGGGTCTCCATGTAGTGAGTAGAAATTTCTGGAAGGGACTGATAGCAATAGGCATTTTTATAGGAGGAATGCATATCTCAGCAAATCCCAGAAAAGGTATGGCGGTACAAGAGATGATGTATGCCTTAAATCCTCTCCCCTCCATCTCCTTGGCTTATATGTTGGTGATGGGTTGTAATTCAGTGGCATAATCCTTGACATAGGAAAAGGACATAAATCTGGTCTTTGTTAAATTAAGTATTAGTCTACTGTTCCTATGTGATATTCTGAATTGTTAGCATGCCACCTTCCTGTAAAATAATAACCTTCTAAAGATTAACTTTAGAAGTATTCTGTTTTTGCAGAATCAATAGGACACTCTCCTAAGAATGAGGTATATTGGTCTGAGGAAAGTTTAATCTGAGGAAGAAATAAAACACTGGTCTTCAAGCTTCTGGAAAAGTGTTGTAACTACTAAATTACTATTAGGTGAAGTGATACATGTTTGACTTTATTTTAAATAGATAGGAGAGGCAGTCATTGCACTTTTTAGGGATAATGAACATGGTAATATGTGTGCTGGGTGTGCTCTGAGTTCATGTACTAGCTCAGGTACTTCATTAGACTTGTATAGTCCTTTATTTCACTTTGGAGCACATTGGGTGTATCTATACACACACTTTACTGCAGAGTTAACTAATTAGTTCTGCAGTAAAGCATCACCATATACACATGTTCTGATATTAGGGCACAGTAAACTAATTAACTCCATCATAATATAGTATTGTTGGGGACAATACTATCTTACAGCAGAGTCATAATTGCAATCAAGCATGTGTGTAGACAGTGACTGTCAGGTTAAAATTGCACTCAGCGAACCTGGTTCCTGCCAGCTGACTCCCCACCCAGAGACTGGGGCTGACCTCCTCACATTGCTGTAGACACTTGTGTAAACACCATGCCTTGGAGCATTAACTTTGGCTCAGACTGTTCCAGAGTTTATTACTGCACATTCATAGCATGTGTAGATGCACTCAGCTAGTCTTAAGTGTGACCAAGGCATGGAGCTGTTCAGTTCTTGAAAGGCACACAAACAATTTTCTAGTCAATTTAAAGTCAAATACAGGCTACTTCTATGATTTAGACACATCCAGGATCAGGCAGAAAGTGGTCAGATTTACTTATCATAATGGTGGGCAGAATCTCTTTTTTCTGCTTTTTTGCTTCTGTTTTATTTGTTTTAACATAGGAGACCAGGTGTTATATATGGTAGAAGATATTCAATTTAATGTACTCAGTCTAATAGAAGTGATTTTATGACAGCATAAGTCACTGAAAAAAAACAGACTGAGATGCTATTAAGTTTTAGCTTATTTTAAAACTTTATAATTAGTTTAGTGTTTGGTAAAGTTAAGGGCATTATAGTTGTAAATGAGTATGGCTTAGCTATTTTAATAATGTTGTGGTATTTATGGGAGCAAGGCATCATGGCTAGGTACAAACTTCACACTTACTATTGCAATAAACACGCAGAAAGTGCGCTGCAGCCATAACTGAACAGATATTCATGGCATATAGAACACTTTCAATGTCATTAACACTGGATGAATATGGTACCAGACTAAAGCACTTTAAGTCAGAGCTCTTTCTTTAATCCCATCACAAGTCAAGGCAGGTAACATTCCACTTGTATTCCAGGGGTCCCTTGCTGGGTGGCCTGCAAGCCTCATTTGGTGACTGTCTGCTCCAGGTAAGCACCAGCCCAGCCCCACTCACAGGCTGAAATGCAGAGGAGACAGAAGGGTCTGTTTCCCCCCTTAACAGCCACTGGTGGGGGAATGGACCCCCTTGCCATGCAGGACCCCCAGCTTGCTGGCTGGAGGGACCATTCAGGAGAGAGACACCATTCCTCCCTCCCATCACCGGTTCCCCCCTCAGTGAAAAGCTGGGCATTTCCAAGTTGCAGCTGTCAGGAGGCTGATGCAGGGGAGGAGAACAGAGCCATGCTTAGCCAGCCCAGCCCCCGCTGCAGAACCTGAGACAGCAAGCTGGGGGAGGTACCTGCACAGTAGGGGGTTTCTGTTCCCCACCTTCTAATCTCCAATCATCTTTTGCTGCCATCAGCCAGCTGATAGTGAGGCAGGGGTAGGGGGAGGTGCCATGCTGGCCAATTAGCTGTGGCCAGCTGCATAGCTCTTCAGTTGGGCTCAGATGGGCTTAGAATTCTCTGGCAGCCTTCTGAGGTGCATCAAGATAAGCCTGCACTTGCCTCTTGCAGCATCTCAAACCCCTTTGAGATGCTGCAAGAGGCACATGCAGGAATGAAAAAATGTTCCTTGCATTGCAAATTTGCAGCAAGGGGGCAAAATTAAACCCCTGTATATCCAGAGGTCAGAAAAGCCCACAGAGAAAAAAAGCAGGGCAAGACATGGTCCCAGACCATACCCTGAGTCAACTGGAAGCTGGGCCCTCCACAGAGATGCTCTGGTTGCTTCTACTGGCTGTGCAGTCCCCATCAGGGTCTGACAGGTACACAGCAGGTCACAGCCAGGCATCAGCCCCCACTGTCAGACTGCTACAGTGGAAAAAGGGTGCAGGTAACTCTCAGGGATGCTTCAGCAGCTCAGCTGGCACAAGGGATACTGGTACTAATTGGCTGGGTCCCGGAAGCTCCTGAAAGTGAGTAGCCTTGAGCTACTTGACAGGGATTCTTTTTGTACTGATGGGGCCAGAACAGAGCAGCTTTTTATACTGCTGGGGCAAGCACAGGTGTTGGCCCCAGGATCTAGCTCCCCCTGGCTGCAGATCTGGGATGAGCCAGGCAGGGTGATTTTTCCCCAAGTGGCACAATATGCCCCATACCAAAGTGCATGCCTGGGCATGGGCGCTGAGACAAAAAGCCCCGGCTCAAATTTTTACCCTTCTATTTCTGCTGCTGCAAGCTCATATGCCTGCATGTGTAGATGCACCCCTGGAAAGCATTGAGGACTTCCCCCAACCTGTTGTTCTCAGCTCATTCAAGCAGGCTCTGAATCCCCTGCCCCACCCTCCAATCAATGAATACCTCTTCTGTTCTCTCCCAATGTAAACTAGAGTGCTTTGAGTAAAGCATGATACTTATAGCACTTCCGCCTTGGACTTTTTGAACATCTGTTCTTAGCCTATGTGATCAGCAGGGATCTCAATTTCCTCTGATAAGAAAAAAAAAATCCCGAATTTTTGAGTTAAAAAAAGTAACCCAAAATCCACATTTTTCCATGATTAAAATGAAACACCATTGTGTTATATACAGTATACAATGTATATACTATATATACTGTATACGATGTATATATGTCTATACAGTGGTGTTTCATTTTAATCACGAAAAAATGTGGATTTTGGATTACTTTTTTTAGTCTGAAAATTGGGGATTTTTTCTATTAGAAATAAACAGGATCCCTAGTGATCAGAGTCATGTCTTCAAACAGCTTTGATTGAGTAGGGAAGATTGCTGATAGCTCTTCAAAGAACCATTTATTGGTTGGTCAGATTCTTTAGATCTAATTCTTGGCAGTTGGGTATTCATTGAATTTTGAAAATAAGCCCCTATTAGTGTTCAACATGCAAGGACAAATATGGAAACACACAAAATCTGGACCATTTTTCAATTTTCAATTTTCAGGGAGATCAGAACTCCCTGAAAACTTGAGAAGGATATATTGGCAATAGTAGCAGATAAAAAGTATTAAGTAAACAGCTACAATTACATAGCTTCCCAAACTGGCACAAACCCAAGGTTTCTTGAACTAGTTCTACAGTTAAAATTAAACTTACTTAGGCAATGCTAATCTCTTAAGCATGTAATAATATTTTCTGCCATACAATTATGTAAGTGTATTATAGTGTAGTGCTTCAATGATCCAGCCTAAATCTCCTTCAAAAGTTTCAGTCAAAGACTAAGGCAAATTAGAATTTCCAAATAACTTATTAAATATTTCAAAAGGCCTTGGCAAATACTGTAAAGATAATAAAAGGGAATGGGGACAGTAAAATAGAGAATAACAGTGAAGATTTTATGTACAAACCATACTATATGGAGACTTATTTTGAAAAAAATTAATTGAAATATTTACATTGTAGTATTATGTTTTATATAACCTATGTATAAACTTGAGTAGCTATATGGAAGATATGTATTAATGTTCATGTGTTAAATGGAACTCATTTTTAAATAATTTAAAAATAACGTTACCACTGGTTTCTCACCTTCATATTTCCTTGTTTTACTCACTTTTGAAGTTCTGTGGAAGTTTTCAACCATTCATAAAAAAAATCAAAGAGCTTCAACATGAAGGTTTAAATTTGGATTAAAACAAAAATAATAATAAAAAAAATCCCTCATCTCCTAGCTTCTTGAAAACCTACCTGTGGAAGTAAATGTAACATTTATTTTGTTTTAGGTTTTTAAAGGCTCTCCCCGCTTCATATCTCTTCTGGGTCAAATATTTCTTTTTTTAAGTATATACAATAGTGTAATGCAGCTCATGGTCTGATGATAAATATATATATTGCTATGTTAACAATGAAGGACTGAATATTTCCATCCCTTCACCCTGTTTCCTCTACCCACAATCTCCACCCCACTCTACTGTTCTGGATGTCAATACAAACTTTTCTTTAACCAGGTTCTGATTTAGACTTCCAAACAAATGAAAGTTTTGACCATGTAAAGGTAACAGATAAATGGTACGCTAAGTGATATAGCGTGTGTGCCATTGTGGTATCATTTCTGATCTACTGTAATTTGACCTGCTTGCTCCTGGACATATTTCCCTATTTTATCTAACAATAAGGCCAGATGCCAAAAATCTAGAATGTATTTTCCATCAATGTCATGTGGTTTTATGATTACCTGGCTGATCCCTTTCAAAGCTCTTTGGTCAATTCCATTTGGTGGTTATTGTTGTCTCTAGAGTTAGCTTGAGATTAGACTGCTGTCTTTTTGACATTTCCCTTTGAAATATTAGCATTGATTGAAAAGACATGCTGTTTTCAAGGTTCTTTAAAACAAACTTCCTATCAGATGTGAACATTTTATTAAATAGAAAAAAACTAGCTATTCACTTTAAGGATTCTGGGTATAATTGTGCAACTGATGTTCAGGGATGCTGGTTTTCTCTAATAAAAAAATCCTCAATTTTCAAATATAAAAAAGTAACCTGAAATCCAATTTTTCTGTCATTAAAATGAAATTCCATTTTTACGTATGCAAACTAGGGCATGTCCAGATGAGTGAGCACTTGCAGTCTGTGGAACAGCAGACCCATTTTCAGGGCCACAAACCACATACACCACACATACAGGCATTTGTGCTGCTAATTTGAAGCATGGTGAAATTGTTTGACACCAGATGTTGGTATAAAAAAAACTGAGCCAAAAAAATGGGGCAGCATACCTGGTAACAGTAACACAACTATGTGCTGCTACTATTTGTCTCGGGGAAAATGCACATGCAGAGTCACCTGGACACACCCTGGGGGCTGTGATTTTCTTGACCTGGTGCTCAAGAACAGGGAAGAATTGGTGGGGAATGTAGTAGTTAAGGGATTAGCAAGCGGGGGTACACATGAAGAAGACCAGCTTGGCTTAACAAGAAACATGGCAGTAAGTGAAAACGCCAAAAGCAAACTTATAAGTGGAAACTTGGACAAATAACTAGGGAGGAGTATAAGAGAATTGCTTAGGCATGCAGGGACTAAATCTCTCAGGGATCTTGGTTCTCTCTGATTTAAAAAAAAAATCCCATTTTTTGTATATAAAAAAGTACCTTAGTCCATATTTTCTGTTATTGAAATGAAACTCCATTATATATATAATATGGTGGTATTTCACTTTAATAATGGAAAAATAAGGATTTTGGATTACGTTTTTAGATCCAAAAAAATAGGGATTTTTTTTTTTATCATTGAAAACCAGGAACCCTGTAAATAAGAAAAGCCAAATCACAACTGGAGTTGATTTTGGCAAGGGACGTGAAGGCTACAAGAAGGGTTTCTACAAGTATGTCAGTAACAAGAGGAGGATCAGGGAAAGTGTGGGTCCTTTACTGAATGCGGGAGGCAACCTAGTAACAGAGGATACAGAAAAAACTGAAGTACTCATTGCCTTTTCCACCTTAGTTTTCACAGGCAAGGTCAGCTCCCAGACTACTATACCTGGCAGCACAGTTTGCTGAGGTGGGGAGCAGCCAAAAGTGGTGAAAGAACAGTTTAGGGACTATTTAGAATAGCTGGATGAGTACAAGTCCATGGGGCTGAATAGGATGCACCTGAGGGTGCTGAGGGAATTGGCCAATAAGAATGCAGGTCCTCGGTCTGTCATCTTTGAATACTCACAGCAATTGGGAGAGTTCCTAGATGATTGGAAAAGCATAAATATAGTGCCCATTTAAAAAAAAAAAAGGAAGAAGAAGGATAATGGAAACTATAGACAAGTCAGTCTCACCTTAGTCCCTGGAAAAAGCATGGAGCGGGTCCTCAAGTAATCCATTTGTAAGCAGGAGGAGAAGAAGATGATTAGGAACAGTCAGCATGGATTCACTAAGGACATGTCATACCTGACCAACCTGATTGCCTTCTATGATGAGGTCAATGGCTCTGTGAATGAGGAAAGACCAGTGGATGTGGTGTTTTTGATTTTAGCAAGGCTTTTGATATGGGCTTGCACAACATTCTTGCAAGCAAGCTAAAGAAGTATGGGTTGGATGATTGAATGTAAGGTGGATATAAAACTGTCTAGAGCATTGGGATTAGAGTCAATGTCTCTATGTCTAGTTGGCAGCCAGTATCAAATAGAGTGTCAAAAGGGATTGGTCCTGGGATAGTTTTGTACAATATCTTCATCAGTGATCTGGACAATGGGATATAGTGCACCCTCAGCAAGTTTGTATGTAGCACTAAACTGTGGGGAGTAGTAGATATGCTGAAGGGTACGGCTAGGACTCAGAGAGACTTTGACAAATTGGAGGACTGGACCAAAAGAAATGTCATGAGGTCAAGCTGTCAATAACAGCTTTCAACTATTTGAAAGGTGGTTCCAACGAAGATGGACATGGACTGTTTTCACTGGTGGCAGATGACAGAACTTGGAGCAATGGTATCAAGTTGCAGGAAGGGAAGTTTAGGTTAGATGTGAGGAAAATCTCTCTCAGGAGGAGGGTAGTAAAGCACTGGAACTGGTAATCCAGAGAAGTTGTGGACTTTTCATCCTTGGAGGTTTTTAAGACCCTGGTAGACAAAGCCTTGGCTGGAATGATCTAGTTGGGGATAGTCCTGCTTTGAGATGGGGGTTGGACTAGATGACCTCCTAAAGTCCCTTCCAACCTAATTTTTGATGATTCTATAGGCACCTACACACGGACAGTAAGGCTACTCTGATGCACTGTAAATACAGCGTGTCAGAGCAGACTTGATTAATCATTTAACAAGCTTAATGTAATGCACCCACATCTCCCTTTTTCAATGCAGGGACACTGATACACATGACACTCTGGGTGGTTTAATTAGAGTGGCTCTCAGAGCTCCCTGCCAAACACTCGTGGACCACATGTATAAGTGCCCTATGAGTATATGTGTTGTGTGTTTGCATGTAAATGTTTCTTGGCATTTTAGGCAACTTTAATAGTTCAGTAACAACATTTCTAAAAGATGTGCAAAACTGAGAATCAGGAAGCCTTGAAAAAATTCTGGATTCATACTTGATGTTTACACTTTTTTTTTACATGGTCAGAGATTTATGCAATATGTATACAGAAATTAACATCCTTGGTAATTTTAATATTTTGACTCAGTTCAGCCAAGAACACGAGTCTCAGATTTCCAGGAAAGGGCAAGAGGGTATATGCTGAAAACACTGTTATATATATATCTATAGATATAGATATAGATATATATATATCAGTACACTATGATGAAGAATCAAAACATTGAGCTATATATTACTCAATCTATAATGACTACTCCGATATACAGTAATAGGAACAGGCATAAGATATCCTTACCATTGCATATGCCAATTTGCATTGATCCTAAGCAAAGCTGGCTGAATAATTACTTTCTTCCTTCCTCCTCCTCTAGATAGATGTAAAAACTGAAAAATCAATTAAAGAAATGAAAAAAAAATCACAAACCTATAGTTCAGGTTGAAATGAAATAGAACTTTTGGAGGTTTAAACAATCTACTTATTCAATAGAAATTATTCATTTAGGGTAATTTACTCCTTTTACCTTCCCCATCAACCTGCACTTTCCTTCTGTTGTCATCTTCTACTTTTCAATTTTTAAACAATGTCTAAATTCCATTTAAAAATTCAAGATGAAACAATACACATTTTTAGACTTTCCCCTCACTTTTGCCTGAAATAATTACCAAATGGAGGAAAAAATGTATGACTAATTTATTTTCTTTTTAAAGCAAATTAATATTTATCCAAAACATCACCTAGCATTAATTCTAAAAACTGTCCAAGTCTTTTGTTTATAAAACTGTAGACTGTACCAAGTATATTGGTTGTCATATATGAGAGAGTATGCATATTCAACAGTAGATCTGCAGGATCAGACATTATGCACCTTTTCCTACTGTAATGATATAGAAGAAAAGAAATAACAAAGTTGTCTTGGAATGCCTCCAGTAGTTTTATGATATTGCAACAGAATGGTACACAAATCAAAAGGATATATGCAGACAGATAAAAGGGAATCACTAACTTTAAATAAACAAGGGGATCACCCTCAGGTTTGATTGCTAAGCCAAATTAGACCCTTAATTATGAAAGGTATCAGTACAATAGGTACAAACCACCTCTACTGATGTATCAACCTTGTCTACTTATCTCTGCATTCAGCTTCTGATTCCATGTGTATCTTTATAATTTCCTTTTCAAGTTATAATAAGCATTTGCAACTTCATCAGTATATACTGTTCTCCCTCATAATGTCTTTCACTGATCTTGTGTTATATGATTATGTGCCTTTATCACTTGAAAGGGGATTAGATATCAATTCTGAATTTGGCCCACTGTGGTAAGGATGCACTTATAAAGTCTGTGGCCAAATTAAGTTTTTTCCCATTGAATATTCATGTAACTACACAACTGAGATAATCGGTTCCTTCCCTAAATTGAATATCTTTCAGCTGCATATACTATTGGGATCTCACTTCAGAAGAAAAATCCTTTTATTGTTTCTCTGTAGCATTACAAAATAGAATCGTTTTTTTAACTGTACCACTGACAGGGCAAAGTGGGGTGGTGGGGCAGGAGGTACAAAGAAGGGAAGGACGTGAATTGCAAAATAGATATGATGACTTCTAACCTGAGAGGGCAAGAACATTTATTTTGTTTGGATAGGAGCAAGTGCTAGTCACTGTGGTTAAAATTCTCTAAAAAGTAATTTAGCACCTGTTAATTATAATATAGTATAAGAGTAACCATTTAACTGACAAAGAAGTGTGACAAAGGAAAGGTTATAGTTATTTGGGGGGAGAGGGGAGTGTAAGGCTGTAAGAAGTACAATAGCAATATGGCACCATCTCACCTGTATATGATGCATAAAACACAATAGAATGATTATTTGCTAGCAGTAAATCACTAATATTTTTTCAAATGTCCATATCTATAAAAAGTACTACTTGTTTACCTCCCTCTAGTAAGATACCTGCATTTATGTTCAAATTTGAAGAAAAAGTCTTCATAGGACCTAAAACTTATATTGAGAGTTCCATATTTATAATAAAAGTTTACTGTACTTCAAATAGGAATTATTAGTTTAGTCTTGACCTTTCACAACAAATTATAGATATATATTTGTAGAATACTTGCCTGTGTGTATTTTTCTTCATCTGCTGTGAACTGTATTATCCCTTTCCTGTTTTATCCTTGGCTATGTTTGTTTGTTTCTTTGTTTTATTCCCAAGAATGGGAGGGAGGCTTTGTTTAGGGCCAGGAAGCTCATTTACCTTAATTATTTGAACCTGTGGAGTTACAAAAATCCTATCTTGAAAGGAAAGCTTTTCATTTGGTTTTGCATGTGCACTCTGCTAGCCATGTCCCTAAATACTTGGTGTATACTGTGTAGCCAGTTTACAATTCAAAGAAACCACATAATTTCTCACTTGAATTGGGCCCTTAGGTATTTTGTACTTTTACTTTCAAACCTATTAAAGGAATTGAGCACCAAGAAGACCATAAAAGAGGGAAAGTTAGAAAGAAGCTAGAGAACTCTTTTAAAAATTCATGAAGACCTTTATTCTTCTCACCCATTCATGTACTGATAAGAAAAATTACTGCTTTAGACATTAACTGCAGAAAAATGTAGACAACTAGATATGTCATTTTTGAAGAATTCTACTTTCTCAAAAAATACCTTCACTTGTTATTAATACTGAAATTGTGAACAAGTGTCCTGATGCTTATTTCTTTCCTAAAACTCTTCTTCAAGAATCACTCTAAAATAAAGTTAAAAAATGAATGAACCAAGAACAATATTTTTAAATTTATTTGAATGGCAATGATAACTTTTAGGACAGACATGATAAGGAAAAAGATGAGGTAAAAAGAACAGTCCGGTGATGTAAAAATATGACGTGATGATGTTGGTTTATGTTTTTCATGAACTTGCATTTCTAATTTGTACCCCTATCCCAGAATGCATTATACTTCCTTGTAAACTGTTACTTAATATCAAAGTTATTCTCAAAAGGACTACATTTCCAAAGTTAATAGTCCATGGAGGTTGGTTGCTGTATAGGATACTAAATTTTCTGACCCTTTTTCAACTGTAGCCAGTTCACATATTCCAACTTCAACTAGTTCAGAAGGAAAACATTAAAGACAAACTTGTTGATAATCTTTAATTTGATTCTTATTAACTCAATATTTCTTACAACCTTATAGGAAACTAACTGGGAAAATAGGCAATGTCATAAGGAGTGAGAAAAAAAAACAAACGTGTGTTGGGCAACAGGCTAGCCAACAGGAGAGTCAGAGTTTACGAGGGCAGTTTCTCCCCACATATGTTCTACCTATGTTCTAGTACTTTTTTTTTTACTGTGAGACTGCTGATATCCAGAAGGAAAAGGAAGAAAGAAAAAAGTCCTTGTAGATACCAAAAGGAGAAACAATGAAGTAGCTGAAAGACATCGTAAAAAACTAACAAACAACATTACTGTTACCACTTTTTTCTACTTGTGTTAAATTCATCTGCAAGGAGTAAGTGCCTTCAGTGTTGGAAGTGCCTCCTGCAGCTTCCCCTCAGGAACCAGGTAAAGGAGTTGTAGGAGTAGATGGCTAGGCTGAAAAAAATTATAAAAAATAGGACTTCATTGATACCATGTCCACAAACATCTGCAAGAGTGCTGGTAAATGCATTGAAAAGCAAGGAAGACCTAGACACTCAGGAAGATTGAAGCTGGCAGCTGGTCACCTTTGGTAGCAGACAATGTTCTTTTTCTGAATCCCCATAGATTTATGATGAAAAACAGGTAAAATGCCTTGGCATCCTAGCAGGAGGATCCTAATCCATTGTTAAAAGAGGGTAAGCCATAGACTCCAAAATGTAAGGGAGTAAGATCAATCTTACCAAGAAAAAGCAAATGGTGGTGGTGGTTAGTAACTCCCTTCTGAAGGGAGTGAAGGCATGCATTTCCCATGGTGTCCCATGAGATCTGCAACAAACCTGAAGCTCAAATGATTGCTGAGACTGCTTTAGCTATGTGACTGCTTTTTCATATAGGTGTTAATGATACTACCAGAAATGAGCAGATCCAAAGTGATCACAGGAATCTGAGTGCAAATATGAAGAAGGAGGGTCTCAGAATGTGTTCCTATGAATACTTCTTATCAGAGTTAAAGGCTAAGGAAGAATCAGATGCATCTTGGATTTTGGCTTCTTCAGCAATGGAGTGGTATTACAAGAAGAAGATCTAAGTAGAGATTAAGTCCACTTAACATAGCCAAAGAAGAGTGATTTTGCATGTAGGATCACTAACCTAGTGAAAAGGGCTTTAAATTAGGTTCAATGAGGGATAAAGAAGAACAGCCCAAAGGTAAGCAAAAAGCAGGCAACCTATGTAATGGAACATAGTCATTGTAAGTATTAACAAGGCAGTCAGAGGAAAATTATCAGGGCAGTTGGCTAATCATCTATTGAAAGTTAACTAATGCAAGAAGCACATGAAATATGCAGAAGGAACTGAAAATCCTAGGAAAATCACAGGGGTATAATTTAATTCAAATAAGACAGGGTAATCATTGTGGAACTTGTTCAGGGAGGGGAGAAAAAGATATGGTGCTTCCTTATGTATAATTTTTTTTTGCATTTACTCTCTCATCTCTCCATTCACTTTTGTGGATACCTACCTACCATGAGGGGAAAAAAAGCAGAATGTAATTCAATGGACCTTAGGAGGATGCTTTTCTCTGATTTATCAACAACTTCCCAGGGAAAAGGGAAGATAGTTTCTCAAATAAAGCTTTTTCACCAGATACAAGAACAACCTGCTTAATTCTCTAACTTCTTCTATGTCATAATAAAGAGGATCCCCAAATGGGGATCATATCTACTTTGTTATTATTATTTATTTATATATTGCACTTTCTTCATTAATAGAAAGGGTTTTTTTTTTCTTAATTCAAAAACAAGGATTACTAGAACTGGAACAGAATTATATTTCTTCCATCAAACAATCATGATTGGCACACAACCTTTATTCTTTCAGTGGGAATATCTACATTATGATTAAAATAAATGAGATGTGCTGCAATAAAATTAATTTATCATTATTTTCTTTGAACTTATTTTTTTTGGCTGCATTCTCTGCATTTTCTTCCAAATATTAGAGTTTACATTTTCAATCTTACCAAGATATGCCAGTCAAAAGCATGGTATGACACATCAAATATTTGATCATTGACAAAGTAAGAAGTACTTTTGACAAGGAAAACATAAACAAAGGTAATAAATTAATAATACTTATGAATTTTCCTGAGGAACAAACAATTTTTCCATTCTGAAATCCAATGAGATGTTTTAAAAAAATCATTATGATGAAATCAAGACCTTTTATTTTTACCTTCCCACTTTGAGGGGAGCTTAGGTAGTGAGCAGGACCCCCCTCTCTCTGCCTGCCTCCTCAGCATCCCCCCAGACTCTGTAGTGGTCAGAGGTGACCTAGAGGTAGAGGAGATGAGGGGGGGGGGGTCTGATGGCCCTTCCCCCACTGCTCAGCTCCTTGAACATGATGGAGTTGACAGGGAGGTTGGACCCTCTTTAGACTGAATATCAGGTTCATCTCCTTGGACCAGGAGAAAGTCTTTGACAGGAAGGGCCACAACTAACTTTTTGGATCCTAGAGACCTTGGCTTCAGACCTGTCTTCACCTCCACCCTCCGGGTTCTATACTGAGATGTTTCCAAACTTCTGATAAGATATTATGGCATTTTCATTTATAATTTTAGAAAATGTATAATTTTAGAAATCTAATAATATTTTTATTATTTATAAAAATAAATTTCTAAATTTATAATTTTAGAAAATCGACTGGTGTGGAATATGTCTGCCCACACTGTAACGTTTCTTCCCTGAAACACAGTAGCATATATATTTAGAAAACGTTCAGTCTATTTCAAGTTGAAATTGGGGGGTGGGGTATTTTAAAGCAAAAATAACCTGTACTTTTACCTAGTCAAAGAGTTCTTATACTCTTCTAACCTACAGTTCTAGGCTTCTACCAAGACTATCTGACATTTGACAAAAGAATGCTGTCATCCCTTTGGTAAACAGAAAGCTGTGAAAACCATAAGTCTTGAGAGTATTAGATCCTAGCTTGGCACACAATCCTATACCCAGAACTTCATGTAGAGATGAGGTTGAAATTATTCTTTCCTATTACATAATTCACATTCTAGAGCCCAGTAATTTATAACTGAATCATCAAATGTTTTCGGAAACAAATCTTAAATCTGAATCTGATATATATTTGCCATGTCTATAATTACCATAAATCTATTTACTACCAAATTACCTTGGAAAGCAGTTCTAATGGTTAAATTACTTAATATCATGCCTTATTTATTTATTTATTTTTAACTTTAGCTTCTAGCCATCATGGCTAAGTAAAGGTGTCCGAGAACCCTAAGACAGTAGTGCCCTAACCTTTAAACTTTAACCAACCAAGGTTAGGTCAGAGCAAACAGAACAGACAGCCTTTGGTGGGGTGGGGCTTAAAGCCTGCTGAACCTAGCAGATGGGAGGGTCTCCCTCTCCAGCCTCCCAGCATATCACACAGGCTTCCCAGGCTGTTGAATAATCCCAAATGGAACTGAACAGCCAAGCCACCTTGAATGACTGCTGGGCACAGGTCACCATGCTCCCAAACCCCTGCTGTCACAGTCATGTGGAGCTGGGGAAAAATTTTACCAGTACAGGTTGCAGAGTGTCCTCATGCAGGGTCTGACTCATCAGAAGTGGTAGTGTTATGCTTCAGCCCAAGTCTGAATTCGTTGCCAGGTATGTGTGAGCTAATATACGAATACCAGGATAATGGCTCGGTTATTCACAACATTCCCCCCCTTTGGGGCAATTTTAATTATTATTAGAAGTGCCTCACTTAATTTGCTCTAACACAAACTTTGCTCTAAACAAAGTGTCTTCCTCTACCTTTGTTTGGAGAACCATCTGCTGGGTGATGGTAGTTTTTATACAA
>JAGPOW010003316.1:118331813-118367874 GCA_030014935.1 Caiman crocodilus
TGTTTATCTTCAAGGCCCCTGGCCTGGTACAGCTGTCTCCTCCTTATCACTGCAGATGGGCATAATTCACAAAACAACCTTCCAGTCTCGCCGTGTATTTTGTCTCGGGAGGATGGCTCGAGGTCATTTATTAGGCCTTTAGAAAAAATGGCTCAGTTATTCACAACAGTAGGAGGACTGGCTTCAGGTCTAGTGAGTTCTGTGATATTACTGTGGGGCTGCTGCAGTGAAACAGCATGTAAGTCCTGGACAACTGCAGCTCCAGTGTGGGGAACAGTATCTTGGAGAGTCAACTGCCCTTTTCTTGCTGAGAAAATGGCACAAGTCCTCACAGAATAACATGGTCTGCCTCCAGCCCCCACATCCTTTTGTAGCATTAAGCATGTGGTAATAATGACTCGTAATAAATGTGCTCTTGGAAAGACGCTGCAAACAGACTCTTTTGTCTCCCTGCACCTACATCTGCTGGGTGATGCGTCTGAAGATATCTCTTATTCGATGCCCATCTGGAGTTGGCATTGGATGTGTTCCTCTACCCAGATGTCAATGAGATCCTTTATTTCCCTGAATTGCTATTTATGTGATATGTAGATGTATCTAGATTTTGATATGTAGTTTATAAACCTGAGCAAGGTAGAACGTTGAGCTGATTCATGGTGGCAGATGTTGTATGAGATTTTAGAATAAAGGAGACTACAAAGAAGATATGAGACAAGGATAAGGAGAAATCGTCTCCTCTCAATATGTTACGTCATTCAAAGATGTAACTCATTCAAGAATAGACATAAGCATAACTATTCTAGAGTTGGAACAAAAACCGTGTGCCAGGTTCAGGTCAAAGATTTTAATGCAAATACTCCCCTGCTCACTTAAACTATTATAATTAAATTCCTTCTTTTTATGAAAGAGCTTTTTGAATGCACTAGGCAAATTCTAGAGAACTTTTGATTCCAAGTTCAGATCTAACCTAAATCTCAAACAAACACAAACTCGCTTCGAACAAGACTTTGTTTGAGGCATTACATATCAGGGCATTACAAATTCTTTTAAAAGAGGATATTTATTTATGTGTATCTGAAGGCAGGCAGAAAGCAAAGTAGATTTTGCTCCTTATGGGAAAACTATGAAGTAATCAGTTGCTTACTTCATCAGATGCATATGGAATCACTTTGGAGAATGCAAGGTGGAGAGAGAAGATATTATTGATTGTAGATACCCAAAACAAGAAATATAGGGTGACTATACACAAGCAGTAAGGCTGCTCCAATTCACTGTCAGAAAATTAAAAAAACAAAACAAAAAAACAACACCACAATCTGCCCTTCATCCCTCCACCCATTCATTTCATTATTATATCACTTCAGAAAACACACAATGGGAGTGTTAAAGCCCTGAGTGCAAACAAATAATACCTTTACAAACCTTTTAGCAATTTCTTAATAAACAATATATTGTTCTGGAGCTGCAAGCACAGTCTCTATTACCTGTTCTCCAAACACACAATTCATCCTGCTGGCTGCTAATTTCATAGATTTCATAGACATTCAGGCTGGAAGGGACCCCAGAGGATCATCAAGTCCAACCCCTTGCCCATGGGCAGGAAGTCAGCAGAGATCATCGGATCCCAGCCAGGTAAACATCCAAAAGTGTCTTGAAGATGTTCAAAGTGGGTGCTTGAACCAACTCCGGTGACAGGCTATTCCAAACCTTGGGGGCTTGGACACTAAAGAAGTTCTTCCTTACGTCCAGCCTGAAACAGGTGCTTAGGAGTTTGTGACCATTCAATCTTGTTATCCGTTGGGGTGCTCTGGTGAACAGTTGTTCCCCCAGATCCTGCTGAACACCCCTAATAAACTTATAGGTGGCCACCAAATTGCCCCGAGCCTGTGCTTTTCCAGGCTGAAGGGTCTCATGGCTTTCAGCCTCTCATCATAAGATCTGTTTTCCTGACCTCTGATCATGCATGTGGCTCTCCTCTGCATTCTCTCAAGCTTCTTCAGATCCTTTTTGAATTGTGGAGCCCAAAACTGGATGCAATACTCCAGCTGCGGTCTCACCAAAGCCAAGTACAATGGGAGAATGACATCCTGGGATTGCTTGAGAAGCATCTATGGATGCAAGCCAGTGTTTTGCTCACTTTACTAGCCACAGCATCACACTGAAGGCTCATATTCACCTTGTGGTCAATTATGACCCCCAAGTTCCTTTCATCTGTAGTGCTAACTAGTGTAGCACTGCCGAGACTATAAGCATGCTGCAGGTTTTTTCTTCCAAGGTGAAGAATCTTGCATTTTTTGGTGTTAAACACCATCAGGTTCTCATCCACCCATTTCATGATCCTGTCAAGATCTGCCTGAATCACCCTCCTGTCCTCAGATGTGGATGCTTTACCCCAAAGTTTGGTGTTATCGGTGAACTTGGCCAGCTCACTCCTGGCACCAATGTGTACAACATTGATGAAGATGTTAAAAAGTAAAGGACTTAGGACAGAGCCTTGAGGGACCCCACTGGTCACAGGGCACCCACAACAATTGACTTCCATCAACAACCACCCTCTGGGTCCTACCACAAAGCCAGTTCCCCAGGCAGCAGATTGTGGTGAAGTTGAGGCCACAGTTAGTCAGTTTTGTCAAGAGGTGATAACGAGTTTCCTCTCCTCCTATTGAAGAATTTGAGGTATTTCCTAAAGGAAGCATCATAGAATTTGTCGCCCAGAGGGGGTTTTTTTGCTTGTATTGGGGTTTGGGGGGGAGGGGTTAATGGTGAGTGACTCTAAGAAAGGAACACTACATTAAGACCAACAAGACCATTGGATATTATTATTCATATAGACAGGAAAAGCAAAAACTATAAAATGGTAACTAATAAAAAACAGTGTTGAAGCGTGACAGAAACCAGAGCTCCTAGAGCTAGCTGCCTTATGTACTAGCTGGACTACCAGAAGCATACTTCAAACTCTATAACAGACTCTGTAAAACAGATTTCTGCCAAGTACATATGGTTCCAAACCATTACTCGAGTGACCCAAATTATTCAAAACTGGCTTTAACATATGAGAAATGAGAAATACTCTCTGCTTCTTATGGGCTATTGAGTGCATCCAAGATTTCTGGGGTTTTGTGTCTTTGAGCTGGGCTCATGGGTTGCTGGTCTTGCATACTGTACTGAGCACAGCCAATGCAAGTGCTTCTCACCTTCTACATTTTACATGTATATTCAGTTTCTTCAGACAAGATGTAACAGCTTTACAATTTGACAGTGTTACAAAACTATTAAGTACTTGGTAGAGCCTAGGGTTAGAGGACATTTTCATCACCAAACTTATCTTGATGCCATCTGAACCATGTTAAATAGCCAGAAGTTAAATATGATTTCATTTGAAAAAACTCACATCCATTAGGGAGCTTGCCCATTGCAAGAAATCTTTTCAGACAAATCAATTCTTAAGGCAGCCTACCTGTGAAAAGAGGCAAAATAGCAGCAAAAGCACATTCAGAACTTCTGCAACCATACCCATGACAATATGTAACAAGAGAAATACAGCAATGAACAGGTTTCTATGTGTGGATGGATCTATGCTACCCAGAGGGAGAATGCAGATCTGGAGACAGAGGCTTCACTGACTCCTGTCTGTGACAGCCCAGGGGACAAGGTGTGGCTGGCTCAGGACTCAGACAAACCAGACAAGCTCTGGCTGAGGCTAGAATGCCATCCTGTGAACAGGCATGTGTGTAATTCTATAAAATCTCCTGGGTTGCTAGCAGAATGACCCAACATGATTTGTGATGGGAATTGGTACAGATGTTCATTACAGCACCCTAACCTGCAGCTCTAAAGTCTGATACCACACCCATCCAGGGTTATTTTAGAGGAAGGTTACCATTTTACAGCTCTCTATGTGCCGTGAGCATCATGTCATTATCAAGCTAATATTTCTTTTTTCATGATCTAACTAGACTAAGCTTCTAAGTGAGGCTGGTTTTCCAGCCTTCAAATAGCTTTTCCAGCTGTTCCAATTTTTATAAACCATTAATCATATGGACAGCAGTAATAAGCATACTACTCTATGTGTTATCTTACTGATGTGATATCTAAGGTGACTGTATGACTCAAGATAGGAGAGTCCTGGGTTTTGGAGGCTGGGCCTGGCCAGTTGTTGGGAATTATAATGGGTGTCCCCAAAATCAGGGGTGCAGTCTGGCCAGGAGTAAGTGGCATAAGTGCCTGCCTGCCCTCTTGCAGGTGAGCAGGCAGGCACCTCTGCCTGCCTGGCATGCAGACTCATCCCCACTAACTTGTGAGAGCATAGTGGGGAGCAGGGGGTGGAGAAGATAGGGCGGGCAGTGTCCTGGATTTCACAGATGATGTCTTGGATTTCTGGGATTTCTATATGGTCAGCCTAGCTCTATGGTGAGGTAATATCAACTCCATATCCTTATGTTCACCTTTTTTATATCCAGGAGTTTTGTTAATCCTTTTTTTTACCAAAGAGACCTTCTAATGCCTTTTGAGGAAAAAGGAAAGGAAAGTATGTAAATACTACACTCACAGCCTAATCCCTAGTGATACAAACCTACCTGAACACACAGTAAAGTGGTGGACACTAAAGAAAAAAAAAAGGGTTAGCTATGGAAAGAACTAGGCAAGACATCAGAAGAGCTCATACAACAGAAGAGCCAACATATTGCTAGCAGTAGTTCCCTTATCTATCTCTGCTACTTCATAATATCCTCACTGATTTCCATTATTTTATATGAAATCTAAATGGTAGAACAAGGTTAGACTGAATTCATTACCTCAGGATACAGTTGAGGCCAAAAACAGATAATATGATTCAGAACATAATGAATGGTATATGGATAATGAAAATATTCTTAATTTTTAGTAGGTAATACTACATAGGAGATACAGTTCAGGTGGGAAACTAAAGCATAAGAAAAAATGGGGGCTCAAGGCACGTAAACTAGGAGAAACAATGGCAACTGATACAGCATGTATTTTCACTTCAGTTAAACAAACTGAAGGATTAATTCAGGTTGATGAAATCCAAGACAAAAGAATAATTGTATATAAGAAAAGGGATTACCTGAAATACTTTCACTGAAAATCTCCCATATAATATTTTAATTCTGTGAAAACTGCATTTTTGTCAACAATACTCATTAACTGTTGAGTCTTCCAGCTCCACAGCTCTGCACATCACATGTGTCTGGGCTACATCTTCTACATCTTTTAGAGCCTTGTTACACTGTAACACTACCGCATCTGTCTCGTACCCTTTAAAAATGTATAAGGTAAATACAGGTACCAAGGGGGGTGGAGGTGGAAGGGGAAGGGGTTAATCTATTTTAATGCATCCTACCAAAACAAGTCAGTTTATGAGAAATCTGAGAAATAACTTGTAATATACTTTGTCATATATAGGGTATTCTTTTATCGTATCTAGAAGAACTAGGGAGCTCTAATTTACAGATGACATTTTCTTAATTATCAAGTAAGCTACTAATGGAAAATAAGCAAAACAAACCAAAACACATGTGCACACACACAATGAATCATTCTGTATTGCTCCCTAGGTCTTTTCTAAAAGGATTTTTTTTTTAGCCAACTCTACTATTTGGCAGAAAGGTGCTTGCATGAAACTCCCCATGTTTCAGATTTAAAAAAGTAATCCCAAATCTACATTTTTTGTGAGTAAAATGAAACATATATATATATGACACACTGGGAGCAGCAGGGTCTGAGCGAGATCTGCAGATGAGAGGATAGGTTACAGCTCACTCTAAGCCCCTTGGGCAACCTCCCTTTCTAAGTTTTATTAACAAGATTAAGACATGGCGGGTGAGAACAAAGGGAGGGTACCTTAGAGAGTGAGCTGTGCAGGAGTCAAGTCACCCCCAGGAGGTGTGATGACAGCCACTGGTACATTGGTCCTGTTATAGAAGGTAAGGAACTTCTCCTTGCCTTGTGGAAGAACAAAGGGACATGTGAAAAAAGTAAAAGTTGCAAATTCAACACTAATAAAAGAAACAAAAAACTTTTTTCAAACAATGCAGAATTAGATTGTTGAATTTATAAGTATAAAATGCCCTTAAGGCCAAAAAAATAGCTGAATGCAAAATGGCATTTTATGGATAATGAAAATATTCTGAATTTTAGCAGTTAATGCTGATATAAATTCTGTCTTGAGTGTTTAAGACAATCTTTAATTACTAGAGATCAAAAAAGAAACCTGCCTTGGATACCAGAGTATCCTTTATGTGCCTGCTGAGGTTTTATATATTAGTAACACTGGACACTCTCGCTCTGATATTTGACTAGGTAAATCACAAATCTGACCTACTATTGGAATTCCTGTTTTGTAAAGTTGCCATCATCACAGTAGGCAAGCACGATAGATAATACTTTTACAATTTGTATCTCTGGTCTTGATCAAATGTTTTCAAATGTCTTGTTTTCTTCTGTCTTGTCTTTCTATGAGAAATGTTGCCCACTCATTTTCAAGTTTTAGCCATTATAGCTAACAAAAGAGATAGCATTCTTTTCATAGAGGTAACACTTATATTAGAAAAGTTAAAGTATACTTAATTTTCTTACATATATTTGGTCCTGGAATAAGATATGAATGTTGCTTTAGAAAGGCAGAATGAAAGAAAGAGATACTTTATGTAGTAAGCAACTGAATAGCAGCAGCTAGGATGCTGAAACCTGCTCATTATCAGGGACCCTGGTTTTCTCTGATTAAAAAAAAAATAATCCCCAATTTTTAGATTAAAAAAATGTAACCCAAAATCCAGTTTTCCATGATCAAAATGAAATGACATTTCATTTTGATCATATAAAAATATGAGATTTGGGTAACTTTTTTAATCAAAAAATTGAGGATTTTTTTTTTTATTAACCAGGATAATCAGGATCCCCATTCATTATTCTGGTCCCTGTGGATCATGTATAGGTTTACTTTCACTTTTGCCTGGTAAATGGCAGAAACTGCATTATATACAAGAAATTTGGTAAGAGCAAACTCCCATTTTCAGCAACAGTTTCTGGGAAAAAAGTACACGTTGTATGAGAGAAAATATGACACCATGATTCAAACATGAAATGAAGCAAACAATCATTCAAGCCTGCTTTTTGGTGTTTCAGTAATAGCCTTGAAAGAAAAACAACTATCAGTTGACATTGTCAAAAGGTCTTGGTATGCATTAACTTTTCCCCCAATGGTGTTTTTTCAATTGACAAGACACAAACTCACAAAACTACTTTTAAGTTCAGTGTGGGAATAATTATCCCAGTACAAAACACTTTTGAAAAATTATCTACATAATACATAAGACTTGAAAGTATTTCCAATGCAATGAGAGTACAGGTTTCCCCCAATTTATGTGATACATGCATTCCTGGAGAATGGTACATAAATCAAATTCACATAAAGTGAACCCACTTTACAATGTAACAAATAGGAATAGGTTCCCATGACAGTGAGGAAGGGAGGGAGGAGGTGAGGCTGGGACTAGGGAAGGGGCATCGGGTGGGGTGCCACCAAGAGCAGCTGATGCCAGCTGCCTGCACCAGAGCATGGCACTGCTGACAGCAGCTGCAGTCAGCTGGTATCAGCCACTCCCAGGGCCACTCCAGCACAGGAAGGGGTGAGTAGGGACTGGCAGAGCCCCGGGAGGGAGAGTTTGGGCATGGTCCAAAGGCAGTTGGTGTTAGCTGCTCCTGGGGCCGGGGCAAGTGCTCCACCCCATACTGCCCAGGGCTCTGCTTATCCACACTCACTCCAGCCTGTGCTGAAGCAGGCCTGGGAACAGCCAACACTAGCTGCCTGCATCAGGGCACGGTACAGCCCAGAAGCAGAGGTGAATGTGGACAAGCAGAGCCCCAGGAGGTGCAGGGCATGGCACTTACCCTGGAGCCCATGCAAGGTAGAAACAAGGAGGAGCACAATGCAGCCCAGCAGCTGCAGGCAGCTGGTGATGGTCACTCCCAGGGCTGCTGCAGCTGGGGCTGGGGTGAGTGAGGCCATGGCCCTTTCCCCTCCCCCCACAGTCTTACCTGGGTGGGGGGGCATCTATGCTGATCACATAAGAGCAAATTTACCTTGCATATAATTAATTGTGGATCTAAATATGCTCATTGCATAAGAATGAAATCATATATAAAGAACCCCTATAAATTGAGGGAAACCTGTACTCTAAATGCCTACTTCCAAGCCTATAGAATATTACTGCTCCTTCTCCTGAGCAGATAGGAAACACACCTCATGCAAGCCATAGGCCACCAGGGTGAGGGCAGAAAATGGAAGCTGAAGGAAGAAGGGGAATCCTTGAGACCCTGGCAGCAGCAACAACAGCAGTAGCAGTGGGAGGAATAGTATCTGGGCAATAACCCAGGGGTTGGGTACTAACTCCCCATGAGCCATATTCAGCCCCTTTGCTACCAGCTGGTCAACCATGAGTTAGAATATAGATTAAGTGAAAATAAGCCACCATAAAAGCAAGCTAACTACCAAGAAGAAATAACTATACAAAACTAGATGCTAAGGAAACATGTTTAGAAATAATGGATTTTTTTATTATTGTCTCTAGGTCCACATTCAGGCTTACATTTGTTTAGGTCAAGGTTTCTAGTTTTTTGTGAAGTTAGTCTGTTATAAAATATTAAATGAGATCAGGCCAGTCATAGTGACAGGAAATAGTATATAAGATTTCCCCACTGTTTGACTATGCATATAATTTTAGAAATGTCAAACCCAGCTATTTTCTTCTGTTTCTCTTTTCCCTGACTAGATTAGCCATCATGCTAAATTGAAACAATATATGGAGTTGTTTCATGATGTGGAAAACATCTATTTGTGATCTGAAACAGACTTAATATCAGGTCAAGTCCCATAAAAATCTCAGGTAATAACTAACTAATCTGAAAGCTTTTAAGTGTTTCATGGAATCTATTTTTACATTTAAAAATTAGCTTTGAGTACTGATCTCTGAGTTTTTCCTGATCATTGTTTTGAATAGTCATTTAATGGATAGAATTATGATATATATTTATTGCTTTTATCTTGTGAAAACAAGATTCCTTTAAGGCATTAATTGGTACTATTTTGGCCAAAAGGTATAAAAAAAAATATAATAACTTTTAAGTTATCAACAGAAAATGGTCAGAGAGCTCATGTAAATTTATACTGAGAAAATACACAAATGCTACATGAACATTCGGGATACAAATAATCATGGTGTGTGTGTGTGTTAGTAGCCTAACAATTTTCATAGCATGCTATGTGTCACAGAGGCACCCCAAGACAGTTATTTTGTGAGACTCATTCTATGGCAGTGTGGATAGTCCCTCACATTACATTTAGACTTCTGGTCTTTTATCTCTAATCATATCTATTGCAAAGCTGTGTTCAGTTTTCTTGTCCTTATAACCAGGGATTCTGGTTATCTCTGATTTAAACAAATCCTCAATTTTTTGGTTAAAAACAAGTAACCCCAAATCCGCATTTCCATGATTAAAATGAAACACTACTATATATAGATCTATGTACTAGTGGTGTTTCATTTAAATCAGAGAAAAATGTGGATTACTTTTTTTTAACTGAAAATTGGGGATTTGTTTAAATCAGAAAAAAAAACAGGATTCCTGCTCCTAACCATCTATGTTATAGTATTTGTTATAAGTTTAATTTTCATGGATCTTCGTATTTCATCTAAGGTTGTGGTAGTAAGACAGTAATTAACTTGAACAGCTCAGAACTGTTTTACAAGCACCTTATGAATGACTTGTCAATGGTCAAATAGCAAGTTAGATTTAGTATTGAGAGGAGACATTGATGCCTCTAAGTGCGATTGAGAATTTCACAAAGGCCTGTGTACTCATGCATATCCTAAACATAGGGCACTTTATAGTAGAATATTAAGTCATTCTGCATGGATGTTTTCTAATTAATTATTCTCCTACCATAAATGTAAAAGAATGTATTAGTAGACTTCCATATGCATACCAACCCAGCCGCTGGCTTCTTAACTTTTCATTCCATCCAAGAAGAGCACATACTAACTTCTGAAACTTCCTTAGCCTGATGAAGCATTTTTGAACCCGAAAGCTTGCTTAATAACTATTCTCCAAATATTTGGGTTGGTCTAATAAAAGATATCAGATTCACCCAAGGAACCTCGTTTGCCTATGTCCTTAGACCAACATGACTACAACCTACACCCCTGCATAGTAGACTTCCCACATTTGTGCAGAATTAATACATGGAGAGCTATCTGAAAATGTTTGTATTATGCAGTAAAAAAAATCATCCAAGGCAGAAAGCACCAAATTGGGAGTGGCGAACCTTTCCAGTTCTGTGTATTCAGTGCCATGTAGGAAATATTTGGCAAAAGGAAGATAAGATGGGCAAAGCACCCTATGCATTTAATTCAATACCAGTGAGAACGAGAACCGAGAATGGATTTTCTTGTCTTCTTTTATGTACACTAATTAATGAGTCTGATGTAATTATTGAAGGAAAAACTGTGCATGAGCAGTTCCTGAAAATATTGGACTCCCCAGGCTGACTGGAAAAAAAAAAGAAACTTCTGGTTTCTTTGGTACATAGGAGAATAATTTACAAAGTTTCTGATACACATCAATTTACTACTAAAATAGACCTGGAATGATTTGCTTTCGTATTGATTTTATTTTATTTTCATATAGGTTGCTACTCTATCTGTTGGGATGTGGGGAGAGTTTGGTTTATTTATCTTTTTAATGTGTTAGTTGCTTTTCCTAAATGACTCTGCAGCATATGTGCATGTTTCCTATTTTTATATCTCTAATATTTTAAGTTATTTTACTGAACTTCAGTATTGTTTCTCTTTCATATGATATTTAGAATGTACTTATATTTAGACTTGGGGAAAAAAAGAAATAAATCATAACAAATATATATTACAAACATTGAAATAAAATTGGAAATTGAAGGTTGAAAAGCACTGAAAAATGAAAGGGTATGACAGGAGCATTTCAGTTCTCAAAAAGGTAGAAAGGTTTAGTTTAGAAGCGCTCACATCCAGAAGTTAAATTGTCATGCCCTGAAAGACTGATCAGATCTTTAATATATGTTCTGACAACTTCATGTTTTAGTTTTCCTTTTAATTATATTACTTCCTTAATTTGATGATGAAAACCCTAGGTGATTTTCTCCATTTCACGAAGTTCGACTGGACTCCTGTGTCAGTACTCAGTCTAAACTTTTTTTAGATAATAAAAATATATGCAGAGGGGACAATTATTGAATTGGCACATCCTGTGTTTAGTTTACCTGACTTTAGTTCAAAGGATATTCCAGAGATCAGATCCTTATTTGCACATTCCCCAAAAACTGGAATAAGTATTTCCATCAGCCATATGGTATGATTATACATGTCTCCATCAAATTCAGTGTCCCACCTTATACATTGTAGTAATAGCAGTTCAATTGTTAGAGGAGCTTTGGCATCCATGCAAGTAGGTTCAGAATTTGTTCCTTATTAACAGGCGTCCTGGTTTTCTCTGATAAAAAAACCCCACTTTTCACTTTAAAAAGTAACCCAAAATCCACATTGTTCTGTGTGATCAGTAAGAAACAGCACTAATATATATCTATGTATACATAATGGTGTTTCATTTTGATCATAGAAAAATGTGGATTTTGGGTTACTTCTTTAAATCTAAAAATTGGGGATTTTTTTTAAATCAGAGAAAACTAGTATCCCTGCTGATTACTATTTAATGAGGGTGGGGCTACAAAATGGGTTAAGAGCTCCAGGAACAGAGCGCAAGGGGAAGAGAAGAGGTTGTTATGCTGAGGGAGAAGCACAAGACTGGGGTTGCCCCTCTAAAGATCTGAAGGGAGACAACAAATTTTGGTTTTATCTGATTGATGTCTATGTGTTTTCTTGTTTCTTTCTTCTAATTGCTTGGAGGGATGAGGTTGCCCTTAAAATAAACTGGCTGAAAATCCCTGAAGTCAGACCAAGCTCCCTGATATCAGGAAGCAGGATGACTGACCTGCTTATAGCCAGCTATACTTTTTTGCTTGAATCTAGACCATTATGTACAATGGTATTAAGTCACACCAGGTTCCACACTTGTCACCTACATAAATTACTACTTCACGTTCAGATAGAACATTTCATTTACAAACGTCAAAGCTTTGGGGTTTTTTTTGCCACAGCTTTCATACTTTCATGAGTATACAGATTCAGTGACCAACTATAAAATGTTGTCTTAATTGGCTACTACTGTAGTGCCACTCACATCAGAGCACAAGAATGATGTGGTTTATATACAACATAGAGAAAAAAAATTAAGAATATAATTCTTAATTCTTTGGTTACAGAAAAAAATAAGCTGTATTCTTTATAGGCTTCTGGCCAAATACTGTTTTTTAATAAATATAACAGTAAATGAATTGTTACAGTAGATGTATTAATGAAAGCCTACTTCCAAGACTTTGATGTATAAATATTTCCTTAGCGCTTCATTCTGTAATCCTTATTCTTCCCTCTTCCCCCTCCCCACCACTCCTGTCTGCCACCCTGAATCACAAATATGCACTGGGAACAAATGTGCAAATGTACACTGCCACTGCAGCATTGATAAAGGGAGTTTTAAAATTGTGAAGCTTGTTCAATTCTAGTTCTACCCTCTTACAATTATAAAGTAGCTACAGCCAAGAAAAGGAACTTATTTCAGATTGGGCAGCTGAATAACTAGGGGCTCCTGGACTTGGAATTGATGCTGGACAGCTCCCAAGGAGATGGGAGGAGTTACCCTGGAAGACTCTGGGGAGAGACTGCATCTCAAAGAATGTGAAATATCAGAAGACCTCTGGCAGTGATCTGAAACTGTAAGCAAACCTGGTGAGGAGAGGACCAGAGCCATTATAGTTTCAATCCTTCAAAAACTGATAATATGAAAGGTGAGTGTTGCTGATCCCCAGAGGTATTAAGGAGGCCAAAAAAGCTTTGAGAAGCTTGTCTCTGTAAAGCCAAATATTCACAGAAATAACTAAGTAAACTTTCATAGCAATTTGAACACTGAAAGGCAGATAGTAAATAAATACATCCTGGTTTGGCCAGGACACTCCCAGATTCCATAGTGTAGTCTCAGCTGGTTAGTCAAAAGTCCCAGGGCTAGAGTCCCAGGGAGAGGTGGAGTGGCATGGTACATTAGGGAGATGTCGGGACAGGCACTGATACTGCTGTGCAGGAGCAAGGCAGGTGGACTGGGGCATGTCCTTGCTTTTGCACAGTACAAGTGATGCCTTCCTGGTGCCCAGTCCTGCCCAGTCCTTCACACCAGACTCCATCCTGGGACTTTTGACCAACTGCCCAGGACCACCCTATATATAGATAGAGATATACTGCTTACAGATATCTTAACTGCTTAGAGATAGATATACATAGATATATATATTTATATCTCTATATATCTAAATCTATATTTTTAATTTTTATCATTGCCTGAATATGCCTCACCTATATATACCTATAAATCTATAGAGATCTATCTATAGAGCTCTATGAATAAAGATCTGTAGGTCTATAGATCTCTATAGATCTATATCTCTCTATATTTCTATAGATCTATAGGCATATTAGGGATATATCTATATCTCTATAGATCTATATAGATGAGGCATATTAGGACAATGATTAAAAATGATGATCAACCTAAAGAAGTGTTGATATTGGTTTACATGCAGATTGGCAATTCAACAAGAATTGGAGTATAAGGCTGTTGTAAGCAAAATTTCTGAGGTGGACCTTGTAATAGGGAGTCAGGGGCTTCTATTACTTTATAGGAGAGACTGAAGCAGAAGGCAGATGAACGGGGATCATTTTCAGGAGGGAAGGAAGCAAGGGAGCAACCACAGCCTAAGTGCACTAAGCTGCCCATTAATGGGCATGCCTGCAGCCAGTCAGGAGAGCACCTGATTGAAAGGGAAAGGAGCCCAGAGAACATAAACCTGGGTCCCTCAGGTAGAGAGGCAATGTGGCCTTGAACTCTGCAGAGAGAAGCCCCTGCCATCTCAGGCTGATGTAGAATATAATCTCCATGCCATGGCAGGTACTCCCAGGGCAGAGGTAGCCAGAGAGTGGGAAACTGGCCTGATAGTGGTATGATGACCAGGGATCCTGGTTTTGTAAAAAAAATTCCCAATTTTCAGATTTAAAAAAAAAAGTAACCCAAAAGCCACATTTTTCTGTAATTAAAATGAAACATCATTTAATTTTAATATATATATTATATATCATATTACTATATATTAGTAATATATATATTAGTGGTGTTTCATTTTAATTATAGAAAAATGTGACTTTTGGGTTACTTTTTTGTATTAAAACAACAACAACAAAACCCCAACCCAATATTTATCAGAGAAAACCAGGATCCCTGATGATGACCCAGAGGGGGAACTCTTGAGTTAAAGCAATTGCTGTAATTTATAAACTATAGTTTTGTTATAGTTAATACTGGAGGACTTCATGTGGCTGTAGAGGGTGGGAAAGGAGGTTGCCCGAGTGCTTGAGGGGCAGGTATCCTAGTTATTTCTGATTTTAAAAGATGTAACCCCAAATCCACATTTTTCCATGATTAAATTGTAAAACAACTAATATTATGTGTGTGTGTGTATGGATTTGGGATGGCTTTTTTTTTTAATGACAGAAAACCAGGGTCCCTGCTGACTACCAGGACCCACAGTTCAACTTGTTCTCAGCCCTGAGCTTAGCTGTAGCACATTCCCTACCTGGTGCCTGTACCCCCAGGACCTGAACACAGGCCTTAATGGAGCTATGTGACTGGAATAGGGTGGAGCTCAGCAACCCAAGGCCAGGTCCCACTGATCTTGTGCCTCACTGGGCTGTGTAGAGTCTGGCTGCCAGATCCCCCAGCCTGGCTTCCCCAGCAGAAGCTGTGATTAGCTACCTCAGTGCTGCTCATCTGGGCTGGGGCTCTACAGAGCAGGTGGAAGCAGGAAGTCTCATCCCTCCCTTCCCTCCCCAGCATGCAAACCACTTGTTCCTGTCTCGGGTGGCCAGAGCCGACCAGAGGACCGCTAATTTAATCAGACGTCAGGCGGGCCAGTGATGGAGAGGCAAGACATCTTATTGGTTTTAAAAGATTATTTTACTTAAGCCGTGTGGAATGGCAGTGCAGGCCTCGAGGTAGCTTGCTTGCTTTGTCACGGATAACCAAATGAGTTACGAGCTAACGAATTTATGAATGAAAAGTAACCTGCAGGATAATGAGGGTACATCAAAATGACCCAGTGACGGGGAGATATTGGTGGGTGATCAGCCTGCCAAGTTTTCTCGTTCACGCTACAGAATTCTCTGAGGTTACTCTGCCACTTGCTCGGAGGTCTCTGACTTGGGCAGAAGCTGCATGAACCTTTATATGTCCAGAGTGGCCAATAACGGACTGCTATGTAGGAATAACTAATGAGGCGGAACGTGACCAAATTTGGGCTAATGGCTCCATGCGGTCTATTGTGACATGGACACTCAACTGATTTGGTTATGACATTTCCAAGCAGAGCAAGCAAGCTCCAGGTCTGCAGCAGTGGCTCTACCTGGTAAGAGCAGTGAGCCTGGGGAAGAGAGGCAGGTTCAGGAAAGAGACTTCCTATCCCCACTGTGCTTTTGGGTTGGCTGTGAATGGCACAGCCTCTCCGCCTGCTCCGTAAAGCCCTGGTCTGGAAGGGGAGTGTCAAGCATCATGCTCTATGCCTGAAGCTCCCTGGCTGCTGTGAGAGGTTCAGGGGCTTCATGTGTCTGGCAACTGTGGCTGCTGCCAGGTGAGCCAGACAATGGGAACCAGTGGCAAGACCCTGCACAGCCCAGTGGAGCATGGAGTCAGTGAGAACCAGCCTCAAGCTGCTGCAGTGTAACCACCAGCTCTACCAGCAGCCCAGGCAGGGACAGTGTGGCAGGATGGGGTCCAGAGAAGAAAAACGATCAGGCCCCTCAAAGCTCAAGCAGTGGTTTAGTCCTGACCCTAGCTTTTAGTCCTCCCCCTACTCATCAAGCCTCTCATGTCAAGTCAAGTGTCTAAGTGAAGGACAATCAGAGGTGGTTTTTCACTTTAAGGTGTGGCTGGTTCACTAAGATGAGCAGCACTAAGCTGATTAAGATTTGTTTGATTTATAGCATACGGTGTAACAAGGTCCTTTAAAATTGCTAAATAGATGTCTCAAATCAGGACAGTGGATATACAGTTGTGCCTAATATATCATCTAATATATAGATATAGATCATCTAATATATATCCAACTTATATTTAATGGCCGTATTAGAATACGTATCTTATTTGTTACCAAGGAGAGATACCTATTTGTGTCACTAGTATAAACCGCATCCTTCATTAAAACTAGATATAACTGTAGGTGACCCAAACTACCGAGCTCAGTAAACCTTTTGCCTATATTTAAAATTCTTCTCACCATTCTCCATTATGTTGTCTTGCTTGTTACCATTTCTTTGCTACTGCTCTTATTTAATTCAGAACCAACCAAAGCAAACATATACTAGCTTGCTTTAATATTTTGCTATTCTAATATATAACTATTAAGCAGCCTAAGGCCTATGAAGATCTACAGTGTGTTTGCATCCCCTGTGCTTCTTTTTAGTGATTTAGTATTAAGGGTAAAATGATGGTGTGTTTCAAAAGTAAATGCATTAATGAATTGTCAGGGTCTTGAGCAGGGTAGAATGAAATCACAATTAGGCACTTAAGTTCACTTAGATACCCAAGAGATAGAATAGAATCTGAACCAGGATCTCTGTCTCAGAAAGAACATTATACATTGAAACTTCAAGTAATATTCTGGTTAATAACTATAATAAGGATTACTTGGTATCCATATAATTATGTCCAGTGAAACACAGCAGTGTGATTTGAATAGTTTTCATCCTCAAAGGGTCTAATTAAAGAAAAGTCTTTATTACTACTTAAAATATTAACATTTTAATGAGTACCTTAGTCAATTTAGAACTTCTATATATAGGAGCCTTTTTGTCAGACCAGGATTTTCATCTCACTAACACAGTTTGACAACAGACATGTGGTTGCATATGAATAGGTAGAAACCCTGAGTTAATTATTAATTTCCATAATTTTAAAAGTTTATTGTTATATGTAAGTCACATAAAGTATGTGAATATCAAGTGAAATTAATAAGCTTTGTATTCATCATGCATTATAAATCAGATGGTAACCAGGATTACCAATTTTATTAGACAGGGAAGTTAAAGTATGGTCTAACCAGAGACAATGGATTCTTATCCCATTACCTGAATTAGCTTTTGTTATCCCTGTGGCCTACCTGGCTTATTGCCTCTCCCAGCTTTTTTTCTTCTCCTCTTCCCCTCTCCCTTTCTCCCTCCCTTTCTTGTCTTTTTCTATTAAAGCACTTCTTTCATTTGATACACTGCTCTGTATCTGTCACAGCATCTGATGAAATTCTGACTCAGAAAAGCTTATGCTTTTCATTGATTTAGTTGATCTACAAGGTGCAAATCTATTTTGCCTTTTGTCCAATTCTATTGAGGTCATTTGCTAGTATGTTCAATCAAACAAGATCAAAAGTAAATCTTTAAAGATATCATTTAACTGTGTCCAAAAATCTAAAATTTCTGCAATAAAATCAAACAAAAACTTCACTTAGATAAAAAGTGACTGCAATTCTGCCTAATGCTGTGCTATAATGATTACTTGGCTTATCTTGGAACATTAATTAATTCTTGAATGATACTTGTAAGATGCAGTCCATGCTAAAAGGAAAAGGAAAATATGTCACCCTTCCAGTCAAATGTAACTTGTGGACAATGATCTGAACAACTTACAATGAATCAATAACATATAAAGGCAATGGATTTAGCAACCAAGACTGAGATTTTTATTCCCTAAGGATTCAGTTCTGTGAGGTGCTAAGTGGTAAGCAACACAAAATGATTAGATTAAAAAATATAAAAATAAATCCAGTAAAGATCCCGGAGAAAATCATCGTGGGATCCATCACCAACAGGCTAACGGAAGCCAACATGGCCTTGTCACTGAAAGGTCTTGCCTGACCAACTCGTCATCTTCTATGATCAAGTCATGCATTGCCTCGATAAGGGAGATGAAGTTGATGTTAAATACCTGGATTTCAAGAAAGTATTTGACTTGGTCTCCCATGATGTCCTCATGGTTAAGCTGGGGAACTGCAGTTTCAACCCTCTCGTGGTCTAATGGCTGGGCAATTGGCTCTGGGGTTGGACCCAAAAACTACTAGTTGATGGGAACGAATCATTGTGGTGCAAGGTGACTAATGGAGTCCCTCAGGGCTCACTTCTTGGGCTTGTACTCTTCAACATCTTCATTGTGTTGGAGCCATCTGGATTCAGGCATCAGATGCGGACTGATAATGTTCATGGATGACACCAAACTATGGGGGAAGGCAACCACACTAGAAGACAAGCTGGGGATATAGACTAACCTGGACACCCTTGCAAGCTGGGCAAAGCAAAACCTGATGGTATTTAACATAGAGAAGTGCAGCGTGCTCCACCTTGGGAGGAAGAAGCATCATCATACTTACAGGTTCAGCAGTGCTACACTTGCTAGCACCATGACTGAAAGAGACTAACGGGTCTTTACTGACCATAGGATGAACATAAGTCACCAATGTGATGCTGTGTCTGGCAATGCTAACCAACTCTGGCATGCATCCATCGATGCATCTCTAGCAAAACCAGGGATGTCATCCTCCCACTTTACTCAGCCTTGGCGAGGTTGTAACTGGAGTACAGCTTTCAGTTTTGTGCCCCTCACCCAGTTCTGGAGAGATGTGGACAGGTTTGGGAGAGGCCAGAGAAGAGACCCCCATATGATCAAAGGCCAAGTGAGGAAACCTTACAAGGAGAGGCTGAGGAATATGGGACACTTTAGCCTGGAGAAGAGATGGCTCAGGGGGGACTTGGGTGGCAGCCTATAAGTACATAAGGGGAGTGAATTAGGATCTGGGAGAACCTTAGGGAACTCTGATGAACAACTGCATAAAAAAGGTCCAATGGCCACAAAGAAGATCAATTTAGACTGAACATAAGGAAAAACTTCTTCACAGTGAGTGTCCAGGGTCTGGAATAGACTCCCCTCAGAGGTGGAGCAAGCACCTGCTCTAGACTCATTCAAAAAGTGTTTGGGTGTTTATCTTGCTGGGATCATTTGATCCCTGCAGACTTCCTGCCTATGGCAGAGAGGCTGGACTTGATGATCTCATGAGGTTCCTTCCAGTCTATGAAATTTCTATATCCATATTCTATATGTTATATTAAAATATATTAGTATATCAATAAACTGATGTTTATAACTTTGTCTGAATATTTATAATAAAAAAGACTATAATTTATGTAGCTATGCATTATTACATATAACATAATTCAGAAAGCAAACCAACTATTGCTTTGATAGGAAAGTATATTACTACAGTTTATGGGCTACTGTAAGCAGTGTAGGAAGTACCATGTGGAAACAACTGAAATGTTTCCAATTTATAAAATGCATTAACTAATCCTATTGGATGCTAATCCACAGTGGCTGTGTCCACATGAGACGCTGACTGTACAGTACCCCATGACTACTGCACAATAGTACATTGTGGCAGAAAGCACGATCCAATGCTACTACTCAGTAATCTTGGGCTACTGTGTAGTCAGCATCACAAAGAAGTTGTTTGGCAATGCCTTGTGTCAGCACCTCATGTATCTAGTATAAACTGAAATTATCATTACACCATCATATTCTGTAAAAACTGTGGTCTTGCAACTAAAACAAAAACACTGGTAACAATTACAGGAATGTGAATAGAATCTCAATAATAAAAATGGTGCTTTTGGTAATGTTGGTTCAGGCATTATTTTTAATGTTTGAACTTTGTACAAATAGAAAAAAATACAGGACTGGGAACAAGCAACCTTCATCCCCAAGAAATGTGAGTTTTTGCATACTGATCACAGAATCCTCAAAAAACACATTTGTATTTGAAAAGTTGCACATTTTGATCTGCTTGATTCAGGCAGCCATTACAAAGGGTTATTTAATGCTGAAATGAAATATAACAAACTATTCTATTTCACAACCCAGTGCCTTTATGCATATGCTCCAGCCAGTGTAACACTATAGCCCCATCTGAAAATAACAATACTTTTTTCTGTTAAGCTCTTTTTCAACTCTGCTTTCATGGAATTGGGTATTTATTTCAAGCTGCTGAAATATATAAACTATTTTGAACTTCTGTTGTCTTTGATAGCTAACTTTAGAATACTTGCCTCTATGCCTAAGTCTATGACATTTCCTATATGACATATAGCATTATTAGGGGACACAGACTCAGTCACTTGGCAATAACTTGCCTCTCCCTGAGTTACATTTCAGTACTTACAGTATCACTGCTTTGTGGTGAGTAGGAAATGCATTATCTTTTCATCCACCATGTGATTATATAAAGATGTTAAAGATAGAGTTGCTTTGGCCCAGCTTAAGCAGAAAAAATGCTATGAGAAAAGAACATTTATAATGTCCTGAAGAAGTTCAATCATCTCTTGATAATATGCACATCCTTATCTTTTGTGCAGCATACATTATATATTATTTTTAGGGGGGCTTGTTGTGGGGGGGTTGTTTTTGTTAGGGAAATGTGGTAGAATAAACTTTTCATATACTTAGAAGTCTTCATCCAAAGTTATCTAAAGATATTTACAAATGTAGGTATTTATGAGGAGAGAGAGAGAAAGGATCCAATTATCATTTGACTTTTACTTTGTTTTATCATGTGCAAAATGAATCCGAACCAGGTTGGGAGAAACTTTACACACAAACTGGTGTAAGGGATTGAAAAACAGTTTAAATCTATAACAAAACAGAAGTTCAATGAACATAAATTAGTTTTAAATTGGCCAAACCAAATTTAAGATAAACCTGGAAGGATATAGTATCAGACTTAACTGATTTGGGTTAAGTTAGTCTATCAAACTTGTATCCCAGACCCCTCCTAAATCAAGTTACCTTGTAGTCCCTCAGCATTCCAGGATGCTTTGCACCCCCTAAACCTTCTTCCAAGTATAGAAGTTAGTCAGGGAAAATGAGTTATGCAAAAGTATTATGAAATGAACATATTAAAAACAAAAATGTGATAACAAACCCATAGTCTTCTGCGCAGGGATGGAAGGGACAATAGTGGGAGGTTTTGCTCATAGATAAGTGATACTTTGTCAGGTGATATTTGAAAATTTCTAGAGAGTTGGTAAGGTACAGAAAGAAGAGAAGCACTATTCCATGTGGTATTAGCTACAAGATCTCACACTTCAATAATTATATAAAAGACCTGAGATGTGACTAGTGTGATATGAGGAGACAAACCTTGTAAAGAAGACTAAAATAAAGTCCACAAAACATTTTTAAAATAATTTTAAAAATACAACTCCCCCCTAAGTTATAGGCTCAGACAGCCCTGAGAGATGTGCTACAGCTACTGTGACCCCAGTGACATTTTGCCAAGATGTAGGCCTACCCCAGATTTATCTCATTCTACTTCTTTCCTAACCTTTTTCAAATATTCTAGCCCATGCCCCTGTAAATATGAGAGAGAAACTCTGCACCAAAGAAGGGGGAGAAAAAATACTTATTTCTACCCTGTTGACTTTTCACTTAGAAACTCTCTGGGAATGAAGAGTTGCAGGGTAATGATGATTTGGGTCATGATAGGGTCACGTTGAACTGGATCCTGAAACAAAGTGGAATAGAATTGTACATATTGGACTCAGGAGAACTCTGACTTGATCGGTCACTGGAAATGAAACAGAAATAATTCAAGCATTGTTCTTTTGCTAACCCCTTTTGAAAAGCTTAATCTCTCAAGAAGTGACAGCAGACAACTTTTTTAAAAAAAATCAATATTTACTAAGGATTACTACACAGGGTTACTGCAATAACTTCTTTAAATCTAGAATAGGAAATTACTACTACAGACCTTCCTGATGTCTCTCTATCATTAGTAAACTTGACTTTTTAGTGGAGACATTGTAAACATATACTATTATACTCTATGGCTCTGCACCTGTTAATGGAGAGAACCTGGAACAACATGCACCAAGTCAAAGGAGCAGTCTAACATGATCTTCTGTTTCATGTGTCTGGCTCCTAAACAGGAAGCAGTGCTGCAGATAATTAATTACCATGTGCAGACACAGTTAATGTTTCTGGTTCTCTAGGCATCCCACATGGAGCAATGCAATCATTTTAAGGTAAGAGCAGTCTGTAGCATAGACTCAGCTTTAAAAATTCTACTATGAGGTCAGGGCTACTGCTATATATTTTTCTTCATACTTTTTTTTCCCCCTGTAAAATATCTTCTCTTAAAATAGTAAAATGTTACTAAAATATATATTTTTAATGCAACTGAAATATTATGGTTTGGAAGGTTAGGGTGGGGGGGTTGTTATGGACTATCATCTCAATGACATTTCATTTTTATAGCAAAGATTGTATAGCAAAGATTGTTAAAGCCCCAAATTCATTAGCTACCTAATATATAGATAGATAGATAGACAGATAGATAGATATCTATATATATATCTATAAAATTTTCACTTGTCTTCATTTTTTAATTTCCTTTTTACATTGATGAACCCTGATTATGGAAATAAACAGTAGAAACAAGGACACCAGCAAGTAGACAATTGAGTGGTCAATTGTAAGTCAGAAAAAAAAAATCTGCTAGGCCAAATGTAAAAACCCAATGTAAATATTAACTAATTCAGAGACATTCCCTGGGGAGAATGGAAAGACTCCCATGAGCCTTCCATGAGTCTTCTGTAGCCAGCCTTTGGAAATGCTCATTAATTAATGAGGGTACAGTATCTTTCAATGTCTCACATATAAAATTAACTGAAAGAATGTAGATGTCCTTGCAATATATGGATATGAATCTGTCCATTAAATGGGTTTATCACTATTCCACATTCTGTTAGAGAGAACATTTCTCTTGTTAATTATTTAACAGGAAAATTAAAATAAGCATAAGTAGAGAGAGTTTCTGATCAGAGAATTAGATAATTTGGATTAGAAAAAGTGTTAAACTGGGTAGATAATGACCAATCACCCTGCTGACTGTGTAAAGCTACCATAAACTAAGCTTAATCTTCTCATTTAGCTTTCTTTACTAATACTCTGCCTCCAGAGTGGCAAGGAAGTGATCCTTTTTGGCTGGGATGATATAGTTGCAGATGGTCCTGCTTTGAGCTGGGGGTTGAACTAGATCATCTCCTAAGGTCCCTTCCCACTCTAATTGTCTATGATTCTATGATACTGATTAACAAAATAGAACTAGTTTTTAATGTCAGGGTGTATGGAAGCACTCCCTTGCAGCATGGAGAACATCTAAACGTGGGGTATGTAGCACTATAGATGTGTTTTGCAGCACCACAATCTGTGTGGCCATGCTCATCTAGGTGCAAAAATTCCCCTAGAAAGGAATAAACTAATTTAAATGACAGAGGGAAAAGGAGAAAAAGGAAAAGAGGAAGGTATATTGCTGAAAGAAGCAAAGGTAGGCCGAAGTGGTCAAATACAATTATCTTACTGAGGGACATATAAAAGCTAGTCAAGATAACAGAATAAGAATCCAGAGTCTGTTGAGACTATACTTAACAAAATCCATTCTGTGGATATTTTCTTGTTTCACAATTTTTCAAATAGGTTGATTGGTAAACTTGTTTCTTAAGAACAGTTACTCTGAGGTCAGTGATGGACTACCAATCTTTATTTGGATTAGCTGTTATAAACCTGCCCCTAAGAGGGGTAAAGCTCCCAGATGTTTAAAACTCTGGCTCAATGCATCCCCTTAAGTGGCTCAGTCTTGTCAGGACTGAGCAGCTAAGCAAAGTACCTCCTATCCTAAACCAGTTTGGATCCACTACAAGGTATTTCCCCAACAAAGTATCTCTTCAGGAGTGATATTTAGCCGGTGCCCTCTGGAAGCACTTAATACCCTCTTAAAAGACTGAACTCCATATGCACTGTGGACCCTTCAATGAAGTATCTTACATTGTATAACAGTCATTGGATACAATTCATTATAGAAAAGCAGCTGCCTTCCCTTCTTTCTCCACACATTCCCAGTGAGTGGCTTCATCATCACTAAGTTTAAGAGTCATGCTCAATCTTCTAATCTTTTTTTTTTTTTAATCAAAATCACACAGAATAGCCCCACACTTTATTAGCCTTTAGGTAGCTGGGTGGGATACTCTCCAATGAAGTTGATGTTGTTGGCTTTAACTCAGTTAACCACAAATGGACCTAGGTCTTCTACATATAGGCTGAGTGCTAACTATACACCCAGCTGTTGTATAAAAAGGAAGAAGATGCAATGGCAAAAACAGCACCACTAGGACTTCTTCCCCTTGTAAGCATCACGTAAAATAAATGTCTAATGCCTATCTTTTTTTTTTTTTTTTGAAGGAAGTGCTTAATCCATCTCTAGGAGACCATTCATAGCTGTGCATTCTGAGTGGAGGTAAACTTCTCACTACTATTGTTTGTCACACAAGTCTTGGAGAAGGGTATGATGTTAGGAGCACTCTATCCTTTTCACCACCATTTCTTATTGACTAAAGTACAAAGGTCCCCTGCTCAGTGTTCTGGCTATTGTGAATCTTACTCCAAGCCATCCAACTGTTTTCATGAATTGTATAGAAGCCAGGGGATGGTTAGTTTTAGAGAATAACTGGTTCAGAGAGGCATGACACCCTGTCCTGTCTTCTCCTTGACTTAAGTCTAACCTCTCCCTTTGAATTATATAGACAGCGTAGATCTGCAATACAGACTGATAGATTCTGCTTTAGGAGCTAAATCTTAAATTTAAACATTGCAGTCATTTTAGGGATTTAGTTTCAATGGCTTGCCCAAGGACACAAAGGAAATTCTAGGCAGCGGTGGGAATTGAATGTAGATCACTTAAATCCTAGCCAACTACCTTAACTGCCAGGTCATCCTCCTTCTCTAGTTTTCTTATATTATATTATCTGACAAGTTATGTTTGCTCTACATTATGAGGGTCTATGCTATTTTCTGGTATTCACAGCCCTAATCCCATAACTCTTGATGAGTATTAAATTTATTATGATAGAATCAAGAATCTCAATATCCAGGAGTTCATTTGTGTAAACACATTTTTGCACAAGTAACTTCTGTCAAGTTGGTAAATTTCAGTGGCCAATTGTCAGCAGATTTGGGCCAAAGTATTATGGTAACACTAGCAAAAGACAAATAATTGCAAAACACATTATTTTAAATAATTCCTTTGTTGTTTTACAGAAAGACTTTTATTTTGTATCCTAGGCATTATATGTGGTAATCATAACAAATTGTGCAGTGGCTTAATGAAGAGGTAAGATATCTATGAGAGCTTAGATTTAGAGCATAAATCTCATTTCACTTGTGACCTCAAATAGATTTAATCCCATATCTCCACAAGTGAAGAGTAATGTAATATTCTATTCCCTTTAGAAAATCCCTTTTGTCAGCAAAATGGTGTGTGTGTGTGTGTGTGTGTGTGTATGTGCGCGCACGTGCATACCATAGATGCACATACCATTTATAAGTCCCAGTTATTTCTGTCTCACACACACACCTTCACACACACACACACACACACACCTTGAACTTGATTTCATAGACATTCAGGCTGGAAGGGACCCTGAAGTGTCATTGAGTCCAGTTCCCTGCTCCAGGGGCAGGAATTCAGCAGGGATCATGGGATCCCAGCAAGATAAACAATCTAAAAGGTCTTGAAGACATTCAAAGTGGGTGCTTGAACCACCTTCAGTGGCAGTTTATTTCAAACCTTTGGGGCTTGGACAGTAAATAAATTCTTCATTATGTCCCTCCTGAATCAGTCATGGCGAAGTTTGTGACTGTTCAATCTTATCATCCCTTGGGGTGCTCTGGTGAACAGACATTCCCCCAGATCTTGATGAGCACCCCTGATAAACTTATAGGCGGTCACCAGATCACCCCTGAGCCTGCAGTTTTCTAGGCTGAAGAGTCCCATGGCTCTCAGCCTCTCATCCTAATGTCTGTTTTCCTGGTCTTTGATCATGAGCATGGCTCTCCTCTGTACTTTCTCAAGCATCTCCACATCATTTTTGAATTGTGAAGCCCAAAACTGGACGCAGCACTCTAGCTATGGTCTCACCAAGGCCAAATACAATGGGAGAATGACATCCTGGGATTTGCTTGAGAAGCCTATAAAGATGCAAGCCAGACTCTTTGTCACTTTATTAGCTGCAGCATAACATTGAAGGCTTATATCCATCTTGTGGCCAATCATGACCCTCAACTCCCTTTCATCTGTAGTGCTAACTAACATAGCACTGCCAAGTCTATAAGCTTGCTGCAGGTTTATCTTCCCAAAGTGGAGAATGGAGAACCTTGCATTTTTTGATGTTAAACACCATCATGTTCTCGTCCACCCATTTCATTAATCTGTCAAAATCTGCCTGGATCACCCTCCTGTCCTTCGATGTGGATGCTTTACCCCAGATTTTGGTGTTGGCGATTTTTTAAAATTTTTTGTAATGTTTTATATACTGACATGTAGTGGTATTGTTGAAGTGATTTTTTAATGAAAATTTTATACATCTGAAGTTGGTTTGACAATCATTGATCCTTCTAGGTAATTGTGTATGTGTCAGATGTATCCCTAATCTTTGATATACATGCCTAAGCAGGAGTTGAAGGAAAAAAAGGTTGCCCAGACCTTCCATATCCCCTCTTTATGTCACTGAAACAGAATTTAAAGGCCACCCTGAGTCCAAACATTTTGTGCCTCCATGGCTACAGTTGTATAAGAATCTGGGAATTGAACCCAGGTCTCCTGCATGGTAGGGAAGGAGTCTACCACTGAACCTGAGGGGACTTCACATTGCCATTAAAAAAAAAACAACAACCCCCCCCAAAGTTAATATTAGTTCTCATTATTAAACTACAAATGTAAACTGAAAAAAAAAAAAACCCAACATTTTGGATATAAAAAAGATAACCCCAAATCCCAAATCCACATTTGTCCATGATTAAAATGGATACCACCAATATATTTATTAGTGATGTTTCACTATATATATTAGTGGTGTTCATTTTAATCATGGACAAATGTGGACTTGAGGTTACTTTTTAATCTGATAATTGGGGATTATTTTTAATCAGAGAAAATCAGCAACCCTATTGATCAATAATTCTGTTAACTAAAACTGTTTTGCTGTAGAATAATAGTTTAAGTAGAATATATTTTAGATGCATTCCCTGAAAAGGTTCAGAGTAAAGGAACTGAACATTCTCTCAATCTCATTTTCTCACTTCTTAACTCCAGCTCACTGTTCTTTTTTTTTTTTTTTTTTCTGACTGGCATGTAGCAAACATATGAATTCGTATATGCAGTGAAATTTGCTTTCAAACACTTTTGCAATTTAACAATCCCATAGAATAATTTCCTGTGAATATATAAGTAGTAATGAGTCATGTAAATTTTGTATGGTTCTTTGCATTGCAGACAAAAGATTTTTTGGTGTGGAAAGATAAATGTTACACTGCATTGAAATTTATTTTAAAATGTTTTACGCTACCATAACTCTATCATGTCTCAGCTGATGGTTCCCATGCTGACCTTTCAGGCCAAGAACATAATGTTTCCAGGGCTATTAAATTTTTACTTTGTACCTCCCTTCCAACTTATGCTGTAGTCATACTATACAACATATTCATATTTTTTTTTTATCTAGTATCAAATTTCGCATTTGTAGGCTGATTTCAAGATGCACACAATGAGAAAACAGAGTCCTTGTCCTGAAGCATTTTAATTCATGACTAAAATTTGGCAAATATTTCTCACAAGTAGTTCAACTATCATATGGGGCTAATTGTATAAGTAGAAACTAACTGCAGGGCCAGATTAAGTTAGCCAAAAAAAAAAAAAAAAAAGGAAGATTAATGTGTAGAGACTATACTGGTAGTGAGTCTAAGTTCATATTATGTAGCTTATTAAGATCTTGATCCTGTCCTGGGAAGGTTGGACTTAGCCCACCGGAGCACATAGCATCAGTAGCATGAACCTGCACTGTGCTGCCTAACCCCTACTGGGTACCTTCCTCCAAAGCCCTCCTTGCTGTTTTCTCACACCTGTACTTACCCACAGGGAAGAGGAGTTGGGTATCTGCAGTGAGGGTAAGCATAAGCAGCTCGAACTCTCCAGGGTGTGCATATTTGCAAGCACACCCCGGCCACAAGCTCCGGCTCGCAGCAACAAACGTTTGCCAATCCCTGCATTAAATAATATAACTTCTGAAACTCATATAAAATGTTTGTTTTATTCCTTATTATTTTTTAAATTAAGTTTAAAAAATGTAGGTAGCAACCTAAAGAACATTGGGCTTATATATTCCATTAGACATCAGTAATATGTCACATATTATAAGCTCTAATTAATAAATTTTACTAAGGAAAAAAAATATTTACAATGGATGTTGTTGTCCAGCTCTGTGGTGATTTTCAAGAGATTGAAGTGCAAATATGTGGCTCAGTGCCCCTTTGACTTCACTAGATTTTGGAAACCTATAAGAAGACAAAGTCCTAAGGGAAGTACTCTAGGACTAGGTAAGATTTATGTTGGCATTTCTTGTTTAGTTTGTGTTGTATTAGTTTAGCTTTGATGGGAAAGTCAAGTCAAAGAAAATGAATGAATTTGAACCTCCTCTATATTATGTGTTGACTGTTTTGCAGAAAAGTAAAACTGTTAACTGTTCAGAATGTAAAAATAAATAGAACTACCGCTCAAAAGTAAGAATTTCTTCAAAAGTAAGAATGTTAACTTATTGTATGGTATATTAAATCATTATGGTTATTGGGCCTGATCCTTTTAGCAATTTAGGATTGGACTCACAGCACACAATAATATTTATTTATTATGATTATATTAGACAAAAAGAAAACCTTTATTTACAGTTCAAAATTATAAAAAAAAAGATTTCAGTACAGTGTCATCAGGACAGAAGAATTAACAGGAAACAAAAAAGCATAAGTGAATAAGTAAGATAATAGTTAAGTGAATAAGTAAGATAAGAATAATGTACCTCCCTAATGTATAAACATTAAATCTTTTCTAAATTCCTGTGGGTTTGAGCTAAGCTTCAGTCCCTAAGTTTTTCTTTCACAAATGTTCCTAAAAAATCCCTTTAGCAAACACTGTTAAATTAGAGATTAAGAGTTAAGACTGACTAAAGTAATTTCTATAGCTGGAACCATTGGGAAAGCCAGTCTGGTAAGTGAAACTTCTTTAAAAGTTATCCCCCCCCCCCCTTCCCAAAACAACCTTCCCAAAACAACCTTCCCAAAACAAACAAACAAACTAACTAACAATTCTCCAAGCTATTCAGAGCTTAATTAAAGGGGCTAAGATAAGACACTTGAAGGGATACCTTCAGATTCTTAAAATTTAGTTTTTTTATAATTTATTTTAAAATATAACTACCAAAATGCTAGTTATATGTTCATTGTTTGAGAAGGTGGGGGAAGCTTTTCTGGAGTCTGATATATGCTCACTTACCCTAATAGATGGATTTATTTTTCCCTCTCCTACAGAATCCAGTCCAAAATCCAATCATCAGAATTTTAACATATCTCCAAGGTATAGAATCCAGCAGGAGAACAAAAAAGGGAGGGGGAAACTTTGTGACTTAGGTGTGGTGGGTTTAGATGAGCTCCAAGATGTTAGAGCAGCATGAGAACTGCTATGAGTTGTGCCTCTTTCCCTATTATTATTATGTTTCTGAAACCACAGGAACTGAAACTCATCTCTAAACCCACAGGGTTAGAGAATTTAGGGTTTTCTTTGGAGGCATTGGAGGCTATTATTATTATATCTTACTTGTTCATCTCCACTGTAATGTCTTGGTGCTATGATAATGAGGAGTCAGAAAGACACAGATCAACTTTCTTCCCATTCCTGCTGTATTATCCACCTACCCTAGAATGTCTGTTGTACTAAATACCTAGTAAAACTGCATTAAGAGCAGTGAAGGAGTTGTTTTCTTGGTAGAATTTGCACAGGAAGCCAGGCGGCCTACTTGCAGCACAAGGATGAATTCCAGCTACTTTCTAATATAAATTTATTTCTAATTGTGGTCTGTTAAGAACTTGCTGGTCACAAAATCTTGATTATTTCTGGTTTTCAGTCAACTAAATAAAGCTAAAATACAATTAAAAAAAAATTCTTACTACATTTTCCCCCCATAAAATAAGAATGACTGGAGCAGTCCACAAGTACAAAAAATAGAACAGCACAATTACAGAGGGAAGGGAAATGTCTTTTTCCTGGGCAAAATTTTAAAACCACTACTTCTAGCCATTTATTATTTTAGGATCTAATACTATAATTGATTGTATCAGGACCTGAACATAGAGTTCAGATCCCACTGGAGCCAGGAGACTTGAATAACTTAAAGACTATGCAGACCAGCCAGACTAATGATCCAGTGCCTTGGCAGTCCTCAACTCTTCCTTTTACTCAATGATGCAGTCTGACATTGTATTCCAACCTAGTTAACTGGAATGTTCATAATAATGGCCATTGATAGACATTATATTTTTATAGATGTAATCCAGACATAAGCTATCACTATATACATGTGGACATCTGTAGTCCAAATTAAAATTTGCTTCAGCCCAAATTAACTGATCCTCATTGAACTAGGCAATTTAAACTGTATTAATTCACAAGTATATATGCAATTGCTTTTAGGAAAAGAATAGTCCTTAGGGATTTAGATAATCAGATAGGCATGGCAAATATAAATCCCAGCAAGGGAAACTCTATTGGGTTTTTGCAACATAACAGAAGCTATACATAACACCTTTACAATGTCAAATATGCTAACAGCCCCTCACAAAGTATCAGGTCAATTACAACTTCAGGAACAGCACTTCAGATAACTACAACACTGTAGCAGTGCTTTAACAGACTTATTTTCACCTCCTAATTACTTTCAACCTCTGTTAAGGAGCTCTCAAGTGTATTGACTGTGTATAGCCAGTGCCCCCCTGCTGTGATGGTCAATGATTGTCTATTAACTGTTAATTTGAATTTGAATTTGATTTGAACTTTGTGATGTGAATCAGTTAACATAGTTTAGAAAATGCTGAGCATGTCTACAAATGGCTAATACGAACAAGTATAATGCCTCCCTTGTGTGTCCTTTAGATACATCCTAGATGGCAGTATGGATCAAATTCAAAAGTGATCCACAGCCAGGAAAGAAATTCAAACAGTTTTGTCACTATGGCAATGTTTTGTTTTTTTTTTCCTGGCTGAAAACCACATATTCTTCATCTATCACTGGCAATTTGAGATGGAGAGAAAACAAATTTTAACAGAACTCCATTCACTCTTTTGAAAATGGTTGATCCATGTTTAAGAAAAAAGAAGGAAAAAAGAACCATTTGGAAGTTAAGTCTTGTTCCTGTGCTCTGCCACACAATTGTAAGGCAAAAAGGTGCAGCTAAGAGGACATAACAAAAAAAAAGAGCCTAGCAGAGAAGGAGAAACCATGGAAAGCTTTTTACAGAGCATTTCCATTAGGGCTGTGTGAGGCTTCAGTAACCAGTTCAATTCAGACGAGATTTGGCTCAATTCAGTAGCTGAATCTCTAAATTTGAATTGAATCAGGAGACCAACTAAAAGGCCCAAATCAAATTGGGATCCTCCAAATTGATTCAGAAAAGATTTGGTGCTTCAGATATTTGGCCATAGACTAAACAGACAGCAGTTCTCACCATGCTGGACACAGCGACCTCTAGCTGGTAAGTCTGTTGTGGTGGGTGGAGGGGAAAGGGAAGGGGCATGGGGGGGCAGATCAATGCCCCCACAGTGAGGAAGGGATTGGGGTTGGGGTGGAACAAGCTGCCCAGCTGTGGAGGAATGCAGGACTCAGGGAGGGTGGTAGGGGGATGCAGGATGCGGGCACAGCTGGGCTGGGAGTGAGGCCTACACCCTGATGTCACTTGCCCAGAAGGGGTGGGTGGGGGACTCAGAATGTGGGTGCACCAGTGCTGGAAGTGGGGGCTACCACTTGCCCCCTTCCACCCAGAGCGAGTCGCACCTGCATCATACCCTCCCCTCCACTCCTGATGGGCAAGTAGCAGCAGGACATAGCTCCTACTCCCAGTGCTGCCACGCCCACATCCCATGGCCCCCCTTCCCAAATCCCACACCCCCCTACCCCAGCTGGGCAGCTTGTCCCAGCCTCAGCCCCAATCACTCTCACTGTGAGGGTGTTGATCTGCCTCCTCCACCATGCCCCTTCCCTTTCTCCTCTGCCTACCACAACAGACTTACCAGCTGAAGGCAGCTGTGTCCAGCGTGGTGAGGACTGCTGCATGTTTAGTTTACAGCTGAATATCTGAAGCAGCACTGAATCTTCCAATCCCATTCAGCTGAATCAAATTGGGACAGTGATTCAAATCTACAAATCAAATCACTGTCCCTCCTGAACTGTCCGAATCAGAAGTGAATACTTGCCACTTCACACAAGCCTAATTTCCATGGAGAAGAACAAAGGGGAAAAAATACGAAGAAGACTTAAAGAAGCAAGGATGTATCAAGCTGAAGAGGACTGGACAGGACTCATCAGGAAGTGTAGTTCTTTAGTAGGAGAAGTGGAATTTTTGAACATAAGAAGTGTCATACAGGAGCAGACCAATGGTCCATCTAGCCCAGCATCCTGTTTCTGATGGTAGCAAAAATGAATGCTATAAGGAAGAGCACCTAACTAGGTATGTCTAGAATAATTTATCTCCTTATTCAATAGTCTTCCTCACATCTAACATTGAAATGACTAAAATGAATATATAACTGAAATGAATTTTAGCTTAGAAATTTCTACAGTGGAACCCAACCCCCAAAACCTTTTCACATTTTCATTGTTCTGAGGTAAAGAGATTTATTTATTTTTATTTTTTTTCTGGGGGGCAATGGGGTAGTATCTTGCTGTTGTCTTTCTTAATATATAGACTGGTGGAGTTTGTGTATTCTGAAGGGCTCACACTAGCAAACAGTCTTTCAGTTTGTAAAGGTGACTCAAAAGGAAAGACTCAAATCCATGTTCAGTAATGAAAGCTAAGAGAGGTTTACTGTCCATGGACAGAACACAAGTTGGTCTAATTAACTGTCAGTCCAACTTACTGAAGCTTGCCCTTGACAGGTAGTGACATAGTACGTTATTTATGCTCCCCAAAGTTGCTAAGAGAGACAGATCTCATCTCTTCTCTATTTATACTTGAGCTCCCCTATCTCATACCAATTCTTATTTCTCTGTCAAGAGGTTCATCTTTATTTGTTTCTTTCACAGTTTACACACCTATACTTGGGTTCTTGTTATCTTTGCCTTATTAGTGAGTTCCTACTTTTTACATTCATTCTCAAGTTTTTTTTCAGTTGTTGTTTTCTTCCTCCTTTCTTTGAATCAGTGTATTTTTGCTCATTACTTTTTCTGCTTAGCATAACTATGGCTCAGCACAACTGGCAGTCCAAAAATTTTTACATCACTAAATAAACACAAAAAGGATGAAAATGAAACAAAATAACACATAGGAAGATAACTTTAAAACTGATTTTCTGAAAACTTGATAATCCATTGAAACCTAATGGATCCTGTTTCTCATGGAAATATATCAGGATAGTAATAAACTTATGTTCCTTAAAAAAAAATGTATAAAAAATAAACTAATGGGAGACACTATCAACAAAAGAAGGATGAAGAGAAAAAAACCTTTCATTTTAAAATCAAAAAGCTTCACAATGAGCGTGTGACAACTGTATCCTGTTTCATTAGTAGAAATGCTGTCAGGGATTGCTCAGATTTATTCTGCAGTGTTGTCACCAAAACTCATGACAGAACATTTGTCCCAAGTTATATTTGCTATTTATAAATTAGGTACACAATAATACAAGTTGTAGAAAATATATATGTGCAATGATAACTATATGCTTTTCTTGGCATAAACTTGAGATTCATATGGAGATGCCTTACTTTCCAAGCATTTGCATAACTATAAAGGAAACTCCATTAAGTTAATGGAATTTTACTAATTTCACTGTAATTCTACTTAGTTCACATTTTTCTAAAAGGATCAATACCTGCTAAACAGGCATGCCAAACCAAAGAACAGGGTTTCTCAAATTGAGACTGTATTTACTTTTATCTGGTTTACATTTTGTTTTATATGATTTAAATTTGCATTTTTCTACAACATCTTTCGACTAAATGAACATTAAAAAACAATATCAAACGGAATGCATACAAGTTCATAATTTTTAAATCTTCCCCTGAACCTCACAACAACAATCAAATTAAGATGATCCCCTTAAGATGTTTTCCTTCTGTAACCTTAGAATCCTAAGAAATAAAACTACCAAACAGAAATAAATGAAACCACCACAAAAGTAAAACCAGAAATAATGTACTTGAATACCTAGTATCCTATCAAAATAAGCTGTGACAAAACAATAGCGACAACAAAATCCACCAACCAGCCTTAGTATATAGGTTATGGACTTGCATCTAGCCAGGATTTAAATAATAGAACTAGAGGCCTAAAATAATCTCTCCTAAAGTCCTTTCTCCTTCTCAAGACAGGATTAATCTATCTAAATAACTCTAATGTTGATCTAACCTTCAATTTATTTAAATCTCCTTTGTTACAAATAAAGCACATTATGCATTGTCCTGTCCTTTAGAGATTCATGAGGACATAGGTCTAGAAAGGATCTCAAGAGGTCATTTGACACAGCCTTGTTATCCCAGAGAGGACCTAGTGCTTTGTGTTTCCCAGTGATCATTTACTATTGATTATTAAAAAATATATATATTTGCATGTGCATTTCAGAGATATGTACAAGACTTAAGATATGATATTCAAGTTTTAAATACATGAGATACTATGATTTCCTTCAGCTGCAACCATGGAAATCTGGGTTTAGGCACTGATAACCTGGCTAGAGTCAAGGAAAAGCTTCCCTGTTGAATTCAAGTCACTTCATTGGTGACATATAATGTGTGCATGCAGGTGCACGTGCACCTCCTGAGATTAGCAGTGCAACCTCTGCAATTGTCCACTGCCGACACTGCTGGCAGCACCTGTGGGCAGTAGCTGCTTGCCACCTCCACCTCACTGCCAACACCAGCAGCGGCATCTGTGGGTGGTCACTGATTGTTACTGACTACTACTGACGCTGCCAACAGTATCTGCAGATGCTTGCCACTCCCTCCCCCACTGCTGACACCACTGCGGCCATCTGCAGGAGCTCTCCACTCACCTCGGCTACTCCCCCGCCACTGTTGCCAATGCTATCGCCTGTGGTGGTTGCTATATCCCCCCACCCCCTGCAGCCTCCAGGGGCATACGTTGTTCATGAGTCACTGCATTGTTCATGTAATTGAGAAATATAATAAACATATTAAGTCCTAAGTGGGTATGTCTACATGAGACGCCTTAAAGCATAGTGGACTGTTCTATTGCACATTGGCTTGTCATGGTAAAAATTATGCTAATACACTAATATTCAGTAGAATTAATCTACTTTGTATTAAGCATCACGAAAAAGAATTAATCTACTGGGTATTAAGCATCACAAAAAATAAGTTTGCTTTAACTACTGTGCATTAGTGCAGCTACTGCACCTTTATCTAGTACCTCATATTAAAGATACTAAACTTAATATGAACTAGTGAAGGTGCATTAATAAATGTGTAGATGTGCCCAGTGATATTGAACCTTAAAATCACAATATGTTAATTTTATAGATTCATAGATGTTAGGGTCGGAAGGGACCTCGATAGATCATTGAGTCCAACCCCCTGCATAGGCAGGAAAGAGTGCTGGGTTCAGATGACCCCAGCTAGATGCCTATCTAACCTCCTCTTGAAGACCCCCA